>CM067336.1:41385000-42613750 GCA_034376525.1 Nicotiana benthamiana
AGAAAAGACAGATAGCTTGTAGATGTAATTTTTTTTGTCAAAATGTTTTTTTCATGACACAAGATACATGATACATCATTAGTAAAGGGTTATTTCCTTAAGAGTCAAGACTGTTTACTCAAACCTAGAGAACTATTACTATCAAGGGCAGATTTAGGGGCCAGAAGGGGTTTATCCGAACCCCCTCCGAACCCCCTTCGTTGAAAAATTACATTATATATAAGGCAAAATTTGGGTTTTACCTTTATATATTAAATTTTGAACCCCCTTAACACAATTCAAAATTGTAGCTTAGTGGTCAAGGGGGTGCAAAACCTTCCTAAGGTTATAGGTTCAATTTCCAATGATTATAAGTATTTTTTTGAACCCCCCTCGTAGAGATTCTGCATCCACCACTAATTACTATATATAATACCTTTGAAAAAAATTTGGAAAAATATACGTTAGAGAAGAGTTTAATTACCTCATTTTCCATAAAAGATATGTACACAAATTTTAAGTGAAGAAAGTGGTACAATTTGATTTTTCTTGTAGGGTATATTTGAATTCTAGGAATAAATTATTGTGTGTGTACTGATAACTGTTCAAAATCATCATATTTTAAGGGTACTGTTTGCCTAAATATTATTTTACATTAAAAGCGGCTAGTTTCCATTACATTTAAAATATTGTGTGTATGTGTCAAAACCTGACTTATAATAATTAATGAGATTAATTCGCTCTTAAGAATATTCGGGCTAACAAATGGCACAACTATTCGTTAATAATAAGCACTCGAAGATCATTCAGTTTAATCAATGAGAGCACGCCCTGTTCACTATTGGCGAGTGTCCCCTCGACATGACCACGGCCGTCCAATGCCAGATGGCAAGGCGTACAACTATAAATACTAAGAGAATGAACCCTAAAAAAGGGGAGCAGGGCTATTTTCTTCTTCTTATCACTATTCTCGAGAAAAGAGAGAAGATCACTGTAAGGTTCTGAAACTCTCCATGGAGAGGCAGACCAAATCAATATTATTAATAAAATATCTCTACTTTTCTCTCCTTAACAAAGAACACTTGTCTTTTGCATTTTCATTTGGTCTTTTGGTTTATTACGATATGCTATGATTGGCCCTCAATTTAATTTTATTGTTTTACGCTTGCAAAGCATATGATAACTTTGAGCTAAACACTGTGGTTGCTAAAAACTTATAGGCACAAAAAGTGGCCACCCTACCCAAATTCCTCATACTCAACGTGAGAGTAGAGAGCGTATGCTAGAACTAACGGGTGAAATTAAAAAAATAGCCAGATTTACAAGTGGTCATTCAAAAATAGCTAAAATTTAAAAGTAATCGAAATTTAGCCACTTTTTATGTAAAGATAAATATGAACGAAAACATTGTTCAAAATCCGGAAACAGACTCCAGCATAATATACTGGAGTTCCAGTATATTATATTGGAACACCAGTCTAATATATTGGAGTTCCAGTATAATATACCGGTCCAGCATAATATACTAGAGATTGGAACACCGGTGCTCCAATCTCTAGTATATTATACTGGAGCCAACAAAGTATACCAGTCTAGCATAATATGTTGGAAGTTCATAAAGAGGTGACCGAACTCTAATATATTATACTCGACCGGTCTCTGTTACAACAAAATAATGACTATTTTTAATGACTTGACAAACATTGATTATTTTTAAATGACCAGCCCGAAAGCTGGCTAACCTGTGTTATTTTAACTTAATCCTCTCGTCTAGCAAAGCACGTGGACAAGTGAGGCTTGCTCAGTTGGTAAAAGCACCTCCACCTACGACTGTTAGGTCTTGGGTTCGAGTCACCATGGAGGGGAAGTGTGGAAGCACTATAGATCCTCCTAATTTGGGAGGGGTTAAAAAAAAAAAGCAAAGCACGTGTCGTAAGCCCATAAATTCTGCTAACTTATGTGAAGTAAAGCGCAAGATAGATATGGGGAAAGTGCACAAATACTCGATTTGGGGCTATTGTTTAATTTGTACTCCTTCCTGTCCAAAATAAGTGATTTTTTGGAGGTATTCATACAGATCAAGAAATCCATCTTTTAGCATTAATTAGCAATGAAATTGACCATATTAACCTTTATTATCTCACATAAATACTTCTAATACATATTCCAACACTATTTACTCCAGGGACAATGTAGGAAAATAATTAATTTATTTTTAAAATTTAAAAAATCACTTATTTTGAACCACAAGAAAAAAACCAAAAAAATCACTTATTTTAGATCGGAGGAAGTACCCTAAATTTAATTAACTTTTTGTAATTTTACCCACTTCAGACACAACTTGAATCTACGCGACTGAAGTAAGTTAGGAAGTCAAAGTCATATATTGTGACTTCGGACAAAAACATCTTAATTGTATGCACAAAATTGGTTGCACTTAAGACGCATATGTCTTAAGTGTGTCTTAAGTGAATTTTTATATTTAATATATTTTAGTCCGAAGTGCAGCTAATTATTAGCACACACTTAAGACATTTTCGTTAAAGTGCAAATTATGAAGAAATAAAAATTTGTTCTTCAAAATTTTAAATTCCAACATACAATTTAATGTCCAAATATACTTTAAATGAGTTCAAATTTAAAATATAACTTTCAAATATTAAAAAACAAACTTCAGTTATCAATTGTCAAAACAACAACAAATCTAACAAATTCATTCTATAACAAAGAAAAAGAAAAAAAACCTAAGCAATAATAAAGAAAGTAATACTACAACAACTCACTACTGTAAAATATCATAAAAATATCTTAAAACGTGTTCACAAACAGTATATAAGCCCGTTATCACCTGTGCTTTCATAGAGACTAAGAAGGAGAAAAAGAAAAGAGATGAAGAGGAGAAAAAGCAAAGTAGACACAGCTTGTTGAATTTATCTACTTTAGGTACCAATTCATTTTTTTAAAAGCGAGTGTTTTTGAGGAGCAGCCAAACAGGGCGCCCTCAGAATTTTTACTATAGATACCGGTAGGTCCATTGACATCCTAGTCCCTTTGGTTTAAACAAGTTCTTCAACAAAGAGAGAGACCAGATTGTCGGGAAAAAACAGGGCTACTCGTGCATTTTTTTAAGGAATTCTTACTTAGCTCTACTATTTTTTAAAATCTATTTATCATTGCTATTATGTTTTAGTTAAATTTTTTTATTTGACTGTATGTAAGTTGAAAATAAGTTGTATATTGTATGAATTATTGTATAAAATTTATATTTAATTAGGTTATATACTCTCTTTTACATAAAGTTGTTAATATGTATCGAAATTATATTAAGAGAGAAATATTTTATTAAAATTTTAGAGAGGAAGAAGAACGTACCACATAACAAAATCTATACAAATTATATACACAATACATATTATATAAAGTTTTGTATAAAAAATATATTCAAGTAGTATAATTGTATAGTTGTGTTTAACTGTATAAGAATAATGATGAAAATTGTTAATACATTGTAAATAAGTTATATATTGTATAGTTAGTTATATGAAATTTATTTTTTGTATATATAATGTTGTAGATATATCAACTTTGTATCAAATTTATACGTAATTTATTTTTAATTTGTATACTGTTGTATCATACAATACTCCTTTTGTACTTGATTTGTTAAAGAAAAAAAAGCAGAGAACAAATTTCATATCGACTCATGTGCACTGGTTTATTTTTTTTTAAACCGATTGAACTGACTAATTTGGATGAAGAAATTTCGAGTTTCACCATTAATAAAAGAGCCATATCGCACTTAAGAGAAACTAAGTTTCATCTGAGATTCAAATTTAATGTGAAATCAACTGAGCAATATAGATTCTTGTTGGAAATATTTGAATTCGTCGTTAGGAAGCGATTGAGTCTGATTTGCTAGAGCTTGGGTCAGAAATTTCGAAATAAAACAAAGAAGATGATTGTGGTATTTTGATTTATATTGAGATTTGGTTCAAAGATGTAACTGGCCGATTTAGGGATTAGAAGGGAGGCGACATATAACGAAAAAGGAGGGGAGGAGAGAGAAAGGAAGATCGAAGAGATAGAGAGAAAATTATTGCCATAATCATATATGTATAATTTGTAGAATTAATCCAGCCAACTTTGATAAATATCAAACTTTAGATATTTAGGGTAAATAACTTTATAATTACTACTATTTAGAAGTGAGAGTTAGTAGCTCTTCGTCGTCCTCAAAGGGATACTATGACGATTCGATTTGTCGTTTCATGAATTATTACTCCGTTTTTCTCCATTTCTGCTTTCTTATGCTTCGTTATCCATGTCATATGTGGTCGAGTTGGTTTGGAGTGATTTTGGTAGGAAATGAGACACTTAGTCTCTTTTAAGAACGTTTAAGTTGGAAAAGTCAACTGAATGTTGACTTATTAGTTAGAGGGCTCGGATGCGAATTTCGATGATTTGGTTAGCTTCTGGAGATAATTTTTGGCTTAGGAGTGTGATCGAAAGTAATTTTGGAGGTCCGGTGCAAAATTAGGCTTGAATTGGCGAAGTTAGTATTTTGGCGAATTCCGATTGATAGGTGAGATTTTGATCCGAGGGTCCGAATGTAATTTCGATAGTTGAGGTAGCTTCGTTATATGATTTGGGATGCGTGTGCAAAATTTCAGGTCATTCGGAGGTGATTTATTTGGGTTTCTAATCAAAAGCGAGCTTTAGAAGTTTTAGAAGAACTTAGGCTTGAATTCGATGTAATTTGATGATTTTGGTATTGTTTGAGGTGTTTTGGTGATTGGAGCGAGTTTGGATGATGTTTTAGGATGTGCTGGTTCTTTTTGTTGAAGTCTCGGGGGGCCTAGGGGTGATTTCAGATGGCTAACGGGAAGTTTTGGACTTGGAAATATAACAAAAATTGCAGCATCTGTAGCAGGGTATTTTGGACTTCGCGATCGCGGGAGGTCCCTCGCGATCGCGTAGAAGGAAATGGGAGGTATGAAGTTTGTTCAATGCATTCGCGTTTAGGTGTTCGCGGTCGCAGAGGGTTAATTGGTGAAGCTTCGAGTGAGACCCTCCGCGTTCGCATAAGAGGATCTGGGGCCCAACATATTTGTTCATCGCGTTTGCATAACGGGGACCGCGTTCGTGTAAGTTGGAAAGTCAAAGCATCGCGTTCTTGGGTCTTCTGTCACGTTCGCATAGCACATTTTGAAGGTCTTGGAAAAATTGCTCTTCGTGATCGCGAGCCTGGGGCCGCGATCACATAGAAGAAAATATCAGCTCGGCAGAAGGGTTTTTAAAAGTATTTCATCCGCGAGCCTAAATTATTTTCCTCCATTGTTGAGTATTTTTAGCGCTTCTTGGGAGAAATTGAAGAGGGATTCGAAGAGGATTGATTGGAGGTAAGTTCCATGGACCAAAAACGTGATTATTATGTGAAATTAAACTAGAAATTCATGGAAATTTAGCTAAAAGTGAAAGAACTAGGACTTGAGTTTTGGATTTTTAAATTGGAATTTGAAGGGCCATTTGAGGCCAGATTTGAGAATTTTTGGTATGTATGGACTCGTGGCAAGATAAGGAACCCGTTGATGTGAAAATTTTTGAGTTTTAAGAAGTGGGTCTGGGGCTCGGGTTTTGCTAATTTCGGGAATTTTGATACTTTTTGATTGTTTTCGATCGGGTTTTGTTCCCTTAGCATATTGTGACGTATTTGTTGTGGTTTTGGCCAGATTCGACGCGCGAGGAGGCTAATTTGAGAGACAAGGGCATAGCGAGCTTGAGTTTTGGCCAGTTTGAGGTAAGTAATGAATGTAAATGATGTCCTCAGGGTTTTAACCGCCGGATTTGCATATCGTAGTGCTATATTGAGGTGAGGCACACGCTCGATGATGAGCGCGGGGTCGTTTACTACTGGGGATTGTGACTTGGTCTATCCCGAGTGAAGTTTCTACTCCGTACTTGATTGAAGCTTATTTGATATAATCATTACTTGGACTAATTGTCATATTTGGGCTTCGTGCCAACTATTTGAACCCTTCGAGGATCGCTATCACTGTTTTCTCACTATTTTGACATATTACTTGAACTCAGTCCTATTGTTTAAAAAACTATTTTGAAACTCAGCCACTTTTACTCAGATTTGAAACTTAAATGATATTTCTAATAATGTTTTGGGATGAGATCTACTATTTTATTATTGCCGAGGGGCCTATGTGATTTTGGATTGTGAAAGGGATCGGGATGCGCACACAATATTATATTGATATTGATATGAGGCCAAGGGCGTAGTTGATTCCACGAGATGGCTTGATATTGTGCTTGGGCCGTAAGGGGTCCCTCACGAAGTCTGCACACCCCTAGTGAGCACCACCGATGATAAATAAATAGATCGGGCTGCACACCGCAGCGGGTACTAGTGAGTACAGTACTATGTGTTGCACTTCTTTATTTGACTGTCATTTATTTGCTTATCCGTTGTAGCATTTTCATATTTTGCTTTCACTGGTTTACTGATTTCATAACACTTGGTTTAAACTGCTGTATTATTGATTACAATGTGTCTATCCACATTTTTTTATTCTCAGCCTTTATTTATGTTCATTACTGACTGGGTCGAAGTACTCACATTACTCCCTGCATATTGCATGCAGATCCAGGTACATCCGAGGATGAGTGAGGATTTTCTGTTGAGCAACACTTATGCATTGAGGTAGCTACAATGGCGTCTGCAACCCTGATCTCTCCCTTCTATCTCTTGTTTTATTTCGTATTCCCCAGTTTGATATGTATTAGATTGATAAACATGTATTAGAGGCTAAGACTTGTGACAGCGAATCTTTTGGGCTATGTAGTAGTATTGTTATCTGAAATTCACAGATTTAACTCTTATTTCAGACTTCTAATATGTTGATTTTATAATATTATTGTGTTAATTAATCATGAACTGTATAATGAATTGGGTTAATGCTGTTAATTAGTCGGGCTTGCCTAGTAGTGTGTTGGTGGCCATCATGACTGGGGTTGGTGTTGTGACAAGTTGGTATCAGAGCCTTGGTTACTTGGTCTTGCAAGTCATGAGTAGGTTTAGTAGAGTCTCGGGGATCGGTACAGAGACGTATGTATTTATCCTTGAGAGGATGCAGAACCTTTAGGAAAAACTTCCAATTCTTGAAATTCTTGTCGTGCGACTTAGTTGATCCGAGAGCTAAACTTCTGTTATTCTATTCTTTTGCGGATGGCAAGGACTTGTGCTACCGAATGAGGTGGACGACCACCAGTACCACCCACTGAGGCCACCAGAGGCCGTGGACGCGATCGTGGTCGTGGAAGAGGCAAATCAGCGAGGGCAAAACCTGTTGATCCACCAGCTGCCCCAGCTCATGATTAGGCTCCAGCTGTGGATACTCCAGCAGCACCTGTTCAGGCACCAGCTGTCCCCTTCGTGATTCCAGGTCTTCAGGAGGCCTAGGCACAGATCTTATCGATTTGCATTGACCTGGCTCAAGTTGTTTCAGCCACTATCGCAGTAGCTACTTCACAGGACGGGGGAGGCAGTAAGACCCCCGCTGCTCGCACACCTGAGCAGGTAGTGCAGGGATTACAGACGTCGGGAGCACCTCCAGCTCCGCCGGTTGCACCAGTTCAGGACTTCGTAGTTTCAGCTATGCCAGATGACGAACAGCATCATCTCAAGAGGTTTAGTAGGCTCCAGCCTCCATCATTTAGTGGTGCTGAGGGCGAGGATGCCTAGGGTTTTCTTGACAAGTGTCAGCGTATACTTCGTATAGTAGGGATTCTTGAGTCGAATGGTGTGGCATTTACCTCCTTTCAGTTCTCGGGGGTTGCTTTTACTTGGTAGGAGGATTTTGAGAGGCGTAGGCTGATCGGTGCAGCGCCCTTTACTTGGAAGCAGTTCTCCGCTCTCTTCCTGGAGAAGTATGTACCACAGTTCCGAAGAGAGGAGCTGTGTAGACAATTTGAGTGGTTGACGCATGGGGATATGACCGTGACCCAGTATGAGATGAGGTTTTCCTAGTTGGACCGTCAAACTATTTGGATGATTATGACAGATCGTGAGAGGATCAGCAGATTTGTAGATGGCCTTAACTACCATCTCCATATTCTGATTACTAGAGAGAGTATTGGGTGCTACGTTCGAGGAGGTGGTTGACATCGCTCGTGAGATTGAGATGGTTCGTCTGAGGGAGCGAGAGGAGAGGGAGGCAAAGAGGCCTCATTGATCGGGAAGTTTCAGTGGTGCTCCTTCTAGGGGCCATTTCCAGCATGGTAGAGGTCGTTCTTTCAGGCCTGCTCAGCTGGCCCGTCCAGAGTATCATGGGGCATCTTCAGGCCGTGGTCATCATGGGTCCCAGCAGGGCCAGTCTTCACTCAGCGCCCTTCCAACTTAGAGTTCATCTCATGCCCCATCAGCTGAGGGTTCTTCTGCGCCAAGTGCATCCGCTAATCACTCCGGTGCGAGGGGTTCCCTCTAGTCCCCACTCCAGCACCGGGTAGTTGTTATGAGTGCATGTAGTTTGGGCATATGAGGAGGCAGTGTCCTCGACTTTGTGATGGTCAGTTTCAGCAGAGAGACCAGCCCTCAACATTTGCACCAGTTACTTCATCACCCGCCCAGCCAGCTAGGGGTGAAGGTCAAGCAGCCAGGGGTCGCCTCAAAGGTGGAGGTCGATTAGGCGGTGGCCAGGTTATTTTTATGCTATTCCAAGCAGGATAGATTCCATCGCTTCAGATGTCGTCATCACAAGTTTTGTTTCAATTTGCCACAGAGACGCCTCTTTATTATTTGATCTCGGTTCCACCTATTTATTTGTGTCTTCATATTTTGCTCATTATTTGGGTACGCCCTGGGAGTCTCTTACCTTACTTGTTCATGTGTTTACCCCATGGGCGATACTGTTATTGTGGACCGTGTGTACCATTCATGTGTTTTGTTTATTGGGGGTTGGAGACTCCAGTTGATCTATTGCTATTGAGTATGGTAGACTTTGACATTATTTTGGGCATGGATTGGCTATCTTTGTGTCATGCTATTTTAGACTGTCATGCCAACACAGTCATTTTGGCCATGCCAGGTGTACCGCGGATCGAGTGGCGAGGTGTGACTGATTATGTACCTAGTAGAGTTATTTCTTTCTTGAAGATCCAGTGTATGGTTGGGAAGGGTTGTATTTCCTATTTGGCATTTGTGAGGGATGTTAGAGCTGAGACTCCTAGCATTGATTTTGTTCCCGTTGTGAGGGATTTTCCTAATGTATTTCCTGCAGACCTGTCGGGCATGCCACCAGACAGGGATATTGATTTTGTTATTGACCTGGTGCTGGTAACTCAGCCTATTTCCATCCTGCCGTATCGTATGGCACCATCGGAGTTGAAAGAATTGAAGGAGCAACTTCAAGAACTCCTAGATAAGGGGTTCATTCGGCCGTGTATGTTACCATGGGGTGCGCCGGTTGTGTTTGTGAAGAAGAATGATGGCTCCATGAGAGTATGCATTGACTATAGGAAATTGAACAAGGTAACAGTGAAGAACAAGTATCCCCTACCTCGTATTGATGATTTATTCGACCAGCTTTAGGGTGCGAGGGTGTTCTCCAAGATTGATCTCTGTTCGGGCTATCACCAGTTGAAGATCAGGGATTCACATAATCTTAATACTGCTTTCAGGACTAGATATGGTCACTATGAGTTCCTTGTCATGTCTTTCGCGCTGACCAAAGCCCCAACATTGTTCATGCATATGATGAATAGTGTATTTCTGCCTTAATCTAGATTCGTTTGTTATCGTATTCATTGATGAAATTCTGATGTACTCGCATAGTCAGGAGGGCATGCAGAGCATTTGCGTGTGGTATTGCAGAGATAGAGGGAGGAGAGGCTCTATGTATAGTTCGCTAAGTGTGAGTTCTGGATCGGTTCGGTGGTTTTCTTGGGACACGTGGTGTCCAGCGAGGGTATTCAGGTTGATCCAAAGAAGATAGAGGCGGTGTAGAGTTGGCCTAGACCGTCCTCAGCCACAGAGATACGTAGTTTTCTTGGGTTGGCAGGCTATTATCGTCGGCTTGTTCAGGGATTTTCATCTATTGCATCGCCCTTGTACAAATTGACACAGAAGCGTGCTCCATTTGTATGGTCGAATGATAGCAAAAAGATCTTTCAGAAGCTCAAGACAACTTTGACCACAGCTCTAGTATTGGTGTTGCCATCATCTTCAGGTTCATATACCGTATATTGTGATACCTTGAGAGTTCGGATTGGTTGTGTGTTAATGCAGGAGGGTAGAGTTATTGCTTTTGCTTCTTGTCAGTTGAAGTCCATGAGAAAAGGGTAGAGTTATTTCTTTTGCTTCTTGTCAGTTGAAGTCCATGAGAAACTACCCTGTTCATAATTTGGAGCTTGCTGCTATAGTTCATGCATTAATGATTTGGAGGCACTACTTGTATGGCGTATCTTGTGAGGCATTAAACAATCATCACAGCCTTCAACATTTTCTCAAGCAAAAGGATCTTAATTTGAGGCAGCGGAGGTGGCTAGAGTTGCTTAAGGACTATGATATTACTATTCTGTTGCTTAAGAATGAGCATTTGTTTAAGTTAGGATGATGTGATGACCCGTAGTCTAATGAGTTACCGCTCCGTTTTCCCGCGTTTCTTCATTCTTATGCTTCATTATCCTTGTCATATCCGGTCGAGTTGGTTTGGAGTGGTTTTCGTAGGAAATGAGACACTTAGCCTCTTTTAAGAAGATTTAAGTTGGAAAAGTCAACCGGATGTTGACTTATGAGTTAGAGGGCTCGGATGTGAATTTTGATGGATTGGTTAGCTTCGGGAGGTGATTTGGGGCATAAGAGTGTGATCAGAAGTTATTTTGGAGGTTCAGTGTATAATTAGGCTTGAATTGGCGAAGTTAGTATTTTGGCGAATTCCGTATGATAGGTGAGATTTTGATCCGAGGGTCGGAATGGAATTTCGAGAGTTGGGGTAGCTTTGTTATATGATTTGGGATGCGTGTGCATTTCAGGTCATTCGGAGGTGATTTGGTTGGGTTTTTGATCAAAAGCGAGTTTCGAAAGTTTTAGAAGAACTTAGGCTTGAATTCGATGTAATTTGATGGTTTTGGTGTTGTTTGAGGTGTTTTGGTGAATAGAGTGAATTTGGATGATGTTTTAGGATGTGTTTGTGCTTTTGGTTGAAGTCCCGGGGGGTCTCGCAGTGATTTCAGATGGTTAAACGAGAAGTTGTGGACTTGCAAATATAACAGAAATTGCAGCAGCTGTAGCAGGGTATTTTGGTCTTCGCGATCGCGGGAGGTCCCTCGCGATCGCATAGAAGGAATGGGAGGCAGGAAGTTTGTTCAATGCGTTCGCGTTCAGGTGTTCGCAATCGCAGAGGTTTAAGTGGTGAAGCTTCATTACTACATGGATGAACCAAATCCAGAACATGAACCATAAAAGAAAATACCTATTAAACCGATTACAAGAATACCAGCTACAGTACCTATTATCCAAAGAGGAATCCTTCCAGTAGTATCGGCAATTTACCCTACTGATGTATTCTGTTAAAGAGAGTCCTTCGCGTAAATTACTTTGAATAGGTAAACCAATCATTTGTACTTGAGGAACTAACATTAATCGAGTCCGTATATCCCTATAAAAATGAAAAATGCAAAATCAAAAAAATTCTATAATTTTCGTTTCTTCATTATTATTTCTTACTTGTAACTAAGTGAAATCCAATTATTCCTATAAGTTTACTCATAGATCTTACTTACATCGGTTCTAGCAATGGTCATCGGTTCGATTCCGATAAACGGCTTTTCCCTATTCTTTTTATTTATTCCATTATTTTAGATGATTGATAATGTTCCTTTGAAATCAAAGAATAGGGCGTTGTCTTCGGCAATCCAGAGACAAAGTCCATGGTTATCTCGTCCCACTCTGCGGTATCTGAATATCCTTCGCCCTTATCTTCTTATCTTCCTATTTATAAGCCACATCTTACTTCGACGTTTTCATGGCCAAGGGAAAAGATGTCCGAGTAATGGTGATTTTGGAATGTACTAGTTGTGTCAGAAACAATGTTGATAAGGTCAGCAGCAGGACATAGAGCAGGGATTGATAGTCTTGGGAGGCGGACTTATATTCCCCGGTTACGAGTTGACGACGTTTTCACTACTCAAATTCGCGTAAGACCCTCCGCATCGGATAAGAGGATCTGGGGCCCCAACATATTTGTTCATCGCGTGCGCAAAATGGGGACCGCGTTTGCGTAAGTTGGAAAGTCAAAGCATCGCGTTCGCAGGTCTTCTGTCTCGTTTGCATAGCACATTTTGGAGGTCTTGGAAAAATTGCTCTTCGCGATCGCGAGCTTGGGGCTGTGATCACATAGAAGAAAATATCAACAGGGCTGAAGGGTTTCTAAAAATATTTCATCCACGATCGTAAGTCATTTTCCTCCATTATTGAGTATTTTTAGAGCTTCCTGGGAGAAATTGAAGAGGGATTCAAAGAGTATTGACCGGATGTAAGTTCCATGGACAAAAAAATGTGATTATTATGCGAAATTAACCTAGAAATTCATGGAAATTTAGTTTAAATTGGAAGAACTAGGTCTTGGATTTTGAGTTTTTTAAATTGGAATTTGCAGGGCCATTTGAGGTTGGATTTGAGATTTTTTGGTATGTATGGACTTGAGGTGAGATAATTACCCGTTAATGTAAAAAAATTTGAGTTTTGAGAAGTGTGCCCGGGGCTCGTGTTTTGCTATTTTCGGGATTTTTTATATTTTTCGATTGTTTTAGATTGAGTTTTATTCCCTTAACATATTGTGACATATTCGTTGTGGTTTTGGTCAGATTCGACGAGCAAGGAGGCCGATTTGAGAGGCAAGAGCATAGCGAGCTAGAGTTTTGGCCGGTTTGAGGTACGTAATGAGTGTAAATGATGTCTTGAGGGTTTGAAACCCCGGATTTGTACATCGTAGAGCTATATTTAGGCGAGGCACGCGCTCGATGATGAGCGCGGGGTCGTTTACTAGTGGAGATTGTCACTTGGTCCGTTTCGAGTGATGTTTTTAATGCATATTTGATTTATGCTTATTTGATATCATGATTACCTGGACTAATTGTCATATTTGGGCTTCGTGCCAACTATTTGAACCCTTCGGGGATTGCTATCACTGTTTTCTCACTATTTTTACATATTACTTAAACTCAATCCTATTGTTTAAAAACTATTTTGTAAACTCAGCCACTTTTACTCAGATTTGAAACTTAAATGATATTTTTAATGATGTTTTGGACTGAGAACTATTATTTTATTATTGACGAGGGGCCTATGTGATTCTGGACTTAGAATGGGATCAGGCTGCGCACCGCATCAGTATTATGTTGATTTTGATATGAAAACGAGGGCTTCGTTGATGCCACGAGATGGCTTGATATTGCGCGTGGGCCGTAAGGGGCCCCTCCCAGAGTCTGCACACCCCCAGTGAGCGTCGTCGATGATAAATAAATAAATCGGGCTGCACGCCGCAGCGGGTACTAGAGAGTACCGTACTATGTGTTGCATTTCTTTATTTGACTGTCATTTATTTGCTTATCTGTTGTAGCATTTCCATATTTCGTTTTCACTGGTTTACTGATTTCATAATACTTGGTTTAAACTATTGTATTATGGATTACTGTGTGTCTATCCATGATTTCTTATTCTCAGTCTTTATTTATGTTTATTACTCACTGGGTCGGAGTACTCACTTTACTCCCTGCACCTTGCGTGTAGATCCAGGTGAATTCGAGGCTTGTTGAGCAGCACTTTTCCGGGAGCATCGAGATACCTGCAATGGCGTCCGCATCCCTAATCTCTCCCTTCTATCTCTTATTTTGTTTCGTATTCCCTAGTTTGATATGTATTAGTGGCTCAGACTTTTGTTATCGGATCTTTTGGGCTATGTAGTAGTATTGTTATCTGAAATTCCGCATATTTAACTCTTATTTCAGACTTCTAATATGTTAATTTCGTAATTTAATTGTGTTAGTTAATAATGAACTGTATAATGAATTGGCTAAAGGTTGCTAATTGGTCAAACTTGCCTAGCAGTATGTTGGGCGTCGTCACGATCGGGGTTAGGATCGTGACACATACTTCAGTAATTTCATGGCGCGTTACTTCTGTCATGATGTTCGAATCTCTATTATGCCCTTTGTGATAGTTTTCTTGACTTAAATCTTTCCCTGACATTTGCCTAAATAACAGCAAAATCAAGGGTAACATTAGACAGTAAAGGGGGACCCACCACATTAAGTACAAAACGTGGACTTCTAAAAATCTAAGGTTTTCGTCCTCTCACTCTACTTGTGAATGGGATGAGAACGTTTATCGAGCTGTTAGAGACTGCATAGAAGCTGCTTGAAAAAATATCCTTGAAAGTTCACATCGTAATCTTCTACCAGGTATCTTTCAAAGTTCACTTTCTTAAATGCAAAGGGAAAGAACAACCCAAAGTTGGTCGTTATATTTTGACTCTATTGTGGCTATGATTTCGGAAGCTACTGCTAAAAGAGATGATAATGAGTATACCATGGTGGCAAAATAAACAAAAAGTGACGCAATACTTTCTAAATTTGAAAAAACTAAAAACATAGCTAGGTAATAGTAGTTCTACTTAACAACATTACCTAGCAACACAATAATATGACAAAAAATATCCATTTTGTTGAATTTGCTCTTGGTAAACATAGACAAGAGGGGTTGCTCTGATGGTAAGCAACCCCCATTTCCAGCCGAGTGGTTGTGAGTTCGAGTCTTCCCAAGAGCAAGGCTGGAAGTTCTTGGAGGGAAGGATGCCGGGGGTCTATTTGGAAACAGCCTCTCTACCCCAGGGTAGAGGTAAGGTCTGCGTACATACTACCCTCCCCAGACCCCACTATATGGGATTATACTGGGTTGTTGTTGTTGCTCTTGGTAAACTGCAAGTTAGTTAGATTTGCTGTTACATTATTATGTAAGGTATTCCTTGGTTGACAAATAGAAATTAGCCATAATATATCCCTTGTAATGACATTGAGACTACTTTGTGCATACTCTATTTATGCATCTTGAGCTCCTTATCTTGGATGAACATAATTATGTCGTTCATAGGCTTGGTTGATAGAGGCTGAGGTAGCACTTGAGGATTTTGCTGAAGCAATTCGTATGGAATCTGAGAAGGCTGAGTGGTAAGGGACTGAAAGTAATAGTTTTTGTGCAGTATGATAGCTAATAACTCCTTATAATAACAAATTTATGATAGCTAATAAACTCCTTGTCACAAAAAAAAAAAGTTATCATAACTGGTAAACTGATCAGCTATCACTCATGTGTGTTTGAAGAAGAACAAAAGGGTTGCACGTCCAGCTTTTAAGCGCAAGGACACAAGGAGAATTTTAACAGGCTTTGCCGATAATTCAACCCTATATCCGGCTTTAGTGGTTTAACGTGCAATCATGTACTATGTCTCACAAGGCATATCTCAAGGTTAACTTTCCAATACTTATTATCCACAAATGTGAGTACATTGAAAGTTTGTGGTGGTTAATGGAAAAGATTTTCTTGCTTTATGTCATTGTGAATGATAGACACACTAGGCCATAACAACTTAAAACCCTCTCCTTAGGAATGGAAATTCTGGTTTGTCCGTAAGTACGACATCCTAATTCATTTGTCTCAACATTAAGTTCCCTTGGTTTTTGTGACATCCTAATTCATTTGTCTCAACATTAAGTTCCCTTGGTTTTTGTGACATCCCAAAGGATCATCACCTATTTTTTCATTCATTTCGTGATTTTGAAACCTTGAAAACCTTATCTTGATTTGCCTCGATTTGTGTCGCAGTCCGGACGCGTAATCGAAAAGCTTATATGTTAAATTTTGTGAAAATTACTAAAAATTTGGCTTTAAAATGATTAAAGTTGTCTTTGGTCAATATTTTAGGTAAAATAACCCAAACTCGTGATTTGACGGTCCCGGAGGGTCTGTAGAAAAATATGGGACTCGAGCGTATGACCGGAATAGTATTCCGAGGTCCCGAGCCCGAGAAATGAATTTTTAAGAGAAATTATTTTTCTAAAGTTTGTATGGAAATTTAAAGTGAAAATGGATTTGAAAATGTTGGTATCGGGCCCGTATTTTGGTTCTGGCGCCTGGTACATGTCATATATCTGATATAAGACGCTTCTCCAAAATTTCATTGAAACCGGACGTCATTTGACGTGTTTCTGACCTAAATATCTAAAAGTGAAATTTTAAGAAGTTTGATGAAAAAGTGATGATTTTGAGATTTGATTTATTGATTTTGATGTTGTTTTGGCGATTTGATCACTCGGTTAAGTTCGTAGGATGTCGTTGAGTTAGTGTGTGTGATTAGTTTGGAGCCCCGAGGGCTCGGAGGTATTTTCGGAGGTGTTCGGGATGGTTTTGGAGTTAGGAAAATTGCAGAAAAATAGCAGCAGGTGCATAATGTTGTGCTTCCTCGCGTTCGCGTACCTGTAGGCTTCCCCTTCTTTGCATTCGCGAAGTATTCCCCCGCGTTCGCATAGTTCAACCCCCCATCGCATTCGCGAGTCCCCTCTCGCTTTTGCGTATAACCAAATCCAGGACCCCATTCCTTTCTTCTACGCGTTCGCGATGCCCTATTCCTTTTACTCTTCGCGAACGCGGCCCCCTTCCCGCGAACGCGAAGGGCAATTTTGCCCAGTGATTTTAAATACCCAAAAAAGAACAGTGACATGATTTTTCACCCAAAAACACACGAAGTCATCTTCTCCAGAGCCCATAGGCGATTTCTAGAGCTCTTATTTACCAAAGCTTCTTGGGTAAGTATTATTTAACTTGTTTCCTTTATTTTCCTTCATCATTTATCCAATTCCTAGGCTCAAATCATGTAATCTAGGGTTGAAATTGGGGGAAAAGGGTAGAGTTAGGGATTTTCAATTTTCTTCACAGGTTATGTGGTAGTCTAGGCTAGCCTCGTCACTACTTCGCCGGGGTTAGGATAGGCACTTACCGGCTTATGGGGTCGGTTGTGCTGATGCTACACTCTGTGCATCTTTTTGCACAGATTACAGTACCGAAGCAACATCTTTTGGATAGCAGTAGGAGCATTGGGAGCTGACTTCAGTCCAGAGATCCCGAGGCCTTGCTGACGTCCGCATGGCCCGGAGTCTCTCCTATCTTTATTTTCGTTTGTTATCCTTGTACCGAAACAAACAGTGTTGTGTTTTACTCAAACTCTCTATTTAATATTCTATAGACGTTCGTGAGTTAGTGACTCCAGTCTTTGGTAGAGTTTATATTTGAATTTTCCCACCGGATTTCAGTTTATTTTGTATTAAGACTTCCGCTTTTATATTAAATGTCTCATTTCCTTAATATTATCGATGTTTGCCTAAAGAGTTAATAATTAATTGGCTAGCCTAGATCCTAATAGTAGGCGCTATCACGACTTCCGATGGTGGGAAAACCGAATCGTGACAGTTTTATCGTCCCATATTGTGATTTGTGATATGATAATACAATAGAAGAAATTGTGGTGAAGAAATAAAATGGTATACCTTAATTACTAGAGAGTTGCAATATAGGACACCCATATTTTATTTCTTCTATTTATATATCAAAAGTCAGTATATGTTCCACATTAGAATATGCTAGCTCAAATTTTATATTTCATTGAAGTCATGTTCTAAGAAAAGTATCTAGCAACAAGATTAGTCTTTGATATTATCTTTTTTCTATCTCAGGGACTGAGAAGTTTTAACATAATTCGTTTTGAGGAAAACTTCGCTATGTCGAGATGTGCTATAACACAGGTGTGACGATCCAGAGGGTCATCATCGAAATTCTTCTTTTTCTTGTGCTTATGAGGCCTTAAAAACTTCTTATTTGGTTGTCTCGATTCGCGTACGCAGTCTGGGTGCGAAACCGGAATTTTTTATGTGAAAATATTTGAACTCTGTGATAAAAACTATGAATTTTGATAATAATATTTCTAAGTTGACTTTGGTCAACGTTTTGGGTAAACGGACCCGAACCCATGATGTGACGGTCGTTTGGTTGAAAACGGACGGCGTTTGACGTGTTTCGGACTGAAAATGAAAAATTCGAACGTCATGAACTTTGAAATTTAAATTTATGAGTTTTGAGGTTTGATTCTATGTAAATGGTGTTATTTTGGCGATTTGATCGCACGAGTAACTCCGTAGGATGCTAATGAGTAAGTGTATGTGTATGGTCGGGAGCCCCAAGGGCTCCGGAGTGATTCGAAGGAGGCCCGGGATAGTTTCCCTTATAGGAAAAACAGTTCAGGTGTTGCAGACACCAGTGCGGCCACAACCATTTCTGTGCGGTCTGCGCTGGAGCCGCACGGCCGCGATGCAAATCTGTGCGGCCCGCGTGACTGAGTCTGAGGCCATGAGATTTTGGGATGACCAGCGCGGCCGCGCACCAAATCAGTACGGTCCACGCTGGGAGGATTCAGAGGGACCCGAATTTTCCCTCACCCGGCGCGGCCGCAATACATTTTTGTGCGGTCCGCGACAGGCCCTGAGAAAGGTATATAAGTCCGACAATTTCAGTATTTTTCCACTTTTCAAAAACCCAAAACCTAAGGAGAGATTTTCCAAATTACTTTTCTTCTCCAAAATGATTGTTAAGTGATTTCTAACTTAATTTTCCTACTCCTTAGTATCTTTTAACATAATTTCAACTTCAATCAAAGGTTTTCATAAATGAGAATATGGGGTTTTGGGGTAAAACCTAGGTTTTCTTAAAATTGGGGAGTAGACCTCAATTTGAGGTCCGGTTTCAAAACAAATCATAGATATGAACTCGTGGGGGAATGGGTAACCCGGTCTTGGTTCGAACCTCGGGTTTTGACCATGTGGGCCCGGGGAATTTTGGGAATTTTTGGGTGAAACTTGGGGAATTTCTCTCTTATACATTAAAATTGATTTAATTAGCATTTGTTGATACTTTTGAGTAAATTGTGATTGGATTCGACCAGTTTTGAGGCGAATTTGAGGGGTAAAGCTATTCTAGAGGCGTGAGTTGAGTTTGGAATCTTTTGAGGTAAGTGTTTGATCTAACCTTGGCTTGAGGGAATATGATTAGAGTATTTGATTGCTATTTGCTAAATGATCGAGTACGGTATACAGGCATGGTGACGAGTATCTATACACCGGTGTCTAGCATGACCGTGAGTCGTAATTGCTTTTAAATCTGAAAGAAAATAAAACAACTGAGTTAATTACTAGTTAAATGAAATATGAAGTGATGGTTTGAGAAGCAAATGAGTTAAGGAAGTAAGTGTGGCACTCTTCCCGTGCCGGGAGTTGTTGTTGAATTGTTTTTCCTTGCTGGCACTTGTTATTGAATTGTTTTCCCTTGCCGGGACCTATTGTGGATTTATTCTCCTTTGTCGGGATATGTTTGGACAGTTAGTTGTACCCTTGCCGGGTTTAACTCTTATGTTGATGGACTTCCCTAATGGGACCTCTTTTGAGGAGATTGTTAGTTATTCAATCATAATATGGGATCGTGTGGCACGCCGTCCACTTATCTAATATATCACGGGTTCGTGAGGCGCACTGTCCATTTATACATTACACTATGGGATCGTGTGGCGCGCCGTCCACTTGTATACTACACAATGGGATCGTGTGGCGTGCCGTCCACCTATTGTTATTGGCCTGAGATGCCGGTGACATTTTGCACGGAGAATACGGGTTCGTGTGGCGCGCCGTCCACTTATACATTACACTATGGTATCGTGTGGCGCGCTGTCCACTTGTATACTACAATATGGGATCGTGTGGTGCGCCGTCCACTGTAGATGAGTAGATCATGAAAACTGAGATAGAGTTATTGTTGTTACTGATGTTCCATTTTATCTTGTATCCCCTCCCAGTTTTATTCGTATTATATTGATATTGTTTCTTTCCCGAACTTGTATAACATTATTGCACAAGTTAATTGTGGTAGGTCCGGCCTAGCCTCGTCACTATTTCACCCGGTTAAGCTAGGAACTTACCAGCACATGGGGTCCGTTGTGCTGATACTACGCTTCTGTGCCTTTTTGTGTACAAGTTAGGATGCGGCCTACGGACCGCAACAATAGTTTGGGGGAGATCCTTCAGTCCAGAGATTCTGAGGTAGTTCGCTGGCGTTCGAGGGCCTTGAGTCTCTTCTATCTCTTCTAGTTTGTTTTTATTGTATCAAAACAGACATATGATGTATTTCTTTCAGACTTATTGCATTTAGTACTCTTTACTCGTCCGTGAGTAGTGACACCAGATATTGGGTAGAGGCATGTTGTTAATTTCCGCATTTTGTTTTCGTTCTTGTTGCTAACGGACTTCCGCGTGTTTTAATTAATTATTTCAGTATATAATTTGTTTTAGATTTAAGTTTTGTGAAAATGATTAAAAAGGTTAGGTTGCCTAGCTTCGATAGTAGGCGCCATCACGACTCCTGATGGTGGGGAAAATCTGTGTCGTGACAAGTTGGCATCAGAGCACTAGGTTACCTGGTTCTCACAACTCACGGACAAGCTCGGTAGAGTCTGAGGGATCGGTACGGAGACGTCTGTAGTTATCCCCCAGAGGCTATGGAGTTAGGAAAGCTTCACTTTGTTCAATATTGTCGTGTGATTCTGTTCCTCAAATATTAATTGTCGTTCTTTCGCAGATGGCGAGAACACGTGCGTCTTCTTCTTCCGCGCAGTAGCCCGAGCCCCCAGCAGCAGCTCCCGCGAGGGGCAGGGGCCGAGGCCGTGCAAGAGGTCGTGCCAAGGCAGAGCTCAGCCCCAGGCAGCAGTTCCAGAGGTGAAGCCTCATATTGACTTTGATGAGGAGGTTCGAGCCCCACCAGCTCTAGTGGGCCCAGCTCAGGTCCCAGGAGGAGCGATGTTTTCCCCGGATCTTTAGGATGCTCTCGTCCGCATAGCAAGCTTTATGGACAGTGTCGCAGAGCGGGTTTGTTGCCAGTAGCACCAGCCACTTCTCAGGCTGGAGGAGGGGTTCAGACTCCCTGATACACGTACTCCGGAGTAGGTAGCTCCCCGAACTCAGGTCCAATTGGTTCAGTCCCAGTGGCAGCTCAGACATGTATTACAACTCAGGCCGAAGATGGGACGGCCATGTCTTCGGATGCCTTGTGGAGACTTGATCGGTTCTCCAAGATTTTTACCACCACTTTCAGTTGTGCTTCATCGGAGGATTCCCAAGATTTTCTATACAGTTGTCATGAGATCCTCAGGACTGTGGGGATAGTAGAGACCAGTGGGGTTGATTTTTGCACTTTCAGGCTTGTGGGACCCGCCAAGACTTAGTAGAGGGATTATTTACTATCTAGACTAGCAAGGTCCCCATCTTTGATATG
This sequence comes from Nicotiana benthamiana, assembly GCA_034376525.1. Taxonomy (NCBI): domain Eukaryota; kingdom Viridiplantae; phylum Streptophyta; class Magnoliopsida; order Solanales; family Solanaceae; genus Nicotiana; species Nicotiana benthamiana. The sequence goes on from CM067336.1 coordinate 41,406,407, forward strand.
AGATCAGTTCGCAGAGTTATTTTTGGAGAAGTTTCTCCCTGCCACTCAACGGGAGACACTTCGCAGACAGTTTGAGCGCCTTCAGCAGGGCTCCATGACAGTTACACAGTACAAAACCAGATTTGTTGACTAGGCGTGCCATGCGGTAGTGATACTCCCTACAGATCGAGAAAGGGTCTGGAGGTTCATTGATGGATTGATTCAGCCGATTCACCTTCAGATGGCCATGGGAGTTGGCAGTGATATTACCTTTCAGGAGGCGGCCAATGCGGCCCGCTGGGTAGAGATGCCTGCTCGAGGAGGTACCCATGGTTCAGACAAGAGGCCTAGACATTCTGGCAGATTTAGTGGTACCTCATATGGAGGTAGGGGTTCCTATGACAGAGGCCATCCCCCGAGACCTTTCCAGTCAGCACTTCATGCTTCTCATGGTGCTCTAGGTGGTCATAGCTCTCAGCCACAGTATTCTGACAAGCAACTCTTCATCTCACCATCAGCTTCTATCAGTGCACCACCACTTCGGTATTCTTAGCAGTCGAGGGCTTGCTTCACTTGTGGCGACTTGAGGCACTTTGCCAAGTATTGCCCTCGAGCTTCCAGCAGTTCATAGCAGCAGGGTCCTCGTCCCATGATTCAGGCAGCAGACGATCCACAGGCCACCCAGCTAGCTAGAGGCGGGGGTAGAGGCCATAAAGGTGGAGGTAGAGAGCGTATAGGTGGAGCTCAGACAGCCAGGGGCAGGGGTCAGCCCGCAACAGATTGTCCCAGAGATACAGTTCAGGGAGTTGGGGGCCAGCACCGTTGTTATGTATTCCAGCCAGGCCGGAGGCCGAGTCATTTGATGCAGTGATTACAGGTACTATGCTGGTCTGTGGTATGAGTGCTTCAGTATTATTTGATGTGGGATCTACTTATTCTTATGTATCATCCTATTTTGCACCCTATTAGATCATGCCTAGTGAGGCTTTGGGTATTCCTGTATATGCGTCCACACCGGTTGGTGATTCGATAGTGGTCGACCGAGTGCATCGTTCTTGTGTGGTGGTATTTGAGGGTCTTGATACCCATGTTGACTTATTGCTTTTAGACATGGTGGACTTTGATGTTATACTGGGAATGGATTGATTGTCCCCGTATCATGCTATCTTGGATTGTCACGCCAAGACAGTGACTTTGGCCTTGCCAGATTTGCCCCGACTTGATTGGAGAGGGACCCCAGGTCATGCCACCCGTAGTGTTATTTCGTATGTCAAGGCTCGATGTATGGTCGAGAAGGGGTGTTTAGCATATTTGGCGTATGTTTGCGACTCCAGAGTAGAGGTTCCATCTATCGCCTCTGTTCCTATTGTTCGGGAGTTCCCCAAGGTTTTTCCTTCAGACCTAACGGGTATGCCACCCGACAGGGATATTGATTTCTGTATTGATTTGGCTCCTGGTACCCAGCCTATTTCTATTTCGCCATATCGCATGGCCTCGCCAGAGTTGAAAGTGTTGAAGGAGCAGCTTCAGGACTTGCTTGATAAGGGTTTCATTAGACCCAGTGTATCACCTTGGGGTGCACCAGTGTTGTTTGTAAAGAAAAAGGATGGGTCGATGAGGATGTGCATTGATTACCGACAGTTGAAGAATGTGACAATAAAGAACAAGTATCCACTGCCGAGGATTGACAATTTGTTCGACCACTTCCAGGGTGCTAAGGTGTTCTCGAAGATAGATTTGAGGTCTGGTTATCATCAGCTGAGGATTCGGGCGTCTGATGTCCCTAAGACAGCTTTTCGTACTCGATATGGGAATTATGAGTTTTTGATCATGTCATTTGGATTGACCAATGCCCCGACAGCATTCATGGATTTGATGAACCGAGTGTTTAGACCTTATTTGGATTTATCTGTGATTGTATTAATTGACGACCTCTTGATATACTCCCGTATTCAGGAGGAGCATGAGCAGCACCTCAGAGTGGTTCTCCAGACTCTGAAGGATAGTCAGTTGTACGCCAAGTTCTCAAAGTGCAAATTTTGGTTGAGTTCAGTCGCATTCCTGGGTCATGTTGTAGCAGCAGATGGTATTCAGTTGGACCCGAAGAAGATAGAGGCAGTCAAGAACTGGCCTCGACCAGCTTCAGCTACAGAGATTCAGAGCTTCTTGGGGTTAGCTAGTTACTACAGATGTTTCGTGGAGGTGTTTTCATCCATCGCAGCTCCAATGACTAGATTGACCCAGAAGGGTGCCCAGTTCAGGTGGTTAGATGAGTGCGAGGTGAGTTTCCAGAAGCTCAAGACAGCTCTGACTACGACACCGGTATTGGTTTTGCCCACGGGATCTGGGCCTTATACTATTTATTTTGACGCCTCCCTCATCGGGCTTGGCTTAATGTTGATGCAGAATGGTAAGGTCATAGCATATGGTTCAAGGCAGTTGAATATTTACGAGAAGAATTATCGAGTTCAAGACCTGGAGTTGGCAGCTATTGTTCATGCCTTGAAGATCTGTAGGCATTATCTCTATGGTGTGACGTGTGAGGTATACACGGATCACAAGAGCCTTCAGTACTTGTTCAAGCAGAAAGAGTTGAATCTAAGACAGCGAAGGTGTTTGGAGTTGCTAAAAGACTATGATGTTTCTATTTTATACCACTCGGGGAAGGCCAATGTGGTGGTCGTTGCATTGAGTAGAAAGTCCAGCAGCGTGGGTAGTCTTGCCTATATTCCGGTCATCCATAGACCGCTTACGTTGGATGTCCAGGCCTTGGGCAATAGATTTGTGAGATTGGATATTTCTGAGCCCAGCAGGGTATTAGCTTTCACGATCGCTCGATCATCATTGATGGAGCGTATCCGGAGCGGCAGTTTTATGATCCCCATTTGTGTGTCCTGAGAGACACGGTGCAGCAGGGAGGTGCAAAGGAGATGACTTTGGGAGATGATGGCGTATTGAGGTTGCATGGGAGAGTCTGTGTGCCCAATATTTATGGTATTCGAGAGTCGATCTTAGTAGAGGCCCACAGTTCTCGGTATTCTATTCATCCGGGCCCCGCTAAGATGTATATGGATTTGAGACAACATTATTGGTGGCGCAGAATGAAGAACGACATTGTTACATATGTGGCTCGTTGTCTGAATTGTCAGCATGTTAAGCGCGAGCATCAGTGACCCGGTGGGTTGTTTCAGAGGATTGAGCTTCCCGAGTGGAAGTGGGAGAGAATCACCATGGATTTAGTTACTGGCCTTCCGATGACTCGGAGGAAGTTTGATGCTATATGGGTTATTGTTGATAGGCTGACCAAGTCACCGCATTTTATTCTAGTTGCCACCACCTATTCATCTGAGAGATATGTTGAGATTTATATTAGAGAGATCGTTCGCCTTCATGGGGTTCCCATATCCATTATTTCGGACCAGGGTCCGCAGTTTACCTCGCATTTCTGGAGAGCCGTACATCATAAGTTTGGCACTTAAGTCCAGTTGAGTACAACATTTAACCCCCAGACGGACGGTCAGTCCGAGGGGACCATTCAGATTCTTGAGGATATGCTCCGAGCCTGTGTTATTGATTTTCGAGGCTCGTGGGACAAGTTCTTGCCTTTAGCAGAGTTTTCCTACAACAACAGCTACTAGTCCAGTATTCAGATGCCCCCGTATGAGGCGTTGTATGGTAGGCGATGTCGGTCTCCAGTCGGATGGTTTGAGCCAGGAGAGGCTCGGTTATTGGGTACAGATTTGGTACAGGAGGCCTTGGATAAGATCAAGATCATTCAGGACAAACTTTGGTCAGCTCAGTCTAGGCAGAAGAGTTATGCAGATCGTAAGGTTATGAATGTTGCTTTCATGGTTGGCGAGCGAGTATTGCTCCGTGTATCACCTATGAAGGGCGTGATGAGATTCAGGAAGAAGGGCAAGCTTAGCCCTAGGTATATTGGCCCTTTTGAGATTCTGGACCGTGTGGGGAATGTGGCTTATAGACTTGCATTGCCGCCTAGCTTGTCAGCCGTGCATCCAGTTTTTCATGTATCCATGCTTCAGAAGTATCACGGTAATCCCACCCACGTGTTAGATTTCAGTACTGTCCAATTGGACAAGGATCTGTTCTATGAGGAGGAGCCGGTGGCTATTTTAGACCGGTAGGTTCGACATTTGAGGTCGCGGAGTTTTCCTTCAGTGCGTGTTCAGTGGAGAGGTCAGCCTCTTGAGGCATCGACCTGAGAGTACGAGTTCGATATGCGGAGCCGTTATCCCCATCTATTCCCCGACTCAGGTACTCCTTTCTTTTGTTCCTTCGAGGACGAACGATTATTTTATAGGTGGAGAATCTGACGACCCAAAGGGTCATCACCGAAATTCTTCCTTTCCTTGCGCTTTTGAGGCCTTGAAAACCTCTTATTTGGTTGCCTCGATTTTCGTGCGTAGTCTGGGTGCGAAGCTAGAAAATATTTATGTAAAAATATTTGAACTCTGTGTTAAAAATTGTGAATTTTGATAATAATATTGCTATAGTTGACTTTGGTCAATATTTTGGGTAAACGGACCTGGACCCGTGATGTGATAGTTCTGGAGGGTCGTACGGAAATTTGGGACCCGGGCGTATTCCCAGAATCAAAATCCGAGATCCAGGCCCAAGTACGGAACTTTTCTGTGAAATTATTTTTTCAGAAAATGCTTAAGGAAAAATAAAAATGAAATTGATCAAAAGTAATGGTATCGGGCTCGTATTTTTGTTCCGATGCCCGGTACAAGTCTTGAATGAGCGTTAAGAGCTATCTGTTAAGATTGGTTGAAAACGAACGTCGTTTGACGTGTTTCAGACTGAAAATGGAAAATTCAAAAGTCATGAACTTTGAAATGGAAATTTATGAGTATTGAGGTTTGATTCTATGTAAATGGTCTTATTTTGGCGATTTGATCGCATGAGTATGTCCGTAGGATGCTAATGAGTTAGTATATGTGTTTGGTCTGGAGCCTCGAGGACTCGGGAGTGATTCAAAGGTGGCTCGGGATAGTTTCACTTAGAGGAAAAACGGTTCAGGTGTTGCAGATACCAGTGCGGCGCAAACATTTCTGTGCGGTCCGCGAGCCGCACGACCGCGATGAATATCAGTGCGGCCCGTGTGACTGAGTCTAAGGCCATGATATTTTGAGATGACCAACGCAGCCGCGCACCAAATCAGTGCGGTTCGCGCTGGGAGGGTTCAGAGGGACCCGACTTTTCCCTCACTCGGCGCGGCCGCAACACATTTTTGTGCGGTCCGCGCCAGGCCCTCAGAAATGTATATAAGTCCAACAATTTCAGTCTTTTTCCACTTTTCAAAAATCCAAAACCTAAGGAGCGATTTTCCAACAATGTTCTTCTCCAAAATGATTGGTAAGTGATTTGTAACTTAATTTTCCTACTCCTTAACATCTTTTAACATAATTTCAACTTCAATCAAAGGTTTTCATGAATGAGAATTTGGGGTTTTGGGGTAGAACCTAGGTTTTCTTAAAATTGGGGAGTTAGACCTCAATTTGAGGTCCAATTTCAAAACAAGTCATAGATATGAACTCGTGTGGGAATGGGTAACCCAGTCTTGGTTAGAACCTCGGGTTTTGACCACGTGGGCCCGGGGGCATTTTGAGAATTTTTGGGTAAAACTTTGGGAATTTCACTCTTATGCATTTAAATTGATTTAATTAGCATTTGTTGATACTTTTGGGTAAATTGTGATTAGATTCGGCCAGTTTTGAGGCGAATTTAAGTGGTAAAGCTATTCTAGGGGTGTGAGTTGAGTTTGGAAGCTTTCGAGGTAAGTGTTTGATCTAACCTTGGCTTGAGAGAATATGATTAGAGTATTTGATTGCTATTTGCTAAATGATCGAGTACGCTGTATGAGCATGGTGCTGAGTATCTATACACTGGTGTCAAGCATGACCGTGAGTCGTAATTGCTTTTAAATCCGAAAGAAAATGAAATAACTGAGTTAATTACTAGTTAAATGAAATATGAAGTGATTGTTTGAGAAGCAAATGAGCTAAGGAAGTAAGTTTGGTATTCCCGGGACTTGTTGTTGAATTGTTTTTCCTTGCCGGGACTTGTTGTTGAATTATTTTTTCTTGCCAGGACCTATTCTGGATTTATTCTCCCTTGCCGGGATATGTTTGGACCGTTAGCTATACCCTTGCCGGGTTTAAATGTTATGTTGATGGACTTCCCTAATGGGACCTCTTGTGAGGAGATTGTTAGTTATTCAATCATAATGTGGGATCGTGTGGCACAACGTCCACTTATACATTACACCATGGGATCGTGTGGCGCGCCGTCCACTTGTATACTACATAATGGGATCGTGTGGTGCGCCGTCCACCTATTGTTATTGGCCTGAGATGCCGGTGACATTGTGCACGGAGAATACGGGTTCGTGTGGCGCGCCGTCCACTTTTACATTACACTATGGGATCGTGTGGCGCGCCGTCCACTTGTATACTACACAATGAGATCGTGTGGTGCGCCATCCACTGTAGATGAGTAGATTATGAAAACTGAGATAGATGTTATTATTGTTACTGATGTTCCATTTTATCTTGTATCCTCTCCCAGTTTTATTCGTATTATATTGCTATTGTTTCTTTCCCGAACCTTTATAACATTATTGCACAGGTTAATTGTGGTAGGTCCGGTCTAGCCTCGTCACTACTTCGCCGAGGTTAGGCCAGGCACTTACCAACACATGTGGTCGGTTGTGCTGATACTACGCTTCTGTGCATTTTAGTGCACAGGTCAGGACGCAACCTACGGACCGCAGCAGTAGTTAGGGGGCGATCCTTCAGTCCAGAGATTCTGAGGTAGTTCGCCGGCGTTCGCGGGCCCCGAGTCTCTTCTATCTCTTCTAGTTTATTTTTATTGTATCAAAAAAGACATATGATGTAAATCTTTCAGACTATTGCTTTTAGTACTCTTTAGTCGTCCGTGAGTAGTGACACCAGATACTAGGTAGAGGCATGTTGTTAATTTCCGCATTTTGTTATCGCTGTTGTTAAAGACTTCCACGTGTTTTAATTAATTATTTCGGTATATTATTTGTTTTAGATTTAAGTTTTGTAAAAATAATTAAAAAGATTGATTTGCCTAGCTTCGACACTAGGCGCCATCACAATTTTTGATGGTGGGAACGTGACAAGAGGCTTTGAAAGTGGTAATCGGTGTGCAATCTCTACAATTCTCTCTGTCACGTTTTAGGCTAATAATCACAGTGAATGATGCTAACTTTACTTTCTTACTGTATATAGATGTCTGAAATCATCCAGTTTTTGTCCGCTACAAGTGCGGAAAAGTGCAGTGAGTTCTTTCTTTTGGGTTTAGACAGATGTTAAGTATATTTTAGTTTACCCGTTGTGGTACTTCTATATTTTCTGCAATTTATGGCCGTTGAAAAAATCTAAGATTTGCTAATAGAGTCTTTATACTGGTGCATGATATTTAACTATATTCCAACATAAGCGTGCAGACTGTAAAACAAAAAAACAAAAAAAACATTAGATTCCAGACTGATGTAGTATGTCTCTCTCAAATTCCACTTGAATTTATATTGATGTAGATGCATTTCTATGGATTATTAAAAATTATGCTTCTCTTTTTCCTTACTATCAGGCTTTATGTAGTGGAGCTTGAAACATTTGATTTCTCTTTGTACTTTAAAGTGCTTTTTTTCTTATCATTTATACTTAGTACAACAACAATAATAATCCAGTATAATCTCATTTAGTGGGGTCTGAGGAGAGTAGTGTGTACGCAGACCTTACTCCTACCCTTGGGTAGAGAGGCTGTTTCCAAATAGACCACCGGCATCCTTCCCTCCAAAAACTTCCCACCTTGCTCTTGGGGAGACTCGAACTCACAACTTTTCGGTTGGTAGTCGGGGTTGCTTATCATTTATACTTCAGTACATGGGTATTTAATCAATATAGCTTGATTTTTTATTCTGTTTTTTCCGTTGAGCTAGAGTTCAGGTGTCAGATAATAAATCCAGGATTATGTTGTTTCCCAAATAAAGGGCGAGAATGTAGGACATGTCTTTAGCTTCTTCAACTGGTTGTGGAATTGGTTCTTAATATAATAGCATCAGTTTTATCAAATAAAGTCCAAGTGGTCGTGAATGCATTTTTAAAATATTTCTCCATGTGTTCAGTAAAATCTTTTTATTTTAGAGATGTCGCAAAAATGAGCTCAGACCCGGTTCAAAACCGCTATCCATTCTCCCTACACCGATTCTTTAATCTTTTTCTTCATTCTTCCTGATATATTAAACAACTAACGTGTTTCTTTAAGGCGCAAAGCATGTAAAAAGGTCAAAAGACAAGATAATATTGGTCGACAAAGAGTGTAGTAATAAATTATTATCCGCCATCGTCTTTACATTGTAAAAATAAAGTGGCTATTTTTAATAGATCCTCGGCTTAGTAAACATAGTCACAACGAAGACTATTGTTTAGAAACATTATTGAAATATCCAACTCTAACGGGATTCCTAAATTCTTTTTACTCCATGTTTTATTTTCACCAATATTAATATTTCAATCTTATCTAAATTTTTCATTGCCAATCTTAATTCTTAGGCATATATTTTCTTCTTTATTACATCAAAGAAAACCTGGAAGCTTTTCCAGGTTTGAGGCTAAACGATGTCTAACATTCTAAAACTTATGAATCACTGCTGCAGTAAGTTGAATTCAGTATTAAATATTTAGGATATCTTATTGAACAAATTCTTTGATATTATTTTTTGAACTTTCCTGATAGGCAATTACGTCTAAAATAAATAAGAGTTCTATTAGTTTAATTAAGTTGAACAAGTTGTGTTTTGTGAGTGGTTTTTTTGCATCGATATAAAACGAGTAAGGCGAAAGCATACCTCGCTGAAGGATATTTAGCGGATGAATTACAACTAATATAATCTATAATATCTCGTTCAGAAGTGTTATTTAACTCCCCCAGTCCCTACTTGGATAAATTGCATTCTCCATCTTCATTCCTAACGTATGTTCTGATGACTCAAAAGGTTATTGCTTGTTGTGAAAGAAAAGTCTGTATTTCGAGGACTTAAAAATCTCTTTTTCTTTCACCTCGATTTGCTGTGCAGTTCGGGCGCATTTTCGGAAAACTTTTATGTGAAAACTAGGTAATATAAAAAATTAGTTTTTAAAATTAAATAAATTTGACTTTGGCCAATATTCTTGGAAAAAGGACCCAGACCCGTGATCCAACGGTTTCATAGGATCTGTAGTAAAATTTGGGACTTGTGCATATGCCCGAAATCGAATTCCGAGATCCCAAGCCCGAGAAATAAAATTTTGAAAGAAATTATTTAATTGAAAGTATAAAAGTTTTGGAAATGAAAAGAGGTTTGAAAGTAATGATATCGGGCCCTTATTTTGGTTCTGGAGTCCAGTACAGGTTTATATAATAATTAAGTTGAATCTGTGAAGTTTGGTAAGAATCGAAGTTCGTTTAGTATAAATCGGACCTTTATTTGAGAAATTTAAAATTTTGATATTCTTGAGTGATTTCACGAATTTGAGGTTTAATTCATAGTTATTGATGTTATTTAGATGATTTGATCGCATGAGCAAGTCCGTATGATATTTTTGGACTTGCGTGCATGTTTGGTTTGGAGCCCCGAGGGCTTGGGCAAGTTTTGGATATGCCACATAGTAAATTGGACTTAAAAAAATTGTTTTTGTGTCGCAAGTCTGCAGGCTTCGCAATTGCTCACAAATGCGAGATCGCATTTGCGAAGAAACATTGCAATTGCGATGATGGGCTGTGACAGGGAGACCTTCGCATTTGCGACCTTAGCAAGCACCGCAATTCCGAATAGTTCTTCACATTCGCGAAGAAAGCAGAGATAGGCCTTTCTTCGCAATTGCGAAGCTTTGGCCGCAATTGCGAGTTCGTATTTGCGAACATGAAATCGCAAATGCGATATCTGCGCTGTGTAAAATAAAACTTAAGCAAAATTTTCTTCATTTTTCAGACTCTCTCAAACCCAAAGCTCTCTTGGGCGATTTTTTAAAGAAAAGTTCTTTTCCAAATCAATTGTAAGTCATTTCTAACTCATTTTTTTTAATCTATAACATCTTTTCACATGATTTCAATTCAAAATCAAGGGTTTTCATGGGGAAATTGGGTGTTTTGGGTAGAACTTAGAATTTTCAATTTTTGTGGATTTGGAGCTCGATTTAAAAAAAATTATATGTTTGAGTTCGCGGGTGACTGGGTAATCGAGTTTTGATTTGAACCTCGGGTTTGACCATGTGGTCCCGTGATCGATTTTTGACTTTTTTGGGGAAAAACATCAGAAACCTATTTTCATGCATTAGAATTGATTTATTTAACAATTATTCATATTGTTAAGTAAATTGTTGCTAGATACAAGCAAATTGATGGTGTAAACAAGAGGTAAAGCGGTAGTTGAAGCTCTAATTGTGTTTGTGACATTAAGGTGTTTGGTCTAACCTTAGCTTGAGAGATTAGGAGTTGTGTCTTATTTTTTATGAGTTAATTATTGAGTACGACATATAGGTGTGATAAAGAGTATCTATACGTCGGTGTCAAGCACACCCGTGAGTCTTATACTATGATTAATATGATTTTGTTTCGTATTGTTCATGATTTATATGATGATTTCTATTGTTGAACAAGGCTTGTGGAAGTATTATTGGTAATTGAACATTATAGAGCGTTGGATCAAGTTGAGTATTGGGTTGTGAAGTAATTGTGGAAAAGAGAAGAGGTTTATGATATTGTCTCCCTTGATGGGATGTTATTTCTTTTGATATTATCTCCCTTGCAGGGATGTTATTACTTATGATATTATTTCCCTTGCCGGGATATTGTTGTTATGCTATTGTTCCCTTGCGGAATTTTATTGTGATATTATTGATTCCCTTTTGCCCAAATTGCTTTGTGATTGTTGCTTGGGTGAGGAAGAGTGTAAAGCACGAAGAATGATACCGTGCATGATTTTGAGAGTGTTATTGCACGAAGGGTGATTCCATGCAAATATTGTGAAGTAAAAGCACGAAGGGTGATGTCGTGCCGCACGATATAAAATGTCGTGCCATGATATGAGTGATAATGCACGAAGGATTATTTTGTGTCAGGATTATGTGAGGTAAATGCACGAAGGATGATGTTGTGCTGATTATATTGATTCTTCTGGTGAGGATGAGATTAAAAGCACGAAGAGTAATGTGGTGCACTTGTCATTGATTTCCATATTCTTGCTTACAGTTGAATTTTCGTGTTCCCTTCACTTCTTTACTGAATTTCGTTTTGAACATGATATTTCCTATAACTTGTTTTCCCTTCCTATCTTAACTTCTAGTTTATGTCATTATTACTTTCTGTATATGTTATAATTGTACATGTTTATTTGGTAGTCTTGTCCTAACCTTGTCAATAATTCGCCGAGGTTAGGCTAGACACTTATCAGCACATGGGATTGGTTGTACTGATATACACTCTGCACTGTGTGCAAATCTCGGTGCTGCAGCTTTTGGACCACAAAGGTTGCTGCCTTCAGTCCATCAGGCGACCCCAGGTAGTCCTGCAGGCGTCCGCAGGCCTTGGCATCTCTTTCTATCTTTCCATTATGTTTCTTTTATATATTTCAGAGACAACTTTGTATTTATCTTTCAGACCACTGCTTGTAATATTCGTAAATAGTCCGTGACATTGTGACACCAAACTCTGGGTAGAGTTGTGTGTTCGATTCTGCACTACTATATGGTTAAACTATTTGTTTTCGCCTTCTGCATTTCTGTTTATTATAATTATTCAACTATTGATAACTTGTTATATTAAATTGTTAAGGAGGCAAAGTAAAAAGGTTAATGAATCTATAATACTCGGCTTGCCTAGCTTTCACGATTAGCATCATCATGGCTTCTGAGGGTGGAAAATTCGGGTCTTGACAAGCTGGTATTAGATCTCTAGGTTGCATAGGTCTCATAATTCACGGACAAGCTTAGTAGAGTCTGAGGGATTGGTATGGAGACGTCTGTATTTATCCCCCAAAGGCTATAGAGTTAGGAAAAACTTCACATCTATTCTTTCCTGCCGTGCAACTTGATTTCTCAATGCTAATTGAACTTCAACTCTGTTCTTTTATAGATGGTGAGAACACTTACCGCTTCATCAACTGACCAGCAGCCCGAGCCCCCAATAGCAGCTCCTGCAAGGGGCAGAGACCGAGGTCGTGCTAAGGCCCAAGGTAGGCTCAGCCTAGAGCTCGAGCAGAAGCACCAACGGTGAAGCCTCAGGTTGAGTTTGACGATGAGGTTCCAGCCTAGACAGTTCAAGTAGAACTAGCTCAGGTCCCAGAGGGGTTCATTTCCACCCCAGCATTTCTGGATGCTCTGATCCGTCTATTGGAACTTATGGAGAGTGTCGCCCAGGAAGGCTTGCTTCCTGTAGCACCAGCCGTCTCTCAGCCTGGAGGAGGAACCCAAAATCCTGCTACTCGCACTCCAGAGCAGATGGCTCCCCAGTTTCAGGCTCCAGCAGCTCAGCCAGTTGGGGTAGTACAGCCTGGTGTTATGGCATAGACCGGTGGGGGCCAGCTATGTCTGCTGATGCCTTGTGGAGATTGGACAAGTTCACTAAGCTTTTTACTACTACTTTTGGTGGTACATCTTCTGAGTATCCCCAGTATTATATGGACTACTGTCATAAGGTTCTTCGGAACATGGGGATAGTGGAGACCAATGGGGTCGACTTTGCTGCTTTTTATTTGTTTGGATCCACCAAGACTTGGTGGAGAGATTATTGTTTGGCGAGACCAGCTGGGTCACTAGCTTTAACTTGGGATCAGTTCTCTTAGCTATTTCTGGAGAAATTTCTTCCTATCACTTAGAGGGAGAACTATCTGAGGAAGTTTGAGCGTCTCCAGTAGGCTTCTATGACTGACACTCCATACGAGACTGGATTCATTGACTTGGCCCATCATGATCTTCTTATGCTTCCTACTGAGAGTGGGAGAGAGAGAGAGAGAGAGAGAGAGAGAGAAAGAAATATATATATATATATATATATATATATATATAGAGAGAGAGAGAGAGAGAGAGAGAGTAAGGAGGTTAATTGAGGGACTCATTCGGCTCAATTGATTACAGATGGCTAAGGAGACGGGAGCGAGATTTCTTTTCAGGATGCGACCAATGTGACTAGGAGAGTTGAGATTGTTCTATTGCAGGGGAGTGGTCAGGGGTCTGACAAGAGGCCTCATCATTTGGGCAGGTTTAGTGGTGCCTCATCTAGAGGCATGGATTCTTTTGAAAGGGCCCATCCTTCCAGGCCATTTCATTCAGCACTTCAGGCTTCTCACGGTGCTCCAGGTGGTCGTGGTTCTCATATGTAGTATTTAGACCAGTTTCCCTACAGTGCATCGCCGACTCCCATCAGTGCACCTCCACTCAAGAGTTTTCAGAGTGGTTATTTAGGCTGTCAAGGTCAGAAATATCAGCAGCCGAGGGCTTGTTATACTTGTGGCGATACGAGGCATATTGCAAGATTTTGCCCTCAAGCACCGAGCAGCTCTCAGCATCAGAGTTCCCGTGCCATGGTTTAACAACGAGTGTTCCACAACCCGCTCATCAAGCTAGATGTGAGGTTAGAAGCGCTAGAGGTAGAGGTAGAGGTATTAGAGGTGGAGGTTAGGCCACTAGAGGTGGAGGCCAGCCAGAAGGAGGCCATCCCAGAGATATAGTTCAAAGTGGCGGGGCCCAGCCCCAATGTTATGCTCTTCTATCTAGGCCTGAGGCTGAGGCTGAGGCCTCCGATGCAGTTATCACAGGTATTGTTCTGGATTGTATTAGAGATGTTTCAGTTCTATTTGATCCAGGATCTATATACTCCTATGTGTCATATTATTTTGCACCGTATCTAGTCATGCCCAGGGATTCTTTGAGTGCTCCTGTATATGAGTCTACTCCGGGGGGGGGGGTGATTCTATTATGGTAGATCGTGTTCATCATTCATGTATAGTTGTGATTGAGGGACTTGAGACTCGAGTAGATTTGTTACTTTTGGACATGGTTGATGTTGATGTCAGATTATGGATGGACTGATTATCACCTTACCACGCTATCGTGGATTGTCTTGCCAAGACTGTGAACTTAGCCTTGCCGGGTTTACCTCGTTTGGAGTGGAGAGGGACTCTTTGTCATTCTACTTATAGGGTTATCTCATATATGAAGGCTCGACGTATGGTTGGGAGGGGGTGTTTGGCCTATTTGGCATATGTTCGTGATTCTAGTGCTGAGGTTCCTTCTATGGATTTTGTGCATCTTGTTTGTGAGTTTCCTGAGGTATTTTCTTTAGACATGCCGGGTATGCCACCCGATAGAGATATTGACTTTTGCATTGATTTTGCTATGGGCACTCAACCCATTTCTATTCTACCGTATCGTATGGCCCCACTTGAGTTGAAAGAATAGAAGGAGCAGTTGCAAGACTTGCTTGATAAAGGCTTTATTAGACCTAGTGCCTCACCTTGGGGTGCGTCGGTGTTGTTTGTTAAGAAGAAGGACATATCGATGAGGATGTGTATAGATTATCGGCAGTTGAACAAGGTTAAAATCAAGAATAAGTATCCATTGCCAAGGATTGATGATTTGTTATTAGCTTCAGGTGTCAAGGTATTTTCGAAGATTCAATTTAGATTTGGCAACCATCATTTGAAGATTAGGGCACCCGATGTCCCTAAGATAGCTTTCCACACTCCGTACAGGCACTATGAGTTTTTGGTGATGTTATTAGGGTTGACAAATGCCCCAGCAACTTTCATGGATTTGATGAAACGACTGTTCAAGCCTTACTTTGATTCATTCGTGATAGTCTTTAGACTTTGAGAGATAGTCAGTTGTATCCTAAGTTTTCAAAGTGTGAGTTCTGGTTGAGTTCAGTTGCATTCTTGGTTCACGTTGTCCCAGTAGAGAGTAATTAGGTGGATCCGAAGAAGATAGAGGTAGTCAAGAACTGGTCTAGCACCACGTCAGCTATAGAGATCCGGAGCTTTTTTGGGTTGGTAGGCTATTACTCTCGATTTATGGAGGGGTTTTCATCTATCCCAGCCCCGATGACCAAGTTGTCTGACTAGTCTAAGGCGAGCTTTCAGAAGCTCTAAATAGCTTTGACTATGGCATCAGTGTTGGTTTTGCCCACAAATTCAGGGCCATATATAGTTTATTGTTACGCATCTCGTATTGGACTTTGTGCGGTATTGATGCAGGATGGAAAGATCATTGCTTATGCTACGCGACAGTTGAAGATTCATGAGAAGAATTATCCATTTCATCATTTGGAGTTAGTAGCCATTGTTCACGCGTTGAAGATTTGGAGGCATTATATGTATGCCATGTCATGTTATTGTTCATGGATCAAAAGAGTCTACAGTATTTGTTCAAGCAAAAGGTGCTAAATTTGTGGCAGAGAAGGTGGTTAGAGCTATTGAAAGACTATGACATCACCATCTTATATCATCCGGGAAAGACCAATATGGTGGCCGATGCTTTGAGTAGAAAGTCAGCCAGTATGGCAGTCCTGCATATATTTCGGTCGGTGAGAGACCGCTTGCTTTGGATGTTCAGGCTTTGTTCAATCAGTACGTGCTTTGGATATCTAAGCACGGCTGTGTATTAGCTTGCACAGTCGCTCGTTTTTCATTATTTGAGCGTATCCAAGATCAGGTCTATGTCTGTGGAGCACACTTGACAGGAGATAGACATAGGCGGTTCATATGTTAGGTGTTCGTAATATTTTGTTACGTTCTACCGCTATTACGCCAGAATAAAAGGTTCCACATGATCTCCCGTAATGCATCGTGGTGGCAGGACCGCTAGGGGAGTGGCTCTGGGTATTGATAGGGTTAAATTTGCAGGGGTCATGCAAATACATAGGCTCATCCCTTCTCTTTTAGATGAATGGGGTGGTTTAGAAGGCGCTTTATGATCTACGACCCCTCGGAGCGAAGGGTTAGGCAGGTAGTATGGACCTTCTGACTTCCAGCTATGTGTTGCGTGGCTCCTGCAAAGCGAATGAAGGGAAGCTCTTCGAGCTTCCAAAACAAGCAGAAACACATGTTATCGTTTCATTAGCTCGGAGTTCATGATTTCCATTGGTCAATAACCAACTAAAGTGCTCTATACTTCTTCACTACTCGTCACCTGGTTGGCACTCATATAATGCCCCACAATGCTAACGTAAAGCGAGGAGTTGATCCTAAATTGGTGAATCGAAGTCACTTTTGGAACCATACTTCCTACACCTAACACGTATCCAGTCCAGCGGGAACGCTCCCTCCTTTCAAACAAAGAAAAATACTTGAAGTTTTTCTATTTGGAATCGTGTTAGATCTAATTCCTATTACTTTGGCTGGATTATTCCTAACTGCATATTTACAATATAGGCTTCCCTTCATTCGCTTCGTGGGAGCCGTACAACACATAGCAAGAAGCTAGAGGGCCCTCTTTATTGAATCCGGCTCATAATCGGTACCGATACAGTGCAGTATGATGATCCTCATTTGCTTGTCCTTAGAGACACAGTGCGGCACGGAGGTGCCAAGCAGGTTACAGTTGGAGATGATGGAGTTTTGAGGATGTAGGGTCATATTTGTGTGCCTAATGTGGATGGACTTAGAGAGTTAATTTTAGAGGAGGCCCATCGTTTCACGTACTCTATTCATACGTGCACCAATAAAATGTATCAGGATTGTGGAAGCATTATTGGTGGAGGAGGATGAATAAGGATATTGTTGCATATGTGGCTCGGTGTTTGAATTGTCATCAGGTAAAGTACGAGTATCAGAGACCTAATGGTTTGTTCCAGAAGATTGAGATTGTTGAGTAGAAGTGGGAGCGTATCACTATGGACTTTGTTGTTGGACTCGCATGGACTTAGAGGAAGTTCGATGTAGTATGGGTTATTGTTGATAGGCTAACCAAGTCAACACATTTCATTCCTGTGTCAGTTTCCTATAAAAACTTCTGAGAGGTTAGCCGAGATCTATATCCGGGAGATTCTTCGTCTTCCTGATGTGCTCGTGTCTATCATTTCAGACCGAGGTACGCAATTTACCTCATATTTCTGGAGGGCACTTCAGTATGAGTTGGGCACACGGTTCGAGTTGAGCACATCATTTCATCCTCAGACGAACAGGCACTCGGAGCGTACTATTTAGATTTTGAAGGATATGCTCCGAGCTTATGTCATTGACTTTGGAGGCTCGTGAGATCAATTCTTGTCTTTTGTTGATTTTGCAAACAACAACAGCTATTAGTCGATCATCCAGATGGCTCCTTATGAGGCTTTATATCGTAGGCGGTGTCGATTTCTGGTTGGATGGTTTAAGTCGGGAGAGGCTCGGTTGTTGGGTAGGGATCTAGTAAAGGATGCCTTGGACAAGGTTAGGATCATTCCGGATAGGCTCCGTACAGCTCAGTCCAGCCAAAAGAGTTATGCCAACCGTAAGGTTTGTGATGTGGAATTCATGGTCGGCGAGCGGGTGTTTCTTCAGGTATCGCCTATGAAGGGCGTGATGATATTTGGGCAGAGGGGCAAGCTTAGCCCTAGATTCATTGGCCTGTTTGAAATTCTTGATTGAGTGGGAGAGGTAGCTTACAGAATTGCGTTGTCGTGGAGTTTATCAGCCGTGCATCTAGTGTTTCATGTGCATATGCTTCAGAAGTATCACGGCGATCCATCCCATGTGTTAGACTTCAGCATTGTCCAGTTGGACAAGGACTTGTCCTATGAGGAGGAGCAGGTAACTATTCTAGACAGGCAGGTTCATTAGTTGAGATTGCAGAGTTTTCCTTCTGTTCGTGTTCAGTGGAGAGGTAAGCCTGCCGAGGAAGCTACTTGGGAGTCCCAGTCTAAGATATGGAGTCGATATCCCCATATTTTCTCCGACTCACGTACTTTTCTTATGTCCATTCGAGGACGAACGTTTGTTTAAAGGTGGAGAATGTGATGACCCAAAAGGTCATCACTCATTTTGAAATATAATTCTGTGTTCCGAGGCCTTAAAAAATTCTTTGTTTCTCACCTCTGTTTTCATGCGCTGTCCGGGTGCGTTTTCGGAAAGCTTTTATGTGAAAACTAAGTAAAATAAGGAAATTAGCTTTTAAAAATTGAATAACGTTGCCTTTGATCAACATTCTTGAAAAATAGATTTGGACCCGTGATCTGATGGTCTCGTAGGGTCCATAGTAAAATTTGGGACTTAGGCATATTTCCCGAAATCGAATTCCGAGGTCCCAAGCCCGAAAAATAAATTTTTGAAAGAAATTGTTTAACTGAAATTATAAGAGTATTAGAAATGAAAAGAGGTTTTAAATTGATAGTATCGAGCCTGTAGTTTGATTTTAGATCCTGATATAGGTCTTCTATAATAATGAAGTTGAATCGGTGAAGTTTGGTAAGAATCGGAGTTCGTTTAGTATAAATCGGACATTTATTTTAGAAATTAGAAATTTTAATGTACTTGAGTGATATCATGAATTTGAGGTTTAATTCATAGTTATTGATATTGTTTTGATGATTTGATTGCACAAGAAAGTTCATATGATATTTTTGGACTTGCGTGCATGTTCGTTTGGAGCCCCGAGGACTCGAGTGAATTTTGGGTAGGCCACGAAGTGAAATTGGACATAGGAAAACTATTGTTGTGTTGCAGGTCTGGAGGCTTCGCAAATGCGAGCTCGCATTTGCGAAGAAACATTGCAATTGCGATAATGGGCTGGGACAGGGAGAACTTCGCATTTGCGAGGCCCAAGTCGCAAATGCGACCTTAGCAAGCACCGCAATTGCGAACAGTTGTTCGCATTTGCGAAGAAAGCAGAGGCAGGCCTTCCTTCGCAATTGCGAAGCTTTGGCCGCAATTGCAAGTTCGCATTTGCAAACATGACATCGCAAATGTGCTATCTGCACCTGTGAAAAATCAAACTTAGACAAAATTTTCTTCATTTTTCAAACTCCCTCAAACTCTCAGATCTCTTGGGCGATTTTCTAAAGAAAGGTTCTTCTCCAAATCAATTGTAAGTCATTTCTAACTCATTTTCTTTAATATATAGCATCTTTCCACATGATTTCAATTTAAACTCATGGGTTTTCATGGGGAAAATTGAGTGTTTTGGGTAGAACTTTGGATTTTCAAATTTTGGGGATTTAGACCTCGATTTAAGATTATATTTATAACAAATTATATATTTGAGTTCATGGATGAATGGGTAATTGGGTTTTGGTTCTATCCTCGAGTTTTGACCATATGGGACAGTGGTCGATTTTTGACTTTTTGGGGAAAATCATTAGAAATACTATTTTCATACATTAGAATTGATTCATTTAGCAATTATTGATATCGTTAAGTAAATTATGACTAGATACAAGCGAAATGATGGTGGAAACAAGAGGTAAACCGGTAGTTGAGGCTTGAATTATGTTCGTAGCATTTAGGTAAGTGTTTGTTCTAACCTTAGCTTGAGGGATTATGAGTTTTGTCTTATTTTCTATGTGTTAATTATTTAGTATGACATATAGGTGTGGTGACGAGTATCTATACGTTGGTGTCAAACATGCATGTGAGTCTTATACTATATTTAATATGACTCCCTTTCATATTATTCATGCTTTAACTGGTTATTTCTATTGTTGAACAAACCTTGTGGAAGTACTATTGGTAATTGAACTCTCAAGTTGAGAATTGGGTTGTGAAGTAATTGTGGAAAATGGAAGAGGTTTATGATATTGTCTCCCTTGCTGGGATGTTATTGTTTTTTATATTATCTCCCTTGACGGGATGTTATTACTTATGATATTATTTCTCTTGCCGGGATATTATTGTTATGCTATTGTTCCTTTGCCGGGATTTTATTGTGATATTATTGATTCTCTTACCCAAATTATTTTGTGATTGTTGCTTGGCTGAGGAAGAGTGTAAAGCATGAAGGATGATGTCATGAATGATTTTGAGAGTGTTAATGCATGAAGGGTAATGTCGTGCTGATATTGTAAAGTAAAAGCACGAAGGGCAATGCCGTGTCGCACGATGTAAAATGTCGTGCCATGATATGAGTTATAATGCACGAAGGATAATTTAGTGTCATGATTATGTGAGGTAAAAGCACGAAGGGTGATGTCGTACCGATTATATTGATTCTTATGGTGAGGACGAGAGTAAAAGCACGAATTGCGATATCGTGCACTTGTCATTGATTTCCTTATTCTTGCTTACAGTTGAGTTTCCGTGTTCCTTTCACTTCTTTACTGAAATTTTGTTTGTGCATGATATTCCCTGTAGTATGTTTCCCCTTTCTATTTTTAAGAGTTAGTTTCTGTCATTATTACATGTTGTACATGATATGACTGTACGGGTTTATTTGGTAGTCTTGTCCTAGCCTCATCACTACTTGCCGAGGTTAGACTAGATACTTACATGCGCATAGGGTCGGTTATGATGATACTACACTCTGCACTAAGTGCAGATCCCAGTGCTGCAGCTTTTAGACATTATGACGCCAAATTCTGGTTAGAGTTGTATGTTGGATTCTGCACTAGTATATGGTTAAACTATTAGTTTTTGTCTTCTGTATTTCTATTTATTATAATTATTCCGATGTCGATCACTTGTTATATTGAATTGCTAAGGATTCTAAGTAAATAATGAATCTATAATACTCAGCTTACCTAACTTTCACGAGTAGGCATCATCACAGCTCCCAATGGTGAAAAATTCGGGTCGTGATACTTTTAAATTAAAAAAACTATTAATATTCTCTCTATGAAGGTGCATCTCTTGTTAAAAGCTGGAGTGTAGTTTGTTTGAATTGCAAAATTTAATAAATCTTTTGTGGCTTTTTTCTGCGAGAATTAGTTGTATTGTTAGAACTTATTTTCTTGGGAAAGATGTACAATATATTACTTGTTGGAAGCTCTTACATGTGTATTCCTGGTTCTTTACCCTTTGCCGCATGCCTCAAGGATGAAGATTAATTTCATTTCATTTTTGGATGCGAAGATTTCTATAGATTTCTATAGATTACCTTCTACGATTCTATTAAGGTTCATAGAATATATGGTATATATAATGTTAGATATAAGGGGGCTTTTTATCGTCTTGTCCATCAACCATGTATTTATTTGTTTGCAAGAAACCAAGAACAGAAGTGGAGAAGAATTGCTGAATAGAGTATGTCACGATCTGAAATTTTCACCTTCGAGAGTCGTGATGGCACTTACTCATGAAAGCTAGGAAAGTCAAGAACCTTTGCAATCATTAACCCATCTCGTTTTTACACATGATTAAACAATTAAATCATTAATGAAATAGCAATTTAAAGACAGCTGAAGATAAAATTTAGCGGAAGTCTGAACTAAATATAGAAACATTGTCTAGAAATCCAATACAAGTCTCTACCCAACACCTGGTGTCACAACAATACACGAACCGTCTAGGATTACTACAAATAAGAGTTTGAAATAAAGCACATAGTCTGTCTTGAATACAAATTTCAACAGAACATGAAAACTGATAGAAGAGACGTCGGACCTGCGAACGCCAGCAAGGCTACCTCAAAGTCTCGTGGACTAAAGGTTGACTCCCTGAATATTGCTGCGCACCGTACGCTGCTATGATACTTGGATCTGTGCAAAAGAGCATATAGTGTACCGTTAGCACAACCGATCTCATGTGCTGGTAAGTGTCTGCCCTAACCCCGGCGAGGTAGTGACGAGGCTAGGACCAGACTCCAGATAAACCTGCGCAATTATACATATATATGCACATACAATGGAAAGATAGAAAAAGATAAACAATTAAAGCTGGGAAAGGGAACATGCCTCGGGGTAGCAGATAAAATAGAATATCAATGAATAATAAGGAAACTATAATTTAACTATTAACACGGATAAGGAAATAAAGACAACTTTCATTTTCACTCTCATCTTGTTGTAGGCGTGCAACCCAATAGCATTTCTCATATCTTGTGGTAGGCGCCACCCGCTTCCATTTTATCAATCTTGTGGTAGGCGTACCACCCGCTCCCATTTTATCAATCTTGTTGTAGGCGTACCACCCGCTCCCATTTCATCAATCTTGTGGTAGGCGTACCACCCGCTCCCTTTTTATGTTCATCACATAATTACAAGAAATCCTAGCAAGGGAACGTAAGCAAAATAGTGACTTCCCGACAAGGGAGCAAAAACAATATAATAATTTCTCGGCAAGGGAACAAAATATCGAAACGATCATCCCGACAAGGGAGAAACATCTATAACTAATCTTAACTTAGCTAGTACTCCGCTTAATTAATGGCAATCAATCATAAATAAGTTCTACGAGGATAAGACAATCTCGGCTCGATATAAAAGTTCATTAATTAAAGCATACAAAATGTCATTTAAGAATACAACAACTTTCAATTTAAGACTCACGGTCATGCTCGATACCAGCATATAGATACTGTCACCATGCCTATACGTCATACTCCACAAGAAGCAAGTAACAAATACCTAAGCCCTCAAGCTACGGTTAGACCGAACACTTACCTCAAACTTCCACGGCCAACTCAATCCTCAATTACTGCTTTCCCTCTTGAATTTGACTCCAAATCGATTGTATCTATACATAAATGACTTCATAACATCAAAAGGCACAACAAATTGAATCTAATGCCTAATTGTAGCTTTTCAACCATTCTTCCCAAAAAATTCAAAAATTGACCCCGGACCTGCTTATTCAAAATACAATGTTCAGACCAAAATCAAATCACTCATTCACCTACGAGCCCGAATATATAATTTGTTTTCAAATTCGATCTCAAAACGAGGCCTGAATCAAGAAAAATCAAAAAGCCCTAACTCTACCGAAATACCCAATTTTCTACCTTAAATCACATGTTTTAGGTCTAGAATTTCAATAGATGTTGATGAAAAATGAAGAAAACGAGTTAAAGATTACTAACCCACTAGTTAATGGTGGAAGGATGCTTCTATAGTCGCCCTAGAACCTTGGAGAAGAAAGAGTTTGAGAACTTTTATGAAAACCCGTAGCTATTGTTTCTGAAGTTTTTTTAAAAAAATAACTGGGCAAAAATGCCCTATGCGATCGCGAAGAAGGTCATGGGATCACATAGGGTAAGGGGAAGCTGGTCATTGCGATCGCGAAAAGGGTGTTGCAAACGCGTAGAGGAAACGGGCTCCATTCCCAGGTTTGACGTTTATGCATTGCGATCACGGAGGAGGAATACGATCGCATAGAAAAAAATTTTTGAACTTTCGAATTTACCCTACGCGATCGCGGAATGGCTTATGCGATCGCGTTCAACAAAAACAGGACCCCTTATACTTACTATATGTGATCGCGAGCCTACTTATGTGATCGCATAGAGTAAATCACTGAACACTAGATGACAACATTTTATGTAACTTTTCTAAGTCAAAAACCATCCCGAAACACAGCCGAGCCTTCGGGGCTCCTAACCAAACACATGTACAAACTCAATAACATCGTACGAACTTAACCATGCGATGAAATCGCCTAAATAACATCATTATCAACAAATTAAACCTCAATTTCAAAGCATTTTTTCAAAACTTCATCAAGTTCCAAATTTAGGATTTCAAGTATGAAATACGTCAAACGACATCCGATTTTTAATCAAACTTCACAAAAAGGACTTAAACTACATATAAGACATGTACCGGGCACCGGAACCAAAATATGGGTCTGATACATCGCTTTCTAATCAAATTTCATTTTATATTTTTTTAACATTTCCAGAAAATAATTTTTCTTAAAAGTTCATTTCTCGAGCTTGAGACCTCGGAATTCGATTCTGGGCATACGCCCACGTCCCATATTTTTCTAATGTCAAATCACGAGTTCGGGTCTGTTTGCCCAAAATGTTGACTAAAGTCAAATTTATTCATTTTAACATTAAAACTTAGCATTTTTCACAAAATTTCATATTTAAGATTTCCGACTACGCACCCGGACTGCGCACATAAATCGAGGCGACTGTAAGTGAGGTATTCAAGGCCTCAGAAGCACAAAATTCAATTAGAAACAGGTGATGACCCTTTGAGTCGTCACAGAGCAGGAAAGAAAAAATTTTAAAAAGCCCTGCGTAACATATGTATACAACATGATGGATTAGGAAATCAAATGGAACCTTTGGGTATAATGCCATATGTTACCCTATAAGGTTCAAGTTGTTAAAATGGATTTCTATGATGAAAATGAAGTATACATTGATAAAGTGCTTCTGATGATTATTACTTCATGTAATTATCTGGCTTGTACATTTATATTTTGCTAGCTAGTAAAGCATATTAGTACTGTAACTAACGTAAATAGTTGCTGCTGAAAGATTCGACAATAAATCTTATCCGATTTTTGGCTCGAATAAATTTTCTTCGTGTTAGGAATATAGTAGATATGTTCTAGATCCAATATTATATTTGATAACTTGAACATATTTTGTGAATGTCATTTGATATAAAATATATGACATTTAATATTCATTTATCATTATTATCAATTGTTTGATTATTTTGATAAGGTCCTTGATTAAATTTTGAGATTTGTCATCGTGATAGAGATCATGATAATGAGAGCAATGTCTTTTACAATTTAATCCAAATTTGTTCTTGATCGTAGGATTATTAATTTGGACATTAGTAATCCGGTTAAATCAATATTTATGTGATCGTCTTTATCTGATAAAGATTAGTTGATCTCATTAACTAAATCACATAGATAGATGATGCATATAGAGATATGATCATTGAACCAACTCATTGGATAATTCGTAATGGTCAGAGTTACCATAACAGTCAATAGGATATTTTCTTGAAGAATGTGATGTAATCGTTTCCTTTGACTTGAGATCGTCATAGTAATTGACAAGTTATTTATTGTGCTTTGATACTAGCCACCTATGGCCCTAGGGCGATAGTTGAAAGGATATTGGGTACGATTAAATACTTGTAGAATTAGTGATTGATCAAGACATAATCTGTCAACTCTTGTTAATGAGTTTAAGCTCCATGTTGTCATGAATTATAAACGACCAAACTAAGACCTTGGCCAGAGGAATTGAATGAAAGAAGAAATGAGTTTCTTAGGTCATTCAATGGTCGATTATATTTGACGTGAACACATAGTTGATCGCCTATTAGGATTTGACAGTTGAACCATATCCTAGGGTGATCCAGAGCTATAAGGACAGAAGGAATTACTACATTATTCTTCTACTGGTTCTTGAGAGTAAATTGTATACTTCATGCTATTCGGTCCTTAAGGAGTGTTGCTAGACGCCACCCTTGATTAGTATATTGATATGATCAATTTACTATCGGTTCAGTATTGAACCTATGGGATCGCACACTAACGAGTGTTCTGATCTTTGCTAAAGGAATAATTAACTTATTATTTGATGATTAAATTAAAGAATTTAATTAGTCAAATAAATATAGTTATTAGTCAAATGAAATATTGTTATATTCTTTGATAGCACAAAGATTATAATTAATATTGTGAATAAATCGAAGTTTCTATTTGGAATAGAAATTAAATAATATCTCTTGGTTGAAATATATGTGATATATATAATTAATATTATTTTATATATTAGATGTATATAAAATGTAATATTAATAAAAGCTTGTTAATAAATCTAATTTTGAATTGGATTATTAATTGAAGTTTTATCCTATTTGGAATGGGATTATATTTTCAATAGGAAAATATTATATTAATAAAATTCAAAAAGTCAAAAAAAGAAGGGAAAAGTGTTATAAATAGAATCCTATTTAAGGTGAATGTCTATATTTAGAGAGATTCTAGGGTTTACTACTTGGTGGCTAAGCCACCACCTCCCTATAAATATAGGGGTTCTATTCTATTGTAAATCATCCCAAATTATCAATAAGAATACTCCTCTCTCTACTTTTCTCTCTATTGTTCTTGTTCTTATATTATTTCATAACACGTTATCAGCACGAGACTCTACCGTCTCAAGAATCCTCTTGAGAAAATTAAGGTATTTCCCTTTTTCCGAATTTGGTTTTAATTATGTCTGATATTATGAAAAGAAAGTTCGTTGCCCTTGAAATTTCGGGCAAGAACTATATGACATGGGTGTTGGATGCTGAAATCCACTTAGATGCTATGGGTCTTGGAGACGCCATTAAAGACAGAGATAAAGCATCCACCCAAGACTGTGCTAAGGCCTTGATTTTCTTGCGCCATCACCTTGATGAAGGTTTGAAAATTGAATATCTCACAGTCAAAGATCCACTCATCTTGTGGAACGGCTTAGAGAAGAGATATGACAACCTGAAGTTGGTCACTCTGCCACAAGCACGATATGATTGGGCTCATCTGAGGCTCCAAGACTTTAAGTCTGTTTCTGAATATAATTCTGCAATGTTCAGAATCACTTCTAAATTGAAACTCTGTGGAGATAATATCTCTGATTATGATATGCTTGAGAAAACGTTTACAACGTTTCATGCCTCCAATATGGTACTGCAACAACAGTACAGAGAGAAAGGTTTCAAAAAGTACTCTGAACTGATTTCTCTTCTCCTTGTGGCTGAGCGAAACAATGACCTGCTCATGAGAAATCACGAAAATCGACCCACTGGGTCTACACCATTGCCTAAAGCAGATAAGGTGTATTCTCATTATGCCAAGCATGAAAACGGCCATGGATCTAGTCATGGTCGTGGTCGTTATCGGGGTCATAGCCGTGGACGTAAACAAGGAAGAAATTTCCCTGATGTCCGTCACCCCCCAAAGAGAAATAACCATCAAAAGCAGAAACGAGATTATGAGAATCCAAAGGCAAATAGTTCAGAAACTATATGTTATTGTTGCGGTGGAAATGGGCACTGGTCAAAAGCTTGCCGTGTACCAAGACATTTGGTTGATCTTTATCAAGCATCTCTAAAGAATAAAGGCCCTGAAACAAATTTTGTCTCTGACGACAATTTTGACATCACCCACCTGGATGTGGCAGACTTCTTTGAGCAACCCGAGGGGAAAATAGACCACTTAATCGGTGATGGATCCGTGATGAAGGAAGATGGAATTGTTTGATTTTATTTGTATTAGTTAGTGAATAAACTAATAGTCATTAGTATCAGCTCGTATTAGTTAGTTTATGATATAATGTTAGTATTAGTTCTTTAGAATGTTTCAATATGCTTAAATTTCAAAGATATTTTTATTTTCCAGTAGAGTTAATCGACTAACCTAACAGTTAGTCGATTATCTAATATTTCGCATTAAAACTGCAAAACAATCGATTATATACTTGTTAACAATCGATTATATTAAGACATAATCGATTATGTATGTTTAACAATCGATTATATTAAGACAGTGTGATCTGAAGTTTTTCAAAATAGCAAATAATCGATTATGTATGTTTAACAATCGATTATATTAAGACAGTGTGATCTGAAGTTTTTCAAAATAGCAAATAATCGATTATGTATGTTTAACAATCAATTATATTAAGACTAATCGATTATGCATGTTTAACAATCGATTATATTAAGACAGTGTGATCTGAAGTTTTTCAAAATAGCAAATAATCGATTATGTATGTTTAAACAATCGATTATATTAAGACAGTGTGATCTGAAGTTTTTCAAACTAGCAAATAATCGATTATGTATGTTTAACAATCTATTACATTGAGACAAACGGATTGAATTTGTTTATTCTCATGTTCGTGTATTTTCTTTTGTATGTCAAACCATGGGAAAGCAAACTTGGATCAAATATTTGTTTAGTTGATTCATGTACTACACATACGATACTCAAAGAAAAGAAATATTTCTCTCAACTAAGTATGTGTAAGGCAGATGTTACTACAATCTCTGGTAGTAGTAAATTGATTGAAGGCTCCGGAAGAGCAACTATAACTCTGCCTAGAGGAACAATGTTTTATCATAGAGAATGCAATGTTCTCCTCCAAGTCTAAGAGAAACTTGTTGAGTTTTAAAGATATACGCCGGAATGGCTATCATGTTGAGACAATAGATGAGAATAATCTTGAATATCTCATCATTACAAAGAATGTCTCTGGCCAAAAGAGGGTTACTGAGAAATTTCCGTCTTTATCTTGTGGCCTGTATTGGACAAAAATTAGTGCAATTGAGGCACATTCAACAGTAAACCAAAAGGTTACTGATTCCAATACTTTTGTACTTTGGCATGATCGATTGGGACACCCTGGATCAATCATGATGAGACGGATTATAGAAAGCTCATATGGGCATCCGTTAAAGAATTTCAAGATTCTTTTAAATAATGAATTTTCTTGAACTTCTTGTTATCAAGGCAAGTTAATTACAAGACCATCACCAACAAAGGTTGGGACTGTCACCTACGTTTTTGGAACGTATACAAGGGAACATTTGTGGACCTATTCACCCACCTAGTGGGTCTTTTAGATATTTTATGGTCCTAATAGACGCATCCTGTAGATGGTCTCATGTGTGCATGTTGTCATCACGCAACCTTGCGTTTGCAAAACTAATGGCACAAATTCGACTACGACCACATTTTCCTGATAATCCAATCAAGTCTATTAGACTGGATAATGCTGCTGAGTTTTCATCCCAAGCATTTAATGATTATTGCTTATCAATTGGGATAAAAGTGGAACATTCTGTAGCTCATGTTCACACTCAAAACGGTCTTGCAGAATCTTTAATTAAACGCCTGCAGTTGATTGCAAGACCATTACTCATGAAAACGAGGCTGCCCACTTCGGTATGGGGTCACGCCATTTTGCATGCAGCAATGCTAATTCGTCTCAGACCGACGAATTATCACAAATATTCCCCGTTGCAATTGGTTTTGGGTCATGAACCCAATATATCCCATTTAAGAATCTTTGGATGCGCAGTATATGTGCCTATAGCACCGCCATACCGCACCAAAATGGGTCCGCAAAGAAGGTTAGGAATATATGTTGGGTTTGAATCGACCTCCATTATTCGCTACCTCGAAACATTGACAGGGGATTTATTCACTGCACGATTTGCAGACTGTCAATTTGATGAGACACTTTTCCCAAAATTAGGGGGAGAAGTTGGTGAAACCAAACGGGAAATTTTGTGGAAAAATGCATCATTATCTCATCTTGATCCACGTACCTCTATTTGTGAAAAAGAGGTGCAAAAGATTATCCATTTGCAAAGAATAGCAAATCAAATGCCTGACGCATTTACGGACTTGAAAAGGATAACAAAATCCCATATCCCCGCGGAGAATGTTCCAATCCGTATTGATGTTCCTGTTGGACAATCATCTAGTGTCATATCCAATGAGTCGAATGCACGCCTGGAGCGTGGCAGGCCATTAGGATCCAAAGATCGAAATCCTAGAAAGAGGAAAGAAAACGATCAAAATGACACTACGAAAGAATCTCATGAGGAAATTCATGATTTAATAAACTCTGAGATTCATGAAGAATCCTTTGAGCCCGAGACTCGGGAAAATAAGGAACTATCCATAAATCCAATCGATATTGAGGCAAATTTTAATCGAGTGGATACAGTGGTGGATTATCTCTTTGCTTTTAATGTCGCATCTAGCATTATGCAAGAAAATGAGGATCTTGAACTTCAATCTGTTGGAGAACGTCGAAAAGACATGATTGGCCAAAATGGCAAGAAGCAATTCAATCAGAGTTGAATTCGCTGGCAAAACGTGAAGTTTTTGGCCCTATAGTTGAAACACCTAATGGTGTTAAGCCTGTTGGCTATAAATGGGTCTTTGTACGCAAGAGAAATGAGAAAAACGAGGTACAAAGATATAAGGCACGCCCTGTTGCACAAGGATTTTCTCAATGGCCTGGTGTCGATTATGAAGAGACATATTCGCCTGTAATGGATGCCATAACTTTTCGTTATCTCATTAGTTTTGCTGTCCTTGAAAAGCTTGACATGCATCTAATGGATGTGGTTATTGCCTATCTTTATGGCTCACTTGATAATGAGATATACATGAAAATTCCCGAGGGACTCAAAATGCCAAACGCTCATAATTCAAAGTCGCGGGAAATGTTTTCAATCAAATTGCAAAGATCCTTGTATGGTCTAAAGCAATCAGGACGAATGTGGTATAATCGTCTTAGTGAGTATTTGTTAAAAGAAGGCTATATAAATGATGCCATTTGTCCGTGTGTTTTTATATAGAAAACAACATCGGAATTTGTTGTACTTGCCGTATATGTCGATGACATAAACCTTATTGGAACCCCCATAGAACTCCAAAAGGCAATTGATTATCTAAAGAATGAATTCGAGATGAAAGATCTCGGAAAGACAAAATTATGTCTTGGTTTGCAAATTGAATATTTGGCAAACGGAATTTTCGTTCATCAATCTACCTATATAGAAAAGGTACGGAAACGGTTTTACATGGATGGAGCACATCCTTTAAGTACTCCGATGGTTGTTCGATCACTTGATGTGAATAAAGATCCATTCCGACCTCAAGAAAGGAATGAAGAGCTACTTGGTCCTGAAGTACCATATCTTAGTGCAATTGGCGCACTAATGTACCTTGCAAATACTACAAGGCCTGACATAACCTTTTCAGTTAATGTCTTAGCAAGGTATAGCTAGGCTCCTACAAGGAGACATTGGAATGGGATCAAACATATATTGAGGTACCTAAAAGGGGCTACCAATATAGGCTTATTTTATGGCAATAATTGCAGTCCTGATCTTGTTGGTTATGCTGATGTTGGATATCTATCCGACCCACACAAGGCTCGATCTCAAACAGGTTATGTGTTTACATGTGGAGGCACCGCCATATCTTGGCGATCGACTAAGCAATCAATTGTGGCTACTTCATCTAATCATGCCGAGATAATCGCTATTCATGAAGCAAGTCGGGAGTGTGTGTGGTTGAGGTCTATCATACATCATATTCAAGACAAATGTGGTTTGAAGTGTAACAAACTACCCACGACTTTGTATGAAGAAAATGCAGCATGTATAGCTCAATTGAAGGGAGGATTCATAAAAGGAGATAGAACAAAGCATATTTCACCAAAGTTATTTTTCACACATGATCTTCAAAAGAATGGTGATATCAATGTGCAACAGATTCGTTCAAGCGATAATATTGCTGATTTGTTCACAAAATCTCTACCAACGTCAAACTTCAAGAAGCTGGTTCACAAGATCGGAATGCGAAAACTCAAGGATATGAATTGATGCTCTTTTCAGGGGGAGTTAATGCGCGTTGCACTCTTTTTCCCTTACAAGGTTTTGTCCCAATGGGTTTTCCTTGCAAGGTTTTTAACGAGGCAACCAATAGGCGCATATTCAAACATATGTACTCTTTTTCCTTTTCTATAATTTTTCCCATTGGGTTTTGTTTTAGTTAAGGTTTTAACGGGGCACATTATTGAATAGACATTCAAGGGAGAGTGTTATAAATAGAATCCTACTTAAGGTGAATGTCTATATTTAGAGAGATTCTAGGGTTTACAACTTGGTGGCTAAGCCACCACCTCCCTATAAATATAGGGGTTCTATTCTATTGTAAATCATCCCAAAGTATCAATAAGAATACTCCTCTCTCTACTTTTCTCTCTATTGTTCTTGTTCTTATATTATTTCATAACAAAAAGAATATTATAGTCCAATTTAGAATTGGACATAACAAAGTCCATGAATCTGTCGGCAACAAAAGAAAGGAAATTCGAAATTTCCTTACAAAGTTTTCCAAAGAAAGAAAATTTGGAATTTCATACAAAAAAATTTCCAGAAGTTTATTTTTGGAATAAACTTTTACCCTAGGAAAATTATTACCTCAACCAAATAGGAAAAGAGTTGGTAGGTGATGCTATATAAAGGGTGATGGAGAAAATTTTGCATGGTTCTTTTTCTTTTTCGGTTTTTTTTTAATTATTATTCTTGAGAAGTAAACCTACTTTGTGAAAGTGAGAGCGCAATACAAAGCCAAGAGAGAAAATACAATTACAAAAAAAGTGTTTCTTGTTCTTCTAATTTGAGTTGAGATTTTTGAGAAAAATTTCAACACAATATTCTTCGTTCAATTTGTTCACGGGTTTCATTGATCAAAGAGTTGATAGCAAGGATCGCTCCCGGTGTGGATATGCATAGAGTCTTCGCACTATCGAAGAATTTTAAAACGAGACTCTCTTCACCAGGTACACCTTTGATCCGATCTTTGACACGTAAAATAAATTTAAACGTGAGAAAATCTACCTAGGATTGTTATTGTCTTCCGCTGCGTGTTACGAACACCTATCTGCAATCTTTCTGTGGTATCAGAGCCGAGATTTATTGTGTCTAAAATTTATTTACGAAATATTTTCATATTATATTTGAAGAGTTCAAACCATAAAAGATGTACCTTGTGCAATAATCAAATCGTTTGAATATTGATATTATTTTATTGTGGATAAAATATGCATTCATGTAACTATTGAGATCGTTCATAACTTGAATTTGAAATTTTGTATTAGATACAACGGGAATCTATAATAGGTTACATGATTCTATTGTTATTTTAATTGTTATTAGTTCATGAGATGTTAATTAATAATAATATTCTAGCATGAATTCTTTTTATGTGATATATAAGATAAATATGTTAGAGGATGTTGAATTTTTGTCTTATGCCATATGTTTGTTCATTACATAATTTTTAATTATTTATAACATATAATGTAAATTAATTTAGGGCTAAGCATGTAGACAATTGAACTTTATTCACATGCTATAAAAGATTCGATCTTCGTGTTATTAAAAATAGTTTTTGTGACAATTCCCTCTTATTAAAAAATTTGAGTTCTTAAATAATAAAATATAAGATATTTTATTATAAAGCTATCCATCAAGGTATTTAATTTTACTTACTTCTTGTTTATAAAGAGCGGCCTGACTACCAGGAGACTTATAGTTCGAGAATATGTTAAAATTATTTATTGCATTAGATGTATGGATTGAAAGAATTATTTAATTTTACACTAAACGCCTGGACTACCCGGGGGAGTATAAAATTTAATAAGTTCTTTGCTATCATGATGGTTGAACACAACTATGCCAATAGGATCGACCTGTACCATGGGACTATTTGACATAGAGCCATTTAAGGAAATTGTATGGAGACACAATTGGTAAAAGTACCTACCTTTAAAATATAAGTGAGAAACGACTTGATTACCAAGGGGCTCATACATATTGTTAAAGGATTCCTTTACTCCACTAAAAGAAATAAAGATTTCGTAAACTATAATGAGGGTAAATAGTTTAAAATAATTAGTGGAAATATCATTTAGATAAAAGTCCATGTCTTTATGATATATGCAAATATGTTCTTATATTATTTCCTTTTCTTTTCTATATTCTAGATTTCTCAATATGTCTGCTATATCACTGCGTGGAATACTTGAGACCAACAAGTTGGTAGGACCAAACTTTGATGATTGGTACCGAAATTTGATAATTGTTCTCATGCATGAAAAACTTATTGATGTGATCGATAAGCCCGCCAAGGAAGTCCCAGATGTAAATGATGATGATGCTACCAAGATTTATCAGAAATACTTGGAAGAATGTCTTACTATCAAATGCATCATTCTCGCTTCTATGAATTCTGAACTGCAGAGGAAACATCAGGATATGGATCCAACTGCAATTATTGAACATCTTAAGAAGATGTTCGGTACACAAAGAAGGACAGCTAGATACCAACTATCTAAGGCTTTATTTGGATCCAAATTGACTGGAAACTCACCAGTTGGACCCTATGTCAATCATATGATTGATCTTATTGAAGAACTTGAGAAGTTGGGGTGCAAACTGGGTAAAGAGCTTTCTCAAGATTTGATCTTGCAGTCACTACCAGAATCCTTTTCACAATTTGTTATTAATTTTGATATGAATAAAATGGATTGTGATCTTCATGAGATGCTTAACATGTTGATTGATTATGAGAATCAACTTGTATCTGAGAAGAAGAAAGGAACTATCATGTTGGTTGGAAACTCTTCTAAGAATAAGGGTAAGGGTAAGAGCAAACCCAAGAAAAAGCCTACTGCGCCCAAGGGTGGTGTGACCAAACCCAAAGGCAAAGAAGGCAAAGCTGACCAATCTGATGCTGTATGTTTCCATTGTAAGAAAATAGGACATTGGAAGAGAAATTGCAAAGAGTATCTTGCAACTTTAAAGGACAAGAAACAAGGTAAGACTTTAATGAAAAATATTTTCAAAGTTTCTTTAACTACTACTAATTCTTCATTGTGGGTATTAGATACTGGCAGTGGTTATAAAATCTGCAATATGTTGCAGGGTTTCCAAATAAGTAGAAAGTTGAAGAAAGGAGAAATTAATCTACAAGTTGGAAATGGTGCAAAAGTTGCGGCCGTAGCTGTAGGATCAATTTCTTTAATAATTCCTACGGGCAAAGTACTTATGTTGGATGATTGTTATTACATTCCTAAATTTGTTTCGAACATAATTTCAGCTTCTATGTTAGACAAACATGGTTTTCGCATTAATATAGGCAATGGTATTTGCTCTATTTATTATAGGGATAATTTATGTGTGAATGGCTATCTCCAACATGATGTTTATGTCTTACCTAGTGTGAATGCTAATTCGATTATGCATATTTCAAGTCTGAAAGGAGAAATAGAACCTTATTAGATATGGTGAGATCTATGATGGGGTTCACTGATCTTCCAATAAATTTATGGGGATATGCTTTGGAAGCAGCAACATACTTACTTAATAAAGTTTCCACTAAGTCAGTCTCTACAACACCATATGAGATATGGAAAGGATGTAAGCATAACCTTAAACATATTAAGATTTGGGGTTGTCCAGCTTACGTTAAGAGACTACAGTCTGATAAACTTGACTCAAGATCTGATAAGTGTAGGTTCATTGGGTATCCCAAGAAAACAAAGGGATATTATTTCTATCACCCTTCTGACCATAAAGTGTTTGTGGCTAGAGGAGCAACCTTTTTGGAAAGGGAATTTCTTTCGGAAGGAAATTATAATGGAGAAATAGAACTTGATGAAGATCAAGAAACTAATGAATCAACACAATATAAAGATCATGATACCCAAGTTGAAGAACCTTTATTGGATGTTTTGAAGTTGCCAAGGAAATTTCCATCTTCAACGGTTGAAGTTCAAAAACTAAATGAAGTTCAAGAACAGGTTAATGAACCAGTTCCAAACCAAATTGAGCAACAACGAAATCCAACACAAGGTGAACAGGTTGTACAAGTACCTCTTTGAAGGTCTACACGAGAACGTCATGTACCAACTAGATTAAATTTTGGTACAAGATGATTTATCAAATGAGATTGATCATAATGATGATGACCCTAAGACCTATGAAGAGGCTATACAAAGTTCTGATTATGAGAAGTGGCAAAAGGCCATGGAATCCAAAATGGAATCCATGAAGGAAAATAAAGTATGGACTTTAGTTGAACCTTCAAAGGATATAAAACCTATAGGTTGTAAATGGGTTTTGATGAAAAAGATTGGAGCAGACGGAAAGGTAGAGACCTACAAAGCACGTCTTGTTGCCAAGGGATATCGTTAGAAAGAAGGAGTCGACTATGACGAGACTTTCTCTCCCGTGGCAATGCTCAAATCTATTTGGATTTTGCTTGCTATAGCAGCATACTATGATTATGAAATATGGAAAATGAATGTGAAAACAGCTTTCCTTAATGGTGAGCTAGAAGAGGATGTGTACATGACACAACCTGAATTTTTCACATCTTCGTCTGATCATAATAAAATTTGTAAGCTACAAAGATCTATTTATGGATTAAAGCAAGCTTTTCGAAGTTGGAATATTCGATTTAACAAAACAATTGAAAAGTTCAATTTTGTTAGATGCGAAGAAGAACCTTGTGTGTACAAAAAGGTTAGTGGGAGCACAATTATATTTTTAGGGGTTGTATTTTGATGATATATTGCTCATAGGGAATGACGTGCCGGCATTGCAAAATACCAAGATTTGGCTATCTGAACAGTTTTCCATGAAAGACTTGGGAGAAGCAGCTTATATATTATGAATAAAGATCTATAGAGATAGATCTAGGAAGTTGCTTGGACTTTCCCATTCTTTGTACATTGATACTATCTTAAAGAGGTATAACATGGATAATTCCAAAAGAGGCTATCTACCGATAGGCACTGGAATTTCTCTCAGTAGGGAGGATTGTCCGAAAACACCTGAAGAGAGAGAACGCATGAGTAGGATCCCATACGCTAGTGCAGTGGGAGCTATCATGTATACCATGACATGTACACATCCTGATGTGGCTTATGCACTTGGAGTGACTAGCCGATATCAGGAAAATCCTGGTGAGGAACATTGGAAGGTGGTGAAGACCATTCTTAAGTACTTAAGAAGGACTAAAGACCAATTCCTCATCTATGGGGATTCTGAGTTGAAACTTGAAGGTTATACTGATGCAAGTTTCTCTTCAAATAGGGATGATAGCAAATCTATTTCTGGTTATGTATTCACCTTAAATGGTGGTGAAGTGAGTTGGAAAAATTCCGAACAAGCTACAGTAGTTGATTCAGTGACTGAAGCAGAATATATAGCAGCTAGTGAAGCTGCTAAGGAAGCTGTATGGATGAAAAGGTTCTTAATTGAACTTGGTGTGGTTCCTTCAATGGTAGGTGTGGTTTGTGTGACAATACTGGAGCCATTGCTCAAGTAAAAGAACCAAGATCACACCAAAAGTCCAAACACGTTCTGCGAAGGAATCACTTGATAAGAGAGATCATTGAACGTGGAGACGTCGAGATTCAAAAGGTTGATGGAAAGGAAAATGTTGTAGACCCATTCACTAAAGCGCTTGGCACAAAGGAGTTTGACAAGCACAAGTGGAAATCGGGGATGAAGTGCATCTAGTGCAAGTGGGAGATTGTTAGGGATATAATAGATATGCCCTAGATCCAATATCATATTTGATAACTTGAACATATTTTGTGAATGTCATTTGATATAAAATATATGGCATTTGATATTCTTTTATCATTATTATCAATTGTTTTATTATTTTGATAAGTTTCTTGATTAAATTTTGAGATTTGTCATCGTGATAGAGATCATGATAATGAGAGCAAAGTCTTTTACAATTTAATCCAAATTTGTTCTTGATCGTAGGATTATTAATTTGGACATTAGTAATCCGGTTAAATCAATATTTATGTGATCGTCTTTATCTGATAAAGATTAGTTGATCTCATTAACTAAATCACATAGATAGATGATGCATATAGAGATATGATCATTGAACCAACTCATTGGATAATTCGTAATGGTCAGAGTTACCATAACAGTCAATAGGATATTTTCTTGAAGAATGTGATGTAATCGTTTCCTTTGACTTGAGATCGTCATAGTAATTGACAAGTTATTTATTGTGCTTTGATACTAGCCACCTATGGCCCTAGGGCGATAGTTGAAAGGATATTGGGTACGATTAAATACTTGTAGAATTAGTGATTGATCAAGACATAATCTGTCAACTCTTGTTAATGAGTTTAAGCTCCATGTTGTCATGAATTATAAACGACCAAACTAAGACCTTGGCCAGAGGAATTGAATGAAAGAAGAAATGAGTTTCTTAGGTCATTCAATGGTTGATTATATTTGACGTGAACACATAGTTGATCGCCTATTAGGATTTGACAGTTGAACCATATCCTAGGGTGATCCAGAGCTATAAGGACAGAAGGAATTACTATATTATTCTTCTACTGGTTCTTGAGAGTAAATTGTATACTTCATGCTATCCGGTCCTTAAAGAGTGTTGCTAGACGCCACCCTTGATTAGTATATTGATATGATCAACTTACTACCGGTTTAGTATTGAACCTATGGGGTCGCACACTAACGAGTGTTCTGATCTTTGCTAAAGGAATAATTAACTTATTATTTGATGATTAAATTAAAGAATTTAATTAGTCAAATAAATATAGTTATTAGTCCAAATGAAATATTATTATATTCTTTGCTAGCACAAAGATTATAATTAATATTGTGAATAAATTGAAGTTTCTATTTGGAATAGAAATTAAATAATATCTCTTGGTTGAAATATATGTGATATATATAATTAATATTATTTTATATATTAGATGTATATATAATGTAATATTAATAAAAGCTTGTTAATAAATCTAATTTTGAATTGGATTATTAATTGAAGTTTTATCCTATTTGTAATGGGATTAATATTTTCAATAGAAAAATATTATATTAATAAAATTCAAAAAGTCAAAAAAAAAAAAGGAAAAGAATATTATAGTCCAATTTTGAATTGGACATAACAAAGTCCATGAATCTCTCGGCAACAAAAGAAAGGAAATTTCGAAATTTCCTTACAAAGTTTTCCGAAGAAAGAAAATTTGGAATTTCATACAAAAAAATTTTCATAAGTTTATTTTGGAATAAACTTTTACCCTAGGAAAATTATTACCTCAACCAAATAGGAAAAGGGTTGGTAGGTGATGCTATATAAAGGGTGATGGAGAAAATTTGCATGGTTCTTTTTCTTTTTCGGTTTTTTTTATAATTATTATTCTTGAGAAGTAAACCTACTTTGTGAAAGTGAGAGTGCAATACAAAGCCAAGAGAGAAAATACAATTACAGGAAAAGTGTTTCTTGTTCTTCTAATTTGAGTTGAGATTTTTGAGAAAAATTTCAACACAATATTTTTCGTTCAATTTGTTCACGGGTTTCATTGATCAAAGAGTTGATAGCAAGGATCGGTCTCGGTGTGGATACGCATAGAGTCTTCGCACTATCGAAGAATTTTAAAACGAAACTCTCTTCACCAGATACGCCTTTGATCCGATCTTTGACACGTAAATAAATTTTAAACATGAGAAAATCTACCTAAATTTATTATTGTCTTCCGCTGCGTGTTACGAACACCTATCTGCAATCCTTTACTTCCTTTTACGATGTGTCCAAATTTCGATGCATTTGACTAACCAGACCAAATAGAAACAGAGCTACTGTTCATTTCCTTGCTCCTTTTTTAACAAAGAGAATAGATAACATCAAAATTTATCCATAGTTTGTTTGAAGAGCACCATGGAGGAGCGGAATACAGAAAGTGTAAGTCTAGGATCAACAGGGAATTGCTCATATGCCAATCAATTTGAGTGTCCCGGACGAGATCAAAATAAATGCTCCAATAATTGATCTCTGAAGTTTGTCTCAATAAAAACATGAGATCCCAACGATTAGTTAAAACGTTATCAGAAACGAGGAACTAGCAAATTGCAATGGGTTTAATGTAGCCCCGTTATTCTCTGTTTACCATTTGTTAATTTTTCTTATTTTACTTAGAACAACTAATTTAATCTCTGCCATTCATTTGAAAAATTCCACTATAACTGAAAAGAAGAGGTGGTATTACTACTGTCTTAAGCATAATTTTGTTGCGAAAAAAAGGCAGCAAAGGACACAAATAGAAGTGCACAAAACTTAAAAGACATTCGTCTTTATTTAGATCCAAAAACATACATATATTACTCTATTTCTTTGGCAATAGTTTGTGCCACGAGCTGAATTTCCTACCGTTAGAATCGTGATGGGGCCTAATATTGTATTCGCTAGGCAAGCCAACGTTATTGTTTAATTTACCCTTTTTACTTTAGCTTTTACAATTTACAAGTTAACATAAGAATAAAAACAGAATAAAATGCCCAAGGACAGAATTTAACAATTTAACTTAATAGAAATACAAATTCATAATAAAACTCCATCCAGAATTGGTGTCACAATCTCTTGGACTGGCTAAGAATACTACAAATAGTGGCACGAACAAGGAAAACACACATCTGTCTTAGAAATAGATAAAAATAGAATGGAAATATGATAGAAGGGGACACCTGCAGAACTACCTCGGGTCTCCACTGGACTGAAGACAGCAACCTCGAACTACATTCAATAGGGTCCAGTACCGAGATCTGCACAAAAAAGTGCAGAGTATAGTATCAGTACAACTGACCCTATGTATTGGTAAGTGTCGGACCTAACCTCGACGAAGTAGTGACGAGGCTAGGACACGACAACCATATAAACCTACACAGCCAAATCATATACGAGAAGCAATAGTAACATGAATTTAGCAGAATAAGACAAAAAAAGCACGAGACATGCTTGGGGGGGGGGAGGTATCAGGTTATGACATTGATAAAGTAAAGCGACAAAGTAAATATCAAACTTGAAGCAACAGAAATAATAACAGAATTACAAGTGTACGACATCACCCTTCATACTTTTACTCTCATCCTCACCATAGAATTCAACAAAAACGGCACGACATCATCATTCGTGCTTTTACTCTCTAATAATCATGGCACCGCATCACTCTTCATGCTTTTACTTTCAATAACATGACACGACATCACCCTTCATGCATTAACACTCACAATATCGGCACGACATCACCCTTCGTGCATTAACACTCACTCACAATAGCATGCACGACATTATCCTCCGTGCTTTGTACTCTTCCTCACCCAAACAAATGAATTGATAACATCCCGGTAAGGAAATCAATAATAGAAACAATACAATCCCGGTAAGGGAATTAACAATAGAAACAATATCATCCCGGCAAGGGAATCAGCTATAACCAACCTAGTTTCAACAATTACTTCACAAAACAAACTTCAATTTGAGCTAATATACGAAAATGGTCAATTACCAAGAATTTATCACAAGTCTTGCTCCACAATGATAACCTTCAATTTAAGCACGAATAATACATAATAGAAATTGTAGCAATCCTAGTATAAGACCCAGATGCATGCTTACCACCAATGTATAGATACTCGTCACCTCACCTATGTGTCGTACTCGACATTAACACATAGCAAATAAGACACAATATCTATTACCTCAACCTAAAGTTAGATCAAACACTTAACTCAGATTCTACGACCAAACTCAAGCCTCAAATAC
Source organism: Nicotiana benthamiana (assembly GCA_034376525.1). NCBI lineage: Eukaryota > Viridiplantae > Streptophyta > Magnoliopsida > Solanales > Solanaceae > Nicotiana > Nicotiana benthamiana. Next base: position 41,447,478 of record CM067336.1, read on the forward strand.
AGCTTCCCATATAGATTTCGCCTCCAATTTACTTGTATCTAGCCATAATTAACTTAACATTATCAATAAGTGCTAAAGAATTCAACTCCAATTCTTAATTATAGGTTTTCTATTATTTTTCCCAAAAGCCAATAATCAACCTCGGACCCGCTTGGTCAAAACTCGAGGTTCGGACCAAAATTTGAAAACCCATTCACTCACAAGCTCGAATATGCAATTAGTTTTGAAATTCGACCTCAAATAGAGGTCTAAATTCCAAATAAATAAAAAGCCTTAACTCTACCCAAATCCCCAATTTCTACCATGAAAATCCTAAATTATTAGATGAAAATTGATGAAATGCAATTGGTATTTGAGAAAAAGTGGTTTACAATCATATACCAACACTTTGGGGAAGAACTTGTCTCTTGAAAATCGCCTCTATGCCTTCTGGTTTATGAAAATATGAAATTATGGCCTATTTCCCGTTCTGCTTCTGTTTTAAGTGTTGGGCGACAGTGTTCATCGTGTTCGTGTGAGCATTGTCGCATTCGCAAAGAGCTGCCTACTGAGGTCTTACACAATCACAGGAAAGGCTACGCGTTCGCGAAGGTTTAGCCTAGCCCTGCATTCGCGTTCGCGATAAAGGGGTCGCGTTCACGTAGGTTTTCCCTAGGTTCCCTGACATACCCATCCTAAAACCGCGCGTTTGCGGTTGACTGGTCGCGTTCGCGTGGAGTAGTCCCCCCCCCCCCAATGCTCTATGCTCGCGACCTTGGTCTCGCGTTCGTGTAGAGAAAAATACTCCCTAGCCCAGTTTCCCTTACACGATTGCGAGATTGACTATGCGATCGTGAAGCATAGTGCAACAGACACTAGATACTGCAACTAATACCAGATTTTTCTAAGTCAAAAACACTCCGAAGCCTATCCGAAACTCACCCAAGCCCTCGGGTCTCCAAACCAAACATGCATACAAACCTCAACATATCATACGGACTTGCTCGTACGATCAAATCGCCCAAATAACATCATATACAACGAATTTAGCATCAACCTCCATAGAAATCTCAAGAACCCTTAAAGTTATAATTTTCACAACCGATGGTCCGAATCACGTCATCTTAACATCTTATAATTCTGTCCAAATTATGGGTATGATACCATCAAATTCAAACATTATTAAATTTCCAAAATTCTTATATTTGTTTTAAACAATTTCTTCAGAATTCATTTCTAGGGTTAAGGACCTCAAAATTCAATTTCGCGCATATGCCCAAGTCCCATATTTTTCTAATCGGACCCTCCGAGACCGTCAAATCACGGGTCCAGGTCCGTTTACCCAAAATGTTGATCGAATTCAACTTAAATTCAATTTTAAAGGCAAAAATTAGTATTTTCCTCGAATTTTCACATAAGGGATTTCCAAAAGTATGTCTGCGCATGCAAATCGAGGAAAAAGAAAATGAGCTCTTGAAGGCCTCGGAACCCCGGATTGGGTTCTAAAATACGAGATGAACTTTGGGTCATCAAATTCTCCACCTCTAAAACAACCGTTCGTCCTCGAATGGAATAAAAAAGTACCTGAGTCGGTGAAAAGATGGGAATATCGGATCCGCCTATTGGAATTGACTCCCATGTTGCTGCCTCAACTGGCTGACCTCTCCACAGCATACGAACTGAAGGGAATTATTCGATCTCAACTGACAAACTTGCCGGTCTAGAATGACTAGCAGCTCCTCCTTATAGTTCACGTCCTTGTCCAACTGGACAGTGCTGAAGTCTAACACGTAGAATGGATCGTCGTGATACTTCCAAAGCATGGACACATGAAACAATAGATGCACATCTTACAAAATCGGCAGCAACGCAAAGTCTGTAAGCCACCTCTCCCACTCGATCAAGAATTTTAAAAGGACCGATGAACTTACGGCTTACCTTGCCCTTTTTTCCAAATCTCATCATGCTCTTCATGGGCGACACTCGAAGCAACACTCGCTCCCCGAACATCAATGTCGTATCACGAACCTTATGGTCGACATAACTCTTTTGCCTGGTCTGAGCTGTACGAAGCCTATCCTAAATGATCTAAACCTTCTCCAAGGCATCCTGGACTAAATCTGTACCCAACAACCAAGCCTCTCCCAGCTCAAACCACCCAACCGGCGACCGACACTTCCTAACATATAGTGCCTCATAGAGAGCCATCTTGATGCTCGAATAGTAAATGTTGTTGTAGGCAAACTCTGCTAATGGAAAGAACTGATCCCAAGAACCTCCAAAGTCAATAACACATGCTCGGAGCATATCCTCCAAGATCTGAATAGTACACTCGGACTGTCTGTCCGTTCGAGGATGAAATGTTGTGCTCAACTTGACCCGCGTACCCAACTAATGCTGTATTGCCCTCCAGAAATGCGAGGTAAACTGCATTACTCGATCAAAAATGATAGACATGGAAACACCATGAAGATGAACGATCTCCCGGATATAAATCTCTGCCAACTGCTCAGAAGAATAAGAAACCGCCACAGGAATGAAATGCACTAAATTAGTCAGCCTATCTATAATAACCCACACTACATCGAACTTCTTCTGAATCCAACAACGAAATCTATAATGATATGCTCCCACTTTGACTTAGGAATCGCAATCTTCTGAAGCAACCCACCAGGTCACTGATGCTCGTACTTTACTTGGTGATAATTCAAATACCAAGCTACATATGCAACAATATCCTTCTTCATCCTCCTCCATCGATAATGATGCTGCAAGTGGCTCCCAGATGAATAGAATATAGAGAACTATGGGCCTCCTCTAGAATCAACTCACGAAGTCCATCTACATTAGACACACAAACAAGACCATGCATCCTCAAAACTCCATCATCTCTGATTGTAACCTGCTTCGCACCACCGTGCCGCACTGTGTCTCTAAGGACAAGTAAATGAGGATCATCATATTCCCGATCTTGGATACACTGAAATAATGAAGAATGAGCGACTGTGCAAGCTAGAACACGACTAGGCTCAGCAATATCCAACCTCATGAACTGATCGGCTAACGCTTGAACATCCAAAGCAAGCGGTCTCTCACCGACCAAAATATATGAAAGGCTGACATAGTGGCTGACTTCCTACTCAAAGCATCGGCCACTACATTCGCCTTCCCTAGATGATACAAGATGGTGATATCATAGTCTTTCAATAGCTCCAACCACCTTCTCTACCTCAAATTTAGCTCCTTTTTCTTGAACAAAAGTTGCAAACTCTTGTGATCCATGAATACCTCACACGACACGCCGTATAAATAATGCCTCTAGATCTTTGGCGCGTGAACAATGGCTGCTAGCTCCAAATCATGAACTGTAAAATTCTTCTCATGAGTCTTCAACTGCCGCGAAGATTATGCAATAACCTTGCCATTCTGCATCAACACCGCACCAAGTCCAATACGAGATGCATCACAATATACTATATATGGCCCTGAACCTGTGGGCAAAACCAACACTACTGTCGTAGTCAAGGTTGTCTTGAGCTTCTGAAAGCTCTCCTCAAACTCGTCCGACCACCTGAACTGGGCACCCTTCTAGGTCAACCTGGTCATCAGGATTGCTATAGATGAAAGCCTCTCCACAAACCGGCAGTAATAACCCACCAAACCCAAGAAACTCCGGATCTCTGTAGCTGATATTGGTCTAGGCCAGTCCTTGACTACCGCAATCTTCTTAGGATCCACCTGAATACCCTCTACTGATACAATGTGACCTAAGAATGCTACTGAGCTCAACCAAATCTCACATTTTGAAAACTTAGCATACAACTGACTATCCCTTAGAGTTTGAAGAACGACTCGTAGATGCTGCTCGTGCTCCTCCCAGCTGCAGGAAAAGATCAAAATATCATTGATGAAGACAATCACAAAGGAATCGAAATAAGGCTTGACCACTCGGTTCATCAAATCCATAAAAGTTGTTGCGGTATTTGTCAACCCGAATGACATTACTAAGAACTCATAATGCCCATACCGAGTTCGAAATGCTGTCTTAGGGACATCAGATGTCCTAATCCTCAACTGATGGTAGCCAAATCTCAAATCAATCTTCGAAAACACTTTGGCACCCTGAAGCTGATCAAGTAAATCATCTATCCTCGGTAATGGATACCTATTCTTGATGGTGACCTTATTTTACTACCAATAATCTATACATATCCTCATCGACCCATCCTTCTTCTTAACAAACAACACAGGTGTACCCCTAGGCGAGATCCTAGGTCTAATAAAGCCTTTATCCAATAAGTCTTGCAATTATTCTTTCAATTCCTTCAACTCTGGCAGGTCCATATATTATGGCGGAATAGAAATGGGCTGAGTGCCCGGAGCCAAATCAATGCAAAAGTCAATATCCCTGTCGGGTGGCATCCCCGGTAGGTCCGAAGGAAATAGCTATGGAAACTCACGAACAATGGGCACATAATCCATAGAAGGAACGTCAATACTAGAATCACAAACATATGCCAATAGGCCAAACATCCCTTATCAACCATAGGCCGAGCCTTTATATATGAGATAACCCTGCTGGTAGAATGACTAGGAGTCCCTCTCCACTCCAAGCAAGGCAAACTAGCAATACTAAGGTCAGGTCTTTGTATGATAGTCCAATATAGCATGATAAGCGGATAACCAATCCATCCCCAAAATCACATCGAAGTCCACCATATCGAGAAGTAGGATATCTACACGGGTCTTAAGAACCGCAATAACGACCACACAAGCACGATAAACATGATCTACCACAATAGAATCACCCACCGGTGTAGACACATAAACATGAGCACTCAAAGAATCGCGAGGCACAACCAGATATGAGGCAAATTAAGAAGACACATAGAAGTATTTAGATCCTGGATCAAATAGAACTAAAGCATCTAAGCTGCAAACTGAAACTGTACCTTTGATAACGACATCTGATGCCTCAGCCTAAAGCCTGAGTGGGAAAGCATAACATCGATGCTGGGCCCTACCACCCTGAACTACATACGTGGGACGACCTCCTGCTGGTTGGCCTCCACCTTTAGCTGCCTGACCTCCACCTCTAATGGCCCGACCTCCACTTCTTACGGCCTGACCTCCACCTCTAACACCTCGACCCCTACCTCTAGATGGCTGAGCAGGCAGTGGAACACCCGGTGCTGGAACCATGGCATGAGAATCCTGATGCTTAGAACCGCTCGATGCTCGAGGGCAAAATCTAGCAATGTGCCTCGGATCACCAACAAGACCTCGGCTGCTGAGACTGCTAACTCTGAAACTGACCATGACGGCCTGAGTAACCACCCTAAAAACTCTAGAGCGGTGGTGCACTGATGGGAGCTGGTGGTGCACTACAAGGCTACTGATCAGAATATTGCATATGAGAACCACTGCCACTTAGAGCACCGTGAGAAGCCTGAAGTGTTGAATGAAACGGCCTGGGAGGATGGCCCCTACAAAAAGAATCCCTACCTCCAGATGAGGCACCACTGACCCTGCCAGAATGACGGACCATCTTGTCAGACTCCTGACCGCACTTGTAATAGAACCATCTCAACTCGCCTGGCCACATTACCTGCATCATGGAAAGAAATCTCACTCCACGTCTCCTTAGCCATCTGCAATCTGATAGGTTGAGCTAGTCCCTCAATAAACCTCCTCACCCTCTCTCTCGGTGGGAAGTATAATAAGAGCATGACGGGCCAAGGTAATAAATATGGTCTCGTACTAAGTGACCGTCATAGTACCATGTTGGAGACGCTCAAACTATCTCCGATAGACCCCCTCTGAGTGATTGGAAGAAACTTCTCCTGAAATAGATGAGAGAACTGGTCCCAAGTCAAAGTCGGTGACCCAGCTGGCCTAGCCAAACAATAATCTCTCCACCAAGTCGTGGCGAAACTTGACAGACGAAAAGAAGAAAAATCGACCCCATTGGTCTCCACTATCCCCATATTTCGTATAACCTCATGAAAGCTATCCAAATAGTCATGGAGATCCTCTGAAGATGTACCGCAATAGGTAGTAGTGAAAAGCTTGGTGAACCTGTCCAACCTCCACAAAATAGCAACAGACATAGCTGCTCCATTACCGGTCTGAGATACAACACCCGACTGAACTACCCCAATTGGCTGAGCTGCTGGAGTCTGAAACTGAGGAGCCATTTGCTCCGGAGTGCGGGTAGCGGGAGTCTGTGCTCCTCCCTCAACCTGAGAGACGGATGGTGCTACACGAAGTAAGCTTGCCTGGGTGACACTCTCCATAAGGACTACTAGGCAGACCATAGCATCCTGGTGTATCGGGGTAGCGATGAACCTTTTGGAACCTGAGTTGGCCCTGTCGGAATGGTCTGGACTGGAGCCTCCTCCTCAAACTCTACCTGAGGCTCCACCGCTACTGCTGTTGCTCTGGGCTGAACCCTGCCCTTGCCTCATCCTCGGCCCCTCGTAGGAGCTGCCACTGGGGGCTCGAGCTGCTGATCAGCGGATGAAGAAGCACATATTCTCGCCATCTGCGAAGAACAGAGTAGAGGTTCAATTAGAATTGAGAAAACAAATTGCACGACTGAGATGAATAAAAGTGAAATTGTTCCTAACTCCGTAGCTTTTGGGGAATAAACGCAGACGTCTCCATACCGATCCCTCAGGCTCTACTAAGCTTGTCCGTGAATTGTGAGACCTAAGCAGCCTAGAATTCAACAGAAATGGCATGACATCACCCTTCATGCTTTTACTCTCTCATAATCATAACACGAGATCAACCTTCGTGCTTTTACTTTCAATAACATGGCATGACATCACCCTTCGTGCATTAACACTCACAATATCAGGAAAACATCACCCTTCGTGCATTAGCACTCACTCACAATAGCATGCAGTGCATCACCCTTTGTGCTATGTCCTCTTCCTCACCCAAACAAATTAAATGATAACATCCTGGAAAGGGAATCAATAATAGAAACAATACCGTCTCGGCAAGAGAGTTAACAATAGAAACAATATCATCCCGGCAAGGGAATCATCTATAACCAACCAAATTTCAACAGTTACTTCACAAAATAAACTTCAGCTTGAGCCAATATGCGAAATTGGTCAATTACCAAGAATTTATCACAAGTCTTACTCCACAGTGATAACCTTCAATTTATGCATGAACATAACATAATAGAAATTGTAACAATCCTAGTGTAAGTCCCACGGGCATGCTTGATACCAACATATAGATACTCATCACCTCAGCTATACGCCGTACTCGACATTAACAATGGAAAATAAGACACAATACCCATTCCCTCAAGCTAAGGTTAGACCAAACACTTACCTCGAGTTCTACGGCCAAACTCAAGCAGCTAGGGACCTTAGAATTCAATCCCGGGCATACGCCCAAGTCCCATATTTTTCTATGGACCCTCTTGGACCGTTAAATTACGGGTCCGGGTCCGTTTACCCAAAATATTGATCGAAGTCAACCTAAATTCAATTTTAAAAGCAAAAATTAGTATTTTTCTAAAATTTTCACTTAAGGGATTTCTGGAAGCACGTCTGGACTGTGTACACAAATCGAGAAGAAAGAAAATAAGATCTTGAAGGCCTCGGAACCCCGAATTGGATTCTAAAACACGAGATGGACTTCGGATCATCACAGTTTGAGTAACACTTATTGTACATGACACCATACTTCAGGTGAAAAATGTCTAAATTTTAAACCTTTCACGGGATCTCTTTAATAAGCTAATAATTGTGAACTTGCACAGGTATATTTTAAATAACAAATCATCAGATTGAGTACTGGAATGTGATGTCACAACTCCACCAATTAATCATAGTATAGGTTACTCTATATGAAAAGTTATTTACTCCTTTTATAAAATTAGTATCTATGTACGCACGGTGCTCGTGAATTTTTAGTCAACTCTTTATATAATACAACAAATTAAATCTTTAAATAATCATATAAAATAAAAAGGTTAGCAATTAACATCTTATTTAGCTGATCGATATATTCATTTCTATTAGCTAAGATAACTTTTTTAGTCATGTATTTTGAATGGCCTACATTTTTATTTGGTAATGAAAATATATCTATTATTAATAAAATCTTCATCACTATTATTACGATTGGACTTGAATACCAATTGATTTGAAGAAAGACAAAATCATCTCTAATTGTATGTTCATCTCTATAAAAGCACTAAACTCATTGGATGTTTAATTTTCTCTTGCTCATATAATTATTCTTGTTAACTATTTATTTAGTACCACAAATTTGATTTAATCAAGCTAGCATTTAGAGTCTATATTTTTATCAATTATGTAATTACTGGTAGTGTTTGACGAAAATCACTTTCAAAAATCATTTATTGATTAAATAGTCCATCGACGTACGTTATATTCATAAAGCTCATGACAACTATTTGATCACCCGACACTTCACTATTGGTACTCCAACCCAGATTATTTATCAATTTAATATTATCACTCTACTTTTACATATTTATGATAGTGTCTCAACTATTTAAAAAGATGTGTCAAATTTGAGCGAGTCGTATAACCCCTAGTAAATCGCTGTTGCTAAATTACTTATTGATATTTCTAAGGCTATCGTGCCTCCTGATTTTGCAACTAAAGCAAAATGTAGGAATATTTTTTAGTCCTTCAAGTCCGTTGGCAAAGAATAATCATACTCTGCCACAATTAATTTTTTGCAATATAATTTTAAAAAGTTACTCTTGATAAGAGTTTAATTTGATAGTGCGTTAAAAAATTTTACGTGTAAATTTCTCTATATTATAATGGAATATTATCATTTATCCCCTAATCAAGTTTAGGTATATTATATTTTTCTACATTTTTATCGTACCTATAAGAAATAATTAATGCTTTTCACCACATATTAAGTTATAGTTAATTATTATATGAATTGTGTTTTTCTAACTTCTAAAGTCGTTTAGCATATTTTCTTATCATGTTCCTACAACTTTCTAATATCAGTTGAATTACTCCATCAACACAGTTATACAGGAGTTTTGGAGAGTTTATAATATTTTTAAAGATCGAGATCATGCCTCACTTAGGTATCCATAAATGTTATTATCTGATTCTAATAATCATCTTTTCTTTTGCAGTTTTTTTTTTAAAAGTTAAAAAACTCTTCCATTAGAATAAGTAAGTATTTAAATGAAGAGGGAGTAATAACTTAAATTTATAAAATAAATATTTTATAGTATAAGTACTAAATGTCTTGTTGGCAGTAGTTCAACCAAATAGAGATTTTCTTTTTTCTTTTTTATCTATATATTTGATCAAGGCCTAATATACTCATTGAACATGGTTCAATTTATATTATGTGATGTCAAACATTTATGCAAAATTTTCTTTTCTAGTAGTACAGTCGTAACTATAGATATTTTGTTAGAATTATATATTTGTTACTTAATAAGTAATATAATAAAATTGACTATTAAATATAAATATTTTACCCAATTGTTGATTCACTCTTAATATTTTTAAGATTTATGACTACATGAAATAATATTTCAAGATTTTATAATGAAAAACTAATATTGTAATATTGCACTCTATTTGAAAGGTCTTGGTTAATATAATGTCACGGTCCAGATTTTCTATCCCCGGGAGTCGTAATGGAGCCTACTACTGGGAGCTACGCAAGTCAAACATTAATTACCTTTTTCATTACACATTACCACATGTAACAAATATCAAAAATAGCATGGAACAATGAGATTTAATAGATAAGCGGAAGTCTTAAATTAAAGGAGCTGAATAAAAATGCGGAAATCCAACATATATCTCTACCCAAGAACTGGAGTCACATACTCACGGACTACAAAAAATGCTAGATACAATCGTTTGAAAGAAAACATAAACTGTTTGTCTCGAGTACAAAGAGATAACAGACTGAAATAAAGATAGAGGAGAGGTCGGGCTTGCGAACGCCTGCAAGGCTACCTCGGTGTCTCGCTCGACTGAAGGTTGGCTCCCGCGCTACTGCTGCTGCTGTCCAAGAGCTGGATCTCTGCAAAAGAGCACAGAGTGTAGTATTAGCACAACTGACCCCATGTGCTGGTAAGTGCCTAGCCTAACCTCGCCGAAGTAGTGACGATGCTAGGACCAGACTACCAAGTAAACCTGTACAGTTCAAATATATATATATATATATATATATATATATATATATATATATATATATATATATATATAACGGAAAAAATACAGGACATAACCAGTTAATGTGGGAGGGGAGCATGTTGTGGAGGAAATAACAGTTACAAATAGAAATATCAAATAAGAAAAGTAACAACGAAGCTTGACTATGAATAAGAATCAGAAATAAGCAAGTTACACAGCATAATCCTTCGTGCTTTACTCTCGTTCTCACCCAAACAATATTTATAATGAACATGTGCACGACATCACACTTTGTGCTTTTACTCTCTTTCTTCACTAATCAATCAAATCATAATAATGTGCATGGCATCACCCTTCATGCTTTTACTCTCCTTCCTCACAATATAGTCAATGAATATCAGTACGGAATGGTATATTATACGGCAAGACATCACCCTTCGTGCTTTTTTCTCACAATAGCAAACAGTGCACGGCATCACCCTTCGTGCTTTCACACTCTTTCTCACCCAAAAAATAATCACAAACAAGGGCAATGGAGTAAATAGAATAATGACAGAAATCCCAATAAGGGAGCAACAATTAAATAATTAAATCCCGACAAGGGAACAACATCAATGATCTCGACATTCCGGCAAGGGCACACTTTTAGAGATTCTTTCTCTTTCTTTTACTTTCGTTTCATAACTCACATTATCACTTGAGCCAATGCTCCGAAGGATTCAATTATCTCATATAGCTTCAAAATTCGTATTACTACTCGAGCCAATACTCCTCGAAGTTTAAAGATCACAATTCTTTTCACATACTCTTTACAACATATAGAAATCATCAATTAAGTATGGAAGTTACAATAAAATCAGAATATTCGCAATATAAAGACTCACAGTCATGCTAGACACCAATGTATAGATACTCGTCACCATGCCTATACACCATACGCAATAATTAGCAAGTAGCAAATAAGACTCAAGTCATATTCCCTCAAGCTAAGGTTAGACCAAATACTTACCTCAAACTTCCACGACCAAATCAATCCACAATCACCACTTTCCCTCTCGAATCCGGCTCCAACCCAATCGAATCTATGCATAATTGACTCAATACCATCAATCAAAGCTAAACAAACCAATTCCTATGGTCAAAACACGAGGTTCGAACCAAATTTATATCATCCATTCACCCACGAGCCCGAATATATAGTTTGTTTTCAAATTTAACCCCAAAAACAAGGTCTAAATCAAGAAAAATCAAAAAGCCCTAACTCTACCCAAATTTCCAATTTTCTACCCTAAATTACATGTTTTTGACTTAGGAATTCACTAGATGTTGATGAAAAATGAATGAGACAAGTTAAGGATTACTAATCACAAAGTTTTGGTGGAAGAAAGCTTCAATAGACGCCCAAGGACCTTGGAGAAGAAGGAGCTCGTGAAAACTTGTGAAAAATTCAGTCGCTGTTCTGTTTTGGAACTTTTAAATAACTGCTGCAGTATTGCCCTTCGCGTTCGCGACATGATGGTTGCGTTCGCAAAGGGTAGCACTGACAGGCCATCGCAATCGCGAGACAAGTATCGCGAATGCGGAGAAGGAAATGCTGGGGTCCAGAAATTTGGTCTATGCGAACACGTGAGACTTCACACAAACGCGATGAAGAAGTTCCGTTAAGTTACGCGATCGCGAGGGTGCGAATGTGAAGAGGAAAGAAGGCTAAGTCCCCAGGTTCAGATAACTCTATGCAAACGGGAGGGCAGGGTTGCAAACGCGATGAAGGAAAAACTTAGAGCTCCGCGAATGCGGAAAAGGCGTCACGCGCGACGAACAAATGGACTGCAATAGCTGAAGCCAAAATTTGCAATTTTCCTAAGTTAGAAATCACTCCAAAACACCTCTGAAACACTCCTGAGCCCTCGAGGCTCCTAACCAAACACATTGACTAACTCAACGATATCCTACGAATTTAACCGTGCGATCAAATCGCCAAAATAACATATAAAACAATGAATTAAACCTCAAAATCACTAATTTTTTCGTCAAACTTCATGAACTTTTAAATTCAGAGTTTTAAGTCCAAAACACGTCAAACGACGTTCAATTTCAACCAAATTTTATAGAAACGTCTTACACCATATATAAGACATGTACTGGGCACAAGAACCAAAATACGGGCCTGATACCAGCACGTTTGAATCAATTTTCATTAATAATTTTAGAAACACAACATTACTCAAAAATTCATTTCTCGGGCTTGGAGCCTTGGAATTCGATTCCAGGCATACGCCCAAGTCCCGTATTTTCCTATGGACTCTCCAGGACCGTCAAATTATGGGTCCGGGTCTGTTTACCCAAAATGTTGACCGAAGTCAAACTTATTCATTTTAATATCAAAACTTAACATTTTTCACATAATTTCATATTTAAGCTTTTCGGTTACGCGCCCGGACTGCACACACAAATCAATACAACTAAAAATTAGGTTTTCAAGGCCTTGAAAGTACGAAATAGATAAGAAAATAGGTGATGACCCATTTGAATCATCACATATAAGGAGAGGATTCTTCATTTTGTGATTTCACTTTTCTCCTTTTATTTCGTTAAAAATTAAAATCAATAATCTATTGGTGGTTTTAAATGACTAAAAAAAAGCTTTGAGTAATTGATATTTATTTCTATTTTTTTGTTCGTTTATTTTTCTTATTTCCCTTTGTGAAGTGCTTAGTAATAATCTCATAGCAAATCTACTGTTAATTTTCTAAACATCTCTAGATACCACATTATATAAAAAGAAATAAGATATATCTAGGGGAGACTTACCTCTAATATTTTTCAATTAAAAGAGTAAAAGTAAAATAATGCCCTTTTAAATCTAAAACAATAATGCCATGTTCGGCGTTTTCACATAAGTCTAGGGAAAGTTGTATGTTATACAAAATGTCACAATTTTAGTCAAATAACAATTTTTTAGTTGATTATTTGTTGAATTAAAAGTCCTTTATTGAGTAAAATCTGAATTATTATAATTTTATTCAACATGAAATTAATTTTTCATTAAATAAAACTTTATTATAAATTTTAGTATAAATTCTTAAAAACTCTGTTTTAGTTCAATTTAAAGCTTCAAATATTATATTTTTATCCTACACGAAATAATTTATATAAAGAACACTTTAGCTTTCGAAGATTATAAATTTAGTTGGTTACAATTTTGACTTGACATGAATAATAAATTATTTTACTTTGCTATATTTTCTTTGATCATTTTATTATTTTAGTTATCAGATTACTTTTTGCTTTATAAAAAATAAAAACAAATATACGTAAAGTTAAAATAACACTAAACAAATTAGGGGAAAAAATACTAAACAAAGCACCAGAAAGACCTAATTCACGGCTAATCCAATTTTGATAAGAAGTCTCCTAAAACTAATAGGATTATAAGGCTAATATCTAAAATTTCAGTTATTTCCTTTTATTATAAGGTATTATGTTTAATATTATAAGGTTATTTTTTATTTAACCGACATTATATTCATACTTTTATAATAACCAGTCTTTATTTCATGTTTCTCGCACGTGGGGCCTTATAACTAAAAAGATAATGATAAAATAATTAACCAACATAACTTGAATCTTAATAGTTAGTGTGAGAATGTTTGCTACTTAGCTTGGATTTTAATTCTTTATATATGTCCAAATATCTTCTTACGACATGAATTAAAAGAAAGATTAACAAAAAAATCATCATGATTGTAGGACGTATTTTTTTTTACTATTGTAAATTTATGATAAAATGCAGACCATATTTTTTTTCTAACTGAGGTGTCTTTCCCTTTCATTTAAGGATTCTTTAGCCAAAAGTTTCTATGGAAAATAAAATATATTTATGCATTACTTCTAAAGCAGATTTTATTACAAGGAAAGACTCTTAAATGCAATAAAGTTTCACTTTTGCTTTTTAATCCACGAGACAATTAAGTTACTCAAAATACAAAATATGAATTGAATTCAAAGTTTTCAAATTAGGAAAAGTTCTAAATCTGATAATTTTATCAACAAATAATTATCTTTTTTTTAAAAAAATACCTTTTAAAATCTATCATTTTATACTCAAATCCATTATATATATATATATATATATATATATATATATATATATATATATGACTTCGAGTTGTTTCAATGGTAAGCAAAAGCAATCACCAGATACTCCGGTAATTTATCAACATGAAACTTGTAGAATATATAATCTAAAAAAAGACTAATAAAATATAACAAAAGTTAATGATTGCAATTTACAATACTAAGAAAAATATAAAATTAATTTACCAGCAAAGGATTTATATGTATTACCTTTATTTACTGAATCTAAAGACATGAGCCGTATTTATGAATTTATAATATATTAAAAGCACGAAGCCCCTTAGTGAAATTTTATTCGTTATTTTTACCCTTAAAAATTAAATTCACTTTGGATAAAATAGTAATTAAATTATTTACTTAATTTAGGAATTTGAAATAAACTAAAATTTTGCTTACTAAATCTTTCTTTATTTGAACTACATATATGAAGTCTCAATAGGACATTAAAATCAATTGAGTTTTATCTTATATAAATTATTTTATTATTTGAACTAATAGATAAACTCGTAACAATAAATGCAATTGGTCAATAATTAAAAAATTTAAAAGAATTAATAAACGCATGACAAACTATCAAAGATTACGTGAATATTAAATTGGATATAAATATCTTGAGTTTTAAAACATATACCAAAATTTTACCTTCATATGCAATAGCTATGTTTTTTTAATCATGTTCATCGAAAGTTAAAAAAAATTTACGCTTTCAAAATTTAAGTTATTTAATTATTTTTTAATAATAAAACTTTGACATTAACTAAAACTTTAAAGACTAAATCTCTCTCGATTTGAATTAGTATTATCATAAATTTCTAACGAATTAAATATTTAGAACTTTGATATTAACTAAAATTCTGAAGACTAAATCTCTCTTTATTTGAATAATATTTTGTCGTAAAATCCTAACCAATTAATTTTATTTACTTAATTATCTTAGAAAAAAAAGACTAAATAAAAAACTATGTAAAGTGGATATTGCCGTTTGGCACTCATCTGTTTTTCATATTCTTAATTATTAATTTTTAACTAGCTTCTTTGCTAACTTGGTGTACTTTGTATACCATATTATTGTGTTTTCTTTTGGTTTGCTTTATTATTGTAAAAATATTGGAGATGGGGTAGTAGCGGGTTGGTGCCGGAGGATGAATCCCAAATTAATTTGGATAAGAGTATTTCACCTTCCCACGTTTTCTTTGTATAATTTAATTTAAATCGAAATAGAATTTTAACAGTAGGTTATTTACAATTATATCTTTAAATTATTTATGTACTTTTATAATATATATATATATATATATATATATATATATATATATATATATATAAATATATTTTTAACTTAATAGGCTTGCTTGGGCCCGGGCTGAGCTGACCACCCTCCAACTAGTTTAATACATAAACGAAAAGTCCTTTCGGTTAAAAAACATATTTTAGTTTCGAAAATACAACGAAAATCTGTTTTTTATCCGACACTTTTGTGAAGTACCAATATAAACGCGCATTATGACAAATTTAGCTGATAGATTATAAACATGAGCAATCTACCACATAATATTATTCAAATTAAGCAATCATAAAAGTCATAATTTTTTCACAATAATGAAGCAATTGTCAAAGACTCAAAAGTGTAAAATACACGAAAATTGCAAATTTTAATACTATTGTCCAAAAGAAAGAATTATAAGTAATTATTTGAAGATAAGAGGGTTGTTTTGATAGTTAACCAACCTTTCGACTCTCCCTAAAAATAAGGTGGAAAGTTATTAGAGGGAAGAATGGCTCTCTATCCAGGTAGGGGTAAGGTCTGCATATATCCACCGACCCACTAAGTGGTGGTATTATGTTGTTGTAAGTAATTGTTTGTTGTTATGAAATAATATAAAAGACAAGAACGATAACTCAAGAACAAGAGCAAATAGAGAGAAGAGTAGAGAGAGTTCTTCTTATTGATACTTAAAGAATGTTAGGAGTGATCTACAATGGTAGAGAGCACCTCTATTTATAGGGAGGAGGATGATTTAGCTACCAAGAATAGAACTCTAGAATCTCTCTAATTAAAGACATTCACCTTAAATAGAAGTGTATTTATAACACTCCCCCTTGAATGTCTATTCAATGATGTGCCTCGTTAAAACCTTAAAACAAAACCCAATGGGAAAAATTAAAGTAAGAAAAAAGAGTACACATATTTGAATATGCGCCTATTGGTTGCCTCGTTAAAAACCTCGCAAGGAAAACCCGGTGGGACAAAACCTTGTAAAGGAAAAAGAGTGCAACGCGCCTTCACTCCCCCTGATAAGAACATCAATTTATGTCCTTAAGTCTTCGCATCCCGATCTTGTGAACTAGCTTCTTGAAGGTTGACTTTGGTAGAGATTTTGTGAACAAATCAGCCATATTGTCGCTTGAACGAATCTGTTGAACATTGGTATCACCATTCTTTTGAAGATCATGTGTGAAGAATAACTTTGGTGAAATATGCTTCGTTCTATCTCCTTTTATGAATCCTCCCTTCAATTGAGCTATACATGCTGCATTGTCTTCATACAAAGTTGTGGGTAGTTTATCACACTTCAAACCACATTTGTCTTGGATATGATGTATTATCGACCTTAACCACACACACTCCCGACTTGCTTCATGAATAGCAATTATCTCGGCATGATTAGATGAAGTAGCCACAATTGATTGCTTAGTCGATCGCCAAGATATGGCGGTTTCTCCACAGGTAAACACATAACCCGTTTGAGATCGAGCCTTGTGTGGGTCGGACAAATATCCAGCATCAGCATAACCAACAAGATCCGGGCTGCAATTCTTGCCATAAAATAAGCCCATATCGGTAGTTCCCTTTAGGTACCGCAATATGTGTTTGATCCCATTCCAATGTCTCCTCGTAGGAGCCGAGCTAAATCTTGCTAAGACATTAACTGAAAAGGATATGTCAGGTCTTGTAGTATTTGCAAGATACATTAGTGCGCCAATTGCGCTAAGATATGGTACTTCAGGACCAAGTAGCTCTTCATTCCTTTCTTGTGGTCGGAATGGATCTTTGTTCACATCAAGTGATCGAACAACCATCGGTGTACTTAAAGGATGTGCTTCATCCATGTAAAACCGTTTCAGTACCTTTTCTGTATAGGTAGATTGATGAACGAAAATTCCGTTTGCCAAATATTCAATTTGCAAACCAAGACATAATTTAGTCTTTCCGAGATCTTTCATCTCGAATTCATCCTTTAGATAATCAATTGCCTTTTGGAGTTCTATAGGGGTTCCAATAAGGTTTATGTCATCGACATATACGGCAAGTACAACAAATTCCGATGTTGTTTTCTTTATAAAAACACACGGGCAAATGGCGTCATTTATATAGCCTTCTTTTAACAAGTACTCACTAAGACGATTATACCACATTCGTCCAGATTGCTTTAGACCATACAAGGACGTTTGCAATTTAATTGAGAACATTTCCCGAGATTTTGAATTATGCGCATTTGGCATCTTGAGTCCATCGGGAATTTTCATGTATATCTCATTATCAAGTGAGCCATAAAGATAGGCAGTAACCACATCCATTAAGTGCATGTCAAGCTTTTCATGGACAGCAAAACTTATGAGATAACGAAAGGTTATCGCATCCATTACAGGCGAATATGTCTCTTCATAATCGACACCAGGCCTTTGAGAAAAACCTTGTGCAACAAGGCGTGCCTTATATCTTTGTACCTCGTTTTTCTCATTTCTTTTGCGTACAAAAACCCATTTATAGCCGACAGGCTTAACACCATTAGGTGTTTCAACTATAGGGCCAAAAACTTCACGTTTTGCCAGCGAATTCAATTCTGATTGAATTGCTTCTTGCCACTTTGGCCAATCCTGTCTTTTCCGACATTCTTCAACAGATTGAGGTTCGAGATCCTCACATTCTTGCATAATGCTAGATGCTACATTATAAGCAAAGGCATTATCCACCACAATATCCACTCGATTAATATTTGCCTCAATATTAATTGGATTTAGGGATAGTTCCGTATTTTCCAGAGTCTCGGGCTCAATGGATTCTTCATGAATCTCAGAATTTGTCATATCATGAATTTCCTCATGAGATTCTTTCGTAGTGTCATCTCGATCGTTCTTTTTCCTCTTTCTAGGATTTCGATCTTTGGAACCTAATGGTCTGCCACGCTTCAGGCGTGCATTTGACTCATTGGATATGACACTAGATGATTGTCCAACAGGGACATCAATACGAATTGGAACATTTTCTGCGGGAATGTGGGATTTCGTTATCCTCTTCAAGTTCGTAAATGCGTCAGGCATTTGATTTGCTATCCTTTGCAAATGGATAATCTTTTGTACCTCTCTTTCACAAATAGAGATATGTGGATCAAGATGAGATAATGATGCATTTTTCCACAAAATTTCCCGTTTGGTTTCACCAACTTCTCCCCCTAATTTTGGGAAAAGTGTCTCATCAAATCGACAGTCTGCAAATCGTGCAGTAAACAAGTCGCCTGTCAATGTTTCGAGGTAGCGAATGATGGAGGGCGATTCAAACCCAACATATATTCCTAACCTTCTTTGCGGACCCATTTTGGTGCGGGATGGCGGTGCTATAGGCACATATACTGCGCATCCAAAAATTCTTAAATGGGATATATTGGGTTCATGACCCAAAACCAATTGCAACGGGGAATACTTGTGGTAATTCGTCGGTCTGAGACGAATTAGCATTGCTGCATGTAAGATGGCGTGACCCCATACCGAAGTGGGCAGCCTCGTTCTCATAAGTAATGGCCTTGCAATCAACTGCATGCGTTTAATTAACGATTCTGCAAGACCGTTTTGAGTGTGAACATGAGCTACAGAATGTTCAACTTTTATCCCGATTGATAAGCAATAATCATTAAATGCTTGGGATGTAAACTCAGCAGCATTATCCAGTCTAATGGACTTGATTGGATTATCTGGAAATTGTGCTCGTAGTCGAATTATTTGTGCCATTAATTTCGCAAACGCAAGGTTGCGTGATGACAACAGGCACACATGAGACCATCTACAGGATGCGTCTATCAAGACCATGAAATACCTAAACGACCCACTAGGTGGGTGAATAGGTCCACAAATGTCCCCTTGTATACGTTCCAGAAACGTGGGTGACTCAGTCCCAACCTTTGTTGGTGATGGCCTGATAATCAACTTGCCTTGATAACACGAAGTGCAAGGATATTCATTATTCGAAAGAATTTTGAAATTCTTTAACGGATGCCCATATGAACTTTCTATAATCCGTCTCATCATGACCGATCCTGGGTGTCCCAATCGATCATGCCAAAGTACAAAGGTATTGGAATCAGTAACCCTTTGGTTTACTGTTGAATGTGCCTCAATTGCACTAATTCTTGTCCAATACAGTCCATAAGATAAAGACGGGAATTTCTCAATAACCCTCTTTTGGCCGGAGAAATTCTTTGTGATGACGAGATATTCAAGATTATCTTCATCCATTGTCTCAATATGATAGCCATTCCGGCGTACATCTTTAAAACTCAACAAGTTTCTCTTAGACTTGGAGGAGAACATTGCATTCTCTATGATTAACGTCGTGCCTTTGGGCAGAGTTACAATTGCTCTTCCGGAGCCTTCAATCAATTTACTACTTCCAGAGATTGTAGTAACGTTTGCCTTACACATATTTAGTTGAGAGAAATATTTCCTTTCTTTGAGTATTGTATGTGTAGTACATGAATCAACTAGGCAAATACTTTTACAGTTGGACTTTGATCCAAGTTCGCTTTGTGAGATATCCATATTTGCTATCCCATAGTTTGACATACAAAAGAGATACACGAACATAAGAATAAACAAGTTCAATTCATTTGTGTCACATAATATTTTCAAAATCTGCTGCTAACAGTTGACTAACAAAATCAGATATGTTATCCATAATTGATTACTTTGCAGTTTGAAAATTTCAGTTTAAACATTTTCTTCAAACAATCGATTGTTAAACACAAACAATCGATTGTTGAACATTGACAATCGATTGTTAAACACACACAATCGATTATTTGCTATTTTGAAAAACTTCAGATCACACTGTCTTAAGACAATCGATTGTTATGCATAGACAATCGATTGTTGGCTATTTTGAAAAATTCCAGAGCACACTGTTTTAAGACAATCGATTGTTAAGTATAGACAATCGATTGTTGGCTATTTTGAAAAATTCCAGAACACACTGTTTTAAGACAATCGATTGTTAAGTATAGACAATCGATTGTTGGCTATTTTGAAAAATTCCAGAACACACTGTTTTAAGACAATCGATTGTTAAGAATAGACAATCGATTGTTGGCTATTTTGAAAAATTACAGAACACACTGTTTTAAGACAATCGATTGTTATGCATAGACAATCGATTGTGGATGATTTTTGAAAAATTCCAGATTACACTGTCTTAACGACAATCGATTGTTAGACAAAGACAATCGATTGTGGATGATTTTTTAAAAATTCCAGATTACACTGTCTCAACGACAATCGATTGTTAGACAAAGACAATCGATTGTTGATCAATTATTTTTCAGTTTTAATGCGAAAATAGTAGATAATCGACTAGTTTTTCAGGCTAGTCGATTACCCCTACTGGAAAATAAAAATTTTATTGATATTTGAGCATATTGAAGATATTCTAAAGAACTACTGCTAACATCGCATCATGAACTAACTAATACGAGCTAATACTAATGACTATTAGTTTATTCACTAACTAATACAAATAAGTAGAACAAAATCAAATAACTCCATCTTCTTTCATCACGGATCCATCGCCGATTAGGTGGTCTATTTTCCCCTCGGGTTGCTCAAAGAAGTCTGCCACATCCAGGTGGGTGATGTCCTCATTGTCGTCATAGACAAAATTTGTTTCAGGGCCTTTTCTCTTTCGAGATGCTTGATAAAGGTCAACCAAGTGTCTTGGTATACGGCAAGTCTTTGACCAGTGCCCTTTCCCACCGCAACGATAACATATAGTTTCTGAACCATTTGCCTTAGGATCTTCATGACCCCGTTTCTGCTTTCGGCGGTTATCTCTCCTTGGGGGTTGACGGACTTCATTGGAATTTCTTCCTTGTCTACGTCCCTGGCTATGACCCCGTTTGCGACCATGACCATGGCCCTTTTCATGTTTGGCATAATGAGAGTGCACCTTATTTGCTTCAGGCAGTGGTGTACACCCAGTGGGTCGATTTTCATGATTTCTCATGAGCAGGTCATTATATCGCTCAGCCACTAGTAGAAGAGAAATCAGTTCAGAGTACTTTGTAAAGCCTTTCTCTCTGTACTGTTGTTGCAGTACTATATTGGAGGCATGAAACGTTGTAAACGTTTTCTCAAGCATATCATAATCGGAGATATTATCCCCGCATAGCTTCAATTTAGAAGTAATTCTGAACATTGCAGAATTATATTCAGAAACGGACTTAAAGTCCTGGAGCCTCAGATGAGCCCAATCATATCGTGCTTGTGGCAGAGTGACCAACTTCAGGTTGTCATATCTCTCCTTTAAGCCGTTCCACAAGATGAGTGGATCCTTGACGGTGAGATATTCAATCTTCAAACCTTCATCAAGGTGATGGCGCAAGAAAATCAAGGCCTTCGCACATTCTTGGGTGGATGCTTTTTCTCTATCTTTGATGGTGCCTCCGAGACCCATAGCATCTAAGTGGATTTCAGCATCCAACACCCATGTCATATAGTTCTTGCCCGAAATTTCAAGGGCAACGAACTTTCTTTTCGTAATGTCAGACATAATCGAAAATTAAATTAGGAAGAGGGAAATACCTTAGATTTTTCAAGAATGGTTCTTGAGACGGTAGAATCTCGTGCTGATAACGTATTATGAAATAATACAAAAGACAAGAACAATAACTCAAGAACAAGAGCAAATAGAGAGAAGAGTAGAGAGAGTTCTTTCTTATTGATACTTAAAGAATGTTAGGAGTGATCTACAATTGATGATTTAGCTACCAAGAATAGAACTCTAGAATCTATCTAATTAAGGACATTCACCTTAAATATAAGTGTATTTATAACATTTGTGCTATTTTTTGTTATTTTTAAATGTTATTATGGGGTCGCAATGGAGCTACCTCTGAAATCTGAACTCACCTGCTGTGTTGCCTCATGCCTGTGTGTATGCGGCGTTCCAGAAAATGAATGAAATCTCTTAACTCGCATCCCTCCCTGTGGGCAATAGCTATCTTCGCAAAATCCGCTTAAACCCTTCTTTGAATCATCCTTCACTAATCACTCTATCTTTCCTCTAATCTGATCATCTTCCTATTCAATTTCTCCCCGATCTA
This sequence comes from Nicotiana benthamiana, assembly GCA_034376525.1. Lineage (NCBI taxonomy): Eukaryota > Viridiplantae > Streptophyta > Magnoliopsida > Solanales > Solanaceae > Nicotiana > Nicotiana benthamiana. The sequence continues at coordinate 41,470,144 of CM067336.1, forward strand.
ATAAAACAAATTAAAGCTTCCTTCATAAACACTTAAAGTCTATATCCATATTTCTAGATTCAATTATCCCACTCAATTTTACATTGTGTACTCCACGCGTTTGATCCAATTCCCCTGAGTTCTGTCGGCCACCAGCTGAATTTATGATTACTACTTCTCAACATATGGATTTTTTGTCCTGTTATTAAATTGAGTTCGTAGATTTGGTGGGGAGATTTTATCGCATTGCTGGATTAAATTACTGAGAGATGAAATCGAAGATAAAATGGGCAGCACTAGGAGGATTGGTGTTATCATTCGCTTCATTGCTCGTTCACTTGTTTCTTGCCAAGTCCAGTGCTGATCTTGTTCAATACACTGCTATTACCCTTTTCACTGAGGATTTAACTCCCACTTTAGCCACCAGAAAGGTAAATTGTGGGAAAAACTGAAGTTTCTAATTTTCTACTCTTTACATCTACTTGTTATTTCTTCTCATTTAAGATTATGTACACAATTCAACTATACAATGCTGCATTTATCATGTTGATTTGATTGCCCTATGCTTATATTTTTATATAAGTTAATTGACTTTAATTGAAATGGTGGATAAAAGATGTATACCCATGTAAAGTATCTTACCAAAAAAAAGACATGATTCTCTATAAAAAGCACCCAAATGTCAAAAGTGCTTAGAAAAAATACAAGCCTTTGGTGGGTATGAGTTATGAGTTATGAGTTATCCGGTACCTGTGCTTATAAGTAGCAGGTACAGAATGGAATAGTCGAGGTCCGCCAAGAAATCACCATCATCCAAAATAAAAAGTGCTCATAGAAAATATATAAAAAACAAAAATATTGGAAACTTTCATCCGTTTTCTCTGTTACTAACCAGAATGTAGTGTTTGTTGTTTAAGAGTATCTACTTGTTTTGACAATACAATGGTACATATTTTTAGGTTGATATGATTACCCTGTGCTTGTATTTGTATTTTCATATTGGAAACTTTGATTAGGGTCCTGGGTTTCGCAAGTTGTGGGGAAATCTGAAGTCATTGGAGCCCTTGCACCCTCATGCAGATCCAAGAAGTACATATCCTGGTAATCATTGAAATTTTTGTTATTTACTGCTCTGAATTAGTCACAGGTTCCTGACTGTATTATCTGTTTGATATTTGTTTCTTATTAATCCCTCCTTTAGTGCTTTTTTTGAACTTAACTTGCACATATAAGATGAAAAAATTGCAAACTTGGAAACAAAGGAATATAATGCTATCTAATGTGTTTTATGTAAAGCAAGAATATGAAGGTATCTGATGATGTTGTAGAGTAGCTGTAGTTTATTCAGAAAGCACTTTTGAAAAAACCAGGCACTTTTGAAAAAACCAGGCTACCATTTTATTGACGGTAGTTTTTTAAGAAATAACTAAAGACTTTTTTGAACTGGTAAATAAGTGAGAGTTAAATAAAAACTTTTGGTACGTAAGCTGAAGATGTGTAACATATCATAAGTACTCTTACTCTCTTAGTACCTCATGGTGTACAGTAGAACATGCCATGTCAATTGCCATGTAAGATGGAATGGAGGGAGTACCATTTGTTACTAAAAAATTTAACGTGCTATTGCTTTTGCTTTCTAGGTTGCAGAAGCATAGGTTTTAGACATGTCTATACTTTAGTTACTCCTTTTTAAGGACGGAGATTCTTGGCCTAGCTATGTCAAAATTTAAATTGACTTTCTGCCTTCTCCAATTTAAAGTTAATTGTATTTTGTTGCAACTACATGTTACGTACCTCCATTATCAATTGAAACTGATTCCTTCTTTTCACCACCTTTTTGTCACGGTTTCAGTGGCAGTTGAACACAACAATGGCTTCATCTATGCAAAAATTTCTGGTAGTTTTGAGAAGATTAGGAACTCGGTATGCTCATTATATTGTTGAAAAGTCTTCTTCCTATTTTGTACCAAATTGTTCGGGAAAGAGTTCCTAACAGGTTTCCTTTTCTCATAGATTGTTGATCTGGTCGCCATATCAAGGCTTTTAAATGCCACCTTTGTAATCCCAGAGATTCAAGAAAGTACTCGTTCAAAAGGCATCAGGTCCTGATTAATTTGACTTGAAGATATGGAGCGCTTTTTTGATGCTTTATTTGCATTCCTGAATTTTAAGTTTGCATTTAAACTTTGCAGTTCCAAGTTCAAGAGTTTTTCGTACCTCTATAATGAGGATAAGTTTATAGCAGCCTTAGCAAATGATGTCACCATTGTGAAGAGTTTGCCATCTATCTTGAGGGAGGCTAGGAAACGGAAAGAGTACCAGATTTTCAAGCCCAAAAGTTCTGCTGCTCTAAGATTTTATACTTCTGAAGTTTTACCTAGATTGAAGAAAGCAAAGGTCATCGGATTAACATTGACAGATGGAGGATGTCTAGAGGTATGAATATTTCCTTCTATTTGGTTTTTGCAAGTCGCAGTGACCTTAGATGTGTATAAAGTTGTATTTAGCAAGATATTTGGACCCCTTGCAAAATTATAGTGAATTGTACATTTATAGACTTGGTGACATAGAAATTTAAAAATTTAAGGGAGCACAGCTCTACTTATATATGTGATATTTTGTATGGTCTTAATGTAATGAAAAAGCTTTAGAAGACACAGGGCATACCACATCTATTTCATATCATTAACGTCACAAACAATAGATTCTTGTTATTCCCAGTGGCGGACCTACCTTAAGAATGCTGGGTGCTAGAACACCCGTTGTTTAAAAATTGAGCTATGATACTTCTATACAAACAATCAAAATTTGTTTAGTGAGCATCCATCACCAAAAAGACTTAAAAGGGTGCTCTGGTTGAGATGTTTGATTAAAGTATATGTGTTTAGCGAGAAAAAAAGATTCAATTCTGGCTTGGAGGTTCTATGTATTTTCCTCTTTAGTATCTGATATTACCTTGGAGCATGGAATGTTTCCCGCCTACATCTTTCTGAAGTCCTACCTTTGCGCCTTATTTCAGTTTAACCTCTAATTTATGAATATTTCATGCTTACTTTCTTAAGAGGAGTTGGACTTAACATGATCAATGACGATTTTCCCTATTTAATATTTACCTGCCTCATGCTTAGTTTGTCTTGCCCTACAATGACTATTTAATCAAGTTCAATTTTTTCTCAGTCCGCACTTCCCCCGAGCATGGCTGAGTATCAGAGGCTTAGATGTCGTGTGGCATTTCATGCACTTCAATTTCGCCCAGAAATTGTAGCTCTTGGAAAACTCATGGTGGAAAGGTAAGGATCTGAATTTTTTTTTAACTGTATCTTTCTAAATGCAAATTTCCAGCACTTGGTGCTGAACAGTTAACAATATTAAGTCAAATGGAAGCTCATCTGATCAACTTCTTGCTGTTTTTTCTTTCAAGTGGTGAAGGGAGAGTTTTTAAATCTCTTGTAAAAAGATGGTAAAATTTTTTATCCTCTTTCTGCAGGTTACAAGCTTCAGGCCAACCTTACCTTGCCTATCATCCTGGGCTTAAGAGAGATGCTCTAGCCTATCATGGTTGTGCTGAAATTTTTCAGGTTACTCTTCTTTAATTGTCTTAATCTGATCAGTGTTGTAGGAGCTTGGATTTGTCTAACCAGTAGTCGACGTTCTGGACATCCCTGTTGGAACATGGATTAATTTTGATAAATTCTGGTGACTTGTTCTGGAAATTTAGTACTATAACCATTAACCATAGCCATATTGGTTTTCAAATTTTGTGGTTGGGGTATCACTGATGAGAACAGGGGATGATACATGTCAAAGCTAGGTTATTTGGCTCACATGTGCAAATAGAACTAGTATAACTGTCATGTGCTTTCTCTTGTCTTTGTAGCTAGTATCAACTCTAGCTTGTGTTCTTGAATTTGCTTATGTAGCAGCTTTCAATCTTGGGAAATGCTAGAATTCTGCTTGAGTATTTGATGGTTCCAAGGATTCTAGAATAGTTGAGATGCCAAGAACACTCTAATTGATGAGGATCTGGGATTAGAATCAGCAGCATATTCTTATTGCTCTGCATAATATGTTTAGTTCAACCAAGACCTAAAACAAAAAACTTTTGGTTGAACCAGTGGGAAGGGTTTTGAGAGAGGGGGGAGAAGACCTGTTAAGTTTACTTAAACAGATGGATTATCATTGCCGCATCCTTTTTGGTATGACAAGGGAAAGTGCATGAGATGTACGTCTTCCTTTTCCTCCAATTCTGAAGGTGTTGACAAAAGCTGTCTAAATTAGGATGCCATATGCAATCTTCAACTTTTACTTCCACTCCTTTTTGCTTCGTAACAATACTAAGATGTTACCCATGCCCCTCCTCTAACCATCCTTTTCTTCCTCAAAATCAAACTGTCAGTTAATAAGGTGAAAAGTTCTGATTTACTCTTTCTATTCTATTGTCTGATGCTTCTAATTCTTGTGACCTCACATGCAATAGATGGATAATCTTTCATTTCTCGACTTGTCTTTCCAAATATAGTTATGGCTAATTGTCATTCATTTGAATTGTCTGAGAAAAATGAAAACGAAAGGAAACTATGTGTTGTGACTCTAAATTGTAATTCCGAGCTGTGAAGTGAGTGCACTAGAAAAGAGAAGAAGGAAAAAGAACAAAAAGAGGAGGGCAGAGAAAGAGGCAGTATTAGCAGTAAAGCAAGGGAGGGTATTGCTGCACTTGATCTGCTGAGCCTCTAAATATCTGTTGTTATGGACCTTATGATGCCTTTTCCTCATTAAAAGAACAACTGATGTTGCGAGATCTGTAACCTATTGCTTTCTGTTGGTGTAGGATATTCACACAGAACTTATACAATACAGGAGGGCCCAGTTAATTAAACAAGGAATTATCAGTGAAGAACTTAGTGTTGATTCACATGCTCGTAAGAGAAATGGATCGTGCCCACTCATGCCAGAAGAGGTACTTTCAGATTTTCTCTTCAAATCTCTTAAAATAGTTTATATCTGGCTGGAAATACATAATTGTAAGGAGCTTGTATACAATATGTTGCTTCTAGGGTTATCTTTTGAAGCAGAGACTTTTTTGATAGCATCCATGAGGTGCACTTTGTTACCATCTCTGATAGTTTAATCTCCATTCGGACTGTTCTAAATATAAAGTGTCTGCATGTTCCAAAGTTTACTTTATGCTCCTGGACTCTTTTCTCACAACTGTTAACAAGTTGTGGGTTCTTTGTTAGCTTGTACGAAGAGATATAGAGATGAGAGGTTAATGCACTTTAAAGATCAATATAGTTCATAATGACGTGTTGTAAAAGGCAACTTTCCAGCCACAAGGAGTAAGCAAATATAGTGGATACACCAACCAATGGGCGATGAAGTATGCAAAAGTAGCAAAATAACATTAAGACTAACAACAACAACAACAACCCAGTATAATCCCACTTAGTGGGGTCTGGGGAGGGTAGTGTGTACGCAGACCTTCCCCCTACCTGGGGTAGAGAGGCTGTTTCCAAATAGACCCCCGGCATCCTTCCCTCCAAGAACTTCCCACCTTGCTCTTGGGCAGACTCGAATTCACAACCTCTCGATTGGAAGTGGGGGTTGCTTACCATCAGAGCAACCCCTCTTGTCTCAAAATAACATTAAGACTAATACGTAATAAAGAATATCGTTAGAGATTTGTACACTTTATTACGCATCTATTTGATTCTATACCTATTAGCATCTCCGTTTTTAAAATGCTAATTAGTTTTTCTTTTAACAGAAGGGCATACTGTTCGGTGTAACTTTGTGGGCTTAGATATATTGATTCTGGTTTTTAACTTATTTAATTTTTCTTTTTGTTTGAGTTAGCTTAGCCAATGAGATATAGTTTCAACATGGCAGGACATTGCCTGGTATCTATTTTCTATATCATGGAACAAATAAAGATTGCCTTAAAAGATATATCTGTGTCGTCAGTAGCCTGTTCCTGAAGATATTTTCACTCAAGAACTGTTGATAATTTAAACCCTCTCTCCCCTTTATTGCTCATTGACCTTGGGAAGGTTGATGTTAATGTTCCTCGTTATAAGCCCAAGTTCTTTGTTTTACGGAATTGATGCAAATTTATGCTATACCGAGTTGCTTCTTCTTCTTATATACATGGAAATGATAGGAAGGTACCTGTAGTAAGATGATTCTTTGAAGCAAAGTTGTATCTACTAACAATATACATATTTTACCTTCAAATTGGAGAAAAAAAGATTGATTGGGTGTTGCAGTGTAGGGTAAGGACCATGGGAATAAGAGGCGTGGGTTTATTTGGTCAGGCTTTTTAACAGCATCATAGCAAAACTGCTCTCCTTAGAAGAAAAGAAAAGCGAGATACAGAAAAGCTGGTCTGTAATCTGTAGGTTAGTAAAGAACACTTTTGTCAAGAGATTATCTCACTAACTGACCTGATGTTTATTGCTTTCTGCTCCTGTCTTCTATTAAACAATCCTTTAAAGAGGAAGTTTCAAAAAAAAAAAATGTTTAAAGAGGAAGCCATTACATGTATTCAAACTGTTACTAAAAAAGTAAGGAAAATAAGGGATATCTGAGATGTTCTGCCGAAGTAAATGTGGTGTTTATGTCAAAGTTACTTACTGTTTAATCCTCGTATTCTGTAATTACAGACCGAATATAACTGTGAATATGCATGGTTGTCCTTGTTTTATTTCTTAATGCTTTGTACATTTTTTTGCAAAATTTAGGTAGGACTTCTGCTTCGAGCCATGGGTTACCCACCTAGAACAAGAATTTATCTAGCAGGTTCTGAAACCTTTGGCGGAGAACGAGTTTTGATTCCTTTACGCGCCATGTACCCCAATTTAGTTGATCGTACTGCATTGTGCAGCAAAAAAGAGCTAGCCACTTTAGTTGGCCGAGAAACTCCCCTTCCGCCTGATCCTGATCAGCTTTTACCCGCAAAAAGCGCAAATCAACTAAAAGAAGAATGGGACAAGGCCGGGCCCCGACCAAGACCTTTACCACCTCCTCCTGATCGACCTATCTATCGACATGAAAAAGAAGGCTGGTATGGATGGGTTGCAGAGAAAGATGTGGAACCAGAACCTTCTCCCAATGATCAGAGGGAGCAAGCACACCGATTGCTATGGGATGCTCTTGATTACATAGTCTCAGTGGAAGCTGAAGCTTTTTTTCCTGGTTTTGACAATGATGGTAGTGGGCCTGATTTTGCCAGCTTGGTGATGGGACACCGACTTTATGAGATGGCATCTGCGAGAACATTTCGGCCAAACAGGTAGACTAGCGAAAGTGATGGTCCTTTCCTTCTTTGGGTGCTCATCCATTTTTTTACCATTAGTTTCTAAAATCTATCTTGTACATACAGGAAATATCTTGCGGAGCTCTTTAATAGTACTGTCGATCATCTTTACTATCCACCTCGTAATTGGACTCTTGCTGTCAGAGAACACCTCAATAAAAGCCTGGCAGAAGAGGGCCTTTTGCAGGAATCCAATCGATCAAAAACTGAGTTTTTCCTCTCTCACCCTATTCCAGAATGCTCATGTTCAACTGTAAAGGCTACTGATATTTCGCATTCAGGAAAGAACAGCAATCTCCATCTGTTGTTTGAAGGGCAGGGCGAGTGCCCCAGATCGATGCAGCAAGAAAGAACTCAAGAGACTAATGCGGATGAAGTTGACTCTCAAGAAGATGAAACTGATTTAGACGGGCAGTCAGAATCTGAAGGATACAATGGAACTGATGCAATTCCATCCCTGGAACAGGATGAGGAAATGGATCCTGATGATTAGGATTTGATGTACATATCTTGCCTTCGTATTCTTGTTCATTTCCCTCCATGCCATTGATGTCTAGCCCACTCCGTGGATTAATCTTTTCAACGAGAGTTAAATTTACGGCGGCAGCATGTTGATTTTGGAACATCTCTCGTGCAGATGAACTCCCAATTTTTTCGGGGCAGATTACCTTCAAACATGGTTCTTCGGACGTGCTTTAGAAGAATTCCTGCAACCTGCTTTGTGTTCATTGCTTGGCGCATGGACTCCGTTGGTTTCTTTGATAGAATTCTCCCGTTTCCTCTCCTTCAAAGAGGAACAAGTTTTCCGTTGTTCTACAGGTATAGAGCATACAAAAGATGTCTAAACTTGTCGAACTTTGTGACTGCACAAAGCAAAAGTAACACTGTGAAGCCGTATATACTTTACAATGATTCTTTGATTTTTACTTCACCTCAAAAGTTCTCTTAAATATCCATATGTACGTTCAAGCCTTTTGGTTGTCGAGTAGCTCAAACTCTAACTAGCTTTCAATATATTAAATCTGTGTCGCTTGAAGAGGCCTCTTAGTTCCCCACAGCACAAACACATTACCAGGTGAAAGCTGTTCACACGTCAATGAAATTTCGACACAAGTTTCTGTCAATGGTCCGCGTGCTTTAAAAATTTATCAGCCAAATAAATGAATTGAAGCACGAGTGTTTTGATTTCTTTATGCAGCTCTTCGAAAATTTCTTTACCAAATATATGAGATACGAGGGAAAGTAATGTTTCAATATGTATGTCCACCAAAACGTCTGTGTCTTTGTTGAAAGGAAAGTAAGGCTTCCTTTAGTTCTTCTTCTCCAAAGTCAGGAAATAATGTCTTTGTAAAGTATAATTCAGAGTAAGCCAGTTGCCATATTAAAAAATTACTGATTCTCTGTTCTCCAGCAGTTGTTATGAGTAAATCGGGTTTAGCAAACTTGGTAGCAACTTCTGAAAACATGCAGAGAATCGGAGAAAATTTAGAGAGAGAAAGTAGAGAGAAGGAGGAGAGAATAGAAGAGTCTCGAAGAAGACTCAGTTCCAAAAGAACCAAAATGACCCCTCTGAAGGGTCGAGTTAAGAGAGAGAGTATATATCAGATATACTCATTACAAGAATAGCCTATTTACAAATACAACCTATTTGCACACATAGCCTATTTTACAAAAGAATACAAAAGAATAAAGGAATTACAGAAGTAGCCACAATTAAGGAAATGACCAATTATTAGGCTCAGAATAGTGTATCATCATAGCCAATATCTCAACACCCCCCCTCAAGTTGAAGGGGGGAAACCACCTTTAACTTGGACAAAATAGGAGAAAGAGCAGTCCCGGATAAAGGTTTCGTCAACGGATCAGCCAACTGTTGAGAAGTGGAAACATGAGAAAGTGTGAGAAAACCATTGCGTATCAAAGTACGAACGTAATGACAATCCACCTCAATATGCTTAGTACGCTCATGGAAAACTGGATTATTAGCAATGTGAACAGCAGCTTGACTATCACAAAACACAGAAATAGGAGAGGAAACAGATACCCCAAGATCAGTAAGCAGACGAGATAACCAAGTGAGTTCAGCAGTAACTTTGCTTAAAGCCCTATACTCAGCTTCAGCTGAAGAAAGAGAGACAACAGGTTGTTTCTTCGACTTCCAACTTACCAGGCTGCCACCCAACAATACACAAAAACCAGTAACAGAGCGACGAGTGTCGGGACAAGCTGCCCAATCACTATCAGAGTACCCAGACAAAGAGAAGTCAGCAGCATCAGAGTAAAATAGACCCAAAGAGGAAGTGCCCTTAAGATACCTCAAAACATGCAAAGCAGCAGACATATGGGGAACCCTTGGGGATTTGAGATACTGACTCAGATGTTGCACGGCAAAGCATATATCAGGTCTAGTATGGGTTAAAAACAATAATTTGCCAACAAGACTCCTGAACTGATCAGGAGCGGGTAAAAGATCACCAGAATCAGCATGTAATTTTAAAGAAATGTCCAGAGGGGATACAACAGGGGAAACAGATACACAGTCGAAATGATGCAACAAATCATGAACATATTTATGCTGATTCAGATGAATCCCACCAGGGATTTGTTTAACCTCAAGACCCAAGAAATAATGCAATGACCCTAAATCCTTTATCTTGAAAGTATCATCCAAGAAGGCTTTTAAGCCTGCAATCTCATCACAGTCAACCCCAGTAACAATTATATCATCCACATACACAGCCACCACAACAAGGGAATCAGGATTACCTTTCAAGAACAGTGAATAATCATTTAAAGAATGCCTGTAACCTCGAGAATGAAGGGCAGAGGACAGCTTAGCATACCACTGCCTGGAGGCCTGCCTGAGCCCATACAAAGACTTCTTTAGTTTACAGACCAGAGGAAGAGAAGAAGAAGAAGAAGAAGAAGAAGAAGTAGTAGAAGAAGAAGTAGAAGAAGGATCAGACACCACCAAACCTGGAGGAAGTTTCATATACACTTCCTCATCCAAATCACCATGAAGAAAGGCATTGTTAACATCCAGTTGGAACAATGGCCAGTGATTTTTAACAGCCACTGCAATGAGACACTTGACTGAAGTCATTTTGACAACAGGAGAAAAAGTGTCTGTAAAGTCTACACCTTCAACCTGTGTGTCACCCCTAATAACCAACCTGGCTTTGTATCTTTCAATAGAGCCATCAGATTTATATTTGATCTTGTAAACCCACTTACAGCCAATAGGTTTCTTACCTGGAGGAAGAGGCACAATGTCCCAAGTGTGGTTAGCATCCAATGCATCAAATTCCTTCCTCATAGCATCCTGCCAAGCTGGTACAGAGGCAGCTTGAGAGTAAAACATAGGTTCAGATTCCAAGTGAGAAGAAGAGGAGCCAGAAAAGGCTGGAATTTGACAAACATAGTCTTTGAGGTAAGAAGGAGGGAGATGTGATCTGGTGGATTTTCTGGGCAAAGAAACAGGCTGGGAGATAGGCAATGTAGGAGGGGAGATGTCATGAATGAAAATAGGAGAAGGAATAGACACTGGAGAATCAGGAGAAGGGTGAGGAGAAGAAGAAGGGGAAGATTCATGGGAAGATGGTAGGGTGAAAGGTTGAGGGAGAATGTCATCAGAAAATGGAACAGGTGGAGGAGAAGGAGAAGAGGGAGGAGGAGACTTGAATGGAAAGTGAGTTTCATGAAAAACAACATCTCTAGAAATAAAGCATTTCTTGGAATTTAAGTCATAAAGTTTATAACCTTTCTTACCAAAGGGATAACCAAGGAAAACACAGGAATGAGCTCTGGATTTCAGCTTATCCCTATGAGGGATAGGTACAGCAGCATAAGCCAAACAGCCAAAAACTCTCAGATGAGAATAGGAAGGGGGAGAACCATGTAATAATTCATGAGGAGATTTGTAATGAAGCACCCTGGATGGCAGTCTATTAATGATATATGTTGCAGTTAACAGACAATCACCCCAAAAAGAAATAGGCAAACCAGACTGAAAGAGAAGTGCTCTACAAGTTTCAAGTAAAGACCTGTGCTTTCTCTCAACAACCCCATTCTGTTGAGGGGAATGGGGACAAGTTGTTTGATGCACAATCCCAAGTTTACTAAAATAGGAAATCCCTTCAGCACTGGAACCCAGTTCCAGGGCATTATCACTTCTGACAACTTTGACCAGGGAATTGAATTGAGTTTGAACATAGGAAATGAAGGATTGTAGTAGAGGGAATGCATTACTTTTAGAACCCATTAGATGTGTCCAGGTAGCTCTAGAAAAATCATCAACTATGGTGAGGAAATACTTGCTACCAAGAGATGTAGGGGTATGGTAAGGACCCCAAGTATCCACATGAATAAGTTGGAATGGTTTGGTAGTGCTAATGCTACTGTCAGGAAAGGGCAATCTGGTTTGTTTAGACATAGGGCAAATTGAGCAAGGAAAAGGTTGTTTAGCAGCAATAGAAAAAGGCAAATTAGAAACATGTTTCATATTAGCAAAAGATGTATGTGCTAATCTCAAATGCCAAATATAGTTCATATCATCAGGAACAGCATTATTACAACTAGAAGATTGAATAACTGAGCTAGAATGTTTGTTATCAGAAACAATGTCATCATTACAAACATCTGAGTCACTATGCTCAAGAGAAGAAGGCTTGGAAGAGGCAGAAGAGGAAGAGGGTGACCAAGAGTACTTGTACAAGCCAGCCTCCTCTTTACCAAGATCCAGAAGCCTCTTCAGAGAAAGGTCCTGTAACAGGTAAAGAAGGCATGAGGTTGGTGTAAACAAGACTAAACAATTCAATTGTTTCATCAACTTATGAACAGAGATCAAATTATGTTTGAAAGAAGGGACTAGAAGTACATTATGAAGAATGAGGTAAGGAGTTAATGCAAATGATCCTGTACAAGTAACTTTGACTTTATATCCATTAGGAAGTGAAACAAGGTAAGGCACAGTTAGGGGTATAATGTCAAACAATAGATTTTTATCATAAGTCATATGATTGGAAGCTCCTGAATCAATGATCCAGGTAGCAGAATTTATGTGTGTAAGCATGCATAACTTGGAATCAGAAACAAGACTCTCAGACATTAAAGTACCAGCAAAATTAGCAGAACTCATGGAAGAAGAAGTTTGATCACTGGTTGAAAGTGTTTGTTGAATCAAGCTCACAATCTGATCACATTGTTGTCTGCTCAACCCTGGTATCACAGGTTGACTGGCAACAGGATCCCCTAGAGGAGCAGACACACCTGAAATTCTTGGATCAACAGATACACAATCAGTACTAGTGGAAAGATGAGCAGCAGATTTCCTTCCCTTGATGTAAGAATTGCTTTGAGGAAAACCATGGAGTTTGAAACACTTATCAATTAAGTGTCCAGACTTCTTGCAATATCTGCAAAATAAGTTTCCTCTGTTTTGTTCAAAATTGACTTTAGATCTGAAATTAAAGCCAGACAATTTCCCTTGGTTGGACCCAGCAGGGGGCCTATCAGTGTGAGCATTAAAAGACATTGAGTCTGGGCTCATATGGGAAATGGACTTGACCTGTCTTTGCTTTTCATCATTCAACACAATATTATAGACACTGTCAAGGGAAGGAAAGTGTTGCATCATTAACAAATTGCTTCTTACACCCAAATATGTCTCATTTAGTCCCATAAGGAACTGATAAATCTTGTTCTCATCATCTTCCTCAATGATACCATTCTTAGCAGCACAGGTGCACTTCTGCCCATGGTTTGGGACCATTGTCCCTAATTCATCCCACAAACTCTTGAGTTTATTAAAGTATGAGGCTACATCAAGGGAACCCTGGGAAGTTTGGGAGAGTTCTCGCTTTAATTCAAAAATTTTGGTTTTGTTAGGAGTACCATATCTCTTCTCAAGTTGAGACCACATGCTTCGTGCAGTGTCAGAGTATTGAACACTGTCAGCTATTTGAGATGACACAGAAGAGGTTAACCATGACATAACAAGCATGTTACATCTATCCCACAACCTTTGCAAACTCACATTATTACTAGGTCTGGAAAAGGAACCATCAATGAAACAAATTTTATTTTTAGCAGATAAAGCCATAGTCATTTTACGCTTCCATCCTCCATAACCACTTCCTGAAAAAGGAGTGGGGACTAAACATGCACCAGGAACATCAGAAGAATGCACAAATAATGGATTGGAAGGGTCAATAGGACCGGAGTTAGCACCAGAACTACCAGCATTCATGTTAGCAGCCATGCTCAACAAATGAATCAAATCTTTTGAAAACACAATATCACCAAACAATATTGATAGTCTACACACTCAATATTCTCAAGTTAAATGATTTATTCACAAATGGACAATCATATATACAAACAAGGAATCACAACCAGAGAATAGGAACGAGGTTACCGTCCTTCTTCGCAACCGGAAGATCGGCCTTTAACAATAGACAAAACCCTAGGTAGTGAAACCGTCAAAATTTTACCACAAACGTTGATAAAGATGTCACAGCACCACCGATGATGACCAAAATTTCAGCAAAGTAAGTATCAAACCACCGGATGGTAATCAAACACTCGATTTGACCACCAGAAAACCCTAGAGGTTGAAACTCACCGCAAAATCTCCGAAAGACTCACAATAAACGATTGAACCGTTCAATACAGAAGGAACAAACGTAGATCGTGAAGATAAATGGACCGAAGAACCCTAACATGGTTGAAACCATCATCGATCTTTTCGATCTCAGAAAAATCTCAAATTTTGTTAAAAAATAGTTCAGATGAACTATTGATTCACACGATAAACATCACCGGATCATTGTACCGGCTCTGATACCATGAAAACATGCAGAGAATCGGAGAAAATTTAGAGAGAGAAAGTAGAGAGAAGGAGGAGAGAATAGAAGAGTCTCGAAGAAGACTCAGTTCCAAAAGAACCAAAATGACCCCTCTGAAGGGTCGAGTTAAGAGAGAGAATATATATCAGATATACTCATTACAAGAATAGCCTATTTACAAATACAACCTATTTGCACACATAGCCTATTTTACAAAAGAATACAAAAGAATAAAGGAATTACAGAAGTAGCCACAATTAAGGAAATGACCAATTATTAGGCTCAGAATAGTGTATCATCATAGCCAATATCTCAACAACTTCTTGTTCCTATAATTTGTCATCGATATCCTCGAATTGTAGAAGACCATACTTTACTAGCAATGTTCTTGGTTGCTTCTCCATAGTTCAGTGCCATCATAAGATGAAGTTCTTCGTTCACTTTGGTTTAACTCCATGCTTTTCTGTAAAGTTATGGGAAGTCTAGTTCTATCTCCAATGACACACACTCCTACGCCGAACCTGTTAAATAAAGTAATGAAAATAATTGAAAAGCAGTATTTCTTCTATTCCAGTGTATATGGCAGTGTTTAACTGAGTATAAAATTTTACAAGGAAGATATACTTTGAGATTTATGGTCTAAAATACGTCATTTGTGCGATGATAAATCGATTCTTTTTCACTAATGCAATTAATCGTTTGTTAATTTTAACCGATTCATAGAATCATCCATTTTATTGTCCCCGTAATTTTTTCCTTTTTTCCCCCACAATGGGTCGTCCTAAATTTTGTTGATTTATGGGCGATTTGCAGCCATATCCTATTTTAATGTCATATTTTAACCTATATCTGTTTTTTTAAAACTATTGATTTGGTAATCATATAACAAAAAATTTGTTATAATATGACCATTATACCCCTTCCAAAAAATATAAAATTCGTCTCTCCTCCGTATTCCCAGATTCAAATTACCCAGTTTCAAATTCCAGATCTCCTCCATCAGTCCGTCTCTTTTGAAAACGCATCTCGCATTCAAGTTCCATATTCAAATTCAAATTCAAATTCCAAATTCAAATACATTTTAAGTATTCAAATTCTTCTCCAGAATTCAAAATAAATTTTGAATTATATGTTTTTTGATTGATTTATTAAAGTTTTTTGACGAACTTCATTGATATGCAATTCTACATCTATTTGAAGATGAAATCTAACATTCTAAGCTGAAGTTGTTTAACGATCTGCCATTTTATGATTTATGGCCGAAGTTTTCCTCCTTAACTGGTTAAATTAAAAACTCATAATGCACAAAACCAGTTCGGCTTATCTTTAGTTGTTTATCAAACACTTCAGCTGGAGGGCCGAAGTTTTTCTCCTTAACTGGCTAAATTGAAAAATCATGATGCACAAACAAACTTCGGCCTAGCGGCTGAAGTTCTTTAGTTGCTTATTAAAAACTTCAGCTTTTAGGCCGAAGTGTTCCTCCTTAAGTGGCTTGTTTAAAAAATCATGATGCAAAAAAATACTACGACCTAGCGGCTGAAGTTCTTTAATTGTTTATTAAAAACTTCAGCTGTTAGGCCGAATTGTTCCTCCTTAACTGGCTAGTTTAAAAAATCATGATGCAGAAAAACACTTCGGCCTAGCGGCTTAAGTTCTTTAGTTGTTTATTAAAAACTTCAGCCGTTAAGCCGAAGTTTTTCTCCTTAACTGGCTAAATTAAAAAAATTATGATGCTCAAACACACTTCGGCCTAGCGACTTAAGTTCTTTAGTTGTTTATAAACACTTCAGCTGTTAGGCCGAAGTGTTTCTCCTTAACTGGATAAATCAAAAAATTATGATGCACAAAAAACACTTCGGCCTACCGGCTGAAGTTCTTAATAAATTCATATGTTCACTTTACTAATACTTCCCACAAAAATTTGAATGTCGAATCATAGAAGAATTTATAAAATTTTCATTAACAACATAACATAAACAATCGTTCAAAAAAACGTACAAATACAAACGTAAAAGTAAAACTAATGAACTTATCAAACACATAAATACATGAATATCAAACCAAAATAAGAAATTAAATTATGCAATGTACCTCTGATTAAATCGTAATGTGGGAACAACGACGACTAGCAGTTGAAAATTCGAAACAACGACGTAAACCCTTTGATTTCAGCGAAGAGCAAATTGAAAAAATGCGAATAACGGGAGAGAGAGAGAAGAGGACTAAAGGAAGTATACTTGGAGAGAAAGTAGTCTTTTAATAAAGAATGACAAAACAGTCTTTTCAAATAGATTTTAACAAAAAAAAAATAGGTAGGCGTGCAAATAAAAAGCTAAAGCGGCTACAGACTAAAAAGGGACACCAAAATAAGGCGCCCCATGCAATTTTTACCTGATTTATTGGTCGTATAACTATTTCTTTTTAAGGAAATTTTAGTCCATATATTATCATTACCTTCTTTGTCTCGTGGGTCATCATGGGTTTCTCACAACTCATAAATATTTTTTTAGAAAATCTCAACTTACCAACATTTAGCCATTAGTTATAGACTTATCAAAACTAGCTAATAAAAATTGAAAAATCAAATAATAGAGTTCTTTCTATCAAAAAATCAGACACAAGAAGGAAAGAAAATTTCATGGACGGGGTAGCAAATAAGCGGATGAAATACAAAAATCTAAAATAATATTCTAAAAATCTAAACAAAAAAAAGAACTTTTTCAATGGGTATAGTTGACATTCATTAAAATAATATAATACTGTATAAGTCAATATACAAAATTTGAGGAAGATTGGAGGTGATTTGGACTGATTTTGTATCAAAATTTGTAATTAAATCGAGTTCAAAAAAGTCTTCTGCGACACATATATCAAAAATATATCACGCATGTATATCACACACAGGTATACATAGATATACATGTGATACCCAATTGATACAAATATGATACATATGTGACACAAATGATATCATTTTTTATTTCATGTTCAGCTTTTACTTCGAATTTTCAATTCAAACCACCTCAAAACTTCACCAAATCATCCCAAAACTGAGCTTCAAGCTCCTTAAGTTGTGTAATATCTATTCTAATAACACACACTCAAAACAAAAATTGATATTTTTTTGTTACAAATAGCTAATTGACTAATTTAGCTAATATTTTATCAATTGGTCAATTTTTATAATGAGCTACTTATAAATGGATATAGCTGGTAATTTTCATTCTTTTTATTGTATCATTAAGGTAAATCACTGGGAATATACATAAACCACCAAAATTTTTAATCAACAATATTGGAAAACTTTTTCTCCCGGAAGACTTTTAAAAATTACGATAAATGTATGCGCAAAAAAGGAGGAAAGCATGAATTGGATCATATATAAAAGAATTTACCTCATAAATTCTTCAAAGAACTCTTCGAACAGATACATCAAAAAATCAACCTCCTCCTGCAAAAAATTAAATTGTTAAATTAGGAATGAGGCTAAACTTTCTAGCGCGAATAATGTAGGCGTACCTTGGAACGAGCCCAGTTTTCAGTAGAGAAAGCAAAAGCAGTGAGGACTTGTATTCCCAATTTGGAAGAAATGTTACAAATATTTTTGAGATTTGGAGTAAGAAACTTTTGGCCCTCACTAAGTGGGGTTGCTTTGATGGTAAGCAACCCCCACTTCCAACCGAGAGGTTGTGAGTTCGAGTCTCCCCAAGAGCAATGTCGGAGTTCTTGGAGGGAAGGATGCCGGTGGTCTATTTGGAAACAGACTCTCTACCCAAGGGTAGGGGTAAGATCTGCGTACACACTATCCTCCCAGACCCCACTAAGTGAGATTATACTGGGTTGTTGTTGTTGTTGTAAACTTCTGGCCCTCTTGCACTGGTAAACCTCTAGCAAGGGCGGATCCATAATATCGGGTGTGGATTCCCGGGAATCCAGTAACTTTTACCCGAGCCTTGTATTTATATTAATAAATTTATTAAATGTATAAGCATTTTGTTTTTGGAACCCATAAGCAAAATCAGGTGTTGTTCCAGCGGAAACGAAAGGAATCAACTTAAGCTATGTTCCTGAATATTTGGCGGGGGTTCGAATCCTGGGAACCCATAAGGTTCAAATTCTAAATCCGCCTTTGACCCCTAGCCTTAGCCCATCTCCTGTTCCCATCCATTATTATAGTAACATGTTTAGGGATAAACTGTGGATGAAGTTATAGTAGTAAATTGAAACTGGGGTGGGGGGAGTACCGATCTCAGTGGCAGTGATAAAGGAAACTAATCCATGCTCTGCTTAAATAGTCATTATATGTGACTTTAAACACATCGCACCAAACTAAAACACCCTACTATTTAACGCCATTAGAGAAGTCGCGCGTTTGTGCATCGTATTTCTTCTTACTATCTACAACAGTTGCTTACATAATTCAATCATCGGCTCCACGTTGGTGCATTCTTAAATGATTTTAACATGTATCTGTTATGTCGACAAAGAGGCAAATTCGAAAATAAAAAAGATAAAAGAACACCAAATTTTAATGTGGTAGCCACAACCTATTTGACGGTAATCGTGAATATAACGTGCTGCTTACATTGAGACAACCTTTATGGTGAAAATATGGAGATGAGGTCCGTTGAAAATTATGCAAAGAAGGTAGATTAAGTTTATTTTGTTAGAAAATTCAGGCTAAGGGAGAGAATTGTTTGGTGTTTGTCCTGATTTCGATTTTTCTATCTCTTGAAGGAAAAGGAAACATATTTATCATAATTGAGTTTTCGTCAGAAGGAATCTCCCACATTTGGCTAGTCCATTTTCTCGTAGGAAAAGATTTGGACTTCTATTAAGTGAGTATCCTTACTTCTCATTCAGAAGCATCCGCACTGTAGTCATAAGAGGTTTTTGAATCTTGTTTAGAGGGAGAATTTCGGGAAAAGTGTTAGACTGCTACTTGTATTTACCTCTTTTTCAGTTTGTTCTCTCGATTGTACTCTCTTTTATATAGTAGATTGCTCATCTTCACTTGTGGACGTATGTCAATTGATCGGATCATGTTAAATACTTGTGTCTCTTTTGTATATTTCTCTTTTGTTATTTGATATATCATCATTCAAGTTTTGTTTTACTAAATTTCGCGTGATACCTGATTCATTCGATCATAATAATGTATGCACATAGTCATTGATGGTTTCTTGGGTGACATGTAAAGGGTTGCAAACACACTTTCTCAACATATGGAGACATAAAAGCCGGGATGTTTAGATGACTACTGAAGATGTCGTGCCTACGATGAATCTCATAAGGTTCAATGAAGCCTGACTCAATTACCATTTCTCTGGTCAACTTTCTACTAACGAAGACATTTTCAGAAACACTTGAGCACCAACCATAAATATTGTTGATTAATAAGGCCATTACATGCCATAATGCTTTGTGTAAAATTATCAGTCGTGAAAGCTGATAGTGCAAAGGAGTTGGACAAATGACAAAGAATATTAAACTTGGCCCTTCTTGATTCCTTCTTTTGCTAATAGATCGGCCACTATGTTATGTACTCCAAAAATGTAAATGATCCTTCTGGTTCCTCAATTGGTCATTAATCATATATGTAGAAGATAGGGCCAGTTGTACACATGAGAGTTAATCTGTTACTCCATCTGTTAGTTAGTTAGCGCATTTAACCATAGTTAGCTGATAACTTAACCTAGATAGTTATAGTTAAGTAGAACATAGTTAGTTAACTATGTATAAATATTTGTAGCTAATACTGTACAAAGTACGAGAGATCATTTTTCCGTATTTTGTTATAGCTCGATCATTTCCTCTGTACTCAATTCTCTCTTCTGCTTGTTCAATCAATCGGACACACACTGGATTTGTCTTCATCACTAAATTCAGCATGGTATCTGAGCTTCCGATTGAAATTATTTAGGGATTTTCTTCGTTAATTTTGTAAGGAAATCGAGAAATTCTTCATCTTCGAAGTCAGAAAAAAATTTGATTTTGCAATTATGGTGAATTCTAGTACTAAATATAGTTCTAGCAAAATTGATCATAACTGTTAGTTCTATCGCGGGAGCAGTACAAACTAGGATACTGCTCATCGGAATAGAGAATTATAGTATTTGGAGTCGCGCTATATTACTGGCATTGGAATGTAAAAACAAGATTTATCAACGGCACAATTTGTCGACCTAATGATGGAAATGATTTGGAGAAGCAGTGGGATCACTGTGAAATCATAGATTACGAGCAATGTAAGTAAGGAGCTCCTTAGCGGTATATTCTTTCGCCTTGATGCTTATTCTGTTTGGGATGATTTAAAGGAGAATTTTGATAGGGTTAATCTCATGAGAGTTTGTCACCTTCATAAGAAAATTGCTACATTGACTCAAGGTATTTCACCTTGATTGAGAATGTGCTTTGTGTACCAGATTTTAAGTTTAGTCTTCTCTCTGTATTAAGCTGACAAAGGCTTTTAATTATTGTGCCTTTTTTTCCTCAATTTCTTTGTTTTTAAGGAACTCTTCATTGGAAAGGTGAAAGAGATTGGTACAGAAGAAGATGGCTTATATATCCTAATTCACTCAAAAGGAAACCACGCACTGAAGGCCCAATATCAATGGCATTTTCTAGAGAGTTGAATGCAGTTATCTGGCATCAGAGATTAGGGCATGTGCCTATGACAGTGCTCAAGAAAATTATTGTTTTTAGAGACAATTCTAGCTTTACAATACGTCATTGTGACATTTATCCCTTAACTAGACAAGCAAGAGTTCCTTTTCTGGTCAGTTGTACTAAGACAAATGATCTTTTTCATTTGATTCATATGGGTATTCAGGGGCTTTATAAGGTGCCCATCTATAATGTAATGAGATATTTTCTTAACTTTGGTTGATTACTTTTCTATATGGACTTGGATTTTTATGTTGCAACTTAAGTATGATGTTATTACTGTATTGAGAGATTTTATAACACTGATCATGAATCAATTTAACAAGGATAAATATTATTAAATCTGATAATGGTTTAGAGTTCATTAACAGTCACTGCAATACTTTCAACAATATGGGCTCCTACATCAGAGTTCTTGTCCATATACCCCACAACAAAATGGGGTGGTAGAAATGAGGCATAAACACATTCTAGAAACTGCTAGGTCTATCAGGTTTCAGGGGCATATACCTCTGAAGTTCTGGGGAGACTGTATAGAATCAACAGTCAATCTGATCAACAAAACTTTATCATTAGTGTTAGGAAATAAATCACCCTTTGAACTGTTGTACAATAGCCTTCCTAATTTGTCACACATGAGGATCATTGGCAGGCTATACTATGCCACAAACTTTGTCAGGAGAGACAAATTTGGGCCTAGAGCAATCAAGTTGGTGTTTCTAGGCTATGCTTCTACTCAGAAGGGTTATAAGTTGTATGACATGAACAACAAGTCCAATTTTGTGAGCAAGATGTGGTTTTCCGTGAAGGGGTCTTTCCTTTCCAACAGCAACCGGAGGTTGTGACTCCACCTTTCTCTCAGCCTTCTTTTGATTTTCCTTCCAATGAAGGACTGAAACATCCTATCACACCTGAGCCTATTACTCCTACAATGCCTGCACCAACTTCTCCTATTGTATTAGAAGTCTCTTCTCCTTCTCAACGTCAAACACTTGCTTCAAAACCATTAAGAAGGTCGGAAGACCAAGTAAAACTCCAATTTGCCTTGAATATTATGTTCAACCAAGGAAAAAGGATTACCAATATTTGCTTGTATCCTGTCACTTCTATGTTGAACTACAGTGCTCTTGCACCTTCCTACCATAGATTTGTTGATAGTTTCTCCACAGAAGTTGAACCAAGAAATTCCCCGAAGCTGTACAGGACCCTAGAGAGGTTGATGTTATGAAAGTAGAAATACAAGTAGTGGAAGACAATCGTACTTGGACTATCATGCCTCTTCCTCCTAGTAATAAAGTCATCGGATGCAAATAGGTTTACAAGATAAAGTATATAGCTTCAGGTGACATTGGAAGGTTCAAAGCAAGGCTTGTAGTCACGGGTTATAGCCGAAAAAAGGGAATTGACAGTCAAGAAACCTTTTCGCCTGTGGTGAAAATGGCGATAGTGAGAGTAGTTTTTACATTAGAAGCAAATTGCAAGTGGCATATTTTCTGATGGATGTGTTTAATGCATCCTTGCAGGGTGATCTAACTGATAAAGTTTATATGCAGCTACCTCGAGGCTTCACACTGTCACATAGGGAGAAACATGTGTGCAAGATGCTCACGTCTCTCTATGGGCTTAAGTATGCCTCTCATCAATTGTATTAACCCAAGTGGTTGCTTTGAGCATTTGCACTTCACTCGCTAGTTCTCGGGCATGATTAGCCCCATATGATGTATTATGACACGTGTAAATTGTCAGTTGCGATTTTTTCAGGTTAGTCGGAATAGATATGGAAGGATGATTCTCAGTTTAAAGCTTTAAATTTGGAATATTTGACCCAGTATTGACTTTTTAGTTTTATATCTTGGATTTTGATTTGGTTAGCTCCGTCGGGTAATTTTGGTCTTAAGAGCGTGCTCGAAATGTATTTTGGAGGTCCGTGGTAGATTTAGTTTTGAATTGGTGAAATTGAAAATTTGGCATTTCTGGTCAACTGTGAAAATCTTGATATTAGGGTCGGAATGGAATTACAAAAATTTGAGTAGGTCCATTGTATAATTTGTGACGTGTGTACAAAATTCAAGGTTATTTAGATAAGGTTTGATAGGTTTTTTGGAAGTCGCAAGTTTGGAAAGTCCTTAGGCTTAAATCCTAGGGTGATTTGGTATTTTGATGCTTTTTTGAGTGTTTCGAGGGTTGGTATGAGTTTGGATGATGATAAGTGACTTGTTCATATTTTTGGTTGAGGTACCGGGGGCCTCGGGATAAATGCGGAAGGTCGTCGAAAAGTTTGGTCTTGAAATTTGAGCAGCTGAAGTTGCTGCTTCTGTCATTGCCGCACCTGCGAATTGGGGACCGCATATGCGAGGTTACGGGTGCATAGAGGAGACCAAAGATGCAAAGATTGTCCATCAAAGAAAAAAACTGCAGGTGCGGTATGTTGAGCACCTCTGCTGGACCGTAGGTGCTGTGCCTGGGCGCAAATGCGAACCTGGGGCTTTAATGAGAAATCCCAAATGCGGTTATGTCAATCGCATAAGCGGTTCACAGGAGCAAGAAAGGGAGCCGCAGGTGCGTAATCCATGGGAAAAAACTATATAAGCATCACTTTGTGAATTTTTATCCATTTTCCACAATTTTGAGATGGGATTGGAGCTTTTGTAGTGTTTTGAAGAGGAAATCAATGGGATTCTCATTTGAGGTAAGAATGTTGAATATAATACACGTATCCGTGGTGAATTTCAGTTAATTAAACATGGAAATTTAAGATATTAAGGGTAAAAATTAAAATTAGGGCTTGAATTTGGAGAGTTAAAATTGGGGATTTGTGGGGCCATTTGAGGTTCGATTTTGATGTTCTTGGTATGTATAGACTTGTGGGAGGATGAGGATTCTTGTGATATGATTTTTATCAAATTTCGAGACATGGGCCCGGGGGCTGGGTTTGAGTAAATTCAGGTTTGTTGGTCTAAATTGATAATTTTCGTATGTGTTTCATTCCTTTAGCGTATATTGATGATAATATACTGATTTTGGTTAGAGGCAGAGCATTTGGAGGACGTATTGAGAGGTAATGGCGTCGCGGTCTAGAGTTTGGCTTGGTTTGAGGTAAGTAACGCTTCTAAACTTGGTTCTGAGGGTTCAAAACCCCGAATTATGTGTTCTATGATTACTACTGAGTTGACGCAAATGCCAAGTGACGGGCATGTGGGCGTGCACCGTGCGAATTAAGGTCTGTATCATTCCAATACACCGCTTAGTTGTTCTTTCTTGCTGATATATGTGTTGTGATCATATGACTAAGTTAATGAGTTGTAAATCATGCTAAATATCATGTTAAGGCTTCACGCCGATACTGTTGAGACCTAAGATGTCGTCTCCTACTGTCATATCATTAGTTTCATTGGTATTTTATACTCGGTCCTATTAGTGCATATTATATCATATCTCAGTCTCCATTATTGTTATTTGGCATATCATATCATTGTTTCGGCTAGTATCACGACATTTTGACCCCTTGTGTAAGTAAGAATGACTTAGTAAGGCCGAGAGCCTGATATTGAGTGACAATATGGGATCAGGCTGCACACCACAGCAGGATATTGATTATGCCTTCGTTGGCTTGTTATAGTGCTTGGGCTGAAAGGAACCCCTCCAGAATCTTTACATGCCCAGTGAGCGCAACTGATATTATTGAGGGATAGATCTTTCCTAGACATTAATGTTATCCAAAGTATTTATACCCAGAGATAGATCTTCTCCATAGGGCTGGAATGGACTTCCTCGGTACTGGATGACCATTGTCAGTGATGTGTATATATTTCGGGATGGATCTTCCTTGGGCCTTGTGAGCTATACATAGTACCGAGTGGTTGTTAGAGATGTATATATTCCGGGATGGATCTTCTCTAGGTCATATGAGCCATATGCAATGCTGAGTGGATGATTATTTGAGATTGCAGGCACAAGAGGCACTCAACATGGTGCATTTCATACAGTATGTCCACTGACATGTGGACATAATAGAGTTACACATCCTTACCCTGTATATACCTGCTCTAGTTTACTGTTTGAGTTGTTTATTTAATCGAAAGCATGCCTACGTTTTTGTACATTATTTCTTTATCTTTAATGAGGTTGAGTTTGTCACTACCTATCAGTCCAGTCCTATTCAGTCAACACTTAATGTTTCTCATGATGCTTCAGGTGGTCTTGGTTCCCATATGTAGTATTTTGATCAGCAGTCCTACAGTGCACCAGTAGCCCCTATCAGTGCACCGTCGCTCTAGAGTTTACGGGGTGGTCATTCAGGTTGTCAGGGTCATAAGTCTCAGTATCCAAAGGCTTGTTACACGTGGTGATATGGGTCACATTGCTAGGTTTTGCCCTCGAGCATCAAGGAACTCTCAGAATCAGGTCTCCTATGACATGGTTCAGGCCGGGGGGTTCCCACAGAGAAGTCTTGCTCTGGCTTGCCACCGAGTGGTCCACAGCCCCCTTTGCCAGCTAGAGGTGGGGGTAGAGGTGCTAGAGGTGGAGATAGAGGTATTAGAGGGGAGATCAGGTCACTAGAGCTGGAGGCCAGCCAGCAGCAGGCCGTCCCGAGACGTAGTTCAGGGTGATGGGACCCAGCCCCGATGTTATGCTCTTCCAGTCAGGCCTGAGGCTGAGGCTTCTGATGCAGTTATCATAGGTACTGTGCTGGTTTGTATTAGAGATGCTTCGATTTTATTTGATCCAGGATCTGTATACTCTTATGTGTCATCTTATTTTGCACCGTATCTGGTCATGCCTAATGATTCTTTGAGTGCTCCTATTTATGTATCTACACATGTGGATGATTCTATTGTGGTAGATTATGTCCATCATTCATGTATAGTTGTGATTGGGGGACTTAACACTCGTGTAGATTTGCTTCTTCTGTACATGGTTGATTTCGATGTCATATTTTGGATGGATTGGTTATCACCTTATCATGCTATCTTGGACTGTCATGTAGAGACCGTGATCTTAGCCTTGCCGGGTTTACCTTTTTTAGAGTGGAGAGGGACTCGTGGTCTTTTTACCCATAGTGTTATCTCTTATATGAAGGCTCGACGTATGGTCGAGAAAGGGTATTTGCAAATTTGTTCTATGTTCATAATTCTAATGCCGAGGTTCCTTCTATTGATTCTGAGCTTGTTGTTCGTGAATTTCCTGAGAAATTTCGTTTAGACTTGCTGGGTATTCCACCCGACAAGGATATTGACTTTTGAATTGATTTGGCTCTGGGCACTCAACCCATTTCTATTATGCCGTATCGTATGGCCCCAACTGAGTTGAAAGAGTTGTTGCAAGACTTGCTTGCAAAAGGCTTTATTAGACCTAATGTCTGTCCTTGGGGTGCACCAGTATTGTATGTTAAGAAGAAGGACGAATCGATGAGAATATGTATTGATTACCGGCAGTTGAACAAGGTTACAATCAAGAATAAGTATCCACTGTCGAGGATTGATGATTTGTTTGATCAGCTTCGGGGTGTCAAGGTATTTTTGAAGATTGACTTGAGATCTTGCTACCATCAGTTGATGATTATGGCATCCGATGTCCTTAAGACAGCTTTTCGCAGGGCATTTTGAGTTCTTGATGATGTCATTAGGGTTGACAAATGCCCCAACAACTTTTATGGACTTGATGAACCATGTTTTCAAGCCTTACTTGGACTCGTTCGTGATAATATTCATTGATGATATTTTCATCTATTCCCGCATCCGGGAGGAGCACGAGCAGCATCTTAGAGTGGTTCTTTAGACTTTGCGGGATAGTCAGTTGTATGAAAATTTTGAAGTGTGAGTTCTGGTTGAGTTCAGTTGCATTCTTGGGTCATGTTGTATCAATAGAGGGTATTCAGGTTGATCCGAAGAAGATAGAGGAAGTCAAGAAATGGCCTAGACCCGCATCAGCTGCAAAGATCTGGAGTTTCTTGGGTTAGTCAGAATACTATCATCGGTTTGTGGAGGGGTTTTCGTCTATTGCAACCCCGATGACTAAGTTGACCCAGAAGGTGGCCAGTTCAAGTGGTCAGACGAGTGTGAGGTGAGCTTTCAAAAGCACAAGACCACTTTGACTATGGGACATATGTTGGTTTTGCCCACAGGTTCAGGGTCATCTACAGTTTATTGTGATGCATCTCGCATTGGACTTGGTGCAGTGTTGATGCAGGATGGCAAGGTCATTGCCTATGCTTCACGACAATTGGAGATTCATGAGAAGAACTATTCAATCCATGATTTGGAGTTAGTAGCCATTGTTCATGCGTTGAAGATCTGGAGGCATTATCTATATGGCATGTCATGTGTGGTGTTCACGGATCACAAGAGTCTACAATACTTGTTCAAGCAAAAAGAGTTGAATTTGAGGTATAGAAGGTGGTTGGAGCTGTTAAAGAAATATGATATCACTATCTTATATCATCCGAGAAAGGCCAATGTGGTGGCCAATTCTTTGAGTAGGAAGTCAGCCAATATGGGAAGTCTTGCTTATATTCTGGTCGGTAAGAGACCGCTTGCTTTGGATGTTCAGGCTTTGGCCAGTTAGTTCGTGAGGTTTGATGTTTCTAAGCCTAGCCGTGTGTTAGCTTGCGTAGTTGCTCATTCTTCATTATTGGAGATTGACATTATAATGATCCCCATTTGTGTGTCCTTAGAGACACGGTGCAACACAGAGGTGCCAAGCAGGTTACCTTAGGAGATGATGGAGTTTTGAGATTTCAGGGTCGAGTTTATGTGCGTAATGTAGATGGACTTCGAGAGTTGATTTTAGAAGAGGCCCATAAGTCCCAGTACTCTATTCGTTTGGGAACCATTAAGATGTATCTGGATTTTCTGCAGTATTATTGGTAGAGGAGAATGAAGCAGGACACTGTTGCATGTGTGGCTCGGTGTTTGAACTGTCACCAGGTTAAGTACGAGCTTTAGAGGCCTGGTGGTTTGTTTTAGAGGATTGAGATTCCCGAATGTATGTGGGAGTGGATTACAATGGATTTCGTTATTGGACTCCCACAGACTCGGAGGACGCAGTATGGGTTATTGTTGATAGGCTGACCAAGTCAGCGCATTTCATTCCTGTGGCAATATCGTATTCATTCGATAGGTTAGCTGGGATCTATATCCGGGAGATTGTTCGTCTTCATGGTGTGCCCATGTCTATCATTTCGGACCAAGGCACACAATTTAACTCACATTTCTAGAGGGTAGTTTAGTGAGGTTTGGGCACACAGGTTGAGTTGAGTACATCATTTAATCCTCAAATGGACGGCCAGTCCGAGCGGACCATTCAGATTTTGGACTATATGATCCGATCTTGTGTCATTGACTTTGGAGGCTCGTGGGATCAATATTTTCCTTTAGCAAAGTTTTCCTACAACAACAAATACTAGTCGAGTATCGAGATGGCTCCTTATGAAGATTTGTATGGTCGACGGTTTCGGTCGCTGGTTGGATGGTTCGAGTCGGGGAGGCTCGGTTGGTAGGTATGGATCTAGTGTAGGATGCATTGGACAAGGTCAGGATCATTCATGATAGTCTTCGTACAGCTCAGTCCAGGCAAAAGAGTTATGCCGACTGCAATGTTCGTGATTTGGCATTCATGGTCGGTGAACGAGTATTGCTTCGGGTGTCACCTATGAAGGTTGTGATGAGATTTGGAAATAGCGCGAGATTAGCCCTAGGTTCATTGGCCCGTTTGAGATTCTTGATCGAGTTGGAGATGTGGCTTATGGCCTTGTGTTGCCGCCGAGTTTATCATCCATGTATCCAGTGTTTCATGTGTCCATGCATCGGAAGTATCACGACAATCCATCCCACGTGTTAGATTTCCGCACTGTCCAATTGGAATAAGCCTTGTCTTATGAGGAGGAGCCGGTTGCTATTCTAGACCGGCAAGTTCGTCAGTTGAGATCGAAGAGTTTTCCTTGTGTTCATGTTCAATGGAGAGGTCAGCCTGCTGAGGCATCGACTTGGGAGTCCGAGTTTGATATGCTAAGCCGTTATCCCTATCTTTTGCCTGACTTATGTACGTCGTTCTTATGTCCATTCGAGGACGAACGGTTATTTTAGAGGTGGATAATGTGTTGACCCAAAAGGTCATCACTGGTTTTAAAAATAAATTCTACATTCCGAGGCCTTAAAATCCTCTTTCTGTCTTACCTCGATTTACGCGTGCAGTCCGAGCGCGTAGCCATAAAGCCATTGTGTGAAAATCTGCGAAACATAATAAATTTTGACTTTAAACCGAATTTAAGTTGACTTCGATCAACATTTTGGGTAAATGGATCCGGACCCGTGATTTGACGGTCCTGGAGGGTCTGTGGAAACTCATGGTCTAGCTGTATGCCCTGAATCAAATTCCGAGGTCCGAAACCCGAGAAATGAGTTTTTAAAGAAAATTGTTTTCTAGAATTATTTTTGTGTTTTGGAAATGAAATGTATTTAAAATTTGACGGTATCGGGCCCGTATTATGGTTCTAGAGCCTGGTATACATGGTTTAAGTCGAGTCTGAGAAAATTGAAAAATTTCAAGTTCTTAGGAAATTTTATAATTTTGATGCTGAATTCATAGTTGTTGATGTTATTTGAGTGATTTGATTGGACAAACAAGTTTGTATGGTGTTTGTAGGTTGGTGTGCATCTTTGGTTTGGAGCCCCGAGGGCTCGAGTGAGTTTTGGATAGGCCACGGAGTAGAATTGGACTTGGGGAAATTATTGATTTTCACCTAGTATGATCAGGTCTGCATGCGAGCTGACTTGAAAATGCGACAAACCTTCACAAATGCGAAGAATGGACCTGGCAGACTGTTTTCTCGCAAATGCGATTTTGCATTTGCGAATTGTCTCTCATAATTGCAATGATGACTGGAAAGCTGAGTGGTTCGCAAATGCGAAAGTCCCAATTTTCTGAAGGGTTCGCAATTGCGAACCCTGGTCGCAATTGCGACATCAGAGACTTGTAAGTTCATAACTTAGACGTTTTTTCAATCATTTTTTTGACATCTTCTCAAAACATAAACTCTCTAGGGTGATTTTTCAAAGGTAACTTCTCTTACTAATTGACTGTAAGTGATTTCTAACTAGTTTTCTTCAACCTACAACATCTTTTCACTTGATTTCAACTCAAAATCAATGGTTTTAATGGGGAAAATTGGGTGTTCTGGGTAGGACCTAAGTTTTTCAAATTTTGGGGATTTGGACCTCAATTTGAGGTCCAATTTAAAAAAAACAATTGCATATTTGGGTTCATGGGGGAATGTGTAATCGGGTTTGGTTCGAACCTCGGGTTTTGACCATGTGGGCCCGGGGAGAATTTTTGACTTTTCTGGTAAAACTTTGGAAAACTCATTTTCATGCATTAGGATTGATTCATTTAGCATTTATTGACGTAATTAAGTAACTTGTGGCTAGATTCGAGCGAATTAGTAGTGGAATCAAGATGTAAAGCGATAGTTGAGACTTGGATTGTGTTTGTGGCATCGAGGTAAGTGTTTAGTCTAACATTAGCTTGAGGGATTAAGAGTCGAGTCCTATTTTCTATGTGGTATTTGTTGAGTACGACGTATAGACATGGTGACGAGTATCTATATTTTGGTGTCAAGCATGCATGTGTGTCTTATATTGTGATTATTATGACTTCGTTTTATTATTCATGCCTTGGTGATGATTTTTATTATTGAGCAAAGTTTGTGAAAATAATTTTGATACTTGAACATTGAGGAGCGTTGACTCAAGTTGTATAATGAAATGTGAAAGTATAAGTAGTAATTGAGCCTTTTACTTGGGTACTAGGAGGAGATTAAATTCCTTAAGGAAAACTGTGAATTCAATGGGCTCGCATTAAAATCCTGTTTTTGCTTTCATTTATGTTTATGTTAATATATATTTTTCAGAATTATTTTACAAATACAGTTTTCTAACAAGCTTAAGGAATTTAACATATTTTCTGTATTTGTGCTCACTATTTTCGGAGAGAAAAACCAATGTGGTTTTTACTCTATTAAAATCTATGTAATTTAAACATATTTTTCATTCTTTTACAGAAATGACTAATGATAATGTGAACCATCTGTTCCAATGGTGACTGCCAATGCCTCAATGAGTCTAACAACACCGGCACCATTAACACCGATAGAGAAACCTGAAAAAAATTTTGATATTGTTTGCAAGCGCTGGCAGCAAAATATGTTCTTCTAATTGACTACTTCGAGTCTCCAAAAATTCATCAAGCAAGATGTTCTTGTTTGTCTGATGAAACTCTTGAAACTGAACGCTTTCTCGTGATAGAGGCGTAGAAACATTCTGATTTTTTATGCAAGAATTATATTCTAAGTGGGCTGGAGGATGCTTTGTATAACATCTATAGTGGCATGGAAATGTCAAAAGAATTGTGGACTGCGCTTGAAAAGAAATATAAAACCAAAAATACCAGGTTCAAAAAGTTCGTTGCTGCAAAGTTTTTGGACTACAAAGTGGTAGATAACAAGTCCGTTATTACCCCAGTCAAGGAATTACATGTGATTACTCACGATCTCCTTATTGAAGGTATAAATCAAATCTATACTGATGTTGAAAGTAATAATCTTAGTATTTTTACTAACAAAAATTTCATTTAAGGTCTTGTCATCAGTGAAGCATTCCAAGTAGCAGCAATGATTGAGAAGTTACCTCCTTGTGGAAGGTGTTCAGAAATTACTTGAAACACAAATGCAAGGAGATGTCCCTTGAAGATCTCATTGTTCAGTTAATAATCAAAGAAGACAACAAAACTGCTGAAAAGAGAGGCCGTGGAAACCCAACAATAATGGGAGCAAATATTGTTGAAGAGAATAAAAAAGGGAAGAAGGCTTGTGGACCGAAATACAACCCAAGCAAGAAGCACTAGAAATTTCTACAACTGTGGAAAAGCCAGACACAAATATACGAAGTGTCGTTCTCCAAAGAAAGACAAGAAGAAAGGTCAAGCAAACATAGTTTAAAAGCATGATTATATTGATGACTTGTGTGCCATGCTTTCCGAGTGCAATTTGGTGGGCAATCCTAAAGAGTGGTGGATTGATTCTGGAGCCACTCGGCATGTTTGTGCTGTTAGAGAAGCTTTTGCTACTTATGCTCATGTTGGACCCAATGAGATGATTTCTATAGGAAATGCAGCAAAGGCCAAGATTGAAGGATGTGGGAAGATATTTCTCAAAATAACTTCCGGCAAAGTAGTGACTTTGAACAATGTCCTTCATGTTCCCAAGATTAGGAAGATGTTACTCTCTACTGGACTTCTTGTTAAGAATGGTTTTAAATGTGTATTTGTATCTGATAAGGTTGTACTAAGTAAGAACGAGATGTTTGTAGGAAAAGGTTACTTGACCGAGGGCCTTTTCAAGGTGAATGTAATGGTTGTTGAAAATAATTATAAAATTTTAGCTTCGTCTTGCTTACTTGAGTCAAATGAATTATGACATGTACATTTGGGTTATGTCAATTATAAAGACATGCGGAAATGATTAATTTAGAAGTATTTGCTAAGTTGGAATGTGACAAATCAAAATGTCAAGTATGTGTGGAATCTAAGTATGTTAAACATCCTTATAAGTCAGTTGAAAGAAATTCAAATCCTTTAGACTTAATTCACACAGATATTTGTGACATGAAGTCAATACCATCTCGCAATGGAAAGAAGTATTTTATAACTTTTATTGACAATAATACTCAATATTGCTATGTTTACTTACTTATTAGTAAAGATGAAGCAATAGACGTATTCAAGCAATACAAAAATGAATTTGAAACGCAACTTAACAGGTAAATCAAAATGATAAGAAGTGATAGGGGTGGTGAATATGAATCTCCTGTTGAACAAATATGCTCAGAATATGGAATTATTCATCAAACAACGGCCCCTTACACGCCCCAACCCAATGGGATTGCAGAAAGAAAGAATCATTCATTAAAGGAGATGATGACCGCATTATTAATAAGTTTTGGTTTGCCATAGAACTTGTGGGGGAAGCCATTCTAACGGCTAGCCGAATACTAAATCGAGTACCCCATAGCAAAACACAATCCATTCCATATGACAAATGGAAAGGAAGGAAGCCCAACTTGAATTATTTTAACGTGTGGGGGTGCTTGACAAAAGTGCAAGTTCCTAAACCCAACAGAGTAAAAATAGGATCGAAAACCATTGATTGTGTTTTCATCGGATATGTGACTAATAGTAAAGCATATCGATTTCTGGTTCATAAATTAGTAAATCCCGACATTCATAATTATATGATTATAGAATCAGATAACGTTGAGTTCTTTGAAAGTATATATCCATGTTAAAAGGAATGTGAGTCTATTGGTTAATGATCTAAGCAACCCCGGGAAGAAACAAACGAAAGTACACTTAATCAAGAGGATCCAAGACCTAGTAAACGTCAAAGAACTTCTACTTCATTTGGAGCAGTTTTGTGACTTTCTTATTGGAAAATAATCCTTAAACATCTAAATAAGCTGTGTCTTCTTAGAAATTATTGTTTTGGAAAGAGGCCGTCAACAGTGAAATAGAATCCATATTGAACAACCATACATGGGAATTGGTTAATCTTCCTCCTGGAAATAAAAAGTTGGGTTCTAAATTGATCTTTAAGAGAAAAATGAAAGATGATAGCACTGTTTACAAATTTAGGCAAGACTTGTGGTCAAAGGGTATAGACAACGAGAAGGTCTTGACTATTTAGATACATACTCTCTAGTTAAAAGAATTACGTCCATTCGAACGTTAGTAGCATTAGCTACAGTTTATGGTCTTGAAATTCATCAAATGGATGTTAAGACGGCCTTTTTAGATGGAGAGTTGGAGTAAGAAATCTACATGGAACAACCTGAAGTGTTTGTGGTTCCAGGTAAAGAAAAGAAGGTATGTAGACTTGTTAAGTCCTTTACAGACTAAAACAAGCACCTGTCGATGCCCTTATTTCTCGCGAAATCGTTCGAAATTGGATATACGACATTTGGGAGGACAACTCTATTCCCTTTCGATAATTGAATTTTTTAGTGTTTGGAGAGTTTCCACCTAATGATTATAGTGATTAGGACACTTTTAAGGAGAATTTGAGATGAAAAAACTAGAGTTTGGGTAAGGGCTAGAAATTATCTCGAGGGGAAGGTGTTAGGCACCCCTCAAGATCCACTAGTGTGGTTCCCGGTCATACTACAACAGTGACTTTAAACAACGAGGGAACAAATAGAAGTCTCAAGTAGAGGGGTTTTCACATAATATTGCAAGCAAGTTTTGAAAATAAAAGGAGTAGAAAGTTTAGAAAGGTAATTTTTGAATAACTTAAAAAGAATAGCAAGTAAAAGGGAATGGGGGTTCTAGGTTTGCAAATAATTTGGATCACATCAATGCAATACTCGGTGTACACTCCTCAAAAGAGGGGTCACATGCGATATTAGCGCATCGATCATCATATCCATAATCTACCCTTCCCACCACATTATGGTATTAAAGCACGGAATGTATCGTTAATTATTTCGTGCTAGTACTCATCCCAGTCCTATTAGTCCCGGAGGCATTTTGGACTATTAATCCTAAAGGGAGAGGGAATTTGGGGTTTTTTTGAGAGTTATCAAAGGACAAAACACTAAGGCGACATTCAAAAGACGTAATGCAAGTATTGGAAAGCAAGTAAACAAATAGGGCTCAAGTAAGAATCCTTAAATCAAATAAAGGCATATCGTTTAGCATGTTTTGCATGTACTAGTTTGGTCTGGATTAAATTAAGCCGATAAGAGGACTGGTTCAATACATATTTTTAGACAATAAGTCCACATTAGGTTCGCTCAGATTTAGTTGTATAAGACTGACCTAATGATACATTGCCTCATCTGCAGCTCCGCAAGTGTGATCTCTATTCCGCTTCTGCAGTTGCTGACCTCTCTCATCAAATTCGCATCTGCGGATAATCCTTCGCACATGTGATGCTGAACCTGCAGTCCCCAAACCACAGGTGCGAAAACACTAGAAGCAGCAGAAATTCTACAATTGCACAAGTCCAAACTATTCCTGTTAACCATCTGAAATCACCCCAAGGCCCCCGGGACCTCAACCAAAAGCACAAACATGACGCAATACCTTAGTAAAGCTTGTTCCAATCATCAGAACACCTCAAACAACACCAAATCCACCAATTCATATCGAATTCAAGCCTAAGTTTTCTAAAACATCTGAAATACGCTTTCGATCAAAAATCCAACCAAACAATGGCAATATAAATTGCAGGATACCAACGAACTCAAAGAACAGAGTAAAATCACACTTACAAATTTGAGAGAGAGAGAGAGAGACTGCGAAGTAGTTTGAAGTATTCAGAAAAAAGGAAGTTCTATAATTTTCAGTGTATGGAAAATGAAGCCATGCCTCAGAATTTATAGGCAATTATCAGAAAAGATGTGATGTCTGTTCAGGAAAAAGTGTCTATTCAAGAGGGAAAACAACATTCAGTAAAGGCAGCATTTTTAGATTCTTGTTAATTCTGTTAATGAACTAACTGACATTTTTAATTAATTATTAAATAATTAATTAAATAAATTTTATCGAAAAATAATCTTATTGATCAATCATTTGACAAATCCAAAGCCGAAGCCGAGCCGAGCGAGCAATGACGACATCACGAGGGTTCATTCTCTTCAACTCCTTGTAAGAAATCTAAAAAGTGATCTTATGTATATACACACAAATGTAGTTGTCCCTCACCAATGAGGGACAAAGTTCATGATAAAATCTCACTTGATTCAAATTTTCATTTTCCTCCATTTTATTTCCCAACATTTCCCAATTCAGTCTGTTAGACTTTTAAAGCCCAATGCTTAAAGTATTTAAAGCCCAATGCTTAAAGTCCAACAATCCCCCACATGAATGGGAGTGGTTGTAACAAGAATGATCATAGATAATAGCTGTGTGATTTGCAAGTAAGGATTAATTGCATCTGGATAAGTAGGTTTACCTTTGAACTTTCTGTAGTGAACATATGTCAGATATACGCGGTGAATCGGTGGATTCGATATCTTTGAACCGTTGAACTTTAATGCATACCTAGAAAACCATATGTCACACAACCAACCCTTAGCCATCTTTTGGTTCTCATTGTTGTGTTCATTTCAGCCATGAACACCGCCTGGTTTCATAAGTGCATAGAGAATTGGCATTACAAAATTTTCATTGAAGCGGCTTCCACTTCACACTTACATAGGTGATTCCTAAACGTGTAATCCTTAAGATTGACACTGTTTGATAAATACCACATCAAACCTAGGTAATCATTAAGGAACATTTAAAGTTATATCCTTGTTGCTGAACATTGTCTTCATCACGAGAAGGGACCAAAGATTTTACTTTGACAATGTTGAACTGGTCAATCACAATTTTGTTTGAGTTCCTTGAAACTAGATCTTGGAATATCCAAATTTCTAGCTAGAGTTATGCCATGTTGACTTGTCCTCGGCCATAGTCCCATTCCCTTTAAACTCTAGTTAAGCCTTTTGTAAGCGTATCCGCCACATTATCCTTTGATCTTACATAATCAATAGTGATAATTCCACTAGAAAGTAGCTGTTTAATGGTGTTATGTCTTCGTCGTATATGACAAGACTTTCCGTTATACATAACGCTCCCTCCCCGTCCTATTGCAGCCTCACTATCGCAATGCATGCATATAGGAGCCAAAGATTTTGGACAGAATGGAATGTCTTCCAAGAAATTTCGAAGTGATTCACCTTCTTCACAGGCTTTATCCAAAGCTATAAACTCTGATTCCATTGTAGAGCGAGCGATGCACGTCTGTTTGGAAGACTTCCAAGATACTGCTCCTCCACTAACAGTAAAAACATATTCATTTGTGGACTTTGTTTTTGTTGGGCCAGTTATCCAATTTACATCACTATATCCTTCGATAACTGCAGGATATTTATTGTAGTGCAAAGCGTAGTCTTGGGTATATTCCAGATATCAAAGAACTCGTTTCACTGCCACCTAGTGATGTTTGTTGGGATTACTTGTGAATCGACCAAGTTACTTATTGCACAAGCTATATCAGGTCGTGTAAAGTTCATGATGTATTCTAAGCTTCCCAACATACGAGCATACTCCAATTGAGACGTGCTTTTACTTTATTCTTTATAAGATGATGGTTTAAGTCAATTGGAGTTCTTGCACTTCTAAATTCCAAGTGTTTGAATTTTTCAAGTACCATTTTCACGTAATGTTATTAAGACAAAGATAGACCCTGAGGAATCCTCTGGATTTTAATTCCTAGAATTACATCGGCAACTCCTAAGTCTTTCATATCAAACTTACTAGCAAGCATACGCTTAGTAGCTTGAATGTCGGCAATGTCTTTTCTCATTATTAGCATATCATCAACATATAAGCAAACAATGATTATATGATTTGGAACGTTCTTAATGTAAACACATTTATCACATTCATTAATCTTAAAGCCATTTGACAACATTGTTTGGTCAAATTTTGCATGACATTACTTGGGTGCTT
The DNA here is from genome assembly GCA_034376525.1 of Nicotiana benthamiana. Taxonomy (NCBI): domain Eukaryota; kingdom Viridiplantae; phylum Streptophyta; class Magnoliopsida; order Solanales; family Solanaceae; genus Nicotiana; species Nicotiana benthamiana. The sequence goes on from CM067336.1 coordinate 41,507,494, forward strand.
GTTTTAGTCCATAAAGGGACTTAACATGTCGATACACCTTCTTTTCTTTTCCAGGAACCACAAACCCTTCAGGTTGGTTCATGTAAATTTCTTCCTCTAGATCACCATTTAAGAAAGTTGTTTTTACATCCATTTGATGGATTTGAAGACCACACAAGGCGGCTAATGCTATTAGCATCCGAATGGATGTATTTCTTGTTACCGGCGAGTATGTGTCAAAATAGTCAAGATGATAGATGTACTATTGTCTTTCATTTTCTTCTTGAAAATCCATTTAGAACCGAATGTTTTGTTACTTGGAGAAATATCAACCAATTCTCAGGTATGGTTGCTCAATATGGATTCTATTTCACTATTGACAGCTTCTTTCCAATATTGTGCTTCTGAGGAAGACATTGCTTAATTGAAGGCGCGAGGCTCATTCTCTAGCAGGAAAGTCAGAAACTTTGGACCGAATAAAGTAGATGTCCATTGACATTTACTTCCTCTAGGATTTTCCTCATTAGGCATACCATCTGTTATTTCCTTCGAAGGTCATTTTGACTTTTATAGGTCAATTCACTTTCCTTTTTATACGGATAAATAGTTTCAGAGAATTCAGATTTATCTGATTCTATTATCGTATCAACGTGAATCTCGGGATTTTCTAATTTATGAACCAGAAAATGATATGACTTGCTATTGGTTACATATCCAATAAATACACAATCAACCATTTTTGGACCTATCTTAACCTTTTTAGGTTTACGAACTTGTACCTTAGCTAAACACCTCCATACTTTGAACTATTTCAAGATGGGCTTCCTTCCTTTCCATTTTTCATCAGGAGTGGATTGTGTTTTACTATGAGGTACACAGTTGATTATTCGGTTAGCTGTAAGTATAGCTTCCCCCCACAAGGTCTGTGGTAACCATAACTTATCAACAACACATTCATCATCTCTTTCAACGTTCAATTCTTTCTCTCCACAATTCCATTAGATTGTGGAGAGTAAGGGGCAGTTGATTGTTGAATAATACCATTTTACAAATATATTTCTTCAAAAGGAGATTCATATTCGCCACCCTTATCACTTCTGATCACTTTGATCTTTTTGTTTAGTTATATTTCAAATTAACTCTAGTATTGCTTGAAAGCATCAGTTGCCTCATCTTTACGCTTAAGTAAATAAACATAGCAATATCTCGTGCTATCGTCAATAAAAGTAATAAAATACTTTTTCCCACCGCGAGATGGTGTCGACATCATGTTGCAAATATATATATGAATTAAGTCTAAAGGACTTGAATTCCTTCCAACGGACTTATAAGGATGCTTAGCATACTTTGATTCCACACACATTTGACATTTGGAATTAATGCAATCGAATTTTGGCAATACTTCTAAATTTATCATTTTCCGCAATGTTTTGAAATTGATGTGACCTAAGCGTGCATACCATAAAGTGTTTGACTCAAGTAAGTAAGAAGAAGCATTAACTTTATTAATAGGAACTGCTATTACATTTAGCTTAAAAAGGCCCTCACTCATGTAATATTTTCCTACATACACATCATTCTTACTTAGTACAACACTATTAGAAACAAAAATACATTTGATCCATTCTTGACAAGAAGTGAAGTAGACACAAGATAATTGCGAATTTCCGGAACATGGAGAACTTGGTTTAGAGTCACTATTTTTCCCGACATCATCTTCAATGCAATCTTGCCAACTTTTTCTATTTTGGCTGTAGATGAGTTTCCCATGAAAATTGTCTCGTCTGGTACTACGGGGGCTTAGGAAGAAAATAACTCCTTGTTAGCACAAATATGGCGAGTGGCTCTAGCATCAATCCACCATTCATTAGGATTTCTTACCAAGTTACATTCAGACAACATGGCACACAAGTCCTCCATTTCTTCAGCATTTTCAACCATGTTAGCTTGATTCTTCTTCTTCTTATCATTATTTGGTGCACGATAATCCACGACCTTATGTCCTGATTTTCTACAGTTGTGGCGATCACCCTTGAACTTTTTCATGCTTGGGTAATTCTTTAGTCCAGAAGCATTCTTTCTCTTCTTATTTTGTGGTGCCTCCTAAACAATGTTAGCCCTTATTATTGTCGAGCTTCCACTTGACTTCTTTTCAGCATTTTTGTTGTCTTCTTCTATCCTGAAATGAACTATCAAGTCTTCAAGTGTCATCTCCTTCCTCTTGTGTTTTAGATAGTTCTTAAAGTCCTTCCCCAACGGAGGTAACTTCTTAACGAAAGCAACGACCTGAAAGGCCTCATTTATGAGCATACCTTCAGCAAGGAGGTCATGCTCAGTAACTTGTAATTCTTAGACTTGAGTTATGGCCGACCTAGTGTCAATCATCTTGAAATGCAAAAACCTTGAAGCCACGAACTTCTTAAGTCTAGCATCCTCAGTCATGTACTAATTCTCAAGCGCATTCCATAACGCTTTTAAAGTTTTCATGACATTATAGACATTGTACAAGCTAACTTCTAAGCAACTCAAAATGTAGTTTTTGCACAAGAAATCATAATGTTTCCATGCTTCAGTTACAACAAATAATTCACCATCCGGAGTGCCTTCTGCCAGGACCGGAGGATCCTCCTTGATGAAACGTTGAAAACTCAACGTAGCAAAATAGAAGAGCATCTTCATTTGCCAATGTTTGAAGTCAATACCGAAAAACTTTTCGTGTTTTTTTGCTGGTGCCATAGCATGAGCAGGAATTGAACGGCTTGACAAGGCAGCAACACTCGTAACAATAGCCCCCGTTCCTGCACATTTCAGTTAGTTTGGTTTTCATTCGTCATGTTTCTGTAGAGTTGGAAACAAAATAGAACTTTGTTAAATCAGTGAAGTTTTGATATCTTCAAACTGAATACAAAACCAATATACAACACGTAACAATGGTGATGTTTTTATATACTTCAAACCCGTACATTTATTATTACGGTAAAGTTTTTATATATTTTAAATCGGACAAAACAATTGTTGGAGTAGAAAGCACGAAGGCTTTAGTCTCCAAACCACTATAAAAAAAAATAGATAATAGTTTAATATATATATATTTCAACACAGAAATGTTAGTAATTAATATTCCTTAAGCTTGTTGTCGCTACTGTGTTAAAACACAAAAATTAGAAAGATTGTTAGAAGATAAACTGGAAAACAGTAAACTATAAGAAATATTTTGAGTCCACAATTCGCTTGTGCGTCCTTAAGGAATTTCAACCCCCTTACACGTTGCTAAGGTAATGGATTAAATCCTTCCAGGATGAAACGGTTTAAACCTTCCTGCAACAGTGGCAATACAAACTGTAGGATACCAACGAACTCAAAGAACGGAGCAAAATCACTCTTACGAATTTAAGAGAGAGAGACTGCGAAGCCGAATGCAGTATTCAAAAGGAAGGAAGTTCTATTATTTTTCAGTGTATGGAAAATGAAGCCATGCATCAGAATTTATAGGCAATTATCGGAAGAGATGTGATGTCTGTTTAGGAAAACATTTCTGTTCAAGAGGGAAAACAATGTTCAGCAAAGGCAGCGTTTTTGGATTCCAGTTAATTTCATTAATGAACTGACTGGAATTTAATTAATTATTAAATAATTAATTATATAAATTTTGTCCAAAGCTGATCTTATCGATAGATCATTTGACAAATCCAAATCCAAATCTAAGTCCAAAACCAAAGCCAAAGTCGAAGCCGAGCCAAGCGAGCGAGCGACGACGCAAAGGTTCATTCTATTTAACTCCTTTTAAGATCTCTAAGAAGTGATCCTATATATATATATATATATATATATATATATATATATACACACACACACACATAAATGTAGTTGTCCCTCACCAATGAGGGACAAAGTTCATGACAAAAGCTCATTTGATTCAAATTTTCACTTCCCTCCATTTTATTTCCCACCAATTCCCAATTCATGCTCTTAGACTTTTGAAGTCCAATGCTTAAAGACTTTAAAGCCCAATGCTTAAAGTCCAACATATAGTGATGCAGGTGTGCATTTTGTCAAGTATTTGAGGCAAAATGAGGCATATGTATGAACTGAAGTCCTATTTATTTGCGATCTATAATATATAATTCCTCTTGGGAATGTCTGAGAGCAAGTGTTCTTTAATTTAGTACTCCCTTAGTCTAAAATTATCAATGGTTTCTAAAAATAATTATCTCAAATTATTTGTTATTTTAGAAGTACAAAACTAAATTAATTATTTTTTTTCCTATTTACCCTTTATATTAATTGAGCCTCGAGAGATTATATCTTAAGACATAAATAAGGATAAAACAATTAAAAACCTCTCATATTTAATAGTCTCTCTAGTCCACAATAAGTTGTTAGATCTAGTTTTAATGATGCAAATAATATACATATGCAGGACATCAATTACAAGGAATCAAGAAGAAACTACAAGATCGTTGGAGTCAATCTTGATGTCTAAGGAAAGAATTCAATCAGCAAAGATTCCAATCCAATCAGCAAATCTGGATGCATAAGGAATAAAATCGTAAATCTGGATAACTAAGGAAAGAACTCAATAAGCAAATCAATCAGCAAAGATTAACGGCCAGTTGCGATGAAGAGAATCAAGCAAGCCTAAACTTAAGGCATGAATCAAGGCTAGCATCCCGGAAGATCGAAGATCCTATAAATATTGATACGCTACTAATTTCGGAAGAACCAACAATCTAGGAGCAAGCTTTCATTACATATATCTGATGAAAGAAGAAAATCAGAAAAAGCAACGGCTAGCTATGTTATTCTTGGAATGAATCAATCTCTTTCCAATGATCAAATCTCTTGGGTTGTCAAGCCTGGACCTTTATCAAAGTATTTATACCCAACCTTAATCCTTAGTCAAACATACTTTGATCGAACTAAAAAATCCTCTCTTTGTTCTACTCCAAACAAACATTGTAGTTCACTAAGATCTGATTTGTAACAAGTGAGAGAAAAAAAGAGAGTATAACACTGGTGAGGCATTGTATCAAAAATAAAAGAGTGTTAGAGAAACTATTGTCAAGTCATTTCAACTGTACTCGGAGAAACGCATTTACTAAAGAGAACTCCCTTGCAATCCAAGGGGACTAGACTAGGATTCACATTGAATCCGAACCAATATAAAATGCTGATGTATTTAATTCATGTATTTACTTTTGACATATTATTTTATGCCATTATAACTGTTAGGTTATTATATCTAGTCGACTACTCGATTAACTAGTCAACTAATGTAGCGATTAAGTTTAAATATTTATAATTCACCCCATACCGTACTTTCTATTGGTATAAGAGTAAGGCTCACATTCGAATTTTGATTAACAGTTCGTGAGAAAAGATCATGGCAAATCAGTTATCATAGAAGCTCTCTTTTAGGATGGAACTTCACAAGTTAGACCACCATACTTCAATGGACAATATTTCTCCCATTGGAAAGTGCGAATGGAGATCTTTGCCAAAGCTTATGAGGTTAAAGTTTGGAGAGTCATCAAAAAGGGAAACTATCCCTTACTAGCTGGCACTCCACCACTTATGATCCTAAAGATATAGATTCATATACAAAAGAGCAAATGGAAGTGGTACAAGCTAACACCAAAGTGAGAAATCTGCTTGATAACGCTATAAGTGGTGAAGAATATGAGAAATCTCACGCTCTGATACAGCCAAAGAAATGTGGGACAAGCTTGAAGTCACTTATAAAGGAACCAGAAAAAGTAAAGGAAATGCATATCAACATGGCGGTCCATGATTACAGACTCTTTTCAATGAACGAAGGAGAATCTATTGAAGAGATGTTTGCCAGGTTTAGCAAAATAATTAGCGATCTAAAGGTATTTGGCAAGCCTTACACCAGTGGTGATCAAGTTAGAAAAATTCTTAGGAGTTTACCAACCACTTGGCCAACCAAAGTAGTCACACTGGAATCTCAAGATCTAAACAAACTATCCTATGATGAACTACAAGGAGAACTCATTGCTTTTGAAAAAATGCATCTCAAGAAGAACAGTCAAAAAGAAAAAAAGAAAATAGTCGCATTCAAAACATCTACTGAAATAGCTAAAAATGAAATTGATGATGATCCTGAAGCTTTGCAAGAAGAGATTGATATGCTATCAAGAAAGATGGATGGATTAATGAGAAGATACAGGAGCACAAGAAAGGAATAATTCATCCTAGACAATCCAGGAAATACAACGAACAGCAGAAGAATGATGGAAAGTGATATGACTGTGGAAGGTTTGGGCATATTCAAGATGAGTGCCCAGAATAGAAGAGGAAGACCTCTAGAGGCTTCAACAAGAACAAACCCTTCGGAAGCTGGAGCGATGAGGATAATTCAGACCACGAAGAGATAGCAAATATCTACTTCATGACAATTTTGGAAAACAAATTGAACAAATCCTCAGGATGCTGGACAGACGAGGACATTTCAGATGAAGAAAATGAAAGTTGTTTCATGGAACGAGGTGAAACTAGTGAGGAACACCACAGAATAAGCCGCAAAGGAAAATGGTTTCTAGACAGTGTGTGTTCCAGTCATATGCCAGGTGACAAAAACCTGTTCAATGAAGTTACAAAAATTGATGGAGAAAGTGTTATGTTTGGGGATGATTCAAAAGGAAAAATAATTGGTACTGGAACAATTCCCTTCATTAACAATTGTGACATCACTAAAGTTTATCTTGTCGATGGGCTCAGCTACAATCTCTCGAGCATAAGTCAACTATGCGACTCAGGATATGAGGTAAATTTAAAAAAAAAAGGATGTTCTATTAAAGATGAATCATGTAAAATAGTCTTCCTGGAAAAAGGTATGGAAATGTTTATATCCTTGATAGTTTTGAAAATATAGATGGTCATATTTGCTTATCCTCTATGTCTGATGATCCATAGTTGTGTCATATGAAACTTGGTCATGCTAGTATATATTTGATAGAAAAACTGTCCAAACATGAGTTAGTTGTTAGTCTACCCAAATTGAATTTTTTTAGAACTCATATTTGTAATGCATGTCAAATGGATAAGTAACCAGAAACTCGTTCAAAAACAGAGATGTAGTACCTACTTCAAAACCTTTGCAATTACTTCATATGAATTTATTTGGGCCTATTATAACTACTAGTATAGGAGGAAAGAGGTATGTTTTTTTATTGTTGATGATTATTCACGTTTAACTTAAGTAATTTTCTTATCTCATAAGGATGCAGCACTAAGAAATTTTGAAGTTTTCTGCAAAAAGGTTGAAAGAGAAAAGGGACATCCGATTTCAACAATTTAGAGTGACCATAGAGGAGAATTTGAAAGTAGAGAATTTGAAGATTTCTATAATGATCAGGGATACACATATATTTTCTCTACACCATGCCCACCACAATAAAATGGGGTTCTACAAAGAAAGAACAGAACTCTCCAAGATATGGCAAGAACCATGTTACTAGAACATTCACCACCAAACCACTTCTGGAGAAGGTGTAAGTACAACATGTCAATTCTCAATCGTTGCCTCATAAGGCCTACTTCTAATAAGACTCCATATGAATTATGGAAAGGTAAATGTCCCAATATTAGATATTTCCACCCATTCGAAAGTAAATGTTTTATCCATAATAATGGTAAGAATAATCTTGGAAAGTTCGATCCAAGAAGTGAAGAAGGTATTTTTCTGGGCTACTCATTAAATAATAGATCTTTTAGAGCCAATAATAAACGCACATTATGTGTGGAAGAATCTGTACATATTATATTCGATGAAAATAATCCCTTGGTCGAGAAAAAAATTACTGCAGGTGATGAAGATCAAGTTCAAGAAACTCAGGAGACAAGCAAATCGCAGGAGTCGACTGATATATCTGCTGTGACAGAGTCAACTGGTGAAGACAACAGCAATGTACCAGATCAACCAATCGAGTCAACTACAAATGTAGTACGTCCAAATGAATGGAGAAGCGAGCCTGAATATCCTCATAAAATCATTATGGGGGATCCAAATGAAGGAATAAAACCAGGGGAGCTCTCAAAAAGAAAGCAAATATTGCATTAATCTCTCAGATTGAGCTAAAAAAGATAGAGGAAGCACTGACATATTCAAGCTGGGTGCAAGCTATGCAGGAAGAGTTAGATTAGTTCAGTAAGAATCAAGTGTGGAATCTGATACCCAAACCTGAAAGTGCATCTAATCGGAACAAAGTGTCTTTTTAGAAATAAATTGAATGAGGATGGAAAGGTCGTAACAAATAAAGCTAGACTAGTTGCTCAGGGATACTCACAACAGGAAGGAGTCGACTATGATGAAACTTTCACCCCAGTAGCTCGTTTGGAATCCATACGAACTCTTCTAGCATACGCATCATTTAAAAGATTCAGGTTATTTTAAATAGATGTTAAAAGTGACTTTTTAATGGATTTATCGAAGAAGAAGTATACGTGAAACAACCTCTAGGATTTGTAGATTCAAAATTCCCATACCATGTATACAAGCTCACTAAGGCGTTGTATGGGCTAAACGAGCTCCATGTGCTTGGTATAATAAACTGATTTCCTTTATTGTTGATCATGGCTTCACAAGAGGTATAATAGATACTACCTTATTCATTAAAACATCATCGGGAGGTAACCTCATTATTCAAATTTATATTGATGATACTATATTTGGTAGTGCTAACCCTCTCATGTGCAAGGAATTTTCAAATCTTATGCAAAGCGAATTTGAAATGAGTATGATGGGTGAGCTAATGTTCTTCCTTGGACTACAAATTCAACAATCTGAAGAAGGAACCTTTATATGTCAAACCAAATATACAAAAGAGATGATTCAAAATTTATGTATGAGTAATGCAAACTGCATTGGCACACTAATGAGCCATTCCACAAATCTAGACAAAGACGAATAGGGTATTCCTGTTGATGATATTAAATATCATGGAATGATTGGATAACTGCTGTATCTGATAGCAAGTCGACCGGATATTATGTTCAGCGTATGTAAATGTGCCAGGTTTCAGTCAGATCCTAAGGAATCACATTTGACCGCCATAAAAAGAATCATTCGATATCTCATTGGGACTGTATCTCATGGACTATGGTACCCTCGCTCTAACTTTTTTAAATTAGAAGGTTTTTCAGATGCTGACCTTGCAGGTGATAAGGATGATAGAAAATCATAAGTGGTACATGTCAATTATCGGGAAAGGAATTGATATCCTGGAACAGTAAAAAAAACAAGCATCAGATGCATTGTATACTACTGAAGCTGAATACATTGCTATTGGACAATGTTGCGCACAACTACTGTGGATGTCTCATCAACTAGGTGACTATGAACTTTCAATTAAGCCTATACAATTTTTGGTGTGACAATTCTAGTGTTATTTGGCTTTCCAAAAATCATATGCATCATTCTAGAGCAAAGCATATAGATATCAAGCATCATTTTATTAGAGATCATGTTCTTAAGGGAGACATAGAAATATCTTTTGTTAGAACCACTGATCAGTTAGCTGATATTTTTACTAAACCTTTATTAGAAGAGAGATTTTGTGATTTAAGAAAACTACTTGGTATTACTTGCATTACTAAAATTCCTTAGGACCTATATGTATTGTTTTTTTTTGTGTAATTGTTGTCCTTTACCCATGCATTAATTACGCCTCCATTTCCCCCTCTCTTTTCTCTTCTTTCACATTTGTTCATCGTTCAATGTTGGAAAGCCAATCATCGCATCCCTTCAACTGACAACTTTTCCTTTTCTGTACTCAACCATCAGCAATCCTAATCCTGAGGAGGAGAACCCTTTTCAATCACTTTCATCTTTATCTCCTCTCCAAAGTTCCAATTAAACCCCTTACATGCAATGTCAAACACCCCAGAAATCCCTCTGCCTCTATCAGAAAAAAACCTATTCCAAAGCAAAACCCCCTTCTATGCCCTTAGAATAAGTAAACCTAGGGTCCGATCACTCTGAGAGTTTTTCCACTTCTTAGGGAGATTTCTCAGAACACTCTCAACTCCTAGGAGAAAAAGCTTTAGGTAAGCGACCCATGGAAGAACCCCTTGTTTCGTCCACCCCAAAGAAATTCAAGGTTGATTTCTCTACCTCTCTTGAATTTGACCTCAATTTCTAGGATTCCCCAAATAGGAATTTCTTCATTGCTCTGAAAGACAAGCCCATTTCTCATGGAAGGGTTGTCGACCTTGACGACATGAAAGCCCTCAATTGCAAGGTCAAAGACCTTTTCGTTCATCAAGGTTGTGTTAAGTTCTTCTCTATTCCTCCGCCTAAGGTATATGAACCCCTGGTAAAAATGTTTTATGCAAATCTTTGTTCTACTAAACCTGATAGGTTGGACTTTTTAGTGTTAGGTAAGCGCATTGTTCTTGACTGTGCCTTGTTTGATTTGCTCTTTCAATGTCGTTGTTCTTGTTTTCCTATGCTGTTTAAATACACCTGGCCAAATGACTTTGAAATTTTCTTTGACCAAGCCAAACACTGTATTGTTGAGTGTCCTTCTAACTCCCTTCTAGACCAGTTAGGTCCCAGTGATGTCAATTTCGAAACTCAGGTTCTGGCCTACATTATAGCAACTACTTTGCTTCCCCGTACTGGTTCCTTTTCAACATTCTCTCAAAGAGACACCTTCTTCGTATATTGCCTCTTGACCAAACTCAAAATCAAGCTTTCCCCCTGGATTATCAATTTAATGATCGAGAGTGCTGAAGATCCCACCAGTCTATCCTATGGCATGGCAATCACTCACATTCGAAAGCTCATCAGATTTCCCTGTCCAACTATCCCTTCATCACTGTCTCTAAGTCTTACAATTCTATAGCCTTTGCTAGAATGGGATACGCAAACGTAAAGGGTTCCTGGGTTAAGAAGCACGATAGTGAAGCAAAACATGCCCCTATAGAGAAAAAACCTTCACCCTATGTCCCTCATCCCAGTCTTGACAGTCCTGATCTTGGTGACAAGCTTCGTGCCATTGACTCTCAATTCTCTTAAATCAAAAATCTTCTCACAGCCACTCAATCTACTGTTGGTGACATGTATTCCATTTCTAAGGAAACGGGGTCTGATGTGTCCAAAATTAGAGTTATTGTTCTTAGAGTTAGGGAGAATGCTGTCAAAGCCTTCAGGGAGATTTTTGACAAGTTGGATGGAGTGACCATCTCAGCCAATGCAAGCTTTGAACAATTCAAGGAAGTCATCCGCAACACCCTTACTTATTTTCTACGATGTTAATGTGGTTGTTAAAGACAATTTTTTTTGCTCTGCTGGTTTTGGGTTGTGTTTTAAGCTTTCGATAATTCATATTTTTTTGCAATGCTATTTTTGTGGGTTGTTTTCTCAGCCATTGGATGATTACTATAACTCTCCTGTTTAAATGCTATATATTCTGTTTAGTTCTTGGCTAGTTCCCTCTTTGCTGATGCCAAAAAGGGGGAGAAAGAGTATATGTTATATCTGTACATGTCCATTTTGTGGCAGGAGTCGACTCTACCATAGACTAGTCAACTGCATACATTGAGGGGGAGTATCATGGACTAATCAACTGCATGCATTAAGGGGGAGTAAAACACAAGGAAGTCAACTGGTGTTTACATTTATATATTATTTTATCACCATCAAAAAAGGGGAGATTGTTAGATCCAGTTTAATGATACAAATAATATACATATGCAGGAAATCAATTACAAGGAATCAAGCAGATACTACAAGATCGTTGGAGTCAGTCTTGATGCCTAAGGAAAGAAATCAATCAGCAAAGATTATAATCCAATCAGCAAATCTGGATGCCGAAGGAAAGAACTCGCAAATCTGGATAACTAAGGAAAGAACTCAACCAGCAAATCAATCAGCAAAGATTAACGGCCAGCAGCGATGAAGAGAATCAAGCAAGCCTAAAGTTAAGGCATGAATCAAGGCCATCATCCCGGAAGATCGAAGATCCTATAAAGATTGATACGAGACTAATTTCGGAAGAACCAACAATCAAGGAGCAAGCCTTCATTACATACATCTACTAAAAGAAGGAAATCAAGGAAAAACAACGGCTAGCTATCTTATTCTTGGAAAGAATCAATCTCTTTCCAATGATCAAATCTCTTGGGTTGTCAAGCCTCGACCTTCATTAAAGTATTTATACCCAGCCTTAAATCTTAGTCATACATACTTTGATCGAACCAAAAATCCCTCTCTTTGTTCTACTGCCAACAAACATTGCAGTTCACTAAGATCTTGTCACGACTCAAATTCCAATCCGGTCGTGATGGCGCCTCTCGTGAAGACAAGGCCAGCCAACCAACCCTTTTTGCCTTTTCAGATCAATAAAAATAATACTCAAATTTAATATGATTAAATAGCCAGAATTTAAACATAAGAGTTCTCATTAAAGTGCGGAAACAACCCAAAACACAGCCCTAATCAGGGTGTCACAAGTCATGAGCATCTAGAAGAGTTTAAATACAACTACAAGACCAGTAATATACATAATAGAATTTAAAATCAAAAGAAAGAAATCCGGTGCCGCAAATGATGGCGGTCACCTTGCTCAGCTACGATAGCGAAATCTACAATTAACTCAAAACCCGCTACCGGGTGAACAAATACCTACATCTGCACACGAAGTGCAGGGAGTAAAGTGAGTACTCCAACTCAGTGAGAAATAAACGTAAATAATAACTGAGCGGTAAGAAATCACATATAACATATTATCACGTTGTATAGAAGTAGTGGAGTCCCTTTTTAGAAAAAAACAATGAAGCTATGAAATCTTTAAAGAAACATTTTAGCTCAGTTTAAAGACTCTTTTGAAAATGCCTTTTTCAACAGATACGCAAATGAATGCAATAGCATTACTGCAGATAAGCACAGAAATCCGCCCCTCGGGCCAACACTTAGTGGTTAGATAATACCAGAACAGCAGGTAAGGATTTAAAGAAATAACACAAACAACAGATAATGGCAAACAAATGGGATAAAGTAAACACATAAAACAGTACTAATATCGCTGCGGCGTGCAGCCTGATCCATTTAACGTCGATGGCGCTCACTAGGGCTGTGTGCAGACTCCGAAAGAGCTCCACAACCCAAGCGTAATATCAATCCAACTTGTGGCATCAACTTGGATCTAGGCCTCAATATCAATATAACATTGCTGCGGCGCGCAGCTCGATCCATGCTTAGTCTAGAAAGTCACATGAGCCTCTCATACTACAAGAAAAAGGGCTTTTAACGACCATTTCTTAACGAAGGGATGTGAATGTGATCGTTATAAGTGAACTTTTAGCGACCACATTTATTTTCGGCCGTTAAAGTTGATTTTTAGTTCGATATTAACGAGGGGATAAGATCCGATTCTTAAAAAGCATAATATTCGGTCGTTAAACTAAACAAATTACTAAAAAAGGCGCTAAGATTTCCCTCTTATTTTTCCCAAACCCTCCATGCGCCCACCCACACCCCCAAACCCTCAACTGCTAAATAAAAGAAAAATACCCTCACGTTCTCTCTAATGTAGTTTTCCCAATTCGCGCCCTCTCCCGATGAAAGGAAAAAATCTCATGTTTATCACAAAACTTACAGTTATGAAGCTTAGAGCACTTGAGGAAGAATCATAGATTGATTGGACTCCTCTATAGCTGATCTGCCGCTTCTGTTAAAGTGCTCTTAGGGTTTCTCCTTCTCATCAAGGTAAGTTTCTGCTAATATCTTGAACTTTCAGTTATAATTATTGTGGAATTGGTTATTATTTTACTGCTCCGATTATCTTTATTTGTGCTAGTATTAGTGTTCCAATTATCTCTCTTTGTGATAGTGTTATCAATTATATTGGTGTTATACTTAGATTTATATGTTTCCAATTATATAATTACTTTCATCGATCAGTTTGCAGAAATATTTGATTTATTATTCATCTTTTTAGATATTAAAACTTTTATTACTTTAACCTTATTGGGTTTATCGAAGATATTCTTGCTTGCAGTGTCATCAATTAGTTTACTGTATTTATCTCGAGAAAGGAAAAAATTATTTCGAAATATGGGGGAAATATTCTTCATTAACAGTATGAGTATTTTCGTAATAGTATGCTTAATATTGTCAAAAGAAAATTAATAAGCTCTTAGAAATATCAGGGAAATACCATGATAGTACTCTGATGACTCGAATGGTGTTGGCAAACGATGGTATTAGTATAATATACTGTTGACACTAGATAGTATTTTGCCTTCTCACCAAATTTTGTAAGTTAACGAGATTATAATTTAAAGATCTTCTATTAGCAAAACTTAATGTAATGTAGTATTGAAATTGGACATAGTAATTTCATTAAGTATTCATTTTGATCATCCTACTTTTGTTTTATGCTTTCACCATAAAACAGTTTGCATATGATTAATTATGTATATATTCTTTATATATATGATATGGTATTGAGCAATATAAAGGCATAGAGCTTATGAAGAAAGATATGAGCATATGTTACTTTTGTTATTGCAGTAAACAAAAAGGATATGACTCGTTCCTCTAGACCTGTATAAGAAGTGCAAACCTTCTTGTTTAATGCGCTTTATGCTTTTTTGCATCGACAACTGCATCCAGTTTTGATTACACAGCTCTTGAAGGAAGTGATGTTCTATTATATTCAAACTTCACAACCTGCAATGATGTTGATAGTGAAAAGAATGATTTTCCTCCCGCTACTTCCAGTTCCTATCCAAGGTCCTTTTGTATTATTCTGGAATATTATACATATAACTGAAGTTGTCCGTCATGCATAGGCGAGATAAGATTTTATGGGTAATGCGTTTTTTTTGCCTTTAAAGCTTATCATCTCTTGTTCTCCATCCATCTTCTGCTTCATCCTTTATTCATCTTCCTCCGTTATCATCTTACATATTTTCTGGAAGGGAAAGTAATGATCTTTGAAACTTGAAACATGTGCAGTGATACTAGTAGTTGTTGGGAAACAATAACTGAGTCCTAAATTGATTCAGATGACTACTCAGAAGAGATGGAAAAAGTATCTTTTATATGTTCATGTGCTTTGGACTCTATTAATAACGGAGGATCAGTCCATACTCCAATTGGACGGATCATGTTGAAGCTATTGGAACATGCATCACTTTCGCTAGAATCTTCAACTTTGAAGGTATGGTGTAGAAATTGCACATGTATTCAACAAGTTACCTGGATATGAACATATACAACAACAACTACCCAGTATAGTCCCACCGGGTGGGGTCTGGGGAGGGTATTAAGTACGCAGGCCTTACCCCCACCCGAAAGGATGGAGAGGCTGTTTCCAATCGACCTTCGGCTTAGAAAAAGAAAAGGAAAGACAAAAACAAAAACAAAAACAAAAGAGCATTAATAACTCCAGTAGGAATCACAATACTTAATTATGTAAACATAAACCATAAGTAACATGACATACAAAAGGAAAAGGTAGGCAAAAACAGAAGTAAAAGGACATCCACAAATATTAATTTAGCCACATATAGTAGATAAATGGAATGCATAAACAACGACCACTATCTAAAAGCCTCTATCCTACAACCCTGATACTAGACCTCCAGATTCTCCTATCAAGGGCCATGTCCTCGTAAATGCGCATACTAGTCATATCATGCCTAATCACCTCTTTCCAATACTTCTTTGGCCTCCCTCTGCCTCGACTCGCGCCAACCACCTCCAAACGCTCACAAATCCTCATCGGGGCATCTGGGCTTCTCCTCTGCACATACCCGAACCATCTGAGCCTCGCCTCCCGCATCTTCTCATCTAATGGGGCCACACCCACCTTTTCCCGAATAACTTCATTCCTAATCTTATCTAACCTGGATATGAACATATAAAATAGAAAAATACTCTTAAAGAAAGGCAATCTCTGTATTATGATCCTAGGTAAGTAAACATCCCGTGGAAAGATTTTCAGCATGTTTATTCTTTCCGATGACTGTTCATTATTTGGCTACACAATAGGCTATTCAGACAATTATTTGCTACTTTAGTAATTCTTTTTGAATGTTCTTCTTTTCAAAATATACAAACTTCAGTTGTTTCTCTATTTTGACTTTGGAAGCGTGTTGAAGAGAATCATTAAGGTTATTATAGAATATTCTTAATAATTATGTTAGTCAAGTGTACACTATCGTAGTCATTTCATAATTAAGAATCTCAAGTGTTAGGATACCATCAAAGAACGAATCTCTAGTGTTAGAAAACAATCAAGAACAAATGTCAAGTGTTAGGAGACAATCAAAGAACGAATCTCAAGTGTTAGGAAACAATCAAAGAACGAATCTCAAGTGTTAGGAAACAATCAAAGAATGAATCTCAAGTGTTAGGAAACAATCAATGAAAGAATCTCAAGAGTTAGGAAACTTGCCTTTATTTCTTGTAGCTCAAAACTCCTGTATACTGATTACTTATATTGCTGGTCAAATGCTTCAATGTTCAAACACATGTTTTCTCTCTTTTCTTCTTTTCATCTTCATAATTTATTAGAATTTGAGTCTTCATTTACTCAGACAATTCAAGGATTTCCAGGAATTACTAAAACATGAGTATACTTCTTTTTCGATCAGTATGAAACTTGAGTATACTTTCAGTGATGAGAGATCAATAGAATGGAGAGATTCTTGTTTCCAAGATATTATACAGAATCGTGTATTGGAGCTAACAATTTCACTAGTTTTGTAACTATTCTGCATGATGCCATCAATGAAAATTACTTCATAAAAAAAAGATATTATACACAATCATGGACTGTTGCCATCTGTTATTGAAGTTATATTTTAAGTCCGTCTCTGATCAATACACATGGACAAGAACCTTCCAATTCTTAAGTTTTGCTCCCTTTCATATCTAATTTTGGTACACTTAGTTGCGGATACCTAAATTTGCTTCGACTGAAATATATTTTTCTGTATTTAAACTGGGTGTTTTTGTCATGTGTAGGTTCCTATATATTTTATTTCTGCGCAAAAGAATTATTGGAATTTTCAATATCATACCATTCAGGTTGTCCAGTCAACGTCAAGAAAGAGTACTACATTAACTGATCATCATTATGATTTTTGGGGATTTAATTCTTTTGCTGTTAAAATAGAAAGCTGAGCAAGTAGATATAATCAGTTTTTCTTGTTTTATGTGTGGATCCATAGCTCAATTCTGGGCAACCTCTATTCACTAATATTCAGCTATCTAAGGAGAAAAAGCTCTTGGTGTCTCCTGCAATTCATTCATCGAAATTCCTGTAAGATATATTCTGTCTCCTCATGTCAAAATATAAGCTACAAAATATGAGCATAGTAACCTGCTTAATAACCTTATTGTAGACGCTATTTTTGCTTTGTTACACTCTTTCTATCCTTTTACATCATTTGACTTCACTGTTAGCCTGATAATCGTGCTTTTATTTTATGCTTTCACCATAAAACAGTTTGCATACGATTAATTGTGTATATATTCTTTATAGATATGTTATTTAGTGAGAAATATAAAGTAATAGAGCCGATGAAGAAAGATATGTGCATATGTTACCTTTGCTATTGCAGTAAACAAAAAGGATATGGCTCGTTCCTCTAGACCTTTTTAAGAAGTGCAAACCTTCTTGTTTAATGCGCTTTGTGACAACCACTCTGCAATATTTGGTTGTGATTGTATTGTGAAGTTGTCTTATGAAATAAAGTATCTCTGAAGACGTTCATCTTGATTCTATTATTTTGTGTAATGACGTGACAGAGTTGAAAAAGAAGCATGATGCTGATGATTTGCAGGCCCAATTGACGCCAATGCCGAATGCTAATGCATTAACTGAAAAAGGATCTTCTCCTATTAGTTTTAACATTCCTGTTGTTAATTTAGGTGGTCGTAAAGCAACACCTCTAAGATCTTCAGGATCTTTTGCATTGGATCTTGTAAAAAATAAGTTAATGGATGCTGGTGCTACGACTACCATTTCTTCACCAGCACCAGCCTCTTCAGGAGTAATATCATCTGAACTAAATAGATCAGGAGCACTTGAATCTACAGTCAGAGCTCCACAAAAAGAAAATAACAAAGAAAAGTGAAAAGAAGCTAATGACAGTTGCAATATGTTTGAGTCCTCTTTAGATTCAAAAGATGGTGAGAGTGTACCAACGAAAGAGGACCGTATCATCCGGTTCAAGGTATCTTTTTCTTTCTCTCTTTTGGAGATTTCACTACTTTAAATCAATACTAGTTTGCTATTTATCATGACTTTATGACCTATGTAAATTCTATGCATATAGAAGTCCGTTCATCTACTTATATATCTAGTTTCTGCTGACATTTTTCCCAAAATATTTATTTTGATGCTAACATGTTCTAGATACTGGTTTCTGACTGAATTTGCTGTTAGGAACATTGATGGTCTATTGGAAACAACATCTCTACTCCGCCGGAGTAGTGGTAAGGTCTACGTACACACTACCCTCTCCAGACCCCATTCCACTGGATTGTTGTTGTAAAGAGAATGGATGAGTAAGCTACAATAGAAATTGGAGCGATACCTTTTGTTGCTAAAAATTTTCTTTGATCTGTTAAGAAAAGAAAAACCTACTCTGCCTGAAGTATTTCCTGTTTCAGTTCAATCCCTATTATAGCCAGCAACTACAAATTGCTATCTCTGTTTTTTCCTTTCTGCTATTTCATTCTCATATTTATTTGTTTATATTTTTTATTCTTACATCTGAAAATCTGTTTGTTTTTCAGTATTATATTTTTTGAGTTGGAGAGAAGAAAACTTGGCATTTTATTGCTTACTTATTGGTTGTATTTGATGGTAAAATTTTGCCATGTGTTAATACTTTGTAGAAAATTTATCTGGTTATCCCCCAGTCTAAAATGGAAGTGAGAGTGGAGCTAATAGGCGTCTAATACTCGTATGGAAAGATGAGGGAGATAAAGTGATGCCAAAACCAGTTATCGCCTAAGGGTGTTACTTTATAATAGAAGAATAGAAAAGAAAAAAATAGAATGCTATGCTATGTATTCTTGTAACTGGCTATTGGTTATTGTTGAAGTAGGAGAAAACTCTATGTCTTTCATGGCCACTTTTCTTCCTTCAAATTGTGTTCTTTAAGTAATGGTCAGAACATGTAGTTTTTGAACTAATTTTTATTTTAATTAAACTATTAGTTAGCTCTATATATGTTCTTTTACACCAGTTTTACATACACATCAGTAAGCCTCCATGGCACCGATAAGCATTGAAGCAAGTCCTTAATATGAATTGCAGGATCAATGATGGAATTCTTGTCAGCTAATCTTTATTTGTTATTGATTCTGCAGATATAGAGCCATGTATGATGGAAAATTTTCACCTACTAAGTAGACAGTAGAAATTGGTTGTTCGTATCACACTATCGAGAAGATTGTTCAACTACAGTACAATTTAATTTTTTCCTTTCTTAGGAGTTGCAAAAAACATGTCATGCATATTGAATGGATGTATTTTTTGTAATGTGACGTTTTACTTTTTTGTAATTAACAATGATGTTTTATATGACTATTGACAATTGTTTATGTATCTACATTTGGAATTATGATTATCATTTGGTAACAGCAGGGAACAGATATAAATTATATCTAATTATATTTATTAAAATCTAAGATTTAGCGAAGGAAAATTTGGTCATTGAAGTATTGTTATTGAAAGAAGCATACAATTAGTGAATGAAATTTTGGTTGCTAAAAGCATTTTATAACGACTGGAAATGATAATTAGCGAAGGAAAATTTGGTCACTAAAAGGTGTAACGACCGAATTTCTTGTTGTCGCTAAAGGGTCACTAACGACCGGACTAGAATCCGGTCGTTAACTTTTAACGACGGAGCTTTTAACGACCGGTGACGACTGAATTTTATTTGGTCGTAATTGACTAATAACGACCGGATTTAGTCTTTTAACGACCAAATATCCCATCGTTAAACACCTTTTTTCTTGTAGTGTCAGGCAATATTAAAATAGTAGTTCTCAGCTCAAAACTGTTGGAAGAGGATTGCTATTAATATTTGGAGGGAGATTTTTAGGCTAAGGAAATTTTGGAAGAGTAGAAAGATTTTGGAGAAGAGAAACTTTTATTACTCAAACTTGTTTTTTTCTTTTTTTGGCTTGATACAAAATGAGCAATCCTACACCTATTTATACTTGGCCACTTCCTCAATCAATGGCCAAGATTTATCCAACACAACTTTAATCTAATGGCTACAAATCACCTTCTACACAATTCTACAAAAATATCCACTCTCTGGATCACTCCATACTTATCTATATCATTCTACTATTCTAAAGATATTTCTAGAGCACATTTCTAGAACATGGGCCAAATGGGCTCACATTCTAGAAAATAGGCTAATTGGGCTCTTTATTTTTCATAATTTCTTAAGCCCAAATAATTATTACAAAATCAAGTTTATTTTAATTTTATTTTCAACACCCCCCCCCCCCTTTAAACTTGATTTGTCATTCCAAGCAAACTTCTTAACTTGATGAAGTCCTCTTGCTTGAGTGGCTTGGTGAAGATATTCGCAACTTGGTCTGTGGACTTCACGTACTCTACTTGTACATCCTTTCTTGTGATGCACTCTCTTATGTAGTGATAGCGTGTGTCAATATGCTTGCTTCGATCATGGAACACCGGATTTTTAGCCAACGCCAATGTCGACTTATTATCCATGCAAATTGTAGTTGGATCTTCTTGTGGCCGTCCGAGCTCCTTTAGCAAACTTCGCATCCTAATTGCATGACATACACAGGAGGTAGCGGCAACGTACTCAGCTTCACATGTGGATAGAGTGACAATTGGTTGTTTCTTGGACATCCAAGTGAAGGCGGTGTCTCCCATGAAGAACACGAAGCCCGTGGTACTTTTTCTATCATCAATGTCTCCGGCCCAATCGCTATCGCTATAACCAACAAGCTTATAATCATTAGAAGTTGAATAGAACAAGCCAAAGTTGATTGTACCTTTGAGGTAGCGGAGAATTCTTCTTGCAGCCTTCAAGTGTATAGTAGTTGGATTCCATGTAGCGACTTATGAGGCCGGTGGCGTAGAGAATGTCGGGTCTCGTGCAAGTCAAATATAGTAAGCTCCCAACTAAGCTCTTGAACATCGTCGTGTCCACTTTCTCAGCTTCATCATGCTTCGACAACTTGATCCCGCACTCCACCCGTGTGTTGACTGGGTTGCAATATCCATCTTGAACTTCTTTAGGATCTCCTTCGCATAGCCCTCCTGTGAGATGAAAATTCCATCCTCAAGTTGTTTGACTTCAATGCCAAGATAGTATGCCATAAGCCCAATGTCAATCATCTCGAACTCTTTAGCCATCGCTTGCTTGAACTCATCGATCATCCTTTGGTTATTTCCTGCAAAGATTAAACCATCCACGTACAAGCAAACGATCAAGATATCTCCATCTTTCATCTTGGCATAGAGCGCATGCTCATGTGGGAATTTGGCGAAGTCATTTTCTTGCAAGTACTTGTCGATCCTACTGTTCCATGCCCTTGGTGCTTGCTTTAGTCCATATAACGCCTTCTTCAATCTTAATACTTTGTCTTCCTGCGGCTTCACCTCATAGCCCATAGGTTGTCGGATGTAAACTTCTTCCTCAAGGACTCCATTCGAGAACGCCGACTTTACATCCATTTGCTGTATCTTCCATTTATTTTGAGCTGCCGGAGAAATGATTAGTCTTACAGTTTCTAAACGGGCTACAGGGGCAAATACCTCGTCATAGTCGATGCCGGCTCTTTGACTGTATCCTTTTGCAACAAGCCTCGCCTTGTATCTTTCGATTTCTCCCTTACAGTTTTTCTTTGCCTTGTACACCCACTTGACGTTGATCGCCTTTTTCTCTTTTGGAAGTGAAGTCAGCTCCCAGGTGTCGTTCTTTTTGATGGACTGGATCTCCTCATCCATTGCATCTCGCCATTTCTTACTTTGTACGGCTGCTTCAAAGGTAACTGGTTCACAATCAGCAAATAGACAAAGAAGAGTTAGGTCCTCTAACCTTTCAGTGTCTTCATAAATGTCTTCCAAACTCCTTGTGCGTTTCTCGCTCCTTTCATTCAGAAACGATGGTTGCGAGTCTTCTTGAACTGCTGTTGGCGAGGTAGGTGGAGTAGTTAGCTCTTGCTGGGCATCCTCTGCTGTAGATCTTTGTTCTTCTTATTCGGTTGGAATAATGGAATTAAAGTCCTCGTGAGAACCAAAATTCCATTCTCCTTCTTCATCAAACTCCACGTCCTGACTTATCACAAGCTTGTTAGTATCTGGATTATATAATTTGTACCCTTTGGAGTTGGAATCATACCCGATAAAGATGAACACCTTACTTTTGTCATCGAGCTTGCTCCGTGTCTCGTCAGGTACATGTGCGTATGCTTTGCTTCCAGAGACTCTTAAATGGGAGATTCCTGGCTTCCTTCCACTCCAAGCTTCTTGTGGTGTCTTTCCCCACACGCTCCTTGTTGGTGATCGGTTGAGTAGATAGACTGCACACGCTACTGCTTCGGCCCAGAATTCCTTTGGTAGCTTCTTGCTCTTTAGCATACTCCGCGCCATGTCTAGAATAGTCCGGTTCTTCCTTTCCGCCACTCCATTTTGTTGGGGGGACCTTGGTACCATTAGTGGACGCCTTATTCCATGCTCCTCGCAAAAATTCTGGAACTCTCTAGAAGTGAACTCGCCTCCACGATCGGATCTCATGGCCTTTATGTGTAGTCCACTTTCTTTCTCCACTGCCGCTTTGAATTTCTTGAATACTTCAAATGCCTCCGGTTTTTGCTTCAAGAAATACACCCATGTCTTTCTAGAAAAATCATCAATAAATAGAAGGAAATAGTTGCTTTTACCGAAGGAGCTTGGCTTGATCGGACCACATATGTCGGTATGTATGAGCTCCAATGGCTTTTGGGCTCTCAAGCTTGACTCCTTTGGAAAACTCTTCCGAAATTGCTTTCCGAGTAGGCATCCTTCGCACAATTGATCGGGGTGTCTAATGGGTGGTAGTCCTCGCACCATGTCCTTTTTGGATAGTAGCTCCAAGCCTCCAAAATTCAAGTGTCCAAATCGAAGATGCCAAAGCCAAGATACATCTTTGTAGCAAGCTTTAAGACACTTTGCAACATCATTTTGAATGTTCAACAAGAACATTCTATTTTTGGACATAGGCACCTTAGTGATTAAATTATTTTTATTATCTCTTATGGAAAGACTATGATCTTTCATGTGAATGTCATAGCCCTTCTCTAAGAGTTGCCCCAAACTCAATATATTATTTTTCATGTTGGGCACATAGTAGACATTTGAGATAAATTGGTGATTTCCATTCTTCAAGCGGATTAGGATGTTACCTTTGCCTTTCACTGGTATTTTGGATTCATCACCAAAAGAGACATTACCACTCATCGATTCGTCGAGCTCCATGAACATGCTCCTCTTTCCACACATATGGTTTCTCGCCCCGGTGTCAAGGTACCAAGTGTTGTCTTGTCTCCCTTCTTCTCCTTTGTATGCTTGAAGTAGGGTCACGTCTTTTTGGCCCTTATCCTCCACAAGGTTGGCGGTCTCTTCGACTTTGGTTTGAGACCCTCTACATTGTGAAGCATAGTGTCCACATTTTTGACAAGAATAACATTTGATTTGAGATTTATCGTACCTTGCACCTTGGTTGCCTCTCCCACGACTTGGGTATTCTCTTCTTTCTTCATTGTTGTTGAAACCTCCTCGTCCACGTCCATGGCCTCGACCTCGTCCACGACCACGACCTCTTCCATATTGACCTCGTCCATTTCCGATATTTTCTTCCTTATCTTTTATTTGCATCTTGAATAATTGCTCCACTAATCTTGTTTTTCTTATGTTTTTCTTCATATGCTTGTAAAGATCCCATTAATTGATCAATTGACATCTCCTCCAAATTTTTAGTTTCTTCAATTGTTATGACAATATGCTCGAATTTGGAAGTTAATGACCGGAGTATCTTCTCAATAATTTTAACATCTTCCAATTTTTCACCATTTCTTTTCATTTGATTTGAAACCACCAAAACTCTTGAAAAATAGTCGGAAATGGACTCCTCTTCTTTCATATGTAAAGACTCAAATTCTCCTCTTAATGTTTGGAGACGTACCTTCTTTACTTGCTCGGCACCTTTGCAAGACTTTTGGAGTTTCTCCCACGCTTCCTTAGCAGTGGTTGCACTTGAGATCTTCTCGAAGCCATCATCATCCAATGCTTGGTAGATGAGGTAGAGAGCTTTCTTGTCTCTCTTTCTTGAATCCTTCACACCATCCTTTTGAGATTGGGATAATGTAGATTCATCTCGGGACTCATTGTAGCCTTTCTCTACAATATCCCGAACATCATGTGCACCTAGGAGAGCCTTCATCTTGATACTCCAATTATCATAGTTGCTCTTGTTGAGCATAGGAACTTGGAAGGATGCAACACCATTTGCCATGATTTTAGAAATTTTTTGGTTAGAATCTTGTGGCTCTGATACCACTTTGTTGGAAGAGGATTGCTATTAATATTTGGAGGGAGGCTTTTAGGCTAAGGAAATTTTGGAAGAGTAGAAAGATTTTGGAGAAGAGAAACTTTTATTACTCAAACTTGTTTTTGATTTTTTTTTTGGCTTGATACAAAATGAGCAATCCTACACCTATTTATACTTGGCCACTTCCTCAATCAATGGCCAAGATTTATCCAAGACAACTTTAATCTAATGGCTACAAATCACTTTCTACACAATTCTACAAAAATATCCACTCTCTAGATCACTCCATACTTATCTATATCATTCTACTATTCTAAAGATATTTCTAAAGCACATTTCTAGAACATGGGCCAAATGGGCTCACATTCTAGAAAATAGGCTAATTGGGCTCTTTATTTTTCATAATTTCTTAAGCCCAAATAATTATTACAAAATCAAGTTTATTTTAATTTTATTTTCAACAAAAACATCGTTAGGAATATTGTTTAAGTTTTCAAATCTTAAAAAGATGGCTGAGTTTGCAAAACAGTATTAAAACTTAGGACTAAGATCAGATAAGGTGCCAAATAATGTGGAAACAGTAATAACAATCCCTGAAGGATTCAAATAATCGGCGCAAAACCAAAATATAATAATTAAATCCAAGAAAGGATAATTCTCAAATAAAAGTTCTAAATGAAAACACGGTAAAAACATCACTCGGGATGGACCAAGTCACCATTCCCAATAACAAATAACCCCACACTCGTCGTAGAGCGTGTGTCCTACCTTAATATAGCACTGCGATGTGCGTTTCAAACCCTCAGGAATCATTTACAATCATTACTCGCCTCGAACCGGCGAAATCACTAGACCGTGACGCCCTTGGCTCCTCAAATCGGCCTCCACGCGCGACGAATCAATCCAAAATCAGAGCGAGTACATCAAAATATGCTAAGGGAACAAATCTGCAAAAACAATCAATAACGGGCACAAATCCCGAAATTACCAAAACCCGAGCCTTGCGCCCACTTCTTGAAACTAATTTCTTTTACATAATTAGTGTAACGACCCAGCCGGTTGATTTGAGGAATTAAGCTCCGTTCAGCGACATAAGGTATGGAACAGCTTTAGAATGTGAGTATCGACTTGCGTGCATGGTGGAATTTGGCTTACGAATGGAATAGAGTCAAATTTAGAGAAGAAACCTTATTTTGGAAGTTAGAACGGTGAAACGTTGACCGAAATTGGACTTTTAGGTAAACGATCTCGGAATGGGTCGTGGATGATCTCAACAGCTTCGTATGGTGATTTTGGACTTAGGCGCGCGTCCGGATTCAGATTTGGAAGTCCGTAGAGTAAATTGAGACATTTCAGCGAAAGTTGAAGTTGGAAAATGAAGAAGTTTGACCTACAGTTGACTATTGGGATATCGAGGTCAGAATGCGATTCCGATAGTTGGAGCAGCTCCGTTATGTCATTTGGACTTTTCTGCAAAAAAATTGGCGTAATTCCGAGTTGAATTGATAGGTTTCAGCATGAGATTCATTATTTAAAGATTTGGATGTTCTTAAGCTTGATTTTTTGTTTGATTCGTCATTTCGATGTTGTGTTATGTGATTTGGAACTTCGAGCGAGTCTATGTTAGAGTATATGACTTGTATGTGTAATTAGATGGGGTTCCAGGGGCCTCGTGTGTGTTTCAGATGGGCTACATATCCTTTTTCCTCCTTTTTGAACTGTTGTTGTGCTACCTGGTATTTCCTTCTATGCGATTGCATTTCTTGTCCTGCGATCGCATGGCATAAATTTTGGGCAGCATCAATTCCTTCTATGCGATCGCATCATCACCTCCGCAATTGCATAGTGTATTCCAGAGGGGTTCCAATTCCTTTTCCTTCTATGTGATTGCATAGCCTTGTTCGCGATCACATAGTTATGTTCCCTCCTCTTCCGCGATCGAATGAACCCATATGCGTTCGCATAGGCCTTTTTCCTGGCCTTCCAATTTCACTCTATGCGATCACATTCCTTCTCTTGCAATCGCATAGAACAAAATGTCTGGGCAGCCATATTTTATCCCAAATTCGAGGGTTTCACTATTTTATCACATTTTGGCTTCTAGAGCTCGGTCCTTGGTGATCTTTGGGGGGGATTTTCACCTGGGAAACTTGGGTAAGTAATTCTCACTCGATTTAGACCAATTTCCATGAATCACCTCTTAATTTCATCTTTTAATTTCAGATTTCGAATGAAAAATGGGTAGAACTTCATAGATCGAATTATTTCATTTTGAGGGGTTGTTTGACCTTCGATTTGAGAGATTTTTATATGGTTAGACTCGTGAGAGTACGAGGGTCTTGAAAATATTAAATTCATCCGGTTCCGAGACGTTGGCCTGAGGGGTATTTTGATCATTTTACCTAATTTCACACTTTAGCTTTGAATTAAATAGTAGAATCAGTTACTTGAGATGTTATTTACAATGTGTGATTGAATTAAATAGATTTTGTCCATTTGGACTCGAGTACTCGTGGCAAGAACGTGGTTGCTAGTTGATTTTAGCCGGTTTGAGGTAAGTATCTTGCCTAACCTTGTGTGGGGGACTTCCCATTAGGATTTGAGTCTTCTATGTTGATTGGATTCCTTGCACGTGAGGTGAAGAGTTTGTACTCGAATTTATTTGTGGTAAATTGATCCTTTTAGGCTCTTAGACCCTTATCATCACTCAGTATGAAGTTGTTCTCGATATAATTGAGTTCCCTGTTATTAGTTTCACATCTACATGTCTTACTTGGAACTTATTTGCCCTTTTGGTGTATACTTATTGCCAAATTGATTTATACCTATCTAACTGTGGACGTTTACCCTTCTATAGTCACAGTATCATTCCTAACTGCTTGTCTTTATTTGGAAAAAGAGTATTTCTATCTCTCATGTGATTAATTGGTCTTAATTGGAAAGAAGTTAGATATCCTAGGTCTAGTTGATATTTCCTTAATTGTAATTATTTGATTCATGTTAACTTTCTTATTGCCAGACACTTCTTGATTGTAATTTCCTCTGTGATGTCGTGCAAATATGTTACATGTCCAATTGTTGTGATCACCGGCGTAGCTATCACACACTTATTATGTCTTGTTATTTGTTGAGGTTATCATGCTTCTTGGTTTTCGTGACCCTTCTTATGTATTGTTGGTTCCTTTGCCGGGACGTTATTGTTTCTATTATTGATTCTCTTGCCGGGACGTTATCGTTTCTATTGTGGATTCCCTTGCCGAGATGTTGTTGTTTCTATTATGGATTCCCTTGCCGGGATGTTGTTGTTCTATTATTTGGGTGAGAAAGAGTGATAAGGCACGAAGGGTGATGCCGTGCACATGTACATTTATGTTAATTGGGCTGTAATGTTGGATACCAAGAGATCCCTAGAACATATATTGAGGATACCAAGAGATCCTCGGGATACCAAAAGATCCCCAGTACTTATATTGAGGATACCAACAGATCTTCGGGATACCAAGAGATCCCCAATACTTATATTGACGATAACAAGAGATCTCCAACACTTATATTGAGGATACCAAGAGATCCTCGGGATACCAAGAGATCCCCAGCACATATATTGAGGATACCATGAGATCCTCGAGATACCAAGAGAACCATAGTACATATATTGAGGATACCAAGAGATCCTCGAGATACCAAGAGATCTCTAGCACACATATTTATGTTTGGGACTATAGGATGATATCCTGGGAGATCCCCTGTTAAACTCATTTTGCTCTGAGCTGATGTTTTTGTTGATTCTATCTGTGTGCAAACATTTCGGGTTCTTGCCGTTCAATTTCTTATACTTACTAGGTGGTGGATTTCCTGTTAAACACACTTGCACAAGCATATACGTAGTTGGACTCTCCTTATTAGAGGTGAATACCTTCCGATTTTGCTAAGGTTGGAGATACGCCCTCGTTATCCACTATGTATGTGAGAGTGGCCCTAGTTAACCAGTTAGTTGTCAGCATGATCATCAGATTTATAGGGCACAGGATGCCAGGTGTTAGATTTCAGATGCTGGTCTTTCGTGAGTTATGATTCGTCCGAGACTTAGTGAAATTTTGGTATGAGTTGAATATGACCCAATGTGAACATTATTGGAGGATATGAGTTGTTGACTAGTTGCCCTTGCTGTGTCTTGACCTTAGGATAAGTGGATTGTGATTCTGCCTTCATTTTGTATTATTATTTATTATATTCTCGTTGTTACTTGTTACCTTTCCCTTTATTGTTATCCATAGCATCTATGGCTATCCATGAAGACTTTGCATATTTATATATTGTTTCCTTATCTACCATGATTATACTGTTTATTTGATCGGTAGGTGCCTCGACTGTTCCTCGTCACTACCCAACTGAGGTTAGTCTTGGTACTTACTAGGCACCGATGTGGTGTGCTCATGCTACTCTTCTACACACTTTTCTTGTGATGGAACATGTACTCCCATTCAGTTCTTTCAGCCTTGGAAGGAGGCGTATTGGTAGAGATAAGGTATATCTGCTACGTCCGCAGACCGAGGAGTCCCTTTCCAGCTTTCTGTAATAAGTATCGTTCTTTCAGTATTTCTACTTTGTAAAGACATTCTTGAGTCAGAGCCTCTTATGTACCCCTTAGCTTATGATTTGTGAGATCCCGAGTTTAGGGAATATTTATTAGCTTCGAGACTTGTTGCTGTATGTTCCAGGCGGCACCTTAAACACTGATTTATTTCACTAATTTAGTTTAATTACTTTCTTCCGCAAATTGGTTTACATTCTGCATTGTTAGGCTTACCTTCTTAGGGACTAGGTGCCGTCACGACATGTTCACGGAGGGTGAAGTAGGGTCGTGATAAGTTAGTATCAGAGCTCTTGGTTCATAGGAGTCACAGATCACAAGCTGGTTTATTAGAGTCTCGTGGATCGGTATAGAAATGTCTATGCTTATCTGCAAGAAGCTATGTAACCATTAGAAAAATTTCCACTTTATTTGATTTCCCTATCGTGCGATATTTTTGACATCCACAATCCTAAACCTCTGCCTTCTACTCTCTCACATATGGTGAGGACACGCACTATCCGAGGCAATCAGGCACCCGTACCCATTGCTGCAGCCGTCGGATGTCGGGGTCGGGGTAGAGTTCGAGGACGCACATGTGGTGCAGCGAGAGCACCTACGCGAGGGACCGCGGAGGTACCAACCAGCAGATCCAGCCAGAGTCCAGCCACCTGACACGCTTACAACTACTATTATTCCAGCTCTTCAGGAGACTTTGGCACAGTTCATGAGTATGTACACCACTTTGGCTCAGGTAGGATTGCTTCTCCTTGTTGCAGCTACACCCCGGACCGGGGGAGGAGCATAGACTCCCGCTTCCCCTACTCCTAAGCAACGAGCACATGTTGAGCAGGTCCTTGAATTTATTCTTGCACTACCTGTAGCACCAGTTCAGCTCGAGGGCATGGCAACGACTTCCGAGCATGAGTAGATGAGACTTGAGAGATTTAAGAGGTATAACCTCCTGAGCTTGGTGGCCTAGCATCGGAGGATGCCCTGGAATTTCTTGATGAGTGTTCTTGCATTCTCTGTACTATGGGTATCTCTGGATCGAGCGGGGTTTCTTTCACTACTTTCCAGCTTCGAGGAGCCTCCTCAGACGAGGCAGCTTCACTGACTCAGACCTAGTTCTGAGATATTTTCTGTGAGAGTTTGTTCCTCAGAGCCTCAGGGATTCATGGCGCGTGGAGTTTAAGCATTTATTCCAAGGTGATATGACCATCTTGGAGTATGTTGTACGTTACACCAGTTTGGCAAGACAAGCCTCCACCTTGGTTTCTATTGTTCGCGAGAAGGTTCGCCGGTTTATTTAGGGGCTTATTCCTAGCATCAAGTCCAGTATGGCCCATGAGTTGGAGATGGATATTCTGTATCAGCAGGTGGTGAGAATTGCTAGGAGGATAGAGGGTATGCACGCTAGAGAGAGAGAGGGCAGGCATGGTCATAAGAGAGAGAGAGCAGGCGAGATCATGAGAGAGAGTTGAGGAGGCGAGGAGGCCTCGTAGATCTGTGAGATATACTGGTCCTTATTTTGGAGGAAGAGTGCGTCATGGTAGAGGTTTTATGGGTCAGCCAGTTCAGATCGTGCTTCAGACTATGCATGGTGATTCAGGTGTTCACGGGTCTCAGAGTACCAATACTGCACAGTTCCCACCGCCTCATCAACAGAGAGGGTGCTTTGCGTGTGGAGATACTAGCCACATGGTGAGAGATTGTCCTAAACTTCAGACCAATGTGTCACAGAGAGGTATTTAGGCAGGTAGAGGGCGCATATGAGGGGGAGGCCCGACTTGTTGATGTGTTTCATATAGTAGGTTTGAGGTTGGTGTGCCAGCTAATGTCACTTAGGTACGAGTTAAGTTTGTTATAGTGGGCACTATCTGTAGTTCATCACAGTTCTGCTTATCGAGGCGAGTTTCCTTGTTTGTTGCTCCATTTATGGGAGCGCTTCATGATTTTCTCTCTGTTGATGTGATTATCCTGTTGCGAGGATTTATGAGTGATAGCCGTGTCTATTATCTATTTCTAGCCGTTGTCGAGTGTTATGCGGCTAGTAGTAAATTCTTGTTGTCTGTTTTGGTAGGCTTGATTTGACTGGTGAGTATTCTTGGTTACAATCTGTGATTTCTATGCTCCACCGATGTGGGAGCTAGTCTGTATTGTAAATTGTAGACGGTATTGATCTAGTGAGAGTCTCTAGATGAGTTGATGTGTGCCCTACTTGTGATTCAGTGTTGAGGGCGGGACCCTCGTGATTTTAGGTGATTTGATATGCTAAAACCGGATTGTATAATGCGGTAAGAGTTATATCAGTATAAGATCCTCGTGACTCCTTTATATGCTTTCATTCTTTCTTGTTAGATGTCCTTGAAGATTTGTGTTGTAGAAGAATTGTGCAGTTTGATTGTTGGTTAGCCCCCTTATATGTTTCCCTTCCTATATTCATGTATTTTTGTTCTATGCTTCTTGAGTTCTAGTTTGTGGGGTGTGTACCCATTGGTGTTGGCTGATATTTGGTCATTCGGGTGTTTTGTTATGTATTTTTCATGGTTATTGTATCATCTCCAGTGTTGTAGAGGTTTGAAAGGAGTTTCCTATTGAATATGAGGCTTATGGCCGGTATGGATTCTACCCTAGGCAAGTATTGCCATCGGAAATTTATTGTGGAACTTTGTGTAGTGTGTCATGTTGTATGGATGTACCCTGTGTGTGTTGTCTTGTATTGAAATAGCTGGTTGAGACTGATTCCGTATATGGATTTAGAATCAGGTCTTTTGGAAACGGATGGAAGGTAAAAATTCTAGCTTAAAGGTTTATTGGTATTGCTAGAAAGGGCTAAATTTTAGTCGAGATGGTGTCGTCATGCTTAAGTTGATTATGGTGATATGGGATCACCCGCGGGTGTGTGTTGGAAGTGCGCACTCAGTAACTTGAGGACTTTGAGGCAAATCTTATCGCGTTCGAGGACGAACGTTGGTTTTAAGAGGGGGAGGATGTAACGACCCGACCGGTCGTTTTGAGGAATTAAGCTTTGTTCAGCGGCATAATTCTGGAATAGCTTCGTAATATGAGTATCGACTTGCGTGCATGGTGTAACTTGGCTTTCGGATGGTTTAGAGTCAAATTTAGAGAAGAAACCTTGTTTTGGAAGTTAGAACAATGAAAAGTTGACCGCAATTGGACTTTTGGGTAAACGACCCCAGAATGGGTCGCGGATGTCGTAGGTGATCTCAACAGCTTCATATGGTGATATTAGGCTTAAGCGCGCGTCCGAATTCAGATTGCAGGTCCGCAAAATAAATTGAAGCATTTCGGTGAAAGTTGAAGTTGGAAAATGAAGAAGTTTGACCTACAGTTGACTTTTGGGATATTGGGGTCGGAATGCGATTCCGAGAGTTGTAGCAGCTCCATTGTCATTTTGGACTTGTCTGCAAATATTTGTCGTCATTTCGAGTTGAATTTATAGGTTTCTGCATGAGATTCGTTATTTGAAGATTTGGAAGTTCTTAAGCTTGATTTTTGGTTTGATTCGCCGTTACGGTGTTGTGTTATGTGATTTGGAACTTTGAGCGAGTCCGTGTTAGGTTATATGACTTGTGTGTGTAATTAGACGGGGTCCCGGGGGCCTCGGGTGTGTTTCGGATGGGCTACAGATACTTTTTCCTCCTTTTTGAAGTGTTGTTCTGCTATCTGGTAGTTTCTTCTATGCGATCGCATTGCTTGTCCCGCGATCGTATTGCACAAATTTTGGGCATCATCAATTTCTTCTATGTGATTGCATCATCACCTCCACAATCGAATAGTGTATTCTAGAGGGGTTCCAATTCCTTTTCCTTCTATGTGATCGCATAGCCTTGTTCGCGATCGCATAGTTATGTTCCATCCTCTACTGTGATCGCATGACCTCATCTGCATTCGCATAGGCCTTTTTTCTGGCCTTCCAATTTTGCTCTATGCGATCGCATTCCTTCTCTTGCGATCACATAGAACAAAATGTCTGGGCAACCAGATCTAATCCCAAATTCGAGGGTTTCACCATTTTATCACATTTGACTTCTGAAGCTCGGTCCTTGCCGGTTTTTGGA
Organism: Nicotiana benthamiana; assembly: GCA_034376525.1. Lineage (NCBI taxonomy): Eukaryota > Viridiplantae > Streptophyta > Magnoliopsida > Solanales > Solanaceae > Nicotiana > Nicotiana benthamiana. Next base: position 41,540,707 of record CM067336.1, read on the forward strand.
GGGATTTTCACCTAGGCAACTTGGGTAAGTAATTGTCATTCGAATTAGACCAATTTCCATGAAGCTCCTCTTAGTTTCATCCTTTAATTTAATATTTTGAATGAAAAATGTAAGAAAAAATAGTAGATAATATTGACTAAGAACATCAAGGAAAGAACTAAAACTTATCAAAAAATAGTGTGTCGTGGCAAGCCACTGCCTTGAAAGCGATTTCGGCCCGACTGGGTGCAAATCGTTAAGGCCGGTCGCTCCCCAAGGTTCCACAACACCTCCAAACACGTGCACTCGTGGCTGGAAGTTTAGAATTCGCACAAAGCAGTTGCCCAAGAAGAAGAGAAGATGAAGGTATTTTATGTGTTGGATAATTCACAAAGAAGACTAGGAAGAAAGGAAAGATTAGCTAGATGTATTCTTGGTTATGAATTGAGTGAGTATGATGGCTAATGATCATCCTATTTGTAACATGAAAATGAGTTTAGTTTCATGGCAAGTGTCTTACTTACTTGTCAATTTTCTTTCATGCAAGATGACAATACAAAACTTACTTGTCAATACTCTTTCATGCAAGATCACAATACATGACTTACTTGTCAATTTTCTTTCATGCAATATGACAATACATGTCATGCAAAATGACATTTGGCTTAGCAAAGCCATTTGTCAAATAATTTTTTAAATCAATACCATATGTAAAAACTCTTGCCATGTACCAATTATCTAAGAGTATTTGGACACTTGAAAATAGGTAGAATATTAGTAAAATAAAAAGACTCATGGCTACTGGTTTAAATGGATTTACAAAAAGAAATCTTTAACTTTGCATTACAAATAATACCAACAAAAAATAGGTAGAACTTCATAGACCGAATTATTTAGTTTTGAGGGGGTGTTTGACCTCTGATTTGAGAGATTTTTATAAGGTTAGACTCGTGAGAGTACGACGGTTCTGAAAATATTAAATTCATCCGGTTTTGAGATGTTGGACTTAGTGGTGTTTTGGTCATTTTACCTAATTTCACGCTTTAGTTTTGAATTAAATAGTAGAATCAGTTGCTTGAGATGTTATTTACAATGTGTGATTTAATTGAATAGATTTGGGCCATTTAGAGTCGAGTACTCGTGGCAAGAACGTGGTTGCTAGTTGATTTTAGCTGGTTTGAGGTAAGTATCTTGCCTAACCTTGTGTGGGGGACTTCCCCTTAGGATTTGAGTCTTCTATGTTGCTTGTATTCCTTGCACGCGAGGTGTCGAGTTTGTGCTCGGATTTACTTATGGTAAATTGATCCTTTTAGGCTCTTAGACCCTTATCATCACTGAGTATGAATTTGTTCTCGATATAATTGAGTTCCCTATTATTAGTTTTACCTATACATGTCTTACTTGGAACTTATTTTCCCTTTTGGTGTATATTTGTTGCCAAATTGATTTTTACCTATCTAACTTTGGACGTTTACCCTTCTATAGTCACAGTATCATTGCTAACTGCTTGTCTTTATTTGGAAAAATAGTATTTCTATCTGTCATGTGATTAATTGGTCTTAATTTGAAAGAAGTTAGATATCCTAGGTTTATTTGATATTTCCTAAATTTAGTTATTTGATTCATGTTAACTTCCTTATTGTCAGGACACTTCTTGATTGTAATTTCCTCTGTGACGTTGTGCAAATATGTTACCTGTCCAATTGTTCTGGTCACTGGTGTAGCTATTACACACTTATTATGTCTTGTTATTTGTTAAGGTTATCATGCTTCTTGGTTTCTGTGACCCTTCTTATGTATTGTTGGTTCCTTTGTCGAGACGTTATTATTTCTATTGTTGATTACCTTGCCAGGACATTATCGTTTCTATTGTGGATTCCCTTGTCGGGATGTTATTGTTTCGATCGTGGATTCCCTTGCCAGGATGTTGCTGTTCTATTATTTGGGTGAGGAAGAGTGATAAGGCACGAAGGATGATGTTGTGCACATGTACATTCATGTTGATTGGGTTGTAATACGGGATACCAAGAGATCCCTAGTACATATATAGAGGATACCAAGAGATTCTCGGGATACCAAGAGATCCCTAGTACATATATTGAGGATACCAAGAGATCCTCGGGATACCAAGAGATCGATCCCCAGCACATATATTGAGGATGCCAAGAGATCTTCGGGATACCAAGAAATCCCTAGTACATATATTAAGGATACTAAGAGATCCTCGGGATACCAAGATATCCCTAGCTTACATATTTATGCTTAGGACTACATGACGATATCCTGGGATATCCCGTATTCAACTCAGTTTCCTCTGAGCTGATGTTTTTGTTGATTTCATCCGTGTGCAAACATTTCGTGTGCTTGCCTTTCCATTTCTTATACTTACTAGTTGGTGGAGTTCTTGTTAAACACACTTGTACAAGCATACACGTAGTTGGACTCTCCCCATTGGAGGTGAATACCTTCCGATTTTGCTATGGGTGGAGATACGCCCTCGTTATCCATTATGTATGTGATAGTGGCCCTAGTTAACCAGTTAGTTGTCAGCATGATTGTGAGATTGATGGGGAACAGGATGCTAGGTGTTAGATTTCAAATGCTGGGCTTTCGTGAGTTATGATTCGTTTGAGACTTGGTGGAATTGTTGTAAGAGTTGAATAAGACCTTATGTGAACATCATTGGAGGATATGAGTTGTTGACTAGTTGCCCTTGATGTGTCTTGACCTTAGGATAATTGGATTGTGATTCCACCATCATTTTGTATCATCATTTATTATATTCTCGTTGTTATTTATTGCCTTTCCTTTTATTGTTATCTGCAGCATTTCTGGCTATCCAGGAAGACTTTTCATATTTATTTATCGTTTCCTTATCTACCATGATTATACTATTTATTTGACCGGTAGGTTCCTTGACTGCTCCTCGTCACTACCCCCACCGAGGTTAGTCTTAGTACTTACTGGGCACCATTGTAGTGTGCTCATGCTACTCTTCTGTACACATTTGTTGTACAGGTACATGTACTCCCATTCAGTTCTGCCAGCCTCGGAAGGAGACATATCGGTAGAGACTTCGAGGTATATATGCTACGTCCGCATACCGAGGAGTCCTTTTCCAGCTTTCTGTAATAAGTATAGTTCTTTCAGTATTTCTCCTTTGTATTGACATTCATGAGTCAAAGCCTCTTATGTGCCCCTTAGCTTGTGATTTGTGAGATTCCGGATTTTGGGAATATTTTTTAGCTTCGAGACTTGTTGCTGTATGTGCCAGGCGTCACCTTAAACACTGATTTATTTCACTAGTTCAGTTTAATTACTTTATTCTGCAAATTGGTTTACATTCTGCATTGTTAGGCTTACCTAGTCGTAGGGACTAGGTATTGTCATGACATGTTCATGGAGTTTATATATATCAAGAATCCAAAAATTGGAGTTCAAATGACCCCTCCAGTCCTCAATTTAAAATCTCAAAATCCCAAGCCCTAGTTCTTCCTTCTTAGCTAAATTTCCATGAATTTCTAGGCCAATTTCACAATATAATCGTGTTTTACTTTCAAAAATCTTACCTTCAATCAATTCCAGTCGAATCGCTCTTCAGTTTCGTCTAAAAGCTCCCAAGGAAGTTCAAAAATGGTGGAAAAAAATACCTTAGCTCTCAGAAAAAATGAACTTTTAAAACCTTTCTCTGAAAAGGCATTTTCGCATCTGCGGTTGCCTTACCACATTTGCGACTACCGCTTCTGCGGTAGTTACTCCGCTTCTGCGGAACTCCCAACTCCGCCTAAGACCGATTTTACGGTCAGTTGTCTGCATTTGCGGACACCGCTTCTGCGCACTTCGTTCGCTCCTGCAGAAATTACCATGGCCTCTACCTTCGCTCCTGCGACTCTTCTACCGGATTTGCGGCTCCAAGACCGCACCAGCGGAACAACAATATTTCCTCAAGGACTCGCACATGTGACATGATCCTCGCATCTGCGGAACTGCTTTTGCGGCCCTTTTTCACAGACGTGAAATTACCAGATATCACCAAACCAACTATTTCACAACTCCAAAATCCATCTCGATGGCTATCCGAAATCACCCTGAGGCCTCTGAGACCTCAACCAAAAATCCAAATATGATCCAATATCTTATTCAAACTTGCTCGAACCATCAAATCACCGTAGTTAACACAAAAACCATCAAATTACATCAAATTCAAGTCTAAGTTCATCCAAATCTTCTGAAACTCGCATTCGATAAAAAACCCAACCAAAACACTTCCGAATCAACTGAAATTATACACATATGTCCCAAATCAAATAGTGGAGCTACAGCAACTCTCGAAAATTCCAATCCGTTCCTCGAATCAAAATCTCACCTATCAACCGAAATTCACCAAAATATTAACTTCGCCAATTCAATCCAAATTCTTCTACGAACTTCCAAAATGCATCCCGATCGCGCTCCTAAGTCACACCTAACAGAGCTAGCCACATCATAAAAATTTCGATCCGAGCTCATATACACATAAGTCAACTCTTTCAAATTCAAAGCTTCCAGCTGAACTATTCTTTCAAATTCATTCCGATTTTTCCTGAAAACCAAAACCAACGATCCACATTAGTCATAATGCATAACACGGGGTAAGTCATGCCCGAGAACTGGCGATCAAAGTGCAAAAGCTCAAAACTACTGGTCGGGTCATTACATCCTCCCCCACTTAATCACACGTTCATCCTCGAACGTAGTTGGAGTTATTCTAGAAGCTAAACAATAGCTGAATAACCTTACAAGCATATACCCAGGATGATCCCATGTCACCCTATCTCATATAGTTCTGATAGCACAATATAACTAAAATTTCACAATCCATCCTAGTTCATTAACAATAGAAACCACATTCCCATTTCGAAATCATCCACAAGATTACAACCGCACATTAATACTCTGAATAAACCCGCACCAGCTGTAATAACCCGTATTTGCAACCTCGGTGCCATTATACGATATACTACATAACCCAAATACTCGAAATGATAACTTCTGTTCACAACAGTTGCCCGCAACACCCGAATATCGATAGAAAACCTCTTATCAACTAAGGTCTCATTCCAACACTTTCATATTTGCCAACGATTAAATGAAACACGCAAAAAACCATACCCTTTGCTCAGACCAACCATTCATGAAGCCATTTCTCCTCTGACAACTACCATAGCAAATTTTCGAGCTGAACCTTGCTATTAACCTTCCAACATGCTGAAATCAAATTCGTTCGTAATCATTAATGACCCCAACGATCACCTCGTATCCAACACACCACTCTGGTGATGTGATACATCAATACAGGCCTAAGCCATAACTTGCGTAGTCGGAGCACCAAAGCAACAATCTGAACATACTCATATCATGAAACTGACCCAAGCGAAAGAGTCGTACCGCAAGCTCACAAATATCAATCACATCACACGGCTGAGATCTCGTCTCACATCATAGTAATAGAACACACAACTTTGACCCGCAAGGTCATATTTCCATATAGCTTTGCTATCATGCGCGATCCCATCCTAATACTGCTCCACATGAAACACATCAAGTCACTATGCTCAAAATTGACAGCCGTGCACAATTTGATGTCCGAAATCAAAGTAAATCATTACACCCACGGTGAAACAAGTAACATATACCATGCAAAACCGATAGGACATAACTGATATGCCACTCGCAGAGCAATACTACATGTTTTCCCTACTTGACTTCCACTGTGAGACCCCAAAAGAATCGCACCATCCATGCCTATAACCAACAAATCACAATACATCGCAACACCGAAAAGCAACTCATAGGTCTCCCCAGATCACTAATAAGCTCAATAACGGTTGAATCAACCTATCCCTCATCAATATAATTCAGAGCCAACCGAGCCGACTCGAGCTAGAACATACATCCACATTGACCTGCCAACGAACTCCTCACCAAGGAAACCTGAAGTTATTCCTTCCACTACTATAACTCCTGCCGGTGCCATACGATACGATGCCCAGCACCAGATCAATACCAAAATCCACAACTTTGGCCGACGACATTCTCGGCCATAAGAAACACATTCGAAAAGTCCCTCAACACTATAACTGAATCATTGATAACAACATCTGCACTGACATCCATCACGAAGACCCAATTAAGAAAAGCAATCCTTCCAAGCCGTCCGTTGGTTCTTCGAGGCATAAACCATTCTACTAGAACGTACTCTGACACACCTCGCCACACAACCCGTGGCATTTCCGGCGTAGCCCATAATACAATAATCCAAAATAATCTAACGTTGAGAAGACCGGTCTAAATCCCAATATCATATCTAAAATCTAATATTCTGAGCAAAGAAAGATCCACTTGAGCCTCCCGATCCCGATAGTCGCTAACCAATACCGATACACACGATCCACAACCACAACATCGCCTGAACATGAGAACTCCCAGTCTCCAACTCTATATAGCACACGAATCATACTACCTAATCCCAATTTCGGCGTCCGAAAGCATACCACACTTAGTACCCAATAATTCCATGATAGATACTCTAACATTTCCCTTGTGCCACCAAGCCAACCTGAATATCACTAGTCGATCAAATAAGAAAGTACCACAATACCACCGAAGCGCCATCCATTTAATCACATTCCCCTTTTTCCGAAACATATATTCTTGTCAAATCACTTTCAACTAGCGGTACCATTTCCTTGATTATCTGAGGCTACTCACTGCCTAAATGTTTGATGAACTTCCTTTCTGAACTGAACTGTAACCTAACACACGCAAATCTCGGTCCTCCACAACATACCGCATAAAACATACCATCCAAGGATACATGAAAACATTACCTCCCTTCCGAGCCACATACATCTATGCACTCAAGTAGTCAAGAGCTTTCAATTGGTCCCATCTAGAACAAAACACTTTACATCCCATGCTCTGCATGCCCATAGAAAATATACATCTTCGACCACGGTAACACCCAACAAGAACTCTTCCAATTCCATTTGCACCAACTAAACTGCCAGTACCGAATCCTTCTAACTAGACCAAGCCAAGCAAGTCGTCGAAACCCAAGAGCATTGCTGCAAAATACTTGTACGAACGCATTACCTCAGACACATACAAAGAATTTATCATATCCTTACCATGCCGATTCGGTCTTACTATCAAGCTACTACATCTATCTAAATTTCCTTATGGTTCATTTGCAATTGATATTTCCTCTTGTTGTAGCACCGCAATTCCTCGACCCAGGCTTACCATACGAGACCCAAGCATAAAACCATACTGTTTAAGACCCATAAGTCGCTGAATACTCTCTCAATTATTCCCAGAAATAATACAGTCCAGAATACTTTACTCTGAAAAACTTCCTGCGAATCTAAATTTGTTACCTTTACTTTCCTGACACTGATATTTAAGGTCCCACAATTAACATAGAAATACCGCAAATCTGGACCTCTTCCAATGAAAACACAGTTTATAACCACCCAAACAACTATGAAATACCAGATTATTCCCTGTAAAATCTTTAGCACATTAGAGCCGTCCTCACAAGTCATTTTACCTTATTCACATTTACCTGACCCAACGAATAGAACCACCCGTGCCTCATTGGCACTCCGATACCGCAGAATGAAATCCTCATCACAATATAATCCCAACAACTTCCCGCTCTATGCATCGAGCATTCTTTGCCAACAACAACTCTAAATATTCCATGATTCTTATACCCTATGAAGAATAATATAACCCTTTTCGAAATTTTACTTTACTCTAACCATAGCTAATTCACTCGCACGCCCCAACTGGAGCCAACATAGCACCCAACTGTGCAATTCAACTGCTCACAGCAGACTCCCCCACTTGGCTCGAAGCCATAGATCAAGATACACTCAATAACTCATAACTCTTTACTCTATTGATGCCACAATACCATAGTGAAATTAAACTCAACTAATTTATAAGTTTGCGATACTCATTTCGTCTAGTACTGTAAACCTTCCGCAAATCTTGCATTCATTCCCGCAACAGTTAAGCCCACTCTCTTAAGCGACCCGAAGTTCAAATTTCGCACGTACTTTTCAATTACCGATGAGATCTTCTAACATACACATAAGGATCACGTCACTTCTGAACACTCCACCTGCTTTTCCTCAATATAACATTTCTATATACCTTCCACCGACATACACAATATACAGTCACTTAGTCTTCCTGAGTCTGAACTTGTACCGCTATGTGCAATCTACCTCACTGCCAACTAGGAGATTTGAAAAGTTTCTTCACACGCCCATAAATCGGAGCTACGCTTTGGAGATCATGCACTTAGTAGTCCACCAATCATTCAGCAGATCCTCTTCGAAACTTCCAAGTCATATAGAAATATCCCACAGTGCTAACATACTCATCATAAAGATATCCAGCCGTCATTCCCACTATTAGGGACAATACTGAACATATAAGTTCAAAACACTTGCTCACACAATCAGCACCTCGGTGCTCAAGCCATAGGCAAAGATCCGGCCTCAAGTCCTTTAGACTGGCCCAATATCAACTCACAGAGATCACGTCTCACCCCTCGATCGGGTAATCATAAGCCATCAAGGCACATATAATCCTAAGCGCTCATGTGCGCATGCGAACGCATGGAAGGAATTTCAAGAGTTACCTTTCAAGCTGAATCAAGGGCACGAAAAGAATTCAAGAATGCGAAATTTTCCTAAAGGTTCTACAACCTCTCGAGGATAAATATAGACGTCTCCATACCGATCCACGAGACTCTACTAAACCTGCTCATGACTCGTGAGACCTATTTAACCTAGGCTTTGATACCAACCTGTCATGACCCAAACCCCGATTCGGTCGTGATAGCGCCTCTCGTGAAGTAAAGGCCAGCCAACCAACCCTTTTTGCCTTTTCAGATTAATTAAATATAATACTCAAATTTAATATGATTAAATAGCCACAATTTAAACATAAGAGTTCTCATTAAAGTGCGGAAACAACCCAAAACACAACCCTAATCGGGGTGTCACAAGTCATGAGCATCTAGAAGAGTCTAAATACAACTACAAGACCAGCAATATACAGAATAGAATTTAGAATCAAAAGAAAGAAATCCGGTGCCGCGAACGCTAGTGGTCACCTTGCTCAGCTGCGATAGGAAAATCTCCAATCAACTCAAAACCCGCTACCGGGTGAACAAATACTTGCATATGCACACGAGTGCAGGGAGTAAAGTGAGTACTCCAACTCAGTGAGTAATATAGGTAAATAATAACTGAGCGGTAAGAAATCACGTATAACAGATCATCACGCTATATAGAAGCAGTGGAATCCCTTTTTAGAAAAAACACTGAAGCTATGAAATCTTTAGAGAAATATTTTAGCTCAGTTTAAGGACTCTTTTGAAAATGCCTTTTTCAACAGATACACAAATGAATGCAATAGAACTAGTGCAGATAAGCACAGAAATCCACCCCTCGGGCCCAACACTGAGTGGTCAAATAATACCAGAACAGTAGGTAAGGATTTCAAGAAATAGCACAAACAACAGATAATAACAGACAAATGGGATAAAGTAAACACATAAAATAGTACTAATATCACTGTGGCGTACAACCCGCTCCACTCTGCGGTGTGCAGCCCAATTCATTTAACATTGACGACGCTCACTGGGGGTATGTACAGACTCTGGAGGGGCTCCTACAGCCCAAGCGCAATATCAAGCGATCTCGTGCAATCAACTAGGCTCTCTGCCTCAATATCAATATAACAATGCTGAAGCGTGGAGCCCGATACATGCTCAGTCCAGAAATTCACATAAGCCTCTCAATCAATATTAAAATAGTAGTTCTCAGGTCAAAACATCGTTAGGAATATTGTATAAGTTTTTCAATCTTAGAAAGATGGCTGAGTTTGCAAAACAGTATTAAAACTTAGGACTGAGATCACACAAGGTGCCAAATAATATGGAAATAGTGATAACAATCCCCGAATGATTAAAATAATCACCACGAAACCCAAATATAACAATTAAATCCAAGTAAGGATGATTCTCAACTACGTTCTAATCGAAAACACGGTAAAAACATCACTCGGGATGGACCAAGCCACCATCCCCAATAACAAACGGCCCCGCACTTGTCGTAGAGCGCGTTTCTCACCTTAATATATCACTACGATGTGCAATCCGGGGTTTCAAACCCTCAGGATATCATTTACAATCACTACTTACCTCGAACCGGCAAAATCTCTAGCCCGCGACGCCCTTGGCTCCTTAAATCGGCCTCCACGAGCAACGAATCTATTCAAATCAAAGCGAGTACATCACAATATGCTAAGGGAACAAAGCCCAACAAAAACAATCAACAACTGGCACAAATCCCAAAATTACCAAAACTCGAGCCCTCAGCCCACTTCTCGAAACTCAAATTTTTTATATAATTAGATTCCTCATCTCCCCACGAGTTTATATATATCAATAATACCAAAATAGGAGTTCAAATGACCCCTCAAATCCTCAATTTAAAATCTCAAAATCTCAAGCCCTATTTCTTCCTTCTTAGCTAAATTTTCATGAATTTCTAAGCCAATTTAACAATATAATCGTGTTTTAAGTTCAAAAATCTTACCTCCAATCAATCTCAGTCGAAGCCCTCTTCAGTTCCATCCAAAAGCTCCCAATGATGTTCAAAAATGGTGAAAAAATACCTTAGCTCGCGGAACAAAAATGAACTTTTAAAACCCTTCTCTGAACAGGCGTTTTCGCATCTGCGGTTGCCTTACCGCATTTGAGGAGCGCTTCTGCGGTATTTACTCCGCTTCTGCAGTACTCCCAACTTCGCCAAAGACCTCTTCTGCGGTCAGCTATCCATATTTGCGGACACCGCCTCTGAGCACTTCGTCCGCTCTTGCAGAAATTACCATGACCTCTACCTTCCCTCCTGCGACTCTTCTACAGCATCTGCGACATCGCAGATGTGGCTCCAAGCCCGCACTGGCGGTACAATAATATTTCATCAAGGATTTGCACCCGTGACCCAATCCTCACATCTGCGGAACCGCTTCTACGACCCCTTTTTCGCAGATGCGAAAATACCACATATCAGCAAACCAGCTGTTTCTCAACTCCAAAATCCATCCCGATGGATTTCCGAAATCACCCCAAGGCCCCAGGGACCTCAAGCAAAAATACAGATATGATCCAATACCTTGTTCAAACTTGCTCGGACCATCAAAATGCCATAGTAAACACAAAAAACATCAAATTACATTAAATTCAGGCCTAAGTTCATCCAAATCTTCCGAAACTCGTATTTGATAAAAAACCCAACGAAAACACTTCCAAATAAACTGAAATTTTACACACACGTCCCAAATCACATAACGAAGCTACAAAAACTCTTGAAATTCCATTCCGACGCTCGGACCAAAATCTCACCTATCAACTGAAATTCGCCAAAATACTAACTTCGCCAATTCAAGCCAAATTCTTTTACGGACTTCCGAAATGCATCCCGATCGCGCTCCTAAGTCATAAATCACCTAACGGAGCTAGCCAAATAACAAAAAATTTGATCCGAGCTCATATACACATAATTCAACTCTTGGTCAAATCTCTTCCAACTGAACTATTCTTTCAAATTCATTCTGATTTTTCCTGAAAACCAAAACACGATCCAAATCAGTCATAATGCATAACACGGGTCAAGTCATGCCCGAGAACTGGCGATCAAAGTGCAAAAACTCAAAACGGCCGGTCGGGTCGCTACAGATCTACTGTGTAACAAGTCACAGAAAAAAAAAGAGTATAACACCGGTGAGGCATTGTACAAAAACGAAACGAGTGTTAGAGAAATTGTGTTGGTAAGTTATTTCAACTGTACTCAGGGAAACGCATTTACTAAAGAGAACTCCCTTGGAACCTAAGGGGACTGGACTAGGATTCACATTGAAGTTGAACCAGTATAAATTCTTGGTGTCTTTAATTCCTGCATTTACTTTCTGCATCATACTTTCTGTCATTATAACTGTTAGGTTATTATATCTAATCGACGCCTCGATTAACTATTCAACTAATAAGCGATTTAAGTTTAAATATTTATAATTCCCTTAAGATATAAATAAGGATAAAACAATCAAAAACCTCTCATATTTAATAGTCCCTCTGGTCCACAATAAGCGATCAATTTGTTTTTGGCTCGTCCATTAAGAAAATACTAAATTGTATACAAAAGTACCTAGTATGACTAAACTACCCTTAATTAAATATTTAATGTGTGGAGTAAGAAAACTTTTTAGGGATATGTATATAAGGGTAATTTTGTAAAAGCAAATTGAATATTTTCTTAATTATATAAATGAACACTTAATTTGGACCAAAATAAAAAAAAAAAATTGAATACTTATTATGGATCGGAAAGAATATCTTCTTAAGACCTCTAACTAAATTGATTTATGCGGCTATAAATTTTCACCTTGATTCGCAGTTTCAACAACTTCGGATTGTTCATAATTTTAATGGAGTATCTAACCTATGAGGAATCATTGACAACATCGTTTTTTCATCAAACAGGAAAAAGAAAAATACTTGAATACATTTTGCTTCTAATTACGTTAGACAAAATAGCAATGCTCTCTGCTTGGTCCAAAAAAAGGGGCCATAAATAGATGTATTTAGAGTTTGTTTGATCATGCTTTTCTCAAAAAAGTATTTTTGAAAAAATTTAAGTTGTTTAATCAAGACGGAAAAATATTTTTGGTCAGCAGCAGAAGCAGTTTTTCTGCTTTTGGGAAGAAGCATAAAATTTTAGCTTCTTCCAAAAAGTAAAAATAGAAATAGAAAATTAATTTATTCTCGACAAAACTATTCTCACTATAAATTTGTATTTTCTAAATTATCCCTTATTGATTAAAATTTTTATTTTCATTTTTGTTTCTTGTTTTTGCCATTCTTTTAAATGTAAAGATATCATATACATGAATCATATTGTAACTTTCAAAATTCTTATTGACTTTTCTTGTTTTTGAATTTTTCTTTGTATATAATATCTTCTAGCTTTCCAAATTAATTTCTTTTTTTTTTTTCACACTAAGGCAAATTATCTATATCTTTCTTTTGATTATCAGTTCTCTTCTTATAAATAATCATTTATAATTTTTTCTCTTATAAGCTATTAATTCCCGAATCTTTAAAATAATTATCAAATCTAATTTGTAAAAATTACCTACAAATAGGTAATTAATTTATAATTGCATCGCATAATCTATATATTATAAAAAGGAAGAAAAAAAACTCCACATTAAGCCGAGTGGCAGCCTCACAGTAGGTCACAATCCAGGACAAAGTTAGTCACTTTAGATAATAATTAGTTTTTTTTAATTTATATTATAAAAAATTAAAGTATGCATTATGTGTTGTTAATAATTAGTTACTCTTTTTGAATTTGAATTTAAGAACTATTTCTATTTCAAGCTCAATGCCGTCTTTCAAGTTTGGTACTTAGAATCATTTTGTTACAGCTATCATGGCTATACAAAATTTAATCCGACGATATTCTTCTACCGATAAGGAATTCAACTATTATGCTAATGAAGATATTAACGCAGAGATTGAGAAAAGCGGTGGACTTCTGGTATTTCTTTAGAAATGTAAGGGAAGTCTTTTACTAATATGAAAACGTTGTATGATAGAATTAGAGATGAAATTGTTGAGAAATATTATCACGTGGGAGCGATTTTGCTTATTATTTCATGGTGGATTATCAATATTTAATAATTTGTGGAATAGACTTCTAATTCATACTGAATAATGTATTTTAATTATTCAAATCATCATTTAAACAATAAGTAATTATACTAGATAATGTTGTATGCTTTCGTAAAACTATATGTATGTATATTGATTTAAATCTTTAATATGTATGTTTACTTTATTTTTATATTTAATTAAGTATAATAAAAAGTCTCTTACAATAAATATTTAAGTTTATTTTTCTTTTTAAAATAATTATTAAACCTTGATACTATCCTTTTTGGTAATTTGACACTTAAAAGTACTTTTTAAAAAGATCGGTCAAACACAATTTATTTATTAAATATTGTAAAAAGTAATTTTTAAATAAAGCAAAACACAAATTATTTTTATTTTAAAAGTACTTTTGGATAAAGCATTTTTAAAAAAGTACCTTTCATTAAAAAGACATCGTTAACTTAACAAAAGTTGGTCCCAAAATTCTGTTAAGCTGATAGCACCTCTAAAAAAAAAATCACCTCTAAACGCCGTCCCACTTTATATTTTCCCTCTTTCTTATATGATATATCGTACCCTGGCTATAACATCATATTCCTATTCTTTTATATGCTGAATTTAAATCCATTTTTGGAACAAGTATACTAGCTTTCTCATGATATGGCGAACCGAGTGTACTCTCTCATTGCTGGCTCGCCACTATCGGACCCTTTTCAGAACTTGCGCTCGATATCTAGCTTTGGACGTGGGACAAAAGCTCCACGCTTCCGTTGTCACCACAGGCCTCGAATCCTTCCCAAACACATTTATCCGTAATTCTATTCTCCATTTGTATGCAGCGTGTGGGTGTGTTCTATCTGCACGCAAGGTGTTTGATAAAATTCCGCTGCCATACAAAGACACTGTCGACTGGACAACATTGATGGGCTGTTATGCACACGGAAGGTTGCCCCTTGATGCCCTCAGCTTGTTTGTTGATATGAGGAAGAGCAACGTTTCGATTGATGAATTTACTATGGTTATTGTGTTCCTTGCATGCGCGAAATTGGGGTGTGATCAGTTTGGAGTTCAGGGACATGGTTGTTTGGTTAAAATGGGGTTTAGTTCAAGTATTAAAGCATGTAATGCTGCTATGGATATGTATGTAAAGTGTGGGTTAATTGATAAGACAAGAAGGATTTTTAATGAGATGGGAGAAAAGAGTCTGGTTTCTTGGACTGTGCTCTTGGGGGGATTGGTGAAGTGGGAAGGTTTGGAAAAAGCAAGGTTGTTGTTTGATCAAATGCCTGAGAGAAATGAAGTAGCTTTGACAATAATGGTTGCAGCGTATATTGAGAATGGCTTAACCAAGGAAGCTTTTGGGCTTCTATGTAACATGGTATTTGAATCTGAAATTGATTTGAATTTTGTGACACTTTGTTCATGGTTATCAGCTTGTGCACAGTCAGGGAATGTGGTGTTGGGTAAATGGGTACACATGTATGCTTTGAAGATGATAAAACATGAAATCGATATAATGGTGGCAACTGCCTTGATTAACATGTATGCTAAATGTGGGAGGATTGATGATGCTTTTCGAGTTTTCAAGGTGATGCCTCGAAGGAACGTAGTTACATGGAATGCCATGCTAAGCGGGCTGGCAATGCAGGGAAAGGGAGATATGGTATTGCATTTGTTTGCTCAGATGGTTAGAGAGGTCAAACCAGATGATGTTACATTTACAGCTGTGTTAAGTGCTTGTAGTCACTCAGGTTTAGTTGTTCAAGGTCGACACTTATTCTATAGCCTTGAATCATCATATGGAATAAAGCCTTCTGTAGAGAACTATTCTTGCATTGTGGATCTTTTGGGTCGGGCAGGACATCTTGAAGAAGCAGAGTCCATAATCAGAAGAATGCCGATTGCCCCCAATGAAGTTGTGTTGGGATCACTATTGGGGTCCTGCAGTGTCCATAAAAACCTTGAGCTGGGGGAATGCTTAATGAAAGCACTGATCCAAATGTATCCTGATAATACCGAGTATCATGTCTTGCTTTCCAATATGTACTCTTTAGCTGGAAAAAATGATGAGGCAGATTCTATTCGAGTAGTTCTTAGAAACAGAGGCATAAGAAAAGTGCCTGGCATGAGTTCTATTTATGTTGGTGGCGAAATCCATTGCTTCAGTGCAGGAGATACATTGCATCTGCAAAGTCGAGAGATATATATGATGTTGGATGAGATGATTCGAAAAATAAGATTGGCTGGCTATGTACCAGACACGGCCTGCCAAAAGTTCTCAGGATCTGATAATGGTGGGTATTACAGTAACAGCCATGAGGAGAAGGAACAGGCATTGTTCACTCACAGCGAGAAGTTGGCTGTTTGTTTTGGGCTCATAAGAATACCGGCTGGCATGCCTCTCTATATTTTCAAGAATTTGAGGATATGCCGAGATTGTCATTCAGCCATGAAGATTGTTTCCAAAGTATATAATAGAGAAATTGTAATAAGAGATCGTAGTCGCTTTCACTGTTTCAAGCTAGGTTCATGCTCTTGTTCTGACTATTGGTGAGAGAGTCACGAGAATGTCAAATGAAAAAAGAAGAAACTATAGATAGTTTGTTTATCATTTATATAATTGTTAATTTTAAAATCAATATGAATATGCTAGTAGTGGTTGATTTGGCTCTTTGGGGACTGTTCAATGAGGTGGTAACGGAAGTAGTAGGAACAGATAATTTTGAGAGAGCATTTATAAGGTACATAAACATATGCTATATCTATATATAATAAATATAAATAAAGCTGGGCAATAAAAGTTTGATGTGGCACCTCTCACAATCTTGAATTCTCATTTATCTTTTTTCTCATTGTCTGATTTTTCTCTTTTTTTTTAATTGTGTAATATGTTATAAAAAAAATTCAAAAGTCACCTCATTTAAGGAAATTGAAACTGCAAGTTTTAGTGCATTTATATCATGCCAAACGTTGAACACCCTTTCTATTCCTAATGTTAATGTTTCGTTTCATGGCTTTCTGCATTCCATGCGTGAAAACGTTTTTAAGGACAGTTGCTCATTAGTTCTTGTACACTTTCTACAAGGAATTGAGCAAAAAAAAATTGTTGCCTATGATTTACGAACTATATATAAAGTGAGATGTGCAATGATTTTTTTTTATCTTCACTTTTTGTCGTTGATAACATGATAACTTCGATCCTCTGACTCAACAATTCTCAAGGTAATTAAGCAAATATGTTCCTTTTGTTCGTGTTTTTTTATATTTATTTCAAGCTTGCAAGATTTTTTTTCTCATTAAATCTTGAATTTGTAATTCAGTTTTCTCTTTGACATTATTAGTAAAATTATTTACTGATTAATGTAAAGGAAAGAAGAGAATTTTACTCGAAGATTTGGCGATGTGATTATTGAATAAGTAATTTAACATTTGATGATACTTATAGAGTACGAGAATAATAGGGTAAAAATTAAATAAATTTATTATGTAAACACTTTTCAGTTTTTATATTTCTTATTTCTTTGTCTTAATTATCTAACGTTCATTACTCTTAAGCTCCCTTCAAATGATTAACATAAATACGTCTCTAGCTCTCCAGCACTATAATGTCTTCTCTCCAAATTCTCATCTTTTCTTGTGACACGTTCACTAAAAAAAATCCCTTTGTAGCCAATCATTTATTAAAAAAAATGGGCGAACGACGGGAATTGAACCCGCGCATGGTGGATTCACAAACCCCCCCCCCCCCTTCCCCTTTCTTTTTTCTTTTGATATCTCTGGACTGATTAAACCAATTTTTCGAAATAGGTCAGATAGGACCCCCTTTTTTACGTCCCCATGTTCCCCCTGTGTGGCGACATGGGGGCGAAAAAAGGAAAGAGAGGGATGGGGTTTCTCTCGCTTTTGGACGGATTTGCTCCCTCTTTCAGTAAGTCTTCTTCTTTAGTAAGAAGAGTACTATTTTCATTCATAATAAATCTTGCGGAGATAAGAAAAAGACTGATAGTAATCTTGTTGGAAAGTAACTGAAAAGATATTAATCCAGGCAAGAATAGTCAAAGTGTAGCTTTGAAATGAGAAATGTTGGAAGCAAGAAGTCACTTTTGTAATATTTTCTGCGGCCATTGTTGTTTCTATTTGTTTAATCAAAAAGTAGAACTTCGATCAAAGCTTTAATTTATAAGAATTCGGGTTACTAATAATTAAAAATGAATGAAAGAAATTAATTTTGCTAACAATAAGATAAACAGAAGAGAGCAAAGTTAACCGGTATATTCATATGATCTTTCGTGTCCTTACAAATGATCAATTTTTTCCTTTTTATAGCTATCTCAAAGATATATGTTTTGCCTTTGTCATAATAAGGTAATTATAGACAATTAAATGCATTAAATATTGTATTAAATATTATATCAGTACTCTCTTGTGTTGTCAGATTCTTTCTCCTTAATTTGCGGATTTAAATCGGTACA
This sequence comes from Nicotiana benthamiana, assembly GCA_034376525.1. NCBI lineage: Eukaryota > Viridiplantae > Streptophyta > Magnoliopsida > Solanales > Solanaceae > Nicotiana > Nicotiana benthamiana. Next base: position 41,558,938 of record CM067336.1, read on the forward strand.
AGCGTCGAATCTTTTGAGTAACTGCTCGTGCATCTACTTGTATCTATTACAACTCGTGCCTCTTTTCCAATCATCATTCTTTGACAAACCTTCATGTCATGACACGTCATTTTTCAATCACTTAAATATATAAACTCAATTTTTCCTAATACACTATTCTTATCCGTTTTGGCATAAAGTAGATACATTGTTTTACTTTGATTGTTCATTCCATCTCGTGATTATTGATTTATATGTGTTTCTTTCTCGTAGTAAAATGAATAATATCTTATTCGTTGTAAGTAGCTTTATTTGTAAATTTATTGATGCTATTTAAGACTTATAAAATTTAATAGTATTTTTTAAAAAGGTGTGAAGCGCGATTAAATTTACTAGCTAGTATATACTACACATTTATTTCCTATTACTTCTTAACTCTCATTGCGTCAATGGGTTTTGAAGAGATCTTTATTTTTACATGTAAGAGGTTTGAAAATAAATCTTTGCAAGGTCATTATCTTCTATTCATATTGTGAACGCGTATGTTAAATCATTTCCTCACTCCTTAGAATTATAAAATAGATCTCTCAGTAGAACTAAGCAAATAGAATATTCGTACAAAAATACAACAAAAAAAGTAGCTCTTGAATCACATATGAATTCTGTAAATAAAAAAAACATAAATTCCTGCCTAAATTTGTTTCAAAGTTTTCAGTTGTTCATAAACCTTTCCCGTGCTCATTTGGTAATTTTACCTCTGTGTGGGTTTTAAGGTATAGTTTGGACGGATATTAGTGTTTAACCAAAAATAATAATTTTGGTCAAAATTTTATTTTAGAAGAACTCGAATTACTGATAATTACTATATAAAATGATTTAAAGAAATTGGCTTCGATAATAATAAGATGAACAGAAAAAACAAAGTAAATCGGTATATTCCAATGATATTTCGTGTCCTTACAACTGATCCGTCATATCCTTTTATAACTATTTCTAAGTAATACGTTTCATTCCTTCTATAATTGAGTCATTATTGTCAATTAATGATATTTTATGACATTTACTGTAACGTTACAATCAACAATTATATCAATACAGATTCCTTAAAGTTTCGGTATTTAATACCCAATAGTATGTATCTATTCCTTATTTTATACCAGATTCATTCTCTTTAATCATAAAGAGGCTCGAGCACCTGTCCTCCTTGTCTTTTATCTTAATATATGCTCGTGCCTGTTGAAGCTCGTGCCTCTTTGATTATTCTTCATCACTTATTCTTCTTTAACTGGTCCACGTGTCATGACGTATCATCTTACAATGAATTCCATATATAAACATAATTGTTTCCAATACAGATAGTCCCCCAACTTGCCATTTATTCATCGGTAGAATATTTGGGAAGTGGACCTCATTAAAGCGGCAATACTTTCCGCCATTTAATTTTTTTCTGGAATTGATGCTTCGACTGTCTCTTCCATTTAATGTCCATGACACGTGGCGTCTCATGGTTGATTCTGCAACCTTTCAGTTCCTTTTAAGGCTTTTTTACGGCTTTACCAATTACGAAGTGTCAATTTTCATTATGACGTTTCCTTCATTGCACCTTTTCCTTTGAAGGTCGCTTCTGACTATAAATGTAACCTTTTCCTTTGTCCTTTTCACAAAAGTTCAGGATATTCAATTTTAATCTTCATCTTTATCGTACTACTATGTCTTCTTCAAACCCTAACCCTCGGAGAGTTCCCATTGTTGACAACCTTTCTCTTGCTCCTATTAGAAGAAGGAGAGGGGGAAGGCTACATAGTTTAGGATCTTCTTCATCACGGATTTCCTATGTTCCTTCATCGAGTTCGACTCCTACGTCTAGAACTAGGGGTTCTCTTTCTCAAAGGTCTTCTTATAGAGGTAAAGAACCCTCTGAACCTTTTCGTGAACCTCTACTGGAGGAAATAGTTCCTGCGGAACTATCTTTCTACAATGATAGAGAATCCCTTAGAAACCAATTGTCCTCTTTAGATCGTGCTGATAAATATCCAACCCAAATCACTGAAGGTTTGATTTCAATAGTTCGTAGAGATTGACATTGGAGCCATGGCTTTCCCATTATAATCCCTAATGCAAACCAAAGAATCACCTCATACTTAACTCGGTTTTCTTTTATTTATACTTACTCTTTCACGTTGGTTTTAAGCCTGCTATTGACCCCGTTATACTTGAATTTTATCGTTTTTTTTTACGTTTGCTTAGGACAAATTGGCTCTATTGTGTGGAGGGTTGTTGCCTGTTTGAGGCATTTAACCAACATGGCTGGCGTGCCTTTCATTTTCTCTCATTTAATCCACCTCTATTCTCCTAAACTCTTTCGCCAATGAGTCTTTACTCTAGTGGCAAGAAGTAAAAGAGTTTTGGTTAGTCTAGAAGATGACAAAGACCGTGGCTGGTACGCCCGATTTGTTGCTGCCCCCACTGTTGGTTTAGTGGGTGATGAAAGTGTTCCCTTCCCTGAGAAGTGAAATTTTGCACGTGAGTTTTCTTTTTAATAACTTTCTCGCACCTTTTTTCCTCAATTTTGATGATCATAATTTTAATTTTCCCTCTCTTTTCCAGTGACCATGAGAGTTGTTGATGAAATTCCCAATTTCCGTGGTTGGGTAGGGAAGTTATTGCATACCGCTCCGATGGATGGTAGATCTTGGAAAAATCTCTCTCAACGATTTGGCTGGAAAGTGAAAACTTACGGTAAGAGTTTTTTTTACTCATTATTTTCTTCAGAAATTATTTTGATCCTTCTTTTTGTCAGGATTTCCCATTCGAGGCGCAATTGCTGAGGTCGTCGCAGCTTCCAGAATTTCTATGAAAAGGGCCCAAGAGATAATTTTGGGTTTTTCATCAAAAAGGAAAGCTTGTGCTGATCAAGACTTTGGGGAGGAAGAAGAACAACATGAGGGATCTTTGACAAAAAGGCCAAAGCATCTCCCCCTCATTCTATTCCTTCCACCGAGCCTGTTGAAGCCTCGTCGGTGATTTCTGATGAAGATACTCCCGTTGCTGCTTATGTTTCTACTGAACAACTTTTTGCCCGCGGGTTTGGTAGTGAAATTCTTTAGCCAACTTCTAATGAAGCACCCCTTGTTTTTTTTTTCACCCGTTCCTTTGATACCCTCTTTGCCAGTCGTGATTGTTACCATTGTTTCTCCTCCCAGGCTGTTTCTACACCCCAGTATGTTTTTACTCCTTCTATAGTTCCTCATTCTACAATTACTACTTCAACTATCCATCACACCGAGGTTGGTTCCTCAAGTAGAGGTGAAGCTATGAGGCAAGTTACCATTGAAGTTCCTGCTAAGGGTAACCTTTTGAAAAAATCAGGTCGAGTTGACATGTGGTTTAAACCTTTCCAGTAGAAAGAGCAAAACTTGATAGACACAATTCATCGACTTTGTTGAACGATATAGTGCATGCTTCTTTTAAGGTACCCTTTTTCAAATCTTTCCCCCTTTTTAGGTCAATCTAATTGGCACGGAGATGATGAAGAGGGTTTTCCTCTTAGAGCAATTAGCGCATGGCTACCAAGTGGAGGCAGATAATTGGAAGGAACAGTTTGAAAGTCTTCAAATTGACATGGAAATATTAGAAGAGAGTACATGTACCTTAGGGCAGTAGGTAAGGGTTTTAGCTTCAGATTTGGCTGTTGAAAAGGCTTCATCAAATCAAGCAGGTAAAGAAAAGAATCTTCTCGAAACCTCTTTTTCCGAGCAACTCTCCAAGGCAAGTGAAGAGATCAGAGAGTTGAAGTCTCTTTTAGGTAAGAAAGAAGTATATGCTGGTGAACTCGTGCAAACTCTGACTCAAACTCAAGAAGACCTCTTGGTATCTTCTGATAAAGTTCGCTCCTTAGAAAGTTCACGTGCTTCTCTTAAAACTTCTTATGAATCTGCCTTGGTTGAGAATGAGAAGCTAAAAAATAAAATTACTGACTAGGAAAGAGATTATGAGATTCTTGAAGATAAAACTACCATTGAAGTGATTTGGGAATTTTTAAATTCTCGTCATGATAACCTTGTTGAAGTTAGCCAGGACAATTTTAACTTGGAATATGAGTTAGCCAAGATCAAAGAGACTATTGAAAAGGCTCAATCAGACCTAAAATTTTTCTTTTTCCGTGGCTGAAGCTTCTGGAAATGCTAAAGATGATATGGGTATCCCACTCCTTCAAGTCAAGTTGAGCCTGCTACTGCTGATGACTCTGCTTTGGCTCCTTCTTCAACTCCTCAATGACAAGTTAAATGATGTGTGACTTTTTTCTTTTTTCTTTCTTTGGTGGAATGTGATTGCAACCATTGGTCATTTTTTAGGGTTTGAAAACGTTAAGTCCCCAGACCTTTTTTCGGGATATTTTGTATAAGAAATTCTTAGTTTATAACTAAGTTCATACTTAGACTAAACTTTTTAATATTAAGAAGTTTTTGTAGCTATTTTTGAACTTTTGTCTTGCCTTTATATTAAAAGACTCATTCGATAATTTGCACTTTACATTGTAAAATACTTTTTTAATTCCATGACTGTTTTAAATCAATAATGAATTTCATAAAAGAGGGCCCTTTTATTTTAGCACTTAATGAATAAGATGTCTCAACTTCATAATGGTGTTAATGTACAATAAAAGAAATAGGAATACACATGTTTTTTTTTGGAATAACTTCGACAAGTTTTTATTTGAACTTTGTCAAGTTTTAAATAACACTTTACATGTATTTAAATAACTTACTTGTAACATTTTTCCTTATAACAGATTTCATAAAAGAAAATGAATACAAGGTTTTTACTTACCCGTTTCAGTTACCCTAACTATGATAAGGTTTTTATATGGCCTTAGCTCGTGACTTTGCTCTGCACTTGACTCATTCAATGAGTAAACTTCTCAGGCTTGAACTTTGATTATTTCGCAATCTTCTTTTCCTTCTTTATACACATGTATATATGTATTATATAGTCTCCCAAGTGTTTGAGCTTTGAATTATGAAGTCTCGAGCACTTGATTGTTCCTCTCATTTGGCCCTTTCCCAGAAAAGGAAAAACACACGGGACTCAGAGGTGCGATTATAGATAAAGACTACTTAACCCGTCTGTATTTCTATCAGAATAGTTGTAACCCTAGACCGAGAATTTTAGTTTATTCCACGTGCCTTGCAGGTCGTGATTCATCATCTAGTATGGGCTAGTTTTTTGCCTATCATCTAAAATCATTCTTAAAACGGTTAAGGGTCAAAACTGCCCTCAACCTATCGACTCCGGAACAAAATTGCCCTCCGTTTACCTTTGGCGAAGCAAATGCCCCCACCGTTAACTTTGTGGCCTATTTCTACCCCTAAAATCTAGCAGAATCTTGAATTTCATTTTTAATTTTTTAAATGCCACGTGTCACGTTTTGATTGGGACATATAAAGAACGGAAAATTGGGACATATAAAGAATGGAAAAAGGGTCAAAACTGCCCTTAACGTATTGACTCTGGAACAAAATTGCCCTCCTTTAACCTTTTTTGGGTCGGGTCGGTCGGGTCGGGTCGGTCGGAATTTGGGTCAAGTTTATTTAATGGCCAATCAAAACGTGACACGTGGAATTAAAAAAAATTAAAAATTAAATACAAGCATCCCGACCGACCCATCCCAAAAAACACCAAACTCTCTCTTCATCTTCCTCACAACACGCCCTCTCTAACCCTAAACCACCAAACGACCTCTCATGGCTACCCCGTTGCTTCATCTTCCCCGTCCAGCCCGTCACCTTCACATCACCAGAAAACTTCACAACCAAACAGCCCCCCTCCATCACAAACCAGGCGTCCAACCCGTCCCCCATAACCAAGCCATGAAAAACCAACCCCCCATTGGATAGGAATGACCAATCCACTTTAACTGAAGATGAATATATGTAATATATCAAGCTCTTTACATTTGTTGGAAAGCGGGAAATCACATTACACTTCAACCTGACCGACCCGACCCAAAAAAGGTTAACGGAGGGCAATTTTGTTCCGGAGTCAATACGTTGAGGGCAGTTTTGACCCTTTTTCCGTTCTTTATATGTCCAAATTTTCCGTTCTTTATCTGTCCCAATCAAAACGTGACACGTGGTATTAAAAAAAATTAAAAATGAAATTCAAGATTCTGTTAGATTTTAGGGGTAGAAATAGGCCACAAAGTTAACGGTGGGGGCATTTTCTTCGCCAAAGGTAAACGGAGGGCAATTTTGTTTCGGAGTCGATAGGTTGAGGGCAGTTTTGACCCTTAACCGTTCTTAAAATTTTAACAATTCAAATATAAAATTTTGAAACATGGATACCTGACCGTGGGTACTCCTTAGAAATAGTATCTCTTCAGGTGAATGACATCCAATGTGAAGGTAACATCTTGCCATCCATCATTTCTAGCTCGTATGCTCTTTACCCTGCGATACCATGAATCCTGTAGGGTCCTTCCAGGTTGGACTTAATTTTCCTACATTGGCCACCTTCGTAGATTGAAAAACTTTCTTGAGCACAAAGTCCCCAATCTTGAAGTATCTTAGGCATGCTTTCCGATTGTAGTATTGTTCCATGACCTGTTTTTGTGCTTCCATTCTTATTAATGCAGCTTCCCTTTTTCCTTCGAGTAGATTAAGGTTTATGCGCATTTCCTCTTCATTAGATTCTTCTGACGTTTGTGTATACTTCGTGCTTGGATCTCCTATCTCAACTGAAATTAAGGCTTCAGCTCCATACACCAATGATAATGGTGTTTCTCTCGTACTTATTTTTGCTGTCGTGCAGTATGACCATAAAACACCAGGTAGCAATTCTGGCCAATTACCTTTGGATTCCTCCAATCGCTTCTTTAAATTATTGATAATGACTTTGTTTGTCAATTCAGCTTGTCCGTTGCCCACCAGATGATAAGGTGTAGATGTAATCCTTTTGATCTACCAACTTTGAAAAAACTTTGTAATATGTGCACCTATAAATTGTGGGCCATTATCACACACGATTTCCTTTGGTATACTGAATCGACATATGATATTTCGCTAAATGAAATCTCCGACTTCTTTTTCTCGTACCTGTTTAAATGTTCTTGCTTTTACCCATTTAGTAAAGTAGTCAGTGAGAACGAGCAAGAATTTTACATGTCCTTTTACTTGTGGTAGTGGACCCACGATTTTCATCCTCCATTTCATAAAAGGCCATGGTGCATTAACCAGATGTAGCAACTCCGTAGGTCTATACATGTTATTACCGTATCTTTGGCATTTATCACATTTAGCCACAAAATATTTCGCTTTTTCTTCCATTTTAGGCCATCAATAGCCACCTCTAATCATGGTTCTTACCAGGGATCGCCCTCTTGCATGATTTCTACAATGCCCCTCATGTATTTCTCTCATTACATATTCTGTTTGAGAAGGACCGTGGCATCTTTCTAAGGGACCATTGAACACTTTTTGATAAAGATTGCCTTGATTTAAACAATAGCGAGCAACATTTTTTTGAAGCGCGTGGGCTTTCTTCTTATCTTCGGGGACGGTACCATACTGAAAAAAGCAACAATCTCGTTCCTCCAGTCCTAGGTTAAGTTATTGAAATTTACCTCATTTTTATCTGGAAAGATACTGAATAAAATAAATGAATTACGAAAGCATTTTCATTGCTCGTTACATCTACCGCAGATGCGAGCTTGGCTAGGGCGTTCGCCTCGATATTTTCATTTTTTGGTATTTGTACTTTCCAGGTTTGAAATTACCTGATCAGATCCCGTACCTTCTCTAAGTACTACTGCATCTGTGCTTCCCTGGCCGTATAATTCCCTAGCATTTGGTTAACTACGAGCTGCGAATTGCTTCTGATTACAATTTGATCAATGCCAAGTTCTCGTGCCAGTTCCAAACCTGTAATCACAGCTTCATACTCTGCCTCATTGTTCGTTATAGAATGGCATTTTATATCTTGCCGAATGGTTTCCCCGTAGGTGGTACCAAAACAATTCCTAAACTTGCTTCTTTCATATTAGATGAGCCATCGGTAAATAAAGTCCAAATTCGTAGATTAGACCCGTTGAACACCTGTAATTCTTTTTCTGTTTCTAACAGCATCCCTTGGCTAAAATCAGCACAAAAATCTGCTAACACCTAAGATTTTATCGCGGTTCTGGGCTGTTATGTGATGTCATATTCCCTTAATTCTATAGCCAATTTGGCTAATCTACCTGAAAACTCATGCTTGTGTAATATATTACATAATAGATAAGCAGTTACTACGACAATATGGTGACATTGAAAATAAGGCCTTAGTTTTCTAGATGCCATGATCAGTGCAAGTGCAAGCTTTTCTAATTGAGGATACCGCGTCTCCACATCTAATAATGATTTACTGACATAATAAATCGGATATTGTTTACCTTGGTATTTATGAACTAAAACAACACTCACCGCTACTCTTGATAGGTATGTCTTCAAATTTTTGAGTGCCATGTTGACACTCCTCAGTCCATGCGAACCGATCTTGCTTTTTAAGAGCTGAAAATAATTTAAAACACTTTTCTGATGATTTAGAAATAAATCTCCCCAAGGCTACAATTCTTCATATCAACCTCTGGACTTTTTTTTACTTGTATGTCAGGAATTTCTTCAATGGCTTTAATCTGCGCGGGATTCACTTCAATACCGCAGTTAGAAACAAGAAAATATAAAAACTTACATGATAAAATTCCGAATGCACATTTCTCAAGATTTAGTTTCATATTGAATTTTCGCAAGATCTGAAACGTATCAGACAAGTGCGATATATGATCCCCTGAATGTTGAGTTTTAACGAGCATATCATCTATATAGACCTCCATAGTTTTTCCTAATGTTCTTGGAACATTTTGGTCACCAATCTTTAATATGTTTCAGCAGCATTTTTGAGACCAAAATGTATTACTTTATAACAGTAAGCCTACCTTGTCTGTTATAAATGAAGTTTTTTCTTCATCTAGAGGATCCATTTTGATATGGTTGTAACCTGAATATGCATCTAAAAAGCTTAACAAATCATGTCCTACATTAGCATCAATTAGTTAATCTATATGTGGTAATGAAAAAGAATCTTTAGGACAAGCTTTGTTAAGGTCTGTGTAATCTTCACAAACTCACCATTTGCCATTCTTTTTTTCGGTACTACAACAGTATTGCCTAACCAATTAGGATACTTTACCTTGCGGATAGACCCAATATATAATAACTTTTGAACCTCATCTTGAATCACCTGATTTTGAAAGACCCATGCTTTCTCTTCTTTTATTTGACATGTAGATATGATGGGTCTTCATTTAGCTTGTGAGTCATTACTTCCGGTTGTATCCCTTTCATATCAGAATAGGACCAGGCAAAACAATCCACTTTAGTTTTTAAAAACTTAATCAACTTACCTTTCATGTCGTGGCTTAGTAGCCTCAACGTAAACTTTTCTTTCAGGCTATCGTGTAAATAACTCTACAGCCTTCGGTTCTTCAATCGTGGTTTTGATATTTTCATTTTCCTCTGGTTCTTGAATGGAATTGGGCCTTGAGTCCATATCTGTTCACCCTTGTTCAGTTGAGGCTTGTGTTGTGGTAACCTCAACTCGATTATGTAACTGCTATTTTTCTTTGTTTCTCGTACTTGAATCTACTACAAAGTTGATGATCCTGGATATCTGTTGATCCCCACGGATTTGACGTATTCCCCATGGTGATGGAAATTTAATCACTTGATGTAAGGTTAACGGATGCCATCAATCTCGTGGATCCATAGTCTCCCGAGAATCATATTGTAAGCCATCTCCATATCTACCACCTTAAACTTTGTATCTTTGACAATCCCTTGTGCGAATGTAGTGAGTGTTACCTCCCCTTTTGTCACAACCTTGAATTGTCGAATCCAGACAAAGTATGCGCATTTGGTACTAGTTTATCTTCAGCTTGCATCTCGTGTAATAATCTTAGCAGAATAATGTTCACGGAGCTACTTGGATCAATCAAAACTCATTTCACATTAGTATCACGTACAAGTAAAGATATTACCAATGCATCATTGTGTGGAGTTAATACGCCATCTGCATCTGCATCTGCATCATCAAATGTAATACTTTCTTCCTCTAAGACATGTCGTTCCCGCTTCTCGTGGGTAATTGTGACACTAGAAACTTTAGTAGATGTTGTGTACATTACACCATTGATTTCTTCGCCCCCTGCTTATAACATTAACGGTCCTTTTGGGAAAAGGAGGTTTAGGGAGCTCCTGCCCGTTCTTCATGTATGCTTGTTTACCTTTTCCACTGAATAATCCAGTGAGATACCCTTGCTTTAATAAATAATCAACTTTACCTTGCAGCAATCTGCAATCTGCCATTTTATGAACATAATCGTTGTGAAATTTACACTAGTGATAAAGATTGCGCCTGTTTGGATTTGATCTCATTTTTTTGCTAACGCACCTTATTGCCCATGCCTATTAACACCGCTACTAATTCTGTAGTGATGACATTAAAATTGTAGCAACCAAGTCTTGCCTTCAAGTTTCTATCATCATCTCGAAATTCTCGTGAGTTTTGATCGTTTCCAAAACTTGATAACAAACCCGACTTTCTATTTCTTGATCGATGATCGTGCCTTGAATTATCTTGCTTTGATCACGAATCTTTTCGGCTCATATATGGTTTGTACCTATTTTTACCGTACATTTTTTCATTTTCTGAACGTCTCGATCTCACCTTCTCCACTTACTAAGATCGAAAGATAGTGTCTTCTTCTATCCTCAACTTCGTGTCGTATCTGTTGTAAACGTCATTCCAGGTTGTTTCTGGAAATTCACGCAGACTTTCCTTGAGTCTTCTCATGGTTTCTGAACTTTTCTCATTCAAATTACTAGCAAAATCTATAGCTTCCCAATTGTCAGGTTCGCGTGGTAACGTCATTCTTTTACGCTGGAACCTATCCACGAACTCCCTAAGCAACTCTGAATCTCCTTGTTTGGTTTTGAAATATGCTCTATTATCTTTTCAACTTTTTGAGCTCCCGAATGTGCTTTGATAAAAGAATCTGCAAGCTTAACAAAAGAATTTATAGAATATTTGGGTAAAAGGGAATACCATATTAATGCACCTTTGGTGAGTGTTTCACCAAAAATTTTTAACCAACACTGATTTAATTTCTTGTTGTGTTAAATCATTTATCTTCACACCAGTTGTAAATGCAATCACGTTGTCTTATGGATTAGTTGTGCCATCATATTTTGGAATATCAGACATTTTGAAGTTCTTCGGGATTGGCACCGGAGCTGCAGCTGCATTAGGCTTCCATGGTTGTTGTGAGTACTTATCCATATCTATTCCTTTGATTACTGGTGGCACTGCCGGTATTTTCTCTAAGCGATTGCTCTGCTCGTTGAGCTACTTCTGCAAGGTTAGAACTAAATTTTGTAAATTAGAATTAACTATATTACGTGGTTCGCCGTCACGAGACTCGTTTGGAGTTCCACTAGTGCCTGAGTTAACGAGCCAAAAACATGGGTTTTCCAAAGTATTCTGATTCGGAGTGGGTGTTGGTGGTGCAACTGGTAATTGGCTGGTAAAAGCTCGGAGGGCAGTGCTGACTTGTTAAGCAATGAGATTTTTAAGGCATCATCGAGTGCTTGTTCGTTTGCATCTTCAACATTATGATTTGGCACGAATCCGTTTTGATTTGCATCCCATTATTTGTTTCAGAACCATTTTGAGTCTCTTCTCGTGACTGACATTGTGAATCACGCGGTGAGGGAAGTGGAGTCCTGTCAACGACATCATTCTCCTGATGTTGAGGATCTTATTGGTTGTTGTCATTGTTGTTCGACATGGTAAATGTTTTGATCAAAGAATTGATTAAGAAAGTAAACAATTATCAGATTCCAAGTAACAGAACCAATTTGTTTAACTAAAAATAGTAATTTTGGTCAAAGTTTTATTTTAGAAGAACTCGGGTTACTGATAGTTAATATATAAAATGAATTAAAGAAATTGTCTTTGATAATACTAAGATGAACAGAAGAAAACAAAGTAAATCAGTATATTCCAATGATATTTTGTGTCCTTGCAAATGATCTACCTTCTCCTTTGATAGCTATTTCTAAGTAATACGTTCCGTTCATTCTATAATTGAGCCATTATTGTCAATTAATGACATTTAATGTGTAACGTTACAATCATCAATCATATTTGATTCAATACAGATTCCTTAACGTTTTCGTATTTAATACCCAATAGTACGTATCTATTCCTTATTTAGTACAGATTCATTCTCTTCCATCATAAAGAGGTTCGAGCACCTGTCCTCCTCGCCTTTTATCTGAATGTATGCCCGTGCATGTTGAAGCTCGTGACTCTTTAACTATTTTTCATCACTTATTCTTCTTTAACTGATCCACATATCATGACGTGTTATTTTATAATAAATTTCATATATAAATTTAATTTTTCTCAATACAATTAGGTCATCCACAAAGTTTAAATGTCTAACTAGAAAATTCAAGACAACTTCATAAGGGATTTTCTGCATTATCTCCGAAAGAAAAGGAGTTAAGAGGAAAAGAAGTATATATATAGTAAAAGAAAAAGACAGAAAGCAAATATCAAGTCGTATTTGAGAAAAATGATTTCCCAAATCTCAAACCCACCACTGATTTCCACAATTATTTGTCTTATACTATTCCTGCTTTCCTATTATCCACACAAATTTCCACTTCCACACAATTTTCCCTCTTCCCATCTTTTGTCAAACACATACATATACATTCACAACGCATATTATTTTTCTATACTACTAAATTATTAGGATTTTACAAAAGATTGTGAAAATTCTCAGATGGTTCTTGATCCATTATACATACTGATTCATTAGTACAGGGAGTGGAGTAGATACACACAATTTGGTATGGCAATATGTTTTCGTTATTGTCCATGCCAAATGGGTCGTATAGTTGCTGCCCCGGGAATCCATCTTCACTATTGCCAGCTCAATTATGCAAAGGCGATTTCTTGGCCTGGGTCCGGGTCTGGATTATCATCCGGATATCGTCGTGTCAAGTTTGTTGTCAGTGCTGAACTATCCAATGCTTTCTCCGTCAACATTGGCTTGGATTCTCAGGTAAATTTTCTTTTGCTTCTCTTCAGTTAGGAATCTGTACAAGCAATATAAAACTACAAGGTTGTGATAACTGACGAGGAACTGCAGTTGAATCTCACAGCGGATCTTGCTTAAAATGTATTAGTGACGTCAAAATATACTGAATCTACGTGCCTCAAAATAAATTTTTAATGCTGATGCTTTTCGAGTGAGCAAATTTGTGTTTGCGTCATTTTTCATTTAATTGATTCGAAACAGTTTCTAGTCTAATTTCTAGCTCATTAGTATCTAATTATCAGTCTTTCCCCCGACAGTAATCTAGCTCTCCCTCTTTTCCGATAATTGTTTGTTGAAAACTAGATATTGCTGGGTGATTCTTTTTTACTGAACATCAAATTGTCCAGGCTGGTGATACTTCACAGTTACCCCGAATGGGTCCACTACCTGGGGACATTGCAGAGATAGAGGCTTACTGTAGAATCTTTCGGGCTGCTGAACAACTTCATAATTCATTAATGGACACCCTATGCAATCCACTGACCGGAGAATGTAATGTCTCGTATGATGTACCCTCTGACGATAAACAAATACTTGAAGATAAACTAGTTTCTGTTCTAGGATGCATGGTATGTCTTCTAAATAAAGGAAGGGAGGAAGTCCTTTCTGGGAGATCCTCGATTACAGACTCTTTCCGTGATGTTGATGTGCATGTGACGGATGATGAGCTTCCTCCGCTTGCAATTTTCAGAGGTGAAATGAAGAGGTACTGTGAAAGCTTACATGTTGCTCTTGAAAACTATTTGACACCTGATGATCCTCGCAGCATTATTGTGTGGCAAAAACTGCAAAGACTGAAGAATGTATGTTATGATGCCGGATTTCCTCGTGGTGAAAAGAAACCCAGCCATACACTGTTTGCTAACTTTAGTCCTGTTTATTTGTCAACATCAAATGAAGAGACGCAGTCTACGACTTCTGAGGTTGCTTTCTGGAGAGGTGGTCAGGTAACTGACGAAGGTCTTAGATGGCTGTTGGAGAGAGGGTTCAAAACCATTGTAGATCTCAGAGCCGAGACTGTAAAAGACATCTTCTATGAGAAAGTGCTAGATGCAGCCATTTCGTCTGGGGAAATTGAATTAATTAAACTACCTGTTGAAGTTGGTATATCGCCTTCAGTGGAGCAGGTCGAAAAGTTTGCAGCATTGGTCTCTGATTTAAACAAAAAGCCCTTATATCTCCACAGTAGAGAAGGAATTAAGAGGACATCAGCTATGATCTCTAGATGGCGGCAATACATTACTCGCTATACACCACAAGTTGTAGCCAGTACATATAAGACAGCAGACTCAACTGGGAACTCATCACGTGATGCTAGAGGAACTGAAGAAACATTTATGTCGCCAAGGTCAGAAGAAGGTACAAGCTTTAATGATGAAGTCAGCTCTGCATCTGATAATCAAGACGAATCACTGCCTAAAAGATCAGACGACATAAATGCTGATGTGAAAGATATCAAGCACATTTCTGAAACTACGGGCCTAGGCAAGACTGAAGGCGACGAAGTTGTTTCATCCAATAGGAAAAGCACAGTGCTAGAATCTGACAGTGAAGTAGCACCCTACATTAATGTGAACCCACTCAAGTCTCAGCTGCCTCCCTCTAATGTCTTCTCCAGAAAAGAGATGTCCACGTATTTCAGAAGTAGGATGGTTTCGCCTGCAACATATTTTACTCATGAAAGGAAAAGGTTGGAGGTGCTTTCTGCTTCAAGATATAGCTACAAGGGAGTGCCTAAGGGAAATGAAACTACAAGCATATACAGTGAGAACGGAGTGATGGAATCACAAAATTTAAATGGTTCGTCTCACAATAAGCACTTAACTACTAACCCTTCAACTTCCTCGTCAAATACAGAGATGTATGCTGGTCATAGTGACTCTGCAACTCCAGTCTTGAATGGAATCAGCAACGGCGAAGTACAAACCTCAATAAAAAAAGTTGGAATTGTTGACGCAAGAGATGAGTTAGAACGTACTGCTGAGTCTAGAGTCATTACAGGGGAGAGGAAGAATATTGAGGTCTCCACACCTTTGCTGGAAGATAACTTGGAGCAGATTGAAGGAAATATGTGTGCTTCAGCCACTGGTGTTGTAAGAGTGCAGTCAAGAAGGAAGGCAGAGATGTTCTTGGTTCGCACAGATGGGTATTCGTGCACCAGAGAAAAAGTAACAGAATCTTCCTTGGCCTTCACTCATCCTAGCACCCAGCAGCAGATGCTTTTGTGGAAATCCACACCAAAGACTGTACTGCTGTTAAAGAAGCTGGGATACGAACTCATGGAAGAAGCTAAAGAGGTTCTTCTCACAGTTCTCATTAATTTAGTTGAATTTTTACCTTGTGATTTTCATTTTCTACTGATGCTGGGAACCTCTCTTCATTTTTCACTTCTTTCAAGCTCTGAGGAATGCAGAAACTGAAACTATGCTTATCATTAATTATGACTCTGTGTATCTCCCACTGAAAGCACCATCCATCAACCAACTGGTGGAGAGGATCTTTAGTTTTCTCTGTTTGATTTGGATTGTCTTTACCTCTGACTTTCCTTCCCCTCCCACTAGCATACTTTAAATGTGCCATTCTACTTAGTCAACTAGCAGGATGCAGAGATCTTTTGACCAATATGAATCTCAAGTTACTCTCTAACCTGTTAAGATTTCTGTCTGTCCATCTCATTTTGAAAACCGTAGGCATCAGTTTGATGAACTTAGATTTATTACATCATGTTAACTTGCTTATAAGTTGGAAATAAACTATGCGCGTCAAAGTTTTATTTCAAATATTTTGGTTTACATTTCCATTAGCAATTGTCTCCGCCATTCATTCACATATTCTTGTGAGTTTTAACACTCTCTTAACAAACAGAAGTTCTAACACCATCTCCTTTTTTTAACCCCCGAAGGTTGCTTCTTTCTTGTATTCCCAAGAGAAGATGACTGTTCTTGTTGAACCTGAGGTGCATGATATTTTTGCACGAATCCCAGGCTTTGGGTTTGTTCAGACCTTCTATAGTCAAGATACCAGGTGGGATGACTAATAAACTGTACGTGCAGAAGCAATGTCCTTTTCAGTTTTTTTTCTATCTGGTACTTCACGAAGAGATGTATGACCTTGCCTGATGTACCAAATGCAGTGATCTTCACGAGAGGGTTGACTTTGTTGCCTGTTTGGGAGGAGATGGCGTAATACTCCATGCGTCAAATATATTTCGAGGTGCTGTCCCACCCGTCATCTCATTTAACCTAGGATCCCTTGGATTTCTCACTTCCCATCCAGTATGCCTCTCAACTTAAATGTTAAGCTTTAGTTGTTTATTATCTATAAATACTCATCTTTTACTTCCTGTCATCAATTCGTACAGTTTGAAGATTATAAGAAGGATCTTAGACAAGTCATCCATGGAAACAACACTCTAGATGGTGTGTATATAACTCTAAGAATGCGTCTCCGATGCGAGATATTCCGAAGCGGGAAAGCAATGCCTGGAAAGGTTTTTGATGTCCTAAATGAAATTGTAGTTGATCGTGGTTCTAATCCATACCTGTCCAAAATTGAGTGTTATGAACATGACCGCCTCATTACCAAGGTGCCGTTTTTATTCTTAACAGTCAACCCCTTCCAAAACATTTAGAAGGGGAACATTCTATTTTAATATTTTAGATCATGTTTCTTCTAGAAAATTCTACAAGTGCTCTGCTGAATTAATGAGCAAGAGATAAAAGAATAATCATGTCATACTGTCTTATATTATTTGGCAGGTGCAAGGTGATGGCGTCATTGTGGCCACTCCAACTGGAAGTACAGCTTACTCGACAGCTGCTGGGGGTTCCATGGTACTTCTGATACACATCACTTACAAGTATATGTTGTGAAATGCCACAAGTAAATACTGCATTAGAGTCGATAGACCAAGTGAAATGTGAGACCCTTAAAATTCAAATCAGAAGGTTGAGGTTCAAAGCTCGAGCAGTTTGATGTGGCAGCAATGGAAACTAAACAAAGTTACTACAGGGAGGGGAGAACAAACCAATTAACCTCCCCCTGCCCCCTAGATTAAAGCAAGGAAAACATGAAGACGGAAAACATGAAAAATAAAAGAAGATGCTGTGCACTTCATTGTCAAATATACACTTTGCAAGTATGACTTTTACGAATTATTGATGGAGTTGGGTTGATTTCCCCCGTCATACTTTAAAGTAAATAAATGAATAGGTATCACCCTTTTATGGTAAATGTTCCAAATAGGCAATAGTTGTATTAAACAACTTCCTTGTTCTGTTCGAGATATTAGGCATCAAAAGCAGTAATGGCAGAAAATCCTACTATAGTAAGCGAGCTTTGTCATACCACTTTACTTTAAGTTGCAATTTTGTGACAAGGCTGCCTTTGCTACTTAAATTTGATTCTGATACAAGATGTTATTAACGATATACTCTTGAAGTAAAATTTTGAAAATTATACTGACTTGCTGCTGATCTTATTGGTGGTGAGATCCTACTCTTTGAACCATTGTTCATCCGGCCAACTATTATTAGTTGTTTTGCCTTCACTTAGTGAATGCATAAACATTATGTGACAGGGTAATTTATGTCATGCAGGTGCATCCCAATGTTCCATGCATGCTCTTTACACCAATCTGTCCACATTCTCTCTCGTTTAGGCCTGTCATACTTCCAGATTCTGCAAGACTAGAACTAAAGGTGACTGTCTTTATTATATATATATATATATATTTATATATATATATTATAATTATATCTCATTACTAGTTTATGTATCAAAAAATATTCTCGTTACTAGTTTGTGCTAATACCTCTCATTTCCTAACCAAAGGCTTTATACAATTTACAGTATTTTCCAACTAAAATGCAAGAAGAAATAGGACCTTTGTTCCTTCTTTAGTGCTGCTAATCTTTTTCCTCGGCTTCATGGATTTGTATACGATGGTAAAAGGTCTGGAAATATGTGATCGCTAATACATGCAATAGGGAAGAAATATGTAGTTTCCTGTATATCATCTTAGTGTCTTGGGTTTTTGTATATATAATATAAGTGATACCCCAAAATAATTTTCCATGGAAGCCTAATTAAAATATTTTTTCCAGAATGGTCTATCTATCTCTTGGGAGGAAAGAAAAGTATAGAGGAAACTAAAGGTGGAAGCAACCTAAGAACAGTGTTGGAGGCAGGATCTCCACGAAGGGGGTTCAAGAAAAATTTTGAACCCCCTTGACCACTAAACTACACTTTTGGATTGTGTTAAGGGTGTTCAAAGCACAGTATATAGAGATTAAAAATAGATTTTGCCTTATATATATAGTGTAATTTTTCGGCGAAGAGTGTTCGGGTGAACATCCTTGCGCCCCCTAAATCCGCCCCTGGCTAAGAAGGTTAAAAAAAAAAAGAGGATCGATCAAGTAATTTGGGGGAGATACATCCTATTGAATTTTTTGTCTTGTTCACAAGTCTGGCAATAGGTGAGGACACAGGTTGCTGAAGTTCATTCTAGGACAGTGTATGTTAATAAAAACCTCATGATATGCTGTCTATGTAGACACTTTTTGTCAAAGTCTTTAGGCTAGATCTGGAGACCAACGTTGCACAGTATAGAACAAAGAGTTTAATTGTATTGTTCTTGAGAGCCATATAGATCAAGTATGTGGTTTGTTCAGATCTTCTCTAGGTGTTGCACCTTTAAATGGGAAACTCTTAAAAGCTGAATCAGCTAAAATTGCTGTATCTTAATATGGTGCAGTTAACTAGCAAACATTCTCTTCAGATAGTACAGTTGATTAGTTGTTGCTGTGGGAAAGGTCTGCAGCTGTTTTTAAGTTTTTGAGCAGTAATATGGCTACTTCTTTCAAATGGTTCGGTTAGGTTGATTCTATTATTGGTAAGGGATGAGTGCTGCTTTTAGATTGCCCTGATAGTTATTTGAATTTTGTTAGCTCCCCAATATTAGCTTGAACATCCATTGGAGCTAGCAAACCTCTTTTTTTGCTATATCTCTTTTGTAACTATTTTGCATTTTTTGATGCCAGTAATGAAACCAATTACATCATTAAAAAAGCTGACAAGGCTTACTAGAAAATGGTGTTCAAGGTTTCACTTCCAGAATCTCCTCGGCTTCACATTAGGGTTTAGTAGCGTCGTACATAATGCGTGAATTAGAATGAGCTCAGTTCTAAACTTGTGTCTTTTGAGCCCTAGTGAATGAGAACTATTGGGAAATCTTCTGTAGAAAGTCTAACTCCTCATAAAGCTTAGGGTGAGATGGCGTAACTTAGTTCCATATACCATGTGTATTAAACGATAGTTTTGGTAGCTGAGTGATCTTCGTTGGGTCAAACCTGCATTTAATGATGGAAACCTTCACAGATGTTAAAATTTTCATTACTGAAAGATGCTACCAATGCCCTATAGTGTATCACGTTCCCTGTGAAGGCATTAGAGATGCTTTTATATAAGATGTGGGTATAGGCAGACTTATCATTGATTGAAGCAGCTGGTGGAGAGAAGGTACTTGTCAGACCTGCAAGCATGCGGGAGCATGCAGCGGAAGTTTTCAATCATACAATGCGTACCCTTAGTCTGACTTTTAGCAGTAGCCAGCTATTCTCGTCCTTTTCGAAATGGCCTATTAAGTACGGGTTGTTGTTTGCAAAAATGCCGAGCGGATGGATTCAGGTACTAGTAGTGACAAGAACAAAAGGGGATGTACACTAGTTGTGCTAGTGAAATAGTCCAACTGGCCTAGCTAGCCCGAGCCATTTTGTGGTACTAGATATCCATGTCATGACATTGTTCAAGTATAGGTGTGTTTGCAGAGAGATCTCTCTCGTGGGAATCAAAGCCTATTATCTATTCCAGAATCTTATAATCTTTTTGCATACGAACAGATTCCAGAGGATGCACGTAGCAATGCTTGGGTCTCCTTTGATGGGAAGAGAAGGCAGCAACTCTCTAGAGGAGATTCTGTTCGCATATATATGAGTCAGCATCCACTACCTACAGTTAACAAGTCTGATCAGACAGGTGATTGGTTCCGTAGCTTGATTCGTTGTCTAAATTGGAACGAAAGACTAGACCAGAAAGCACTCTGAAGCCATTGAGATTTAGTCCTCTCATTCATGTAAATTACTGTACAGTCATACAGGTAAAAGCAAAAGAATTATTAAGAGTCTATACAGTTATATTTACTGTCTGGCTCTGATATTCAGCTGTCTTATTAATTTTATTTTTCAAAAAACAAGAAATTTGTATAGCTCTAATTTGACATAGCCTTAATTAAAAAGTTCCAATCTCTAAACATCTGGCTGAGATCCTCGAGTTTACTGACTCACAATCACCTTCTTCTAATTCTCAAAAATTTGTTTGGCCAAAGCTGCGATGGAACTAGGAAGTGCTTTTATTTTTTGTATTTTTGTGAGAATAGTTTGTCGTGGAGAGATATAATGTTTGGTCAAGATTTTGAGGGAAAAAAGTGTTTTTAAGTGTAGCAGAGCAATTTAAAAACAAAGATTTTGGCCTAATTTATTTTAAAATGAATTCGAGGGATAGTACAGTTATACAAAATATGACTTTTTCATAAATGCTACGTTGCATGTAAAAACTTTTACCAAAGCTATTAAATGAATAAAGGATGGCTAAGCAAATCTATGAAAGTTGAAGCTTACAAAGGCAGAAATGATGGATACATTTCAAGAAATACATGGAAAAAAGAAACGAAAAATGAAATTACACAACCTATTAAAAGCTGCCACAAGATTACTATATTTGTACTGCTTTATATGAAGATTGAAGTATCTCAAACAAATACAGAAATTCTACAATGAACCAAACAATGGAGAGAAAGCTATTTATATATATTAGCCTTTCTTCACATTGCTCTGACAGCTTGAAACCTTGGTTCTTTAGGAAGGAACTTCTGCTCAGTATAAACATTCATGTAATCTCCAAACACAAAAGTTGGATAAATAGTTAATTCCATTTCTTTCTTATCCTTCATCTT
The DNA here is from genome assembly GCA_034376525.1 of Nicotiana benthamiana. Classification (NCBI taxonomy): domain Eukaryota; kingdom Viridiplantae; phylum Streptophyta; class Magnoliopsida; order Solanales; family Solanaceae; genus Nicotiana; species Nicotiana benthamiana. The sequence goes on from CM067336.1 coordinate 41,580,132, forward strand.
CACTAGCTCTGGTGCAGGAGCAATGGTAGCTCTCAAAGAAGGATTATAGAAGGAAGCAATAGATCTCCTATTCCCATCTGGTTTTGACATAACTCTGTGCCAAACACTCTTGTACTTCCCATTGCTTAGGACTTCAATTTGATCACCTGTGTATATATATAGGGAAGGAAATCAAACAGCTGATAGTAAGACAGAAATGTCACAACATGTTTAAGAATACAAGTTCCAACGATATCTTTGGTATGTAACCAAAAACAAATTCTTTTTTTCTTAAACTCCAGCCAATCAAACATCACAAATGGGATCTGGGAAGGGTGGGATGTACGCAGACCTTACCCCAATCTAGAGAGGTTTCAGATAGACCCTCAGCTATCAAATACCGCCATATTTAAATAAAATGATCACCTGTGTTGATAACAATGGCATTAGGGAGAGGCGAGACGTCGATCCATTCGCCGTCTTTAAGGATTTGAAGGCCATCAACTTGATCATCTTGGAAAAGTAGAATGACACCTCCAGCATCAGTGTGAGCTCTTAGGCCATTCACCATTTCTGGATGTGGGCAAGGTGGGTAATGGCTCACTTTTGTTCCAAAGAAAGCATTATTGTCACCTTCTCCTTCATTGAAGGCTTTCTTGATTGATCCTTTTTCTAAGCCTAAGTTTTCATCCATTACTTCCATCACACTCTCTGCTAGCTTCTTCACTTCTGATCTGTACTCTTTCATCGTTTCCCTGTTATTTAACATCAGACGGTTAAAATGTTAAAAATTAAGTTCATTAATTAAATATATATTTGTCATGAATTATAACCTTGTCAATGTTAATGAAATTCCAATATTCCTGCAATAAATTTCTGAATTAATTTCAGATTGGCCATTGAACTTTTCCAACTGCAACAATGAAGTCACAAGATTGTTGTTTGTCACATCAAATTAGCGAAACTTTACCCGTTATAATGATAAAAAATACCGTCAACATGACTTTACTTTTATATTGGATAAAGTTCAGCACTTTAATGTGACAAAAAAATATTGTGACCTTGTTGTTATAATAAAGGGCAGCCTAGTGCACTAAGCTACTGCTATGCGCGAGGTCCGGACCACAAGGGTCTATTATAGTCAGCTTTACCCTGGATTTTGCAAGAGATTATTTCTACGGCTCGAATTCATAACTTCCTGGTAAGATGACAGCAACTTTACTAGTTACGTAAGGTGATAAAAGTAATTTTTACTGAATAAAACTGATACTTACTTGAATTGAGGAGTGTTGGAGGGCCATTGATTGTCATCAGTGAGGAGGAAGACATCTTCCCAATCCACATTTTCAACCTTAGAATTGCCATTCTTCTTGCTCTCCGCTAGCTCATTAAGCAACTTGACTCGTGTTGAATTCTTGAAAGCCTCTTCTCTTTCCAGCTTAAAGCATTCTGAGCATACTTTCTTCACCCTCTCAAGCAGCTCCACTGGTATCCCATGATTCACCAACTGCACAAATTATGATTTATTTGCATTAAGACTATCAGCAACAACAACTATGCCTCAGTTCAACTATATAAATTCTCGTTGACCATGTCATTATACAGATTCACCATACATTGACTAGTTTTACAACCTACCACAAGTACACAACTCGCCTGCTTTATCCAAACTTGATGAGACCAAGTTCACACAAGCATTCACAGTACGACTATCCATTATCCAAATAAGGACTAAAAAAGGTTGAAAGGAAATTGTTTACTATCAAAATACAGGTTTTGAGGCCCATTTTCATGAATGTCATCAACCTGCTCACTACTGAATACAGAAGAAAGAAATTATCTGTTTAGCAGGAGAAAAATGAAATAAACTCTAGAAAGGAAAAACGTCCTTGATATTTATCGATATAAAAATACATTATCTATCATATTGTTAAGTTGTGGGAAGGGAGAAATTAAGAAATATTCCTTTTGCTTATACGTCATTAGACGGTGACCCTTATAATATTTTAACCCTTGTAAATTACCGAAACACAAGCCAGATTTTGAACTTTCAGAATTAAAAAAATAAATATATATATTGCAGAAAATACCTGAAAAAATCCCCATTCTTCACAGCCTTTGGAAATCTGAGCCAAAGTTTGGGCTCTTTCCTCTCCATCAAGCTTTGAGAAATCAATCACCGGAATAGTCATTTGTTATAGTAACAATATGACAAACACAAAAACTAAACAGACTTACGACAATAGCAGACAGGTCCTATCTTTTTGAGGCTGGCACTGTTTTAATTTGGTGGTCTAGAAAATATTGACATGAACATCCTTTTTATAGCCAAAAATATTCTCACCTTATTCAATGTCTAAACAATTCAAATAGCAGTTAGAGTAAGGTAAATGGACGGTGACAGATTAATATTTATTAAATTAAACAACAAGGTCAATGTCTTTGTGAGGCATTGCTTCCCTACAACAGAAGCATTCTCCCTTAGTTAGTATTAGTCACCAAATAATTGATTAAATAAATACTTCCATGTTATTAGCAACGTCCCTTTTTCTAATGCATTTATACATGAGTCTACGTTGGTTTTTGTCACATTTGAATTCAACATTTCAAATTAAAGAACATATTGATGACTTAAAGTTAGTCAAATACATTAAGAAAATATTTTTAAAAGGAAATTATCATCAATGTTTCTAATTTAGCATAACATTTATATTTAAAACTTGCGACTTTATATATACGAACATAACATTAGCTGCCATTTTCATGCTAATTAGTTAAACATATATCTAATTTAATTATAACACATAAATCGTTAACTTTTGTATGCATTTTTTATGAGCTTACATCAATAAATGATCTTGACAATAGCTGCCGACTACAACCGTAACCAGTTGATCTTGCCGTCCCGGCCTTTGACTTTGTTATATTTCTTTTAAAGAAAAAAAAAACAAAAACAGGACATACTTTTACGTGTAAACGATCTTACGGATAAAGTAATTTGCACTAATTTGTAGGCATAGTTTGAGGGCAAAGGAAGATGATGACTTTTATTATTATAGGGAAAAAAAATGTTATCCTACTTTAATTAATACAAATAAATGATAGTCAACGTCGAGGAATTGCTAAAGTTAACTTCTTCTTTTTTTCTTTCAAAGAAAGATAACTACGGTGATAATAATGTTTACAAATATGGTAAGATACTCTCTCCGTCTCATATTATCCGTCGTGTTCCTCATGTACACACGCCTTAAGAAGATATTAAATAGGAAAGGTTTTTAATATTTTACCTTTATTTAATATCTTAAGATATAATTACTCTTCATTTATTACTTGCTCATAATTAAAGTATTTGTAGTCTTCAAGAACAATTAATATTAAGGTTTAAATAGGAAAAAAAATAATTAATTTGCTCTTGAACTTCTAAAATGGCAGATAAGAAAACTACTAATATGAGGCCAAAAATTAATACCCGTCTCTCTCATACTCTTAGCTCACGTTAGCTAAACGTGCGCTGGTGCGCCCGCCATGGGAAGGGGGCAGGGCAGAGGAAGAGGAAGACCCAAAAAGTACCAAAAACATCGATTACAACGCTTGGAAGCTCAGTGAGTAACAATTCAAAAGCTTGAAATGTTATTCAAGTGCAAGCGCATGAATTGAAGAAGCCAAAGCAACAAGGGATAGTGATGACTGGAATTGATGAGGCTATGCCTTCGATTAGCTCGGAAGTAAACAGGAAATTAACTCTTGGTATACAGTACTAATTGACCAAAATAAGACGAGTACTAATCTTAGGGTTGACGGAAAATCCAATGGAACAGTAGATGAAATGAACACAAAGGACATGCAAGGGGAATTGAGCAAAGGACTAATGCAGACCAAATTGGAGCTACTATAGGACCTAATGAGAAGGAGACTCTGGATCCTAAGGAGATGAATCATAAAGATCGAAAGACAGAACCAAAAGCATGGACCAAAATGTGTTAGCAGAATCGTGTAGCTATATATGGAATGGCTCTCAAGTATGTCCCACCTCATATTGTAGATGGGCAAAATATGGTAAAGCTAGATCTACAAGATGTAAAGGAAGCAGAAGAGAGATGGAGTGCTGCATTGATAGCCTACATTGTTGGAGATAACCCTGGGTATAAAGGTATGAGGCGATATATTGCTCAACATTGGCTTGATGTTTCTGAGCCAGATTTGTTCCTTCATGATGATGGATGTTATCTGATAAAATTTCAAACTCTAATAGATATGCATCGAATGTTCTATGATGAACCTCACACTATCGAAAATAGACCAATAATTCTCAAGATATGGTCTCCAGATTTTGGTGTAAGTAAAGAGTTTCTAACTGATATATCTTTATGGGTGATCTTTCCTTAATTACCAATGAGCTGCTGGGGTAGCGATGCTTTGAGAAAAACTGCTAGTGCAATTGGAAAATCCTATTTTCTGATGATTGCACCACTAAGAAAACACGAATTTCTTATGTATGAATGCTGATTGAAGTAAACCTTACAAAACTATGCCTATGGAGATTACTATGATGGATCATATTTCAACAGGATTTGGAGTATGAGTGGAAGCCAATATATTATACAAATGCTAGGCCATTGGTCATGTTTGTCCTAAGCAACAAGGGCCAAGAGAGCATGAAGAAGAGCATCCAAAGAAAAGAGGGGAAGCAAAAAAGGTAACATATGAATGGAAGATTAAAGGTCATGTACCTCATGCAGCAGGAAATAAAGAAAATGTGCAACAAGATGATGTCAATAGGACAAATGAGAACCAAACGAGACTTGTTCAAGAGAAAGCCCAAACCTGCTTACCAGTGGAGACAAGGCAGACCAACTACAATCAACTTGAAGAAGGTAGAGGGAACATTGTGAAATATGCAATAGACAAAGGCAAGAAGCAAATGTTAGATTTGAGTCGTGAAAATTTTCCTATGCTAACATCTATGACTAGTAGAAATGGATTAAAAAATGTAACAAAAGGTACCAGTAAGAGTTCTACCTTACCTCATGATAGGGGTGGGGGAATTAAACTCAATCAATGAACTTGTTACTATGGAATGTCAGGGGAATTAATAAGTGGCATAAGAGGAAGGAAATGAGAAACTACTTGAAGATCAAAAATATTAAGTTTGCAGGTATCATTGAAACTGGAGTCAAAGAACACAAAGCTAAAGGAGTTAGACACCATATTGCCCATGGCTGGAAGATACTAAATAACTATAATGCTGCAGTAAATGGAAGAACATGGGTTATATGGGATTCAAACTACTACACAGTCAATCTAATCAAGACAGAAGCACAAGTTGTTCATTATTTTGTTAGAGATATCAGGAATGATAAAAAATGTGTAGTGTCAGTAGTCTATGGCTTTAACACAGTATAAATAATGAATCAACTATCGTAAAACCTAATAGAGATAGGGAAAATGACCTCCACACCATGGGTGATTGGAGGAGATTTTAATGATGTCCTACAATTACAAGAAAGGATGCATGGAAATCCAATTACCATGGCTGAAACTCAAGTCTTCAGCAAGTGTATACATGACTTAAGACTTAGTGAGCTGGATGGGAAGGTGATTATTATACACGGTCAAATAAGCAAGATGGGAGTGATAAGATATGGAGTAGAATTGACAGAATTTTTGGCAACTATGAATAGATGATGCAGTGGGGGCATATCGCTACTGTATATGAGCTGTCTTTCATTTCTGATCATGCTCCTATGATCTTGACTTTTACTGAAAATCAAGGAAGTAGGAAGGCTTCATTCAAATTCTTCAATGTCTGGAAAGAACATGAGAGATTCCTAGCTGATGTTCGATAAGTTTTGCAACAAAGAGTCCACAAGAAGAGTATGCAGTATGTTTGGTAAAAAGTCAAAGCATTAAGACTAGTAATAAGAAAGCTTAACATTGAGGAATTCAAGTTCATTAGGCAGAAGATTAAGAAAGCCATAATTGAACTTGAAGGGCTTCAAAAAAACATTACTACAAATTGCTCTAATGAGTTATTGTTGGACGAGAAGGGGCTGGTAAAAAATCTAGAAAAATGGGAGATGATTGAAGAATGAGCTTTGAAACAAAAAGCAAGAGAAAAGTGAATAAAGTTAGGAGATTCCAATACAAAATACTTCTCAGCTGTCATGAAAGAAAGGAGCCAAAGAAATCAAATACTAGAGCTTAATTCTATTAATGGTAGCAGACTCACTGAACTAGAAAATACCAAAAGGGAGATAGTAGAATTTTACAAGGCACTGATAGATACTACTGCTCAATCACTTCATGCTCTAGATGAAATAGTGCTTCACAAAGGACCAAAACTTAATCAGCAACAAAGAATTGATCTATATAAGTATGTGACTCCAGAAGAAATTTATGAGGGACTGTGCTCTATTGGAGATGACAAGGCACTTGGTGTTGATGGATACAATGCATGCGTTTTTTAAAAAGCTTGGCCAATTATTAAAGATGAAATTTTTGAAGCTGTACTGAAGTTCTTTGCTACTGGAAATTATACATAGCTATAAAGTGCACAGCCATTACCTTGATTCCTAAGGTGATAAGCCTAAAATTGTGAAGGAGTTCAGGCCAATTGCCTATTGCATTGAAAATGATATCCAAGATTCTGGCATCAAGGATGCAAGGCATGATCAGTACAATCATTGAAGCTTAATCAGGGTTTATACATGGGAGAAAGATTGCAGATAACATAATTCTGGAACATGAGTTAGTGAGGCCTATTCTAGGAAGAACATTTCTCCTCGTTGCATGATAAAAATATTTGCAGAAAGCCTATGATTTTGTTGAATGTCCATGTATGAAGCAAGTTATGGAAGAATTGAGATTTCCTCAATTGTTCATTTCTTGTGTTATGGAATGTATTCAGACAATTAACTATTCCATCAGTGTTAATGGTGAGCCAACAACGCCATTCAATGATGTTAAGGGATTGAGACAGGGTGATCCTATGTCACCTTTTTCGTTTTCCATAGCAATGGAGTACTTGAGTAGAAACCTGGCTAACCTGAAGATGGTGAAAGAGTTCAAGTATTATCCTAGATATGCCAAATTAAGGATCACTCATCTAAGTTTTGCTGATGAATTACTGTTATTTTCAAGAGGATATTTGAATTCAAGTCAAGCAATGCAACAGAAATTTTATCAATTCACTCAAGTTTCCGGGCTTCAAACTAATCTTAACAAGAGTGAAGCATATCTTGGAGGGGTTTCTACAGAAAATAGACAACAAATACTACAGTATTTGGGCCTTTCTGTTGGAGAATTACCTTTCAAATATTTAGGTATGCCTTTGTCTACTAAGAAACTAAGTATCCTTCAGTGGCAGTCTCTTATTGATAAAATATCTACAAAAATTACTTCTTAGACGACAAAGACCTTATCTTATGCTGGGAGAGTACAACTAGTCCAAGTGTGTTGTTTGGTATACAAGCTTTCCTGGTGCAGTTATTTATATTTTCAACAAAGGTGATCATGGTTGTGGAATTACTATGCAGATCATATGTATGGTCTAGAGCTAATGAAATTACAAAGAAGACACTGTTGGCATGGGACAAAGTTTGTCTACCTAAAACTGGGGTAGTCTCAATATCACAAATTTGAAGTTAAGGAATAAAGCAGCCATTGCTAAGGTTTATTGGGACTTTTGATTCATACATATTATATTAAAAACTAGCAGATTAACACAATTCCAATACCACATTGAGCCTGCTGAATGGTGAGGAAAGTGATAGAGGCAAACGAGATACTGGCAACTAGACAATTTGAACAACATCACAGAAGAAGCTTGATCAGACAAATCTACCTACATTTTCTTGGAGATTACAACATGGTGGAATGGAAAAGGTTGATGTTTAATAATGCAGCAAGACGAAAAGCAAGATTTACAACGTGGCTTATGATGCATGGAAGATTGATGACTTGTGATAGATTGAGCAAATGGAGGATTAATGTTGATACTCAATGTGTAATGTGCAGAAGGCAAGTGGAGACAAGAGATAATTTATTCATGCAATGTGACTAGACTAAGTGTCACGACCTAAAATCTAACCATATCGTGATGACGCCTATCGTGATACTAGGGCAGCCACTTATTTCCAAATACTCCATATTTCAAATAAAAACTTAAGTAAATCATAATTTTAACAGAAATCCAATAAGATAAAAGTAGAAATTAAAATCCAGTGGAAAGGAACACAACCCCAAGCTCAGGTGTCACTAAGTCATGAGCTAAAACTACTACATCTGTCCGAAACAACATAATCAACATGGTCTGAGAATATCCAAATAAATATACTAGAGGAAGATAAGGAAAGGAGAAGGAGAAACTACGATCGCCAAGCAACTACCTCGTAATCTCCATAGAAAGTCTCCAACTGGTGTGATCAACAATCGCTGCCGTGCCCCGAGATACCGGGATATGCACAAAAGGGTGCAAAGGGTAATGTGAGTACACCAACTAAGTAAGTAACAAGTCCAAACTATGGACTAACGGTAGTGACGAACCAAACCTCAACAAGTTGCAACACTCAATTGTATGGAAAAGTAGACATGTTTGCAGTTCATGTAGTTTCTCAGCAGTAATTAAATACAGTATGAACGATACGGAGTATAAAGCTCAAGAAACACTAAGTACCAATGCACATATAGCATGCTCAATGTTACATGTGATACTATCACTTATAGTGCTCTACCACTCGGTGCTGTATGCAGATCACTCAGCGCAGGAAAGATCCATCTCGGAATGTATATACATCATAGACTATATGTCACCCAGCACCGAGGAAGCAGGCCAATCCAACCTCATGGAGAAGATCTATCTCCATACCAATAATTCGGACAAGATCCATGTCCAGGGAAGATCCATCCCTCAATATCATCAATTGCGCTCACTAGGGGTGTAAAGTCTTCGGAGGGGCTTCTCTAAGCCCAAGTGTTATATCAATGCCAGCAAAGGCATGATCAATATCTCGCTGCGGCATGCAGCTCGATCCCATATTGTTTATCACTATCAGGATCTCGGCCTCACTCAGTCAATACTCTCCAATCTCTCACACACGGGCTAAAAATGTCATGATACAAGCCCGAACAATTGTATGATATGTCAAATAGCAATAATCGAGACTGAGGCATGATATAATATGCATGAAAATGACTAGGTATAGATTATAAATAAAGCTAATGACATGACAGAAAGAAACGACCTCTCGGGTCTCAAAAGTGTCGGCGTGAAGCCTTAATATGATAATTAGCATGATTTGCAGTTCATTATCTTAATCACATAATTACAACACATATGTCAACATAAAAGAGTCACTAAGCGGTGTCATGTAATGATCCAGGCTGCATTTCTCATGGTGCATGCCCACACGCCCGTCACTTGGCATTGCGTCACCTCAACAGTAATCATAGAACACATAGTTCGTGGTTTCGAACCCTCATAACCAAGTTTGGAAAGTGTTACTTACCTTAAGCCAAGCCAAACTCTAGCCCGTGACGCCTATGCCTCTTGATTTGGCCTCCAAAAGCCCAGAATATAACCAAAATCATTATTTAACCATCAAAATATGCTAAGGGAACAAAGCCCACTCGAAAATCAAATTACATCAAAAATTTGAAATTGGTCAAAACCCGACCCTCGGGCCACGCCACGGATTCCAATAAAAATCACAAAACTAGAATTCTTACACTCTTACAAGTTTATATGTAACAAGAATAGCAAAATCCAACCACAATGACCCCTCAAATCCCTAGATTAAGGTCTCCCATTTCCAAGCCCTAACTCCCCAATTTTAGGCTTCAAATCCCCCAAAATTCATGTTGAATTAGGTAGAAATTGCAATAGGATCCAGTATTAAGTCCATAATTCTTACCTCTAAGAAGTTCTCTACAATTCCCTCTTCAGTCTCCCTCAAGAAGCTCCAAAACTGACTCAAAAATTGTGAACTATGGCCAAAAATTACGAAAATGGCCTTTTAAACATTCTGCCCAGTGATTTAAAAATCTTTAATTGTGATCGCGAAGTATAAACTTCGCTGAATCCAAATTTACTCTACACAAAAGCGTCACTTCCCATGCGAACGTGATGCACAACAGCCCTACACCCATGCGATCATGAATAAGGGACCACGTTCGCGATGAAAAAATGCGTGGTCAGCCTCTGGTCCACTTAACCTTACGCGAACGCGACCTAACCCACGCGTTCACGAACAACAACCTTACAGCCTTACGTGATTGCATCCTCAACAATGCGGTCGCATAGAATAACATCTCACCCTCGCTTGGCTAAGCCTACGTGATCGTGGACACAGCTATGCGATTGCATAGAACAAAATGCGTGCAACAGATTTGAAGAAAATCTACAATTTCTCAAACATGCATTTGATCCATTTAACCACCCGAAACTCACCCGAAGCCCTCCGAACTCAAGCAAACATGCCAACATCTCCATAACATAATTCAAACTTGTTCTAACCTTCGAAATGGTCAAAACAACATCAAAACACCAAATTAACATCGGATTCAAGCCTAGGAACTCCAAAAACTCCCAAATTCTCCTTTCCATCAAAATGTATACCAAACCTCGTCCGAATGACCTGAAATTTTGCACACATGTCATAAATGACACAAAAAACCTACTCAATTTTTCAGAATTCCATTCCAACCCCTTTATCAAAATATCCTTTATCAGCCAGAAAGTGCCAACATTCTAGTTTTGCCAATTCAAGCCTACCTCTACTCCGGACCTCCAAAATACATTCCGATCATGCTCGTAAGTCCCAAATCACCTCCCAAAGCTTTCCAAACCATCAAAACTCAATCCGAGCCTTTTTTCACATAAGTCAACATCCAGTTAACTTTTCCAATCTAAGCTTACTCAAAAGAGACTAAGTGTCTCATTCCTTTCCCAAACCTATCCAAACCCAAACCAACCAACCCGATATCACATAATACAGCTAGACAAGACAATAAGAAGTAGAAATAGGGGAAACAAAATGGTAACTCATGAAACAACCGGCCGGGTCCTTACATCCTCCCCATATTAAACAAACGTTCCTCCTCGAACGAGTCAAGAAACATACCCGAAGCCTCAAATAGGTGAGGATATCTGCTCTGCATCTCCTTCTCGATCTCCCAGGTATCCCCCTCCATAAGATGACATCTCCACTGCACTTTCATTGAAGCTATATCCTTTGACCTCAACTTTCAAGCCTGACACTCCAAAATAGCTACTGGCTCCACATCATATGTCAAGTCATCATCTATCTGATCCGTGCTGAAATCCAAAACAAGAGACGGATCACCAATATACTTCCGGAGCATAGAAATATGAAATATCAGATGCAGACTCGATAAGCTGGATGGCTAAGCAAACTCATAAGCCACTCCCCAATCCTCCAAAGCACCTCAAAAGGCCCATCAAACCGAGGACTCAATTTACCCTTTTTCCAAAATATCATAATGCCATTCATAGGAAAACCCTTTGGTAGAACCTTTTCCCCAACCATGTAGAACACATCACGAACTTTCATGTCATCATAACTCTTTTGTCTCCACTGCGTTGTAAGAAGCCGCTCCTGAATCACCTTCAGCTTGTTTAAATCATCCTACACTAAGTCTGTACCCAAAATCCTAGCCTCTCCGGGGTCAAACCAACCAACTGGAGATCTACATTGTCTCCCATGTAAAGCCTCATATGGAGCTATATGAATACTCGACTGGTAACTGTTTTTGTAAGCAAACTCTACAAGCGGTAGAATCTGATCTCATGACCCTCCAAAATCAATGACACAAGCGCACAACTTGTCCTCCAATATCTGAATAGTGCGCTTAGACAGATCGTCCATTTGAGGGTGAAAAGTTGTGCTTAACTCAACCTGAGTACCCAATTATCGTTGTATGACTCTCCAAAACTACAAAGTAAACTGAGTACCCCTATCTGAAATAACGGGGACTGGGACACCATGCAAGCGAACAATCTCTCAGATATAAATCCATGCTAACCGCTCTGAAGAATGTGTAGTACACATAGGAATGAAGTACACAAACTTGGTCAGCCGATCCAATACTCCTAAATAGCATTGAACTTCTTCAAAGTCCATAGGAGTCCAACTACAAAATCCATGGTGATCCGCTCCCACTTCCACTCTGGAATATCTATCTTCCGAAGAAAGTCACCCGGTCTCTGATGCTCATACTTCACCTGCTAAAAATTGAGACACCGAACTACAAATTCCACAATATCGTTCTTCATTCTTTTCCACCAGTAATGCCGCCTGAAATCCTGATACATCTTCGCAGCACCCCTATGGATGGAATACCGTGAGCTATGGGCCTCCTCCAAGATCAACTCCCGAAGCCCATCCATATTGGGCTCGCATATCGGACCTACATCCCCAATACCCTATCATTACCAATAGTTACATCTCTAACATCCTCGTGCTGAACTCTGTCCTTGTAATGACCCAGTCGGTGCTTTTAAGAATTAATGCCCCGATCCTCTATTAACTACTTTCCCTATGTTTATTTTTGCTATTTTGATTTGCTGGAACATTTGGTTTTGAGTTTCAGAGAGTTTTGAGATACTTAATCCCTAAATACGAGCTTAAGTATTGAAAGTTTAACTTTAGTGAGAATAGTGTAAAGATGGACAAGGAATGGAAATATGATGGTTCCGTTAGCTCTGTTGATTGATTTCAGGCTTAGGGGCATGATCAGATTGTGTTTTGGAGATCGACAGCTAATTTAGGCTTGAAATGCCGAAAGTCAAAATTTTGAAGTTTTCCGTTCAATTGTAAGATTTTGATCCGAGGGTCAAAATGGAATTTCGGAAGGTGGAATAGCTCTCTAAGGTTGAATGTGACGTGTGTGCAAAATTTCAGGTCATTCGGATGAGGTTTGGTAGGCTTTTTGATTGAAAGCGTATCTTTTAGGTTTTAGAAGTTATTAGGCTTGAATCCGATGCTAAATTAGTATTTTGGTGTTATTTTGAGCATTTTGAAGGTTGGAAAAAGTTTGAATGAAGTAATGATATATGGCGGTAGGTTTGGTTGAGGTCCCTGGGGACTCGGGTGTATTTTGGATGCTCAAATGGGCACTTTTGGCCTTTGGGAGATTGCTGGTAGCTGGTATTTTTTGCAGCAATGATTTGTTCATTACGATCACATGAGATCACCTACAATCGTGTAGAATAAGTTGAGTCCATGCTTTTTTTTGTGAATTTTGATCGTAGAGGAAGGAGTGCAATCACATAGGGTGAGTTTGTTGGTCATTGCGTTCGCATAAGGAACCTTGCGTTCACGTAGGACTTGGTGTGGCATTGGGTGATAGAATTGCCTATGTAGTAGCTATTGCTGTCTTTTTATCTGTGTTACTTTTACTATTGTATTTATTAAACCGCTCTGTTCTATACTGTCGAACTTTATTTTTTATTTAAACTCAGTAGGTCCCTAACCTTCCTCGTCACTACCTGATCGAGGTTAGGGTTGACACTTACTGTGTACCGTTGTGATGTACTCATGCCCTTTCTGCGCATGTTGTTCATGTGCAGATCTAGGTACCTCTACCCAGACATACCATCCTTGAGGTGAGGCCATCCTTCGGAGACTTCAAGGTATATCTTCTGTGTTTGCAGATGGAGGAGTCTCTCTCCATTCAATCATGTAGTGACCTTTATATCTATACTATCGTTGTAGGCATTCCGGAGTTAGAGTATTTTACTATATTTTGTAGCTTGTGATTCATGGGTTTCCGGGTTTTGGGAGAATTGTATTAGTTTATGAGAGTTGGTACTGTGTATGCTGAGTGGCACTATGAAATGCTATTTTATTACACTATTTCTGTTTTAAAATGTTTTCTTTTCTTCCGCAATATTGGTTTGTATTCGGCATTTAGGCTTACCTAGTCGTAGAGACTAGGTGCCGTCACGACAGTTCACGAAGGGCGAACCAGGGTCGTAACAAGATGATATCAGAGCTCTAGGTTCATAGGAGTCATGAATCACAAGCTGGTTTATGAGAGTCTCACTGATCAGTACCGAGGCGTCTATTCTTATCTACGAGAGGCTATGTAACTATTAGGAAAGTTCTTCTTAATTTGATTTCCTTGTGGTGCCAGATTTTGATCAAAATTCTAAACTTCTATCTTCTATTCTCTCACAGATGGTGAGGACACGTGCTACCCGAGATAATCAAGTACCGGCTCCCCCTACTATAGTCGTCAGAGGCCGTGGCTGGCGTAGAGGCCGAGGAAGCACAGGTGGTGCTTCCAGAGCACTGCGCGAGCTGCCGCTCTTGTACCACTAGCAGTTCCAGTCGGAATCCAAGCACCTGATACGCCTACTATTACTAGTCACTTTAGGATACTCTGGCGCAGTTCATGAGCATGTACACCACTTTGGCTTAGGCAAGGTTGCTTCCCCTTGATGCATCCATATCTCAGGCCGGGGGAGGAGCACAAACTCCTGACGCCCATATTCCTGAGCAGAGAGTGCATGTTGATCAGGTCCCGAGGTTATTCCCGTACCACATGTAGTGCCAGTTCAGCCCGAGGACATGGTAGCGGCTTCAGAGGATGAGCCGTGGAAATTTTAGAGGTTCAAGAAGTATGATCCTTCGATTATAAATGGGTTAGCATTAAAAGATGCCTTGGGATTTCTGGAGGAGTGTCACCGTATCCTTCGCATAATAGGTATATCAGGATTGAGTGGGGTTTCTCCCATTACCTTCTAGCTTCAAAGTACCGCCTATGAGTGGTGGCGCACCTATGAATTAGACAATTCAGATGAGGCTACTTCACTGATTTGGGCCCAGTTTTCAGATCTGTTCCTGACAGAGTTTCTCCCTCAAAGCCTTAGGGATGCATGGCGCGCAAATTTTGAGAATTTGTGCCGGGGTGCTACGACTATCTCAGAGTATGTTGCCCGTTACACTATCTTGGATAGACATGCACCAACCTTGGTTTCTACTGTTCGCGAGAGGGTTCGCCGGTTTATTTAGGAGCTTATTCCCAACATCAGTTCTAGCATGGCTCGCGAGTTGGAGCTGGATATTTCTTATCATCAAGTGGTGAGCATTGCTAGGAGGATTGAGGGTATGTATGCTAGGGAGAGATAGGAGAGCGAGGCCAAGAGGTCTCGATAGTCGGGCCACTATTATAGTGCCCGTGCCCCAAGTGCAGGTCGTCATGGTAGGGGTTATATGAGTCTCCCCATTCATTCATATCGTCCAGCAGCCAGTGGTATTCCAGCTCCTCCTAGGCCCCAGGAGACTTATTGTGCACCACCAGTATCTAGTGCGCCTCCTTCGCGGGGTGCTTTCAGCGGTCCGTCCAGCAGACCTGGCCCGAGCTAGTCACAGTCGCCACGTCTTCCTAGAGCTTATTTTGAGTATGGTGATACATTCCATATGGTGAGGGATTACCCCAGACTTAGGTGGGGTGCACCTCAATAGACTTTTCAACCACTGCGTGCCTCGTAGAGTTCTCAAGCCATGATCATAGCACCAGTTGCTACCCCACCTGCTCAGCCAGCTAGATGTGGAGGTCCGGGAGGTAGAGGTCTACATATAGGGGGAGGCCAGGTCAGATACTATGCCCTTCCTGCTCGTACCGAGGTTGTTGCCTCCGATTCTGTCATCACATGTATTATAGTAGTTTGTCACAGAGATGCATCGGTTCTATTCGATCCAGGCTCTACTTATTCTTATGTGTCTTTTTATTTTGCTATGCATTTTGGTGTATCTCGGCTTTCTTTGAGTTCCCCTGTTTATGTTTTTACTCATGTGGGAGATTTTCTTGTTGTGGATCGCATTTATCAGTTGTGCTTGGTTGCTCTTAGTGGTTTTGAGACCAGAGTCGATTTATTGTTACTTAGCATGGTAGATTTTGATATTATCTTGGGCATGGACTGGTTGTCGCCCCATTATGGTTTTCTTGATTGTCACGCAAAACCCGTGACGCTGGCTATGCTAGGTGTACCGCGTGTTGAGTGGAGGAGTGCTTTAGATCACACTCCCAGTAGATTTACTCTTTCCATAAGGCTCAGCGTATGGTTGAAAAGGGGTGTGATGCGTATCTAGCTTATGCGAGAAGTGTCAGTATTGATACCCCTTCAGTTGATTTAGTCCTAGTAGCACGAGATTTTCGTTATGTGTTTCCACCTGACCTTTCGGAATGCTGCCCGATAGAGATATTGATTTTGGCATTGATTTGTTGCCAGGCATAGGGGTGGGCATACTTTGGGCAAAAACCAAATCCAAACTCAAATCCGAATTTCTTGGATTTTTGATTTGGATTTTTGGATTACAGATTGGATTTTGGATTTAATTTTTAAAATTTTTGGATTTTGGATTGGATATTGGATTTGGTCCATTATCTCTTTGTCAATAGTAATGAGTTCAGTACCATACCTATTGGATATTATCGTATATATTCAATATTAGTTACTAAGTTATTATGAGAATACTTTCTATTTGGATATGATTTTACTATTTCCACTTCTTATCTAACGTAATAACGTCTCTATTATAATTTTTTATCTTTTATATAATAATTTAATTACTTTAATATTTCATTTGGATGATTATGGTGAGAATGAAGAACTTTTCAGGCAATTTAACATGAGTACTTTATTTGGATATTCATTTTTATAAAAAGAAGAGATATCTCAACTTACCAAAAATCCAAAATATCAAAACTAATTAATCCGAAACCAAACTTAAAAAATCCGATCCAAGCCGAACTTATTTTGATTGGATTTGGATTTTCATTTTGTCAATCCAAAAATTGAAAATCAAAATCGAAATTTCATATGCAATCTGAACTGCCAGAATACCCACCCCTATCCGGGCCCTAAGCCCATTTCTATTCCTTCGTATTGCATGGTTCCTCCTGAGTTGAAGGAGTTGAAGGATCAATTACAGGAATTACTTGATAACGGTTTTATTTGGCCTAGTGTATAACCTTGGGATGATCCTATCTTGCTTGTGAAGAAAAAGGACGATTCTATGCGTATGTGTATTAATTATTGCCATTTGAACAAGGTTACAGTGAAGAAAAGTTATCCTTTGCCTCGTATTGGTGATATGTTTGACCAGCTTCAAGGCACACATGTGTTTTATAAGATTGACTTGCGCTCACGTTACCATTAGTTGAAGATTCGGGAGCCAGATATCCCGAAGACTTTTTTCAGGATTCGGTATGGTGATTACGAGTTCCTTGTTATGTCATTTTGGGCTGACCAATGCCCCAAAAACCTTTACACATTTGATGTCACTGTGTTTCGGCTATATCTTGATTCGTTCGTCACTATCTTTACTGATGATATTCTGGTGTATTCCCGGAGTCGGGAAGATCATGAGCATCACCTTCGGACTGTGCTTCAGACTATGAGAGAGAAGAATTTATATGCTAAGTTCTCGAAATGTGAGTTTTGGTTGGATTCAGTGGTATTCCTAGGCCATGTGGAATCAAGTGAGGGTATTCCAGTGGATCCGAAGAAGATAGAGGTCGTGTAGAGTTGACCCAAACCATCCTCAGCTATAGAGATCCACAGTTTCCTTTGCTTGGCGGGTTACTGCCGTCATTTTGTGGAGGTGTTTTCATTGATTGCAACCCCTATGACCAGGTTGACCTAAAAGGGTGCTCTATTCCAGTGGATAGAGGAGTACAAGGCGCTCTTTCAGAAGCTCAAGACAACTTTGACTACAACCCCAATTTTGATACTGCCTATAGGTTCGGGGTCTTATACAGTTTATTGTGATGCCTCAAGGATTGTCCTCGGAGCGGTGTTGATGCAGGATGGTAAGGTGATTGCCTACATGTCTAGACAATTGAAGGTACATGAGAAGAACTATCCGGTCCACGACCTTGAGTTAGCTGCCATCGTTCACGCCCTGAAGATCTGGCGCCATTATTTTTACGGTGTTCCTTGTGAGATTTATATTGACCATCGAAGCTTGCAGTTCCATTTAATGCAAAAGGATCTAAATTTGCGCTAGAGGAGGTGGTTAGAGTTGCTAAATGACTATGATATCACTATTTTGTATCACCCGGGCAACGCCAATGTGGTGCCTGATGCTTTGAGTCGTCGGGCAGAGAGTTTGGGGAGTTTGGCTTATTTACCAGCATCGGAGAGGCCTATTGCAAATGATGTTCAGGGCTTAACAACCCAGTTTGTGAGATTGGATCTTTCAGAGCCTAGTCGGGTTCCTCTCGGTCTTCCTTATTTGATTGTATCAGGGAGCATCGGTATGAGGACCTTCATTTGCTTGTCCTGAAGGACAAAGTTCAACACAGTGATACCAGAGATGTGACTATTGGTGATGATGGGGTAATGAGGATGCAAGGTCGGATTTGTGTACCCAATGTTGATGGGCTTCAGGAGTTGATTTTGGAGGAGGCCTACAGTTCGTGGTATTCCTTTCACCCGGCTGCCGAGCAGATGTATCAGGATTTGAGGCAACACTATTGCTGAAAGTGATAACTAGGGATTTTGATGCATTTTATACTCCTTCTTGCTTATATTTTGATTAGAAATTTGTACAAAGTAGTCTCAAAAGGCTCACAAGTTGTGCTTGATTGCACGTTTGATCAACAAAGTGACAAGATGTCAAAGATCAGCTCAAAAAGGAGTGAAACTTGCACAAGTAAAAAGCTTAGGCAAAACAAGCCCAATACCGCCACACACCATTCTATGCGGTCCGCACAAGTGAGGTTCAGAAAGGGTGATTTCCAGGCCAACAGGCAATGCGGCTGCACTTGATTAATGCAGTCTGCATTGGAGCCACTGTGGCCGCACTAAATTTAGTGCGGTCCATAGAACCAAATATTATAGAGGACCAGTATTGGAGATTGAAGCCAATGCAGTCCGCGCTCCATTTTATGCGGACTGCACTAGAAGCTACCACGGCCGCACTCGATTTCGTGTGGTGCGTATTGCTCAAGTTCAGAGGGCTGAAATTTTATGTCAAGTGACTTAGTGTGTCTACACATGATTTTGTGCGGTCCTCACTAGCCCTGTAGGGGTATTTTTTTCCATATTTTCAGCTTTGTATGAATAGCTTCGTTTCCCATTTTTAGGTCATGAGATAGATGTTGTACTGAGCTGCGCTCGTAACTTCTGTTTCTTTAGCAATTTTGGGCAAGTTTGTTTTTATTTAAACATTGAATCTTCTAGTTTATCTTAGCAATTAATTAATATGAGTTTTTCTGTATCTATTTCTTTGTTTTCTTC
This sequence comes from Nicotiana benthamiana, assembly GCA_034376525.1. Taxonomy (NCBI): domain Eukaryota; kingdom Viridiplantae; phylum Streptophyta; class Magnoliopsida; order Solanales; family Solanaceae; genus Nicotiana; species Nicotiana benthamiana. The sequence goes on from CM067336.1 coordinate 41,599,381, forward strand.
TTCAAATAGACCCATAAGTTGGGGGTTGTGGCTCAATCCTAGTGTGGGTAATTGATGGATCTTATGGTTTAGGGCTAGATTGACTATGAGTGTTTGATAGTTGGGCTAATTTCATGTTTAGTTACTGAATTAGTGGTTGCAAACACTAGTTTATATTTAGTTGACTTGAGCTCTTCTTGAGAAAAAGAGCCTCAGTCTCTGAAATTGGTCCAACAAGGAATTGGGGTGTACTCAAGCGATTGATAGCCCCAATTAAAGGGTTAAACCTAGAGATAGTAATATCCGACTTGAACCTTGATTGCTTTGGCAGATTTGCATACCCAATTGGTCTAGAGAAAGTCAATTCGGGAAAAATCACCCGAACCACCGAGAGGTGTAGAGTGGGTAAATCGTGCAACAATTATATCATGCTCCCCAAAATATGTCAATCATGCCTTAGACTCAAGTATCCGTCAATTGACCACCTAGGCGGAAGTCACTACCTTAGTACCTTTTAACTATTTGAAAAACCCGCAATATTTTACTGTTAGCTTATTCTAGTTTAATTTAGAATTGTAGTTTGATAAAATTAGAAGTAAAACAAAAACCCAAAAATATTTAGAAGTGCAATTTGGAACACATACACAACTCTCGATTGGATAGACACCCGATTCCAACTTCTAGCTCCTTGTGGAAATGAATCCCTACCCTAAGTCGGGTAAAAGCTGTTTTGACCCTCTCTCCCTACTGTATCGTAGTGCAGGGTAGGGCTCGATCACTTTTTGGCACCGTTGCTGGGGAGCTAACGGTTTTGGCTATCAATCTAACTAGTTTTGTGTATTGTTCTTCTTTCCTTCTTTGTTACTAATTTGTGTGTCACAACTCAGGTACCAAATGGCAGCAAACAACGCCAATGAACCTCTTGGAAATGTGATTGCGAGGGAGGAGGTAGATGATTCCGGAGATGATGAGGTGCCTCTTGTACCTCAAGGACAACGTAGGGGCCGCCAGACTAATGCTAATGTTAATGGCAGTATTCCAGACCCTCCTCCACCACCTCCAAGAGTGGTTCCTAGAGTGCTCCCGAACCAAGGCTATGGAAGTTCTATTGTCCCACCCCAAATCCGGGCGGGAAATTTTGAAATAACCAATGTGATGTTGACCTTACTAGCAGCATGGGTATTCATGGGCGCTGCCAATAAAAATGCTTACAAACATCTCAAAGGGTTCGTGGATACTTATTAGGGGAAGCAGATTAATGTGTCTAAGGATGCTCTTAGGTTGAGAATTTTCCCATTCTCACCTACAGGGAAGGTATTGGATTGGCTCGAGCAACTTTCTAACCATTCCATCACCACTTGGGATGAGTTGGCGGAAACGTTCATTGCAAACGTTTTCTCACCAGGGCATATGGAGGCATTGTGAGATGAGATATTGGCTTTCAAGCAAGAGCCCACATAACCTTTGAATGAGATTTGGGAGCGTTATAGAACGTGGTGAAGGAATGCCCCAACAATGATATGACCGAGGCGATGATCCAACAAACCTTCTACCAGGGCATTAATACAACAAACCAATGCATAGTGAACCAACTTACTGGGAGAAACATTATGAAGCTATCGTATGATGAGGCATGTGATATTCTTGACGAGATGGCTGAAACTTCTTGTGCATGGCAAAGTAGAGCCAATGTGCCCCAACGTGACCCCATGACCACTCATTGGCACAAGGAGTTACATGATAATGGACATGCTATAGCTGAGTTGACAACTATGATGAACCAACTAGTAAAGGCACAGTTGCAACAAGTTCAAAATCCTCACCAAGTGAATGCCATGGAGGGTTTCAATATGCTTGTCAACAAAAGAAGGCAAACATGGCAACAAAACCAAGGGAATTCTGAGCAATTTGATAATGATTGTGGTGGATTTCAAAATGATGGTTATGGTGAACAAAGTGAAGAGGTTCAATACGTGAACAATTATCAAGGCCAATGGGGAAACTCTTCCAACCAATAATAATAGAGACCTCAATGAAATTGGGGCAATCAACAACAAGGCAATGGTGATTTGGGGGGGGGGGGGGGACGACAACAAAAACAACAACTGGGTCAATCAGAACAACAATCAAAAGAACCAAGTAAATTTGAATGGTAATAACAATCAAGGTGGATGGAACAACAGAAACCAAGGAAACAGGGGAAAAGGCTTTCAAAGGCCCCCAATGTACCAACAACTGAATAATCCACCCCCATTTCCATCTCAAGATCCTAGTTCTTTTAGCAATGATATGGGTAGAATTCAAATGATGTTCAAATAGATGATGAAGAAGAATGCAGACTCGGATGCTCAGTTGGCTTCCCACAATACCTCTATCAGAAACTTGGAGGTACAGTTAGGCCAATTCTCTCAGTCCTTGAATACACGCCCTAAGGGTGCTCTACTAAGTGATACATTAGTGAACACAAAATGTGGGAACAATCATGTGATGGCGGTAAATACAAGGAGTGGACGAGGTGGTGATATGAATGTCTCCACACAAAAGCAAATTTTGGGTGATAATTTTGACTTGCAAGAAGATAAAGTTCTGTTGGTGGTTTAGAATGTGATTAATGAAAACCTGAACAAAGAAGTGAGGATTGATATTCAAGATGTCAAGGAGGAAACTTAAAATGACGTGGACCCATCTAGGGAACACATAATAGACATGCGATAGCCGGTTGTGCCTAAAGCCAAGGCTCCTTTGCCAAGTCCACGTCCACCTTATCCTCAAAGGCTCGCGAAGTAGAGAAATGAGAATCAGTTTAAAAAGATCATTGATATGATGAAGGTTTATCCATTAATGTGCCTTTGGTGGAGGCTCTTGATCAAATGCCGGGCTATACTAAATTCATGAAGGTCTTGGTTACAAAGAGGTGTTCTATGGATTGTGAAACTATAAAGATGACTCACCAAGTTAGTGCTATAGTGCATTCAATGGCCTCGAAGCTTGAAGATCCTGGTGCTTTCACCATTCCTTGCACCATTGGGAGTGCAGATTTTGCTTAGTCTCTATGGTATTTGGGGAGTTGTATCAATTTGATGCCCTACTCAGTTTTCAAAACCTTGGGTATTGGGCAACCAAGGCCGACTTCCATGAGATTACAAATGGCGGATAGATCGACGAAGAGACCATTGGGTATTATTGATGATATGCTTGTTCGGGTGGACAAATTTATCTTGCCAGTTGACTTTGAGATCTTGGACTGTGAGGTGGACTATGAAGTTCCTATCATATTGGGAAGACCTTTCCTTGCTACGGGGAAGGACCTAGTTGATATGGAAGCAGGAGAACTCACCTTCCCGGTGGGTGATGAAAAGGTGGTCTTTCATGTGTGCAAATCAATGAAGCAGCCCAATAGTACCCAGGTGTGCTATTTTTTGGACCTCGTCACGGCAGTGATAATTGATGACACCAGTGCAACGATCAATGTGGAGGACCCATTGGAGGCCGTATTGTTAAATCTTGATGTCAATGAGGATGCAAGCCGAGTGGAGTGCGTGAATGCTTTACATGGAATGGGATCTTATTTTTATGAGCCTAGGAAATTATCTTTGGACCTCAAAAATAGAAAGACTCCACCAACTAAATCTTTAACCGAGGAGCCTCCGGTGTTGGAGTTGAAAGATTGCCTCCACACCTCAGGTATGAGTTCTTAGGATCAAACTCTACTTTGCCAGTTATTCTTTCTTCTTGCCTTGTTAACATGTAGGTATGTTACATTGGCGATGATTCAAAAGCGGAAAATGGCAATTGGATGGACTTCAGCTGATATTCAGGGGATAAGCCCCACATTCTATATGCACAAGATTATTCTGGAAGATGATGCAAAGCCCTCCTTGGAGCATCAAAGGAGTTTGAACGAGGCAATGAAAGAAGTTCTCAAAAAGGAGGTGATCAAGTGGTTGAATGCTGGGGTTATGTACCCCATCTCTGATAGCTCTTGGACTTCGCCGGTGCAATGTGTACCGAATAAGGGTGGCATTATCGTGGTTATAAATTCACAAAATGAGTTGTTTCCTACAAGAACCATCACCGATTGGAGGGTATGCATGGACTATCGCAAGTTGAATAAAGTGACCCGCAAGGATCACTTTCCTTTGCTTTTTATTGATCAGATGTTAGATCGACTTGCTGGGCGTGCCTTCTATTGTTTCTTGGATGTGTATTCTGGGTACAACCAAATATTTATTTCTCCAAAAGATCAGGAGAAGACCATATTCACTGGTCCATACGACACCTTTTCCTTTTCTGGGATGCATTTTGGGTTGTGTAATGCACCAGCCACATTTCAACGGTGTATGATGGCCATTTTCACCGATATGGTGGAAGATATTTCGGAGGTATTCATGGTCAACTTTAGTGTTGTGGTAGATTAATTTGATGAATGCTGGAAGAATCTTGTTAGAGTTTTGGCCCGTTGTGAAGAAACCAATCTTGTCCTCAATTGGGAGAAATGCCACTTTATGGTGGAAGAAGGAATAGTTCTTGGACATAAAATTTTGAAGCATGGTATTGAGGTAGATAAAGAAAAAATTGATGTGATTTCAAGGCTTTGTCCCCTACATCTATCAAGGGAGTTCGAAATTTTCTTGGGCATGCAGGGTTCTACCGGAGATTTATCTAAGACTTTTCAAAGGTAGTGAATCCCTTGTGCAAGCTGTTGGAAAAAGATGCTAAGTTTGTATTTGATGAAAAATATATGCAAGACTGTGAAATTCTCAAGCATAAGTTGACCACCACTCCTATCATTACCGCACCTAATTGGAGCTTGCCCTTTGAGCTCATGTGCGATGCGAGCGATGTTGCGGTTGGGGCGGTTTTAGGTCAAATAGTGAAAAAAATGTTTCATCTTGTGTACTATGCAAGCAAGACAATAAATGATGCTCAAGTGAACTACACGGTGACCGAGAAAGAACTTTTGGCCATTGTTTTCGCAATGGAAAATTCCAGACGTATATTATAGGTGTTAAGGTTATTATTCATACCGACCATGCCTTACTCTGGTACTTGATGATGAAGAATGATTCCAAAGCTTGGCTGATGCGATGGGTCTTGTTACTTCAAAAGTTTGATTTGGAGATTGTGGACCGGAAGGGTAGTGAGAACCAAGTGGTGGACCACTTGTCCCGTTTGGAGGAGGAGTGGAGGCCTCGTAATGGCCTAGAGATCAATGATTCATTTCCCGATGAACAACTCCTTTTAGTGTCGATGAATGATATGGCATGGTTTGATGATGTTGCGAATTTCCTTCTGACTGGTATAATCCCATGTGAGATCTCTTCTATCCAAAGGAACAAGCCTAAGTGGGATAGTTTGGATTTCTTTTGGGATGAGCCATACTTGTTCAAGATTTGCACGGATGGTATGATCCGATTGTGTGTCTCTGAGGAAGAGCAATTGAGTATCATGGAGGCTTGTCATTCCTCTCCCTATGGTGGCTATCATGGCGGGGCGAGGACAGCTTCCAAAGTTCTTAGTTGTGGGTTTTATTTGGCTAACGTTGTTTAAAGATGCGGGTGATTTTGTGAAGATATACGACGAATGCCAAAGAGCGGGTGGAATTTCGAAGAAAGATGATACCATCGTTAAGGTTGATATTTTTGATGTATGAGATACTGATTTAATGGGCCTGTTTGTTAGGTTGTGTGGGAATACATACATTCTTGTGGCGGTGGATTATGTTTTAAAGTGGGTTGAAGTCGTGGCTTTGCCCAACAATGAGGCCCGAAGTGTAGTTGCATTTCTTAAGAAGAGCATTTTTACAAGGTTTGGCACTCCTCGTTCAATTATAAGTGATGAGGTGTATCATTTTTGCAGTAGAGATTTTAACACTTTGCTTTCAAAGTATGGTGTCAATCACAAAGTTTCTACTCCCTATCATCCTCAAGAAAGTGGTCAAGTTGAAGTCTCCAACAGGGAAATCAAAATCATATTGTCAAAGACGGTCAATGCAAATAGGACAGATTGATCAAAGAAGTTGGATGGCACTCTATGGGCTTATATGACTTCTTACAAGACTCTGATTGGTATATCTCCGTATCGGTTGGCGTTTGGAAAAGCTTGCCATCTACTGACCGAGTTAGAGCACAAGGCCATGTGGTCTTTGAGGAAGCTAAATCTTGAATGGGATGTTGTAGCAATTCTTCGTGTGGAGCAGCTTAATGAACTTGATGAATTCTGATTCCATGCCTACTCTAGTTCCTCCTTGTATAAGGACAAGATGAAATACCTTCATGATAAATATGCTCATAGCAAGGAGTTCAAGGTGGGTGACTTGGTTCTCTTGTTCAACTTTCGGTTACGTCTGTTTCCGGGACAGCTCAAGTCAAAATGGAGAGGACCTTTTAATGTGGTGTGTGTGACCCCGTTTGGTGCTCTTTATTTAAGAACAAAAATGGGGATGTTTTCAGAGTGAATGGGCATAGGGTCAAGCACTACTTGGGAAAAATTGATGAGATCCACGAGGTGACACTCCTTCATCTAAAATGATTTGTTGGTAACCTGCGCCATGCCGCGACGTTAAAGCAGGTGCTTCTGGGTGGCAACCCATGTGTTATCTTCTTATTTTTATTTGATTTTCATTGTATTATAGGATTTATTTTTTGGACTAGCTGGTTGTAAGATGCTACATGATTGCATGGATGAAGTGCAAGAAATAGTGGAAAAAGTGTTTAGGTCTCTGATGTTTTCAATACGGACACACAACGTTTAGTGTGGACCGCACTGAAGAAGAGTGAAAATTCCAGCTCTCTTAAGTTTTCCACCACGGCTGCATTAGATTTTGTGCTGTCCGCGGTGGACCACTACGGCCGCATGGCATTTTGTGCGGACCGCAATAGGTTGCCTTCTCAAACTAGAGAAATGCTATGTGGTGCGGACTGCAGTCCATTTTATACTATTCACATTGGGTTGCTAAGATGGCCCCCAGGTCCTTTTCTAATAAATAGAGCCCTAGGTCCTCCTTTTATACTTTTCGATCCTTTGACTCTTAGAACCCCTAAAATCACAGTTCAGCTTTCCTTTTACTCGTAATTAACTGCTTGAACTCATTTACCTTCAGTTCATCTCACATCTGGTAGCATTAACTTCTTTTTAATTGTTTAATTTTGTTAAGTTCTTTTAATTTTAGTTTTTCTTGCTTCCCTTGTGTTCTTCTCATATTTCTTTTGATTTGGTAAAACTAGGTTAGTTAATTTCTTGACTAAAGTAGAAATGGGTAGTTAGAAGCACTGGGCAAAAACATAGGAACCTTTCTTAGGTGTAAAATTAGACTTAAAATTAAAATAAATTGAAGCCTAAGTTAGTGTTGCTTCTGGGCACTCGGTGTGGACCGCGGTCGATTCTGTGCAGTCCGCGATGGCATTTTGTACTGACCGCATCGCTGAGTGTCTGTAATCTAATCTTTGGGGACTGCCTCCGCATTTTGTGCAGTCTGCATTGGTCCCTACACGGGCACACTATATTTTATATGGTCTGCATTGCCTAGATATAGAGAGTGGGTAGTCTAAACCCCACTTCTGTGCGAACCACATTGCCATTTTGTGCGGTCTTTATTGACCTCTGTGCAGCCGCATTCTATTTTGTGCGGTCTGTACTATTTAATTTCTGCAACTTCCTGCAAGTTTTTCTGCAACTTTTATATTACTTACATCTACTGATACTAACAAACCTAATGGTTGTTGTTTGCAGACAATGGTGAAACAAAGAGGCAATGGTTCTAGACAACCAGGCAAGGAGAATCCTCCTGGAGAGGGAAGTAGAAAATGATAAAACTGACTCCTCAAGCTAGGCAAAACATTAAAAGCACAAGGAAGCTGATTAGAGTCGCCGATAGGGCCATTGATCAGTCTGGGAGTGAGTACGAGCCCTTCCGACAGATATATTTGGACTCCATGCCAACGTACATCCCTGACTAGGTGGAGAGGAATAGGCTAAGAGACACTCATCTACCTTCCCTCACTGCCCAAGCATCAGTGAATGTATCTTCTGGGTCGTCTGAAGGCTCAACTAAAGGTTGTTGGTATGAATACTCCACCTCTCCCACAACTTCATTATCTGGAGATGGTGCAGTAGGAGACAATGAGGAATAAGGAGGAGAAGGGGTATTAAGAGAAGTAGGAGAAGGGGGTGAACCTTAGGTGGGAGGTGTTGCTAGAACTAGGAAACTCGAGGTGTGGCAAGACCGATTTGTAAGCGAGGTAGTGCATCACAAATTTAGGGAATGGTGGCCGGTGAAGAAGTTGATCCCGGAGAGGAGTTTTATTGATAGAGACCCACTGCCTCACAAACCCAATGTGAGGAGGTAGTTTAGGGAGAGAGTTGGCTGGGAGTATTTTTTGGGAGAATGTGTGGATGCTAATGAGCACTTGGTCAAGGAATTCTATACCAATGCCGCCCAGTTCAAAATGGGCACAAAATTAACCAAGGTGCGAATCTAAAGGTGCTTTTTTTTTTACGGAAAAACAACAAATAATTACCCCGACTTTTATGAGGAGGATGATGCCTTGTATATGGTGAAGATGGAATTGGGCGAGGAGGTCCGTCCTTGGTTGGCACAGTATCTGGCAATCCCAGGTACCACCCCCGATTGGTTGAATGCGAGCGTGAGGATTTTGAGAAGAAGTTTGAACTTTGAGGCAAAGGGGTGTGAAACATTTGTGTGCAGCAGATTGGACCCCACTACTCATGAAAAGTCCCTCCCTCTTCACCGGATAGTTTTGGTGGCATCGATCATGACGGGGTACCTGATAAATGTAGGGAATATAATGTCTCGGTTAATCACTCAGGTAGTCAGTGAGGGTGACAGATACTACCCCTTCCCCAGCTTCTTAACCATGTACTTCAGGGACCTCAAGGTTGAAAATAGGCCTTCTGATATAAAGGTCAACGCGAAGTCCCCTTTCTCGTGGTACATCATGTAGGGTGATGACAACCCGAAGGGCAAGAACTTCAAGGGAACAAACACTGATCCAGCTGGCCAGTGTGAAGAGCCAATTGTGTTAATGGATCCTAATCATATTGCCTCCACCGCCACAGACATTCCTCCTGGCGCATCCACCTCAATCGATCCCGAGATGCCCTCTTTCCAAGCTTACCCAGTGACTGCGCACCGACTGAGCCAGGATCTTTTCAGTATCAACAACTGGATGCAGACAGCTTCATCCAAGTTGTCTATCCTCACTCCTATAGTGGAAGCTCAGTCAGCACCTCCGCCTCTACAGGTCCCGCAGTCTATTGAGGATGCCCTCAAAGTGATTCTGGTTAACCAAAAGAAAATCCTTGAAACCTAGAAAGTGCTCACAGATGCTATTAATTCCCATAGCAAGGTTCTTAGAGAGCTTGCCAAGGAGCACAAGAAGTTGAGAAAGACGCGAGCTTCCAAGGAGTCTGTCAATGAGCTGAGGGTTGATGTTGATAGATTGAAGGCAGATCATCTACCTTTGGACTTATTTCTACAGGATCCGGTACCAGCAGCTCATCCCCGGACTGAGCAGTACCAGAGGCCTCCCAAGGGAAAGAGGATGATTCCCCAAGTAGACGATGCAGTCATCTAGTTGGAAATCCTATCGGAGACCTCATCCAATCAGCCATAGGATGCACCTCAGGACCCTGTCTAGGTCTAAGCCTAGGTCCCAGCAGCAGAGCAGTAGGCCATAGGAAACCAGTGTGAGGTTTTCGAGCATATTGAGGACCCAAGGACCACTCAGCCCATGCAGATACACGAGCCATTGTGAGTTCTTTATCCTTTTCCCTTTTATTTTTGGTGCTTATTTAGTTTAGTTGGCATTAGGGACAATACCACCTTTCATTTGAGGGGGCATTCCCTTCTTTTATGGATTTGGATGATTGTATATATTTGACAGTATTTATGATTTCTTTATTTTTCATCTTTGGTTTGTATATAATTTAAACATTTCGTTACATTTCTCGTACTTTTATTTTACTTTGGGTCTGTATATAAAGTTATGCTACATTATACATATTCATCACATCTATTGTATATTCGATTAAATCCCCTCTTATATATATTCATTTTACTTTCCACAATTTTTCATTCTTATCTTCTTATTCGTAGCTTCTTGTTTTGAAAGTTTGCAATAAGTCTTTGGTTTTCTTAATATCACGTTTCTTTCCAAAGGCAGAGTTTGTGTGAACCGGATGGCTCTTCCCAATGATGGATGGCGTGATAACCTTCTTAAGGGTTTGAGTCTATTTTTATTTTTGTTTTTAGTAGTTAGTGATTAAGGGTGCCTCAAGTAAAGCTTCACTTGGGCCTAACACATTTGCCTTTGAACTTATAGCTTATGTGGTGAGTAATTGCATTGCAAGTCCAAGTCTCGAGCCATTGGTTTAGAATGTGCCTTGAATGTTTGTTGAGGTGAAATCCTAAGTGAATTTTGACTTGAGATATGATTATAGGTTCTCCTTGGTCCAAATGATAGCTCGAACACGCCCATCACCTACCAATGATAAAGTCCCTAGTCAACCCTTTTGAGCCTTAGACCTTTTTCCTTCAAGAACCATGATACAAGCCTTTACCCGTTCTAAAAGATACCCTCATTTGGCATCCGATCTTTCCTTTAGCACTTTGACAAAAGTATAAATTTGGGGAGGGGGGAGACGAGGATTGTAACGAAGTAGTAAAAAGGTAAAAAAAAGAAGAAAAAGAAAGGCAATAAAATATAAAGAAAAGCAAAAAGACAAAAAGAATGTTCAATATCTAAGAGAATAAAAAGGGATTCAAGAAAATCTGAGAATGAAAGGTGTGGAAAGTTGAAAAAGGAGAAAATATTTGAAATGAACAAAAAAGAGTGACAACGTGTCTCTCTAACCCCTTAGAAAGAAGAGAAAAGACTCAAAAATCAAGTGAATGTGCGCCAAAATGGGACAAAAGATGTGCTAATGGGAAGATGGGGCCTATTAGACCAAACATTGCCTACCCAGAACTAAAAGCCTTCGCTATGTCTCCAAAAAATCCCTATATTATTTTGAGTTGAATGAAGCTTACATTAGTGGTGACTCACATAAGGGGCAAGCATGGTACTTAGAGCCGGACTTGTGACTTTTTCTTGAGAGAGATGAGTGAATTTCCATTGACCTAGTTCTGAGCGCCACTATTCTAAAGGTGAGGTTTGCTTAGGGAGAGAGTTGAAGATGTTTGAGCTTGGGCTTCATAATGACTAAAGTAATAGAAATAGTACTTTGATGTGTTGAGTCAACTCTTGATGCTTTTGTGTCGTACTTAATCTATGGTGTTTCAGAGAGTAAATATTGTTTATGATTCATTTGTATTGAGGACAATTGTTAGTTCCAATTGATGCTAGATGAGGTCAGTTTAGGACAACTAAATTTTTTGGAATTTTCCTTAAGGGGTGGGTCTTATTTTGTTTGCTTGAGGACAAGCAAAAGCTTAAGTTTAAAGGAGTTGATAACTAGGGATTTTGATGCATTATATACTCCTTCTTGCATATGTTTTAATTAGAAATTTGTAAAATAGTCCCAAAAGGCTCACAAGTTGTGCTTGATTGTAGGTTTGATCAACAAAGTGACAAGATGTCAAAGATCAGCTCAAAAAGGAGTGAAACTTGCACAAGTAACAAGACAAGACAAAGCTCAAGCAAAACAGGCTCAATGTGGCCGCACACTATTCTATGGGGTCCGCACAAGTGAGGTTCAGATAGGGTGGTTTTCAGGCCAACAGGAAATTCGGCCGCATAAGATTTAATGCGGTCCGAGTTGGATTCACTACGGCCACACTCGATTTAGTGCGGTCCGCAGAACCAATGATCAGAGAGGTGCCTATTTTGGAGGTTGAAGCCGATAGGGTCCGCGCTCCATTTCATGCGGAGTACAGTAGAATCCACCATGGCCGCACTCGATTTCGTGCAATTCATATTGCTCGAGTTCAGAGATCTGGAATTTTATTTCAAGAGCCTTAGTGCGGCCACATGTGATTTTGTGCGGTCCGCACTAGCCCTACAGAGGTATTTTTGTCCTGATTTTTCAGCTTATTATAAATAGCTTCTTTTCCCATCTTTAGGACATGAATAGATTTTGTACTGAGCTGCACTCGTGACTTCTATTTCTTTAGATATTTTGGGCAATTTTATCTTCATGCAACATTAAATCTTCTAGTTTATCTTAGCAATTAATTAATATGAGTTTTTCTGCATCTATTTTGTTGTTTTCTTCTTCAATTATGAGTAGCTAGACCCATGAGCTAGGGTTGTGGCTCAACCTTTGTGTGGGTAATTAATGGGTCTTATGTTTTAGGGCTAGATTGGCTATGGGTGTTTGATAGTTGGGATAATTTCATGTTTTATTGCTGAATTAGTAGTTGCAAACACTAGTTTGTGTTTAGTTGACTTGAGCTCTTCTTGAGAAACAGAGCCTAAGTCTCTAAAATTGGACCAACAAGGAATTGGGTCGTACTCAAGAGATTCATAGCCCTAATTAAAGGGTTAAACCTAGAGATAGTAATACCCGACTTGAACCTTGATTGCTTGTGTAAATTTGCATACCCAATTGGTCTTGAGAAAGTCAATTTGGGCAAAATCACTTGAACCACCGAGAGGTGTAGAGTGGATAAAATCGTGCAACGGTTATATCGTAGTCCCCAAATTTGTCAATCATGCCTTAGAATCAAGTATCCATCAATTAATCACCAAGGCGGAAGTCACTACCCTAGAGCCTTTTAACCATTTGAACAACCCGCAATATTTTACCGTTAGCTTATTCTAGTTTAGTTTAACATTGTAGTTTGATAAAATTAGAAGTAAAACAAAAACCCAAAAATGATTAGAAGTGCAATTTGGAACACATACACAACTCTCGATTAGATAGACACCCGACTCCAACTTCTAGCTCCCTGTGGAAATCAATCCCGACCCTAAATCGGGTAAAAGCTTCTTCGACCATCTCTCGCCACTCAATAGTAGTGCAGGGTAGGCCTCGAGAGGAGGCGGATGAAGAAAGATATAGTTGGTGTGTACTACTTATTCCTCAAAGCGGTTGGTAGAGATCTATATTCGGAAGATTGTTCATTTGCATGGTATTCCGATTTCCATCATTTCACACAGAGGTACTCAGTTGACATCATGGTTCTTGGAGGGACGTTCAGCATGAGTTTGGTACTCGGGTAGAGTTGAGTACAACATTTTACCCTCAGACAGACGGACAGTCCGAGCGCACTCTTCAAAATTTTGAGGATATGCTCCGTGCGTGTGTGGTTGAGTTTGGAGGGTCTTGGGATCAGTTCTTTCCATTTGGCGGAGTTTGCTGCACTATTCAATTTTAGGGCTATATTGACTATGGGTGTTTGATATTTGGGCTAATTTCATATTTAGCTGCTGAATTAGTGGTTACAAATACTGGTTTGTGTTTAGTTGACTTGAGCTATCCTTGAGAAATAGAGCCTAAGTCTTTGAAATTGGTCAAACAAGGAATTGGGTCGTACTCAAGAGATTGATAGCCCCAATTAAAGGGCTAAACCTAAAGATAGTAATACCGACTTGAACCTTGATTGCTTATGCAAATTTGCATACTCAATTGGTCTTGAGAAAGTCAATTCGGGCATAATCACTCGAACCATCGAGAGGTGTAGAGTGGGTAAAATCGTGCAATGATTAATTCTTGCTCCCCAAATATGTCAATCATGCCTTATTCTCAAGTATCCATCAAATGACCACCTAGGCAGACGTCACTACCCTAATGCCTTTTAACCATTTGAACAACCATCAATATTTTACCGTTTGCTTATTCTAGCTTAATCTAGCATTGTAGTTTGATAAAATTAGAAGTAAAACAAAAACCCAAAATTATTTAGAAGTGTAATTTGGAACACATACACAACTCTCGATTAGATTGACACACGACTCCAACTTCTAACTCCCTGTGAAAATTGATCCCGACCCTAAATCGGATAAATGCTGCTTCGACCCTCTCTCGCTACTCAATAGTAGTGCAGGGCAGGCCTCGGCCAGGAGGCGGATGAAGAAAGATATAGTAGGTGTGTACTACTTATTCCTGTGTATACTACTTATTCCTCAGAGCGGTTGGCGGAGATCTATATTTGGGAGATTGTTCATTTGCATGGTATTCTAATTTCCATCATTTCAGATAGAGGTACTCAGTTCACATCATGGTTTTGGAGGGACATTCAGCATGAGTTGGGTACTCGGGTGGAGTTGAGTACAACATTTCACCCTCAGATGGATGGACAGTCCGAGTGCACTATTCAAATTCTTGAGGATATGCTTCGTGCGTGTGTGGTTGAGTTTGGAGGGTCTTGGGATTAGTTCTTTCCATTCGTAGAGTATTTTTACAACAACAGTTATCATTCCAGCATTCAGATGGCACCGTATGAGGCTTTATATGGTAGACAGTGGATCCCCGATGGGTTAGTTTGAGCCAGGTGAGGCTAGACTATTGGGCACAGACTTAGTTCAGGATGTCTTGGAGAAGGTTAAGGTGATTCAGGATAGACTCCATACAGCTCAGGCCAGACAGAAGAGTTACACGCATCAGAAGGTTTGTGATGTTTTCTATATGGTTGGAGAGTGGGTTCTGCTTCGGATTTCGCCCATGAAAGGCGTTAAGAGATTTGGGAAGAAATGGAAGGTTAGTCCGAGGTTTATTGGTCCTTTGAGATATTGAGGCATGCTAGGAAGGTTGCTTATGAGCTTGCCTTATCTCCCAGCTTGGGAGGATTTCATTCGGTATTTCATGTTTCGATGCTCCGGAGGTATCACAGTGATCTTTCGCACGTGTTTGATTTCAGTTCACTCTAGTTGGACAAGGATCTATCTTATGTTAGGAGCCAGTGGCAATCTTGGACACGTAGTTAAGAAGCTGAGGTCAAAGAAATCGGAAAAGGTTCAATGGTAGGGTCAATCAGCCGAGGAGGCGACCTAGGAGACCTAGCAAGATATGCGCAACTATTACCCTCATCTTTCCACTACTTCAGGCATGTCCCTATATTCTTTCGAGGACGAACGAATGTTTAAGTGTGGGAGGATGTAACGACCCGGTCGGTCGTTTTAAGAATTAATGCCCTTATCCCATGTTAACTGCTTTCCTTATGTTTATTTCTCCTATTTTGATTTGTCGGAGCGTTCGATTTTGAGTTTCGAAGAGTTTTGGGACACTTAGACCCTAAATAGAGCTTAAATATTGGAAATTTGACCATAGTCGTAACAGTGTAAAGACGGCCTCAGAATGGAAATTCGACAGTTTCATTAGCTTTGTCGGGTGATTTTGGGATTAGGGGTAGGATCAGATTGTGTTTCGGAGGTCCATAGCTAATTTAGGCTTGAAATGCCGAAAGTCAAATTTTTGAAGTTTTTGGTCCGATAGTGAGATTTTGATCCGAGGGTCGGAATGGAATTTCGGAAGTTGGAGTATTTCGTAGGGTTGAATGTGACGTGTTTGTAAAATTTCAGGCCATCCGGACGAGGTTCGATAGGCTTTTTGATCAAAAGCGTACTTTTGGAATTTTTGAAGTTCTTAGGCTTGAATCTGATGCTAAATTGGTGTTTTGATGTTGTTTTGAGCGTTTCTAAGGTTGGAACAAGTTTTAGTGAAGTTATGGGATATGTTGGTAGGTTTGGTTGAGGTCTCGGGAGCCTCGGGTGTATTTTGGATACTCAAATGGGCACTTTTGGCCTTTGGGAGATTGTTGGTTACTGGTATTTTTGCAGCAGTAATTTGTTCATTGCGATCGCATGAGATCACCTACGATCGCATAGAGTAAGTTAAAACTAGACATTTTTTTGTGAATTGCGATCGCAGAGGAAGGAGTGTGATCGCATAGGGTGAGTTTGTTGGTCATTGCATTCGCATAAGGAACCTTGCGTTCACGTAGAAGGAATTGGTGTGCCAGTGGGGTGATAATGCGATCACATAGAGCTGGTCGTAGTCGGGTTTCTTTGAGGAAGTTGTCTTATGCGATCACATAGGGAGTTTTGAGATCAGGTAGGGTTAAAATCTGCGCAGTATTTAATTAACCCATCCGTGACCCTTCTTCATTTTTCCACCATTTTTGAACGGGGTTGAGCTTTTGACGGAACCAAAGGGGAACCACTTGAAGATGACATTTTTGACTTTATAACTCGTTTATGTGTGATCAAAGACCTAATTAGTGGTGAAAGATTGGGAAAAAAGGGGTAATTAGGGTTTGATATTATGAGACTTTTACATGTGTGTTTGAGGGGTCAATTGAACTCCGATTTTAGTATTCTTGTTATGTATAGACTCGTGAGAGTACAAGGTTTCTGAAAATATAAATTGTACCCAATTTTGAGATGTGGTCCCAAGGGGCATTTGCGACATTTTACCTAATTTGGCGTATTAGTTTAGAATCTAATTGTAGAATCAGTTGCTTGAAGTGTTATTTACATTATGCAATTGAATGGAATAGATTTGGGCCATTTGGACTCGAGTACTCGTGGCAAATGTGTGATTTTGGGTTGATGTTTTAGCTGGTTCGAGGTAAGTGGCTTGCCTAATATTGTATGAGGAACCTTTCCCTTAGGATTTGGTATATTTGATAATTGAAAAGCCTTGTACGTGAGGTGACAAGTGTGTATTTGAGCTAATTACTGAAAATCTAGTTTTCTTTAAGTTATTTCAATTGTGTTCCTTTTACCTATTTCATACTTCTTTCAAATCAAGCATGTTGTTAGCTTAGAAAAGAATGTTTAGTTGATTTAATTTCCTATTTGCTTAAACTGCCTTAATTGTATTACGTGAAGCATGTTAGGCTCGAATTACTTGTTTTACTAAGTACGAAATTGAGTTAATTATTTGAGTATTCCTTGTGTTGTTGCTGCGTGTTTTACTTTGGGACTACAGGACGGTATCCCGGGAGATCACCCTGTATGTTTACTTTGAGACTATGGAACGATACTCCGGGAGATCCCCCTTCACATTTATATTGAAACTATGGAACTGCACCCGATAGATTTCCCCCTGTAGTGAGTATTAACATTTGGGACTACGGATCGGTATTTCGGGAGATTCCCTCGCATTATGAGTTGGACTACGGACGGTATCCCGGAAGATCCACTAGATATTTATATTTTGGACTACAATACGGTATCTTGGGAGATCCCCGATTGCTATCTTTGTGCTGAGCCGTATTTTTCTCTCTATGTTTACTTTGCTTCTATAATAGCTGTTGTTGTCCTTTTATTTGTGTTATTTTTACTGTTATACTTATTATACCGCTCTGTTCTATACTGTCGAACTTTATATTTTTATTTAACCTCAGTAGAGCCCTGACCTTCCTCGTGACCTTCCTCGTGACCACCGACCGAGGTTAGGCTTGACACTTACTGAGTACCGATGTGGTGTACTCATGTCCTTTCTGTACATATTTTTCATTTGCAGATTCAGGTACCTATGCTCAGATCTACCATCCTTGAGGCGAGGCGATCTTTCGGAGACTTCGAGGTATATTTGCCGTGTCCGCAGACCAAAGAGTCTCTCTCCATTCTATCATGTAGTGATTGCCCTTCTATCTTTACTATTTATGTAGACATCTCGGAGTTAGAGCATTGTACTATATTTCGTAGCTTCTGATTCATGGGTTTCCGGATTTTGGGAGAACTGTATTAGTTTATGAGAGTTGGTACTATGTATGGCATGTGGAAATATCAAATTTTGTTTTATTACACTATTTCTATTTTAAATTATTTTCTTTTCTTCCGCAAATTTGGTTTGTATTCCGCATTTAGGATTATCTAGTCGTAGAGATTAGGTGCCATCACGACAGTTCAGAGGTTGAACCGGGGTCGTGACAGTCCTTACGGACAAGAAAATTATGATCATTATACTGATGCTCTCTGATGCGATCAAATAAAGACCGAGAAATTACACAAACCAATACCAGACTAGGCTCCGAAATATCCATTCTCACAAACCGGTTGGCCAAGACCTAAACATCAACTGCAAGAGGTCTCTCTCCAACAGGAATAAATGCAAGACTTCCCATACTCACCATCTTCCTACTCAAGGCATCGACCACCACATTGATTTTTTCCGGATGGTACAAGATAATAATTTCATAATTCTTTAGCAGCTTCAACAATCTCCGCTGCCTCAAATTGAGATCGCTATGTTTGAACAAGTGCTGGAGGCTATGATGATCAATAAACACCTTCCAAGACACACCATACAAATAATGCCTCTAAATCTTCAATGTGTGGACAATGGCAGCCAACTTCAAATCATGAACGGGGTAGTTCTTCTCATGGCGCTTCAAAAATGACGAGAAACATAGGCAATCACTCTACCCTCCTGCATCAACACACACCGAAGACCAACTCTCGAAGCATCACAATACATGGTATAAGAACCTGAAGCTGATGGCGACACTAACACTGGAGTTGTAGTCAAAGTAGTCTTGAGTTATTGAAAGCTCGCCTCGCACTCATCCAACCACATGAATGGAGCACCCTTCTGAGTTAAATTGGTCAAGGGTGATGCTATAGATGAAAATCCCTAAACAAATAGGCGGTAATAACGCCAAAGCAAGAAAGCTGTGAATCTTTGTGGCTGAGGATGGTCCGGGCCAACTCTAAACCACCTCTATCTTCTTCGGATCAACCTGGATACTCTCACTGGACACCACGTTCCCTAAGAAAGCCACTGAATTGGGCCAAAACTCACATTTGGAGAACTTTGCATAAAGCTTCTCCTCCCTCAATCTCTACAACACAACTCTCAAATGCTCTCCGTGCTCTTCCTGACTATGCGAGTATACCAGAATATCATCAATGAAAACAATCATGAATGAGTCGAGATAAGGCCGGAACATGCTGTTCATCAAATGCATGAACGTTGTTAGGGCATTTGTCAGCCCAAAAGACATAACAAGGAACTCATAATGACCATTTATGGTCCTAAAAGCTGTCTTAAGAATATCCGAGTCCCTGATCTTCAATTGGTGATAACCTGAACGGAGATCAATCTTGGAGAACACCCTCGCTCCTTAAAGCTGGTCAAATAAATCATCAATACGGGGCAAAGGATACGTGTTCTTAATTGTAACCTTGTTCAACTGCCTATGACCAATTCACATCCTCGTAGTGCCATCCTTGTTCTTCACAAGTAGAACAAGTGTACCCCATGGAAATACACTTGGCCGAATAAACCCCATATTAAGGAGTTCGTGAAGATGTTCCTTCAACTCCGCCGGTGCCATACGATACGGTGGAATGAAAATGGGCTGAGTACCCGGCACTAACCAACCCAATATCACATAATACAGCTGAACAAGAAAATAAGAAGCAGAAATGGGGGAAACGAGGTGGTAACTCATGAAACGACCGGCCGGGTCGTTACACTAAGCAAATTTGGAGTAAACTTTGCAACTGGATGCAAATACAGTACCTGGGACTTATAGATTAGTAACTATTCACGCAGTGGCAATCTATTGTGCTAATGGAAAAACACAACGAGTGCAGATCTTCAAAGTTATATATCTATGCAGAAGCTGCTCATCAAGTGTGGATTGAAAGGAATATACGAATTTTTGAGTAAAAGAACAGAGTATGGGAGCAGATTGCGAAAGGAAATAGCTTATGTTGTTTGTGTTCGAGTTATTCCTAGGAACAAATCTTCTTTACATAGCTTATGTTTTAAGGAAGTAGAGTATGATATTTCCAGAGATTGATAGCAGGCAGTGTTAGCTTTGCTATGATTTTGTAATTGATACTTGGTGATTAATAAAATAAGTTAGTTATCAAAAAAAGTGATAGACAATTTGAGATATGTTATGAAATCTCCTATTTAAGGTGAATGTCTATAATTAGAGAGATTCTAGAGTTCTATTCTTGGTAGCTAAATCATCCCCCTCCCTATAAATAAAGGGGTCTTCTACCATTGTAAACCATCCCTAACAATCCCAAGTATCAATAAGAATACTCCTCTCTCTACTTCTCTTTATATTGTTCTTGTCTTTTATATTATTTCATAACACGTTATCAGCAGGAGTCTCTAACCAATTGAAATTTTCGATTGTCTTAACTTTTGTTTGTGTAGGGTTTTGCTTCAAAGAAAGAATGAAGAAAGAAAAAAAAAAGGAGAGGAACGTAACGAAAAGAAGGAAGCAAAAAGGAACGAAAAGAAAGGAACAGAAACAATTGTTCAAGTAAGAAAGAGGAGAGTCGGAGGTGTCGATCAAAAGAGAAAAGAAACGAAAAACAAAGAAAAAAAAAAGGAAACAGAAACGGAAGAGAGAAAAGGAAGAAAACATTGAAAATATAATTGGTATACCTTAAAGGTAAGTAATTTACTTTTCCCTTTCAAATTCTTTGAATTCTATAATTTGATTTTATATACGAACATAGACAACAAAGTTTGATTATAACTCTAATGGAGTTTGTAAGAAATTATAACCACATGAAGTGGTAAAATCTCTATGTCCTGCCATGATTAAATTCATGTATGATTGTGGACAAAGAATTAAAAATCCGTCCCATTGAATTTGCTCCATTCCCTTTAGAGAATGTGGAAGCAGTATATGATAAGTCTGAAAGAAGACAAAATTATTACCATGAAGGTATCAATGAATGTGGACGTGGCAAAGAATTCCGTCCAATTGAATTTGCTCCATTCCCTTTAGAGAATGTGGTAGCAGTATGTGATAAGTCTGAAAGAAGACTAATTACCGTAAAGGTATCATTGGATGTGGACATGGCAATAGACGAAGTTATAATCGTCATTAATTGTGGTAATGAGAACAATAAGGATTCTCAAAATAATCTTTCACTTTATGAAAGTAATATTTGACATGAGATTGTGTAAAGCACATGATTTTGATCCATTCCCTGAAGTGAATGTGATAATTGTAATAGAGCCCGTAAGTATGAACACGCTCTTGATGTAATTGTGTCATATGTCTGACAATATGAAAAGAAAGTTCGTTGCCCTCGAAATTTCGGGCAAGAACTATATGACATGGGTGTTGGATGCTGAAATCCACTTAGATGCTATGGGTCTTGAAGACGCCATTAAAGATAGAGATAAAGCATCCACCCAAGACTGTGCTAAGGCCTTGATTTTCTTGCGCCATCACCTTGATGAATGTTTGAAGATTGAATATCTCACCGTCAAGGATCCACTCATCTTGTGGAAAGGCTTAAAGGAGAGATATGGACAAAGCCTGACAGTTGTGATTATAGTACGTAAAAAAAACGTGCATCTGTAAACAGTGTAAATGATTGTTAGAAATATTATTGTGCGAATGTAGATCATGTGAAATTGAGTACATTGTAATATACATGAATGATTACCTAAGGTATATTGTGGTTGTCATTATTTAAATAATAATAAACAGCACTATCATGTATGATCACCATTATTGATTGATAATTAACTATGGTATAATTACTAGACGCTAGCAGTTGTGAAAATATAGTAATATATAAGTGATGATTATATAATGTACTGTGATGAAAATAATTATGCAACATAAAGGTACATTATTTGTACCATGGAACACATATGAACGGTAATATATGTTATAAACGAATAAATTCACAGCATGATTTACTACAGGTTTGATTCTGAGAAGTGAAATATTAGGTTAAGAATATGACAATATATAGATAGTTGATCACAGGTATGTAAGCACGTCCAATTGTAAAAATATCTGTTTAATTGATTCATGTACCACACATACGATATTCAAAGAGAAGAAATATTTCTCCCATTTAAGTGTGTGTAAGGCAGATGTTACTACAATTTCTGGTAGTAGTAAATTGATTGAAGGCTCCGGAAGAGCAACTGTAACTCTGCCCAAAGGCACGACGTTTATCTTAGAGAATGCAATATTCTCCTCCAAGTCTAAGAAGAACTTGTTGAGTTTTAATGATACCAATCAAAATGTTCTCCTCCAAGTCTAAAAGGAACTTGTTGAGTTTTAAAGATATCATTCAAAATGGATATCAGATTGAGACAATACATGAGTATAATCTTGAATACCCCATTCACTGATGAAAACGTGGCTGCCCACTTCGGCTTGGGGTCACGCCATTTTGCATGCAGCAATGCTAGTTTGTCGGCTGCCCGCTTCGGCTTGGGGTCACGCCATTTTGCATGCAGCAATGCTAGTTTGTCGGCTACCCGCTTCGGCTTGGGGTCACGCCATCTTGCATGCAGCAATGCTAGTTTGTCGGCTGCCCGCTTCGGCTTGGGGTCACGCCATTTTGCATGCAGCAATGCTAGTTCGTCTCTGACTGACGAATTATCACAAATATTCCCCGTTGCAATTGATTTTGGGTCATGAACCCAATATATCCCATTTAAGAATCTTTGGATGCGCAGTATATGTGCCTGTAGCACCGCCATCCCGCACCAAAATGGGTCTGCAAAGAAGGTTAGGAATATATGTTGAGGTTGAATCGCCCTCCATTATTCGCTACCTCGAAACATTGACAGGAGATTTGTTCACTGCACGATTTGCAGACTGTCAATTTGATGAGACACTTTTCCCAAAATTAGGGGGAGAAGTTGGTGAAACCAAACGGGAAATTTTGTGGAAAAATGCATCATTATCTCATCTTGATCCACATACCTCTATTTGTGAAAGAGGCACAAAAGATTATCCATTTGCAAAGAATAGCAAATCAAATGCCTGACGCATTTATAGATTTGAAAAGGATAACAAAATCACATATCCTCGAAGTGAATGTGACAACATCTGATACATATTCATAATTGGAAGAATATGAACATGAAATTGGTATTAAATATACCACACTCACCCCTAGAAGGAGGTTTGAGATGATATACGGCATGAATGATCGTTGGTCACGTTCCTATTGTACGCCAAAGTATTTTGGAAATATGACTATTAAAGGACAACGATAATGCAAGAAACATATCTTGCATATAAGTTTGACATGACCATAATGGTATAACTTTCTCTTTAAGAAAGATATTCACCACATGGATGTTGATGAATTTGTGGTAGTACAAAATTAATTGAGAGCTCTAGAAGAGCCAATAATTACTATGTTGGAGAAACACAATTGAGTATTGTGCTGTAGTAAGTCTCAAAGAAACTTATTCAGTTTCCAAAGTACACGCGAAAGCGATTGATTATATTGAGACTATAAATAAAGGAAGGCTTTGATATCTCCTACTACTACAACTTGTAGCGGGGTAATTTGTATATGAAAAGCTACCCGTTTTGTTCTCCAGTTTGTACTACACAAAAGAAAGAATGCCACAATAAAGTGGATATCTATTGGTATAAAAACCCATGTCATAATAAACCTGAAATTTATTGATAAGTGCACATGTCATGGTGTAAATTTGAAGTTTACCAATATTGATAATCTGTTCAGTTAGCATTCGTATTAGCCATCTCATTTTAAGTATGATGTGCAAATTCACACAGGTGAATATCAATGAACTAGAAAGTTCTTTATGAATTCTCTTGTATCACTTGTTCTCATTAATGAACTGACCAACTAAAGAGTTCGGGTTGAAGCCCATAAATTCTGGAAATATCAAAGGTGAATATGGGCCCATTCACCTGCCATGTATACCACATATGATGCATCTATGATATGGTTACATGCGCAATTGTTATTAACCCGCAGCCTGGCCGGTGCTTGCGAGGTAAATTGCTCAGTAATCAAACTTCGAGCATAATTTCCAGATTTTCTACTCAAGATAGTTCATCTTGATAAGTTGGTTTATATCAAAGTTGGTTTAGCAAGATAATTATTGAGTGCTTCCACTTAATAGCTAAACTGTTTCTTATGAGAACAAAGTTATATATATATCAGTTTGATATACGTTGTATACGAGAGTATATTATATTCTCCCCTCACAAGTGGTTCAGGGTCAGGAACCAAATAATTTCATCTTATTATTAATGTGCTGTGTATATTGACATAATAATGCACAAAGATGATTTCCCAAAATTGAGGAAACAAGTTAGCTTTACTAACATGAGGGGGAGACATGATAAACGCTTGAGAAGAGGTTACATGGGATGAATTATCATTTGTATATGTAAATCCCCAAATATCATGATATGAACCTGAAGTTCATAAAAGGATAATTCAATTGCAAAATTTTGCAAAGCATGCTATACGCATTTGCTGACCCAAAGAATGTAACTATATTCTCACTACAAAAGTCCCTGAAGGACAAGGTCTTGGATACGATTGAAGCGTATAGACAAATACTTGATTCCATGTGAAAGACATGTAGATTTGGACATGTAGTTCAAATACTTGAAAGTATAAAAGTCAAAGGTATGTATAGTCAGTTTTCGATATCTTATTTGTTTAGCATGACATGAAAACTTGATATGCAGCTCAAGTCTATTATGTGACTTACATGACTTAACTTGAAAGATTTAAGTTGCTTGAAGCATATGCAATTCTTGGTCCTGAAGTACCACATCCTTAGTACAATTTGTGTACATATGTATCTTGCTATAACTATAAGCATGATGGCATTGAGAATGCATCTATGGAGATATTGAAGAGTTATTCCACGACATTATATGAAGATGTTCATATCTATCAAGAATGATGATTTCAAGGTGCGGAATATTTATTCAAGTCAATATGGTTGATTTATTTATCAAATCTCTATCAAAGATCGTTTTGAAGATGATGCACAAGATTGGAATGCAAATGCTCAAGGATATAAATTGATGTACTCATTAGGGGGAGTTAATGCGCGTTGCACTCTTTTTCCCTTACAAGGTTTTGTCCCACCGGGTTTTCCTTGCAAGGTTTTTAACGAGGCAACCAATAGGCGCATATTCAAACATGTGTACTCTTTTTCCTTTCTTTAATTTTTTCCATTGGGTTTTGGTTTTAAGGTTTTAACGAGGCACATTGTTGAATAGACATTCAAGGGGGAGTGTTATGAAATCTCCTATTTAAGGTGAATGTCTATAATTAGAGAGATTCTAGAGTTCTATTCTTGGTAGCTAAATCATCCCCCTCCCTATAAATAAAGGGGTCTTCTACCATTGTAAACCATCCCTAACAATCCCAAGTATCAATAAGAATACTCCTCTCTCTACTTCTCTCTATATTGTTCTTGTCTTTTATATTATTTCATAACAAGATAATTATTTTAAAAATTATGACAAATAATACTAGGCGGACGGAATAGAAGAAAACGATCCATAAATGATCCAGCTTTTTTCAAGTATTGAAAACTTGATATTTGGTAAACTTGCCGCTGATTCTATTCAGATTGTCTGAATATTAGGGTCCATCATTGCTGAGTTACACCTAAATTGTAGTAATACTTACCGTTTGATCAAGGCTTGCACTTTGACTTTTGTACTTGCTAATCATTTACGGTACTCTTATTACTTTTCAGTTTATGTGATAAACTTTTCTCATTAATCTATTCGAAAATATAATAATATATTTTTATATTTAAAACTAATTTAATTTTAAGCTACAAGTTTAAAAATGTTCTTTTTTATTTCTTAAATTATAATGGATCAAAGGGAGTACTTTATTCTTAACCATTTTTCCTTCAGTTGCATGTACTATATATGATCCAGTACCTTTTAGATGTTGAAGCACGCTTAAACAGTTTCCATTGCATATTATAAAGTTCCATGCATGTGTTAATAGACATAGAACTAACAATGTCCTCAATAGAATTGGTAGCCTAGAATAAAGTTATAATAAAGGAGCTCAAACTTATTTATAAAATTCAATAAAGTGCGCGCACACACTTACTGAAAATGGTATTTTTCCAGTGTTACTCCAATGAGATAAAATTTTCAAGAGTTTTTAAATTTTTGGAGAAGTCTTTTATTACAGTAAGTTCTTTCGGGACCTAATATTTTATAAATTTCTTTGCAAGTTGTACCTTGTTCAAATATATCGTGGTAATGAAAAAGACATTCATAAGATCTAAATAAACTACAATATATATTTGATTGCAATTTAACTGGAGTCATATTAAATTCTCAAATTGATGAATCTAAAGTTTAAACATAATCGTTAGACTTTAATTAGTTTATTTCATTCACGCCAAACATTCCCTTCCTCCCCTACCAGTACAAGCAACCTTACCGAAAAGGAAATGTAGTCAACTAAATCTTGAAATATATATCTAAATCTTTTTGAAGGGCATGAAAAAGATATCGTACATATTAAAATTTTTATATCGTTGCATCAATATGTATGTGTCGTTAATTAGCTTATTAGAGAGCTGAGAACCATTAGTAACAACTAATAATTTGTGTGACACAATATATGTATGTGTATTATTTTTTTTAATTTTATTTTTTAGTCTAAACATATATCACCTGTGGTCCTTTATTCATGGCACCTCCCTAATCATTTTCATCAAATCATAGTAACAAATGTGGGGGGGGGGGGGGGGGGGAAAAAAAATGGTCCCTTATAATATATTGAGATTTAGGGTTTACTATTTTGATCCTTGGTATATATATCCTGTAATGTAATACAAATTGTACCAAATAGACCATAAGACATTTGGTAAGCTGTCACTCTATATACTATTTCATGTCTTTATCAATGAATGAAGAGTCACAAAACATGGACAACCTGGAACAGAATGTAATCTCTCCAACAAAATATTTGGCAATCCATCTGTCAAGAAAGAGAGAAAAAAAGAAGAAGGGAGAATCACGCTTGTAGCACTATACTTCAAAGTTATTGCCATTATCATTATTTGAAATGGAAAAACTCTAATCTATATATATATATATATATATATATATATATATATATATATATATATATATATATATATATATATATTCAATGTAAGGCACAATGAACTACATATATTGGTTTCTCAAATGATTCTTGGTTAACTTGAGCAGTTCGCAACAATTTAATACCCCTTCCCTACTTTTATATACAAGGACGTGAAACGAAGTAGTGTCTCGTGGTATCGCTTTATCGGAAATTTTTACGGGATATATGCATTAATATTATGCGAAAATGAATAACAGAAAGAAAATGATACTACTTGACACATATTGTCGCCTGGCACACTGTGTTAAATTCTTGATTTTGCTCTTAAAAGTCAGAGACTCGAAACTCAGCTATAATATTTGGAAAATATTTGAAAGAGCCTTTATCATTAAAAATTATAGTTACAATATATATTTCTAGCAAATATTTGAAAGAATCTCTACTATTAATAATTGTACTTAAATAGAATTGAACTCCCAACATCTTAACTTAAGACTCGAACCTATGGTCTAAGGTTACTCCTCATCTAGAAATGTGATAAATAATAATATTTATTTCTCATTCTTTTATAAATATCGACACCGCTTATAAAAATCTTACATACGCACATATTTATCTAGACCATGTCCTTTTACAAACTATTAAAGGACAAATGCTGAAAATAGAATAATAATTAGTATTTTTGACTAATTATTTATGAGTCCAGTGAAACACTCGGTCAAAGTCTACTTGTAGTTTCATTTCTCTATTCATCTTGTTGGCTACATACATTGAAACATGAAAAAAATACAGTGGAATAAATTGCCAAGAATCCAGGATAGATCATTGTCTTCTAAAATAGCAAATTAAGTAAACAACATTCATTGCATGAAGTTTGAATTTGAACTAGCAGCTGGTTGTTCGATTTCATCCCTCCCATTTGAAGAAGTTTGTGGTCTCCCTCACATGTTACAGACTAATAATGAAAACGTCTACGGTGCATGTACTTAGTTCTTTTCACGAATTCATTCATTAATTACAACTTTTAAGGTTGTTTCTTAATTGATATATATTAATTATCTAATGTGTTTCTGTTTCTTAGTGATCACGCCCACCTCTAGTTCTAAAAAGGATAAGCGGTCTATGACGACCCAAAGGGTTATCACCAGACTTCTCCCTTTTTTCGTACTTTCGGGGCCTTGAAAAATCTCGCATTTAGTTTCCTCTATTTGCGTGCGCAGTCCGGGCACGAAGCCGGAAAGTTTTTATGTTGAAATATGTGAATTATGTGAAAATTTTGAAGAATTTTGATGTTAATATTGTTAAAGTTGACTTCGGTCAATATTTTGGGTAAACAGATCCAGACCCGTGATGTGACGGTCCCGGAGGATCCGTAGAAAAATATGGGATTCGGACGTATTCCCGGAATCGAAATCCGAGGTCCCACCTGAGAAATGAATTTTTGAATGAAATTATTTTTCTGAAAATAATATTGAATTTTAAAAAAGAAAATGAGTTAGAAAACATAGGAATCGGACCCGTATTTTTGTTCTAGCGTACGGTACAGGTCTTAAATATTTGTTAAGCACTTTCTGTGAAGTTTGGTCAAAATCGGACGTCGTTTAATGTGTTTCGTACCTTAATATCTAAAGTTGAGAATTTATGAAAATAGAATAAAAAAATGGTGATTTTGGGGCTTGATTCATTGATTTTGATGTTATTCTAGCAATTTGATCCCTCGACTAAGTTCGTAGGATGTTATTGAGTTATTGTGTGTGTTTGGTTGGGATCTCCAAGGGCTCGGGGGTGATTTCGAGGTGGTTCAGGGTGATTTCGTTCTTGGAAACGTAGCAGATTTTCTGCAACTTTTACCCAGCAAATCCCTTTTTCGCGTTCGCGCTTCAGTCCCGCGTTCGCGTAGCTTCGGTGGTCTCCCTTCTTCCGCGTTCGCGGACAAGTCCACGCGTTCGCCTAGCCTAGGTTTTCCCTTTAATGCGTTAGCGAGTCCCCTCTCGCGTTCGCACACAAGCCAGTCCCAGACCCCAGCCCCTTCTTCCATGCGTTCGCGATGTTTTGACCATTCCAGCCTTCGCGAACGCAACCCCATCCCCACGAATGCAAACGGCATTTTCGCCCAGCGAATTTTAATGTTAAAAACAGAACAGTAGCTCGAGATTTAAGCATTATTTCACACGAGCTCTTCACTCCAACACCCCATAGACGATTTTGAAACTCCTTTTCCTCCATAACTTCTTGGGTAAGTGTTTTAACTTCATTCTCTCTTAATTTCTTCATCTAATCACTAATCTCCAAGCCCTAAATCATGAATTCAAAGTAAAAATTGGGAGTTTTGAGTAGAGTTAGGGCTTTGGGGGGTTTTGGGTGATTCAACCTCAATTCGGGGTCGAATCTTAAAATAAATTATATATTTGAACTCGTGGAGTTATGGGTGAGCGGGTTTTGGTCCGAGCCTTGAGTTTGGACCATGTGGGCCCGGGATCGAATTTTGGTATTTTTGGAAGAATGATAAGAATTTCATTTCTAGGCTGTGGGATTATGTTAATGAGCCTTTAGTGATATTATTGAACTAATTACGCCTAGATATCGTTGTTTTAGAGTCGGATTGTAGAAGAAAGGTGGTATTAGAGAGTTGATTGCTATTATTGGACCGAGGTAAGTGTTTGTTCTAATTTTGGCTTGAGGGAATAGGATTAGGATATTATTTGCTACTTGCTAAATGTGGAGTACGGTGTATAGGCATGGTGACTGTTATATATGCACCGGAGTCTAGCATGACCGTAAGTCTTAATTGTGTTTGATTCGGTTTTTGTGATACATTTTACTTGCTTAATTGATAAGTTTCATATAAAGTGAATAGTTGAGGAAGAATTGTGATTGGTATATCATTAGAGCGTTGGCTTGAGCTAGAATTTGTTAATTGAGAAAGAAGTGATTAAAAGACGAAGTGTGTGATTATTCCCTTAACGGGATGCGTAGTATATTATTATTGTTGCCCCCTTGCCGAGATTTAAGAATTATAAGTATTCTCCCTTGCCGGGATATTTAGGCTGTTAGTTGTACCCCTGCCGGCTTAAATCGTTATGTTGTTAATTTTCCCCTAATGGGGCCTCTTTTATAAGGATTATATATTATGAACTATGAAATGGGATCTTGTGGCACGCCGTCCACTTATGAATTATGAAATAGGATGGTGTGGCACGTCGACAACTTATGCACTATGAAATGGGATCGTTGGCATGCCGACCACTAGATATATTATGAACTGGGATCATGTGGCACGCTGGCCACTTATATATATTATGAACTGGGATCGTGTGGCACGCCGAACACTTATATATATTATGCTATGGGATCGTGTGCCACACCGACCACTTATGATGTAGTTTCGTTGTTATATCATTTGATCTGTTTTCACTGTATCTCCCCTGAGCATGCCCCTTCCCAGTTATATTTGATATTTTTTATTATTATTTATGTTGCCTTTGTATATACATATATTTGCACAGGTTGTTTTTGGTAGGTCCTGTCTAGCCCCGTCACTACTTTGTCGGGGTTAGGCCGGGAACTTACCAGCATATGGAGTCGGTTGTGTTGATGCTACACTTTTGTGCTTTTTGCACAGATCACAATACCAGAGCAGCTTTTGGACTACAATAGTAGTGTATTGATCTTGAGTTAACTTTAGTCCAGGGACTTTTGACGAAGCCTAGATGGCGTTCGTAGGCCGGGGTCCCATTCCGTATCTTCAGTTTGTTTTCATTGTACCGAGACAAACATCATTTATTTTCTATTTAGACTTGTTTTTAGTACTATAGCAGTCTGTGAGCTAATGACACCAGAATCTGGGTAGAAATGTGTTTCAACTTTCGCATTTTGTTTTCAGTTATACAAGTTTAAATGTCTTCCGCTTTTATTTAATTGCTTCTGTTTAATTATATTGTAAAATGTCATCAGAATTTTTTTTTGAATATTTAGCTTGCCTTGCTCCGATAGTAGGCGCCATCACGACTCTCGATTGTGAAAAATCTGGGTCGTGACAAGTTGGTATCAGAGCATTAGGTTGGATAGGTCTCACAACTCATGGACAAAATCGTACAGTCTGAAAGATCGGTATGGAGACGTCTGTATTTACCCCCAGAGGCTACAGAGTTAGGAAAAATTACAGTTTGTTCTTTTTTGTCGAGCGATTCTGTTTCTCAAATACTGATTGTCTTTCTACTCTATTTTTTTCAGATGGCGAGAACACCTGCTTCCTCCTCTACCACGCAGCAGACCGAGCCCCCAGCAGCAGATCCTATCAGGGGCAGAGGGCGAGGCCAAGGTCGGGGCAGAGCTCAGCCCCGAGCAGCAGTCCTAGAGGTGGAGCCTTCTATTCACTATGATGAGGAGGTTCCAGCTCCAGCAGCTCCAATGGGCCCAGCTCAGATCCCAGAGGGATTCACAGCCACTCCAGTACTTCAGGATGCTTTGGTCCGACTGGTAGGCTTTATGGAGAGCGTCTCTAGAACGGGTTTGCTTCCTGTAGTACCATCCACATATCAGGCTTGGGGAGGAGTTCAGACTCCCGCTACAGGTACTATGGAGCAGGTAGCTCACAGGCTTAGGTTCCAGCAGTTTAGCCCGTTGTGGCAGCTCAACCGGGTATTCCAGCTCAGACCGGCGATGGTGCGGTGACGTACTCGGATGCTTTGTGGAGGCTTGATATATTCACCAAGCTCTTCACCACCACCTTCAGCGGTGCTTCTACAGAGGACCCCCAGGACTTTTTATTCAGCTGCCATGAGATTCTCCGGACTATGGGTATTGTGGAGACCAATGGGGTTGACTTCATAACCTTTCGGCTAGCAGGATCCGCCAAGACTTGGTGGAGGGACTATTGTCTATCCAGGCCAGCAGGGTTGCCATCATTGACTTGGGACTAGTTTGCAGAGTTGTTCTTGGAGAAGTTTCACCCAGTGACCGAGCGAGAGGCTCTACACAGGCAGTTTGAGCATCTCCATCAGGGTACTATGACAGTCACATAGTATGAGACTCATTTTATTGATCTGGCACGCCATGCTACTGTTATATTCCCCACCGAGAGGGAGAGTGTGCGGAGATTTATTGATGGGTTAATTTAGCCGATCCGACTCCAGATGGCTATGGGAGCCGGGAGTGATATTTCCTTGTAGAAGGCGGCCAATGCGGCTCGCAGGATGGAGATGGCACTTGCATGAGGAGGTGGTCAGGGGTCAGATAAGAGGCCTCGTCATTCTGGTAGTTTCAGTGGTACCTCGTCTGGAGGTGGGGATTCTTATGGTATGGGCCATCCTCCGAGGCCTTTTCAGTTAACCCTGCATGTTTCACATGGTACTACAGGTGGTCGTGGTACCCAGCTGTAGTATTCTGACCAGTAGCTTTTTAGCTCATCATCAGCACCTATCAGTGCACCACCACTCCGTTATTCTCAGCAGCCGAGGGCTTGTTACATGTGTGTCAACACGAGACATATTGCCAGGTATTGCCCTCGAGCATTTGACAGCTCTCAGCAGCAGGGTCCCCGTCCCATGATTCAGGCAGCAGGTGATCCACATGCCGCTCGACTGCTAGAGGTGGAGGTAGGGATCATAGGGGTGGAGCTCGGACCGCCAGAGGTAGGGGTCAGCCAGTAGTCGATCGTCCCAAAGACATAGTTTGGGGCGGTGAGGCCCAGCCCCAGTGTTATACTTTTCCAGCCAGTCTAGAGGCTGAGTCTTCTGATAATGTCATTACAGGTACTATTCTGGTCTGTAAGAGAGGTGCTTGTGCTATTTGATCCTGGATCTACATATTCATATGTGTCGTCCTATTTTGCACCCTACTTGGTTATGCCTAGCGATGCCTTGAGTGTTCCTGTTTATGTATCTACACCGGTGGGTGATTCTATAGTGGTCGATCGTGTGCATCATTCCAGTGTGGTAGTATTTGAGGGTCTTGAGACCTGTGTTGTCTTATTGCTCTTAGATATGGTGGACTTCGACGTTATATTGGAGATGGATTGGTTGTCCCCATATCATTCTACTTTGGATTGTCACACAAAGACCATGACCTTGGATTTGCCAGATTTTCCCCTACTAGAGTGGAGAGGGACCCCAGGTCATGCCACCCATAGTGTTATTTCATATGTTAAGGCTCGATGCATGGTCGAGAAGGGGTGTCAAGGATATCTGGTGTA
Organism: Nicotiana benthamiana; assembly: GCA_034376525.1. Classification (NCBI taxonomy): domain Eukaryota; kingdom Viridiplantae; phylum Streptophyta; class Magnoliopsida; order Solanales; family Solanaceae; genus Nicotiana; species Nicotiana benthamiana. Next base: position 41,632,324 of record CM067336.1, read on the forward strand.
TGTTCGTGACTCCAGCGCAAAGGTCCCATCTATTGATTATGTTCCTATTATTCGGGAGTTCCTTGAGGTTTTCCCTTCAGACCTGCCGGGTATGCCGCCCGATAGGGATATTGATTTCTGTATTGATCTGACTCCGGGCACCCATCCCATTTCCATTATGCCGTATCGCATGGCCCCGGTAGAGTTGAAAGAGTTAAAGGAGCAGCTGCAGGATTTGCTTGATAATGGTTTCATTAGACCCAGTGTATCGCCTTGGGGTGCGCCAGTATCATTTGTGAAGAAAATGGATCGGTTGATGAGGATGCGCATTGATTACCGGCAATTGAACAAGGTGAAGATAACGAACAAGTATCCACTTCCGAGGAATGACGATTTATTCGACCAGCTTCAGGGTGCAAGGGTATTTTCAAAGAAAGATTTGAGATCTGGTTATCATCAGCTGAGGATTAGGGTGTCTGATGTCTCTAAGACAACATTTCGGACTCGGTATGGGCATTATGAGTTTTTGGTCCTGTCATTTGGGTTGACCAATGCCCCAGAAACATTTATGGAGTTGATGAACCGAGTGTTCAGGCCGTATTTGGACTTGTTCGTGATTGTTTTCATTGATGATATTCTGATATATTCACGCAGTCAGGAGGATCATGAGAAGCACCTCAGAGTGGTTATTCATACTCTGAGGGATAGTCAGTTATACGCCAAGTTTTCGAAGTGCGAGTTCTGTTTGAGTTCTGTTGCATTTCTGGGTCACGTTGTTTCAATAGAGGGTATTCAGGTGAACCCGAAGAAGGTTGAGGCAGTCAAGAATTGGCCTCGACCAGCATCAACTACAACGATTCGGAGTTTCTTGGGGTTAGCAAGTTACTACCATCGGTTTGTAGAGGGGTTTTCATCCATTGCAACCCCGATGACCAGATTAATCCAGAAGGGTGCCCAGTTCAGATGGTCAAATGAATGTGAGGCGAGCTTCCAAAGGCTCAAGACAGCTCTAACTACAGCACTGGTATTGGTGTTGGCCATGGGATCGGGACCTTATATAGTTTATCATGATGTTTCCCTTATAGGTCTTGGCGCAGTATTGATGCAGGATGGCAGAGTCATGGCATATGCTTCGAGCTAGCTGAACATCCACGAGAAGAATTATCCAGTTCACGATCTAGAGTTGGCGTTATCTATATGGTGTGACATGTGAGGTATACACGGATCACAAGAACCTTCAGTACTTGCTCAAGCAAAAGGAGTTGAATTGAGGAAGAGGAGGTGGTTGGAGTTGTTGAAAGACTATGATGTTATTATCTTATACCACCCGGGGAAGGCCAATGTGGTGGCCGATGCATTGAGTAGGAAGTCCACCAACATGGGTAGTCTCGCTTATTTTCCGGTCAGCCAGAGACCACTTCCTTTGGATGTTCAGGCCTTGGCCAACAAATTTGTGAGGTATGATATTTCTGAACCTAGCAACGTGTTAGCTTGCATGGTCGCTCGTTCGTCATTGTGGGAGCGTATCCGTGAGCGGCAGTTTGATGATACCTATTTGTGTGTCTTGAGAGACACGATGCAACATGGAGGTGCTAAGAAAGTGACCTTGGGAGATGATGGTGTATTGAGATTTCAGGGGCGAGTTTTTGTGCCCAATGTTGATGGTATTCGGGAGTTGATCTTAGCGGAGGACCATAGTTCTAGGTATTCTATTTATCCGGGCGCCGCGAAGATGTATCAAGATTTGAGGTAGCACTATTGCTAGCGCAGAATGAAGAAAGATATTGCTGCATATGTGGCATGTTGTTTGAACTCTCAGTAGGTTATGTATGAGCATCACAGGCCTGATGGTTTATTTCAGAGGATTGATCTTCCCGAGTGGAAGTGGGAGAGGATTAATATGGGTTTCGTTACTGGAATTTCGATGAGTCGGAAGAAGTTTGATGCTATATGGGTCATTGTTGATAGGCTGACCAAGTCACCGCACTTTATTCATGTTGCAACCACTTATTCTTCAGAGAGGTTAGCCGAGCTCTACATTAGAGAGATTGTTCGCCTTCATGGGGTACCAGTATCTATTATTTCAAACCAGGGTATGCAGTTTACCTCGTGCTTCTCTTGCTTGACATATCTTAATAATCCCAGATCGGGAGTCCTCCTATACAGGATTCCTCCGTTGTGAAAGAAGTTGTCGGACAATCTCCGAAGTGTGCTTTCTGAGTAGCATTGGAAAGTTCTGGGTACTCTCCTGTTGTCAGGTGTTCTCTGATATCATGGAACAAAGGTTTCCCGTCGGCTTCCTCCTCGACATGAGCAGAATAAGCTGGTTGGTTGTGAATCTTGACCTGGATGGAGTCAATGAAATTTGTATCCGGATGCTGAATCATGGATGACAAAGTGGCAAGTGCATCGACAAACTCATTTTGTATCCTCGGAACATGCTGGAATTCAAGTTTTCTAAACCTCTTTCTCAAATCCTGTATGTGGTGCAGATAAGGGAGTATCTTAGAATTCTTGGTAGCCCATTCTTCTCGAACCTGATGTATGAGTAGGTCTAAGTCTCCGATCACTAATAGTTCCTGAATCTTCATGTCAATTGCCAGTTTGAGCCCTAAGATGCACGCTTTGTACTCGGCCATGTTGTTGGTGCACAAGAATATGAGCTTGTCAGATACTGGGTAATGCTGACCGGTTTCTGATACCAAGACTGCTCCTGTACCAACTCCTTTGAAATTTGTGGCTCCGTCGAAAAACACCATCCAACCGTCATAGGAATCTGCAATGTCTTCTCCTATGAAAAATACCTCTTCGTCAGGAAAATATGTCTTTATAGGTTTGTATTCTCCTCCTACAGGATTCTCGGCGAGGTGATCTGCCAAAGCTTATCCTTTGACTACCTTCTGGGTAACATAAACGATGTCGAACTTACTTAATAGCATTTGCCACTTGGCGAGCTTGCCGGTAGGCATGAGCTTCTGAAAGATATAGTTCAATGGATCCATCATGTATATGAGATAAGTGGTGTAAGCACAGAAATAGTGCCTCAATTTCTGAGCTACCCAGGTTAGAGCACAACAAGTGCGCTCTAATAAGGAATCCCGAGCCTCGTACGGGGTAAACTTCTTGCTGAGATAGTAGATGGCTTGCTTCGTTCTTCCTATTTCATCATGTTGTCCCAAAACACAACGAAATTCCCCATCCAATACTGCAAGATAAAGCAATAAAGGTCTCTCTAGCTCGAGTGGAATCAAAAGCTTTTTGACAATCCTCAGTCCATTTAGTGGCGGCATCCTTCTTTAGCATCTTGAATATGGGTTCACAAATGACAGTGGACTGAGCTATGAATCGGCTGATATAGTTGAGTCTTCCCAAAAAACTCATCACGTTCTTCTTGCTCTTTGGCGGTGGCAACTCTTGAATGGATTAGACCTTTGACGGGTCCAATTCTATTCCCCAGCGACTCACAATGAAACTCAATAATTTTCCTGCGGGAACCCCGAATGCAAACTTGGCGGGATTCAATTTCAAGTTGTATCTCCTTAGTCTGTTGAAGAATTTTCTCAAATCTCCTATGTGATCTGCAGTTTTCCTGGATTTAATGATGACGCCGTCCACATATACCTCGATCTCTTTATGTATCATATCATGAAAGATTGTGGTCATGGCTTTCATGTAGGTAGAATTAGCATTCTTTAAACCGAATGGCATCATTCTGTAACAGTACATTCCCCACGGCGTGATGAATGTCGTTTTCTCTGCATCTTCTTCACCCATTCATATCTGGTGGTATCCAGCAAAACAATCGACGAACAACTGCACCTCATGTTTGGCACAGTTATCAATCAATATGTGTATATTTGGTAAAGGGAAATCATCCTTAGGACTGGCCCGGTTGAGATCCTGGTAGTCGACACAGACTCTAACCTTCCCATCCTTCTTTGGTATCGGCACGATGTTGGCTAACCATGTTAGATACTCTACCACTCTGATAACCATGGATTTGACTTTCTTGGTAACCTCTTCTTTGATTTTTAAACTCATGTCTGGCTTGAACTTTCTGAGTCTCTGTTTTACCGATGGGCATGCCGGATATGTCGGCAGCTTGTGAGCCACAATGGATGTGCTGAGACCGGTCATATCATCATACAACCATGCAAAGATGTCCTCATACTCTTTTAAGAACTTCTGTACTCTTTCTTTTCTAATGGAGATAGATGCACACTAATACGTGTTTCCTTGACATTTTTTGAGTCTCCCATAATAACAACCTCAGTTTTGTCCAAGTTGGACTTAGGCCTGTTCTCAAAATTCTCGACCTCCCTGACAACCTCTTCTGGTATTTCGTCCTCCTCAAAATCTATATCCGTTTGTTGCGTTGTCTCATTGCAAGTTACAGTCATTGGTTCATCATCAAGATATGTAATAGTAATGCTTTGGGGAGGGGAATAAAAATAAAATAAAAACAAAAAGGTAAAAAGTTAGTGCAGATTCTGATAAATAATATTGCGATATTTAAACATATTGTGCAGGAATATAAATCGCTTCATAATTTGGGGTGGCTCGTTGTGCCCGAGGTAGGCCTAGTGACATATTAAATTTGGAGAACTTATAATGCTAAATGCCTCATTTTATTGATAAAAACAAGATGAGTCTTTAACAAATGAATGATAAAAGATATAACTAATGGCCAGTGGCCTTATTACATTAAGAAAGCAGAAGAATAAAAATCCTAACTACTTGGTCCCAGAAGGACCTTCCCCAGATTTGGTACTCTTGCCTCCCTCGTACAGCTGCATCAACTCGCACATTCCTAATAGAAGATAAGCTCGAGCCAGATGCCCGCCTGCACTTCCTTCAGCATTCTGGAATTCCTCAATTCTTTTCAAGAACTTCCCTTCCAACTCTACCATACCTCACTCCAGATATCCAAAATGGTTGTTGGCATTGAAAGCCATATCCTTCCACTCGTTAATCAGCTTCTTGTGGGCTTTCTGTATTTCCCGATGTTCATTCTCACATTCTCGCATCCTCTTGCGCAGTTGATTGTGTTTTACTTGCTTCAATTTTCTCGTCAATAATCCTATGACCGTGGATGAATCGTGGACAACCCAAACCAATGTGATCATCCTCCAACCAACCTGTGTAGTGCGGCACACACCCGGCATGATACCTATCTCGTTCAATAGACTCCCTTCCTAAGACTAGCTTGCAGTGCCACATATGCTGAGCGTGACACCTGTGCGGGCTATCATCATCTTGAAAGTCAGCCCTGAAATGACTCATTTCTCTATCCTGGGTATGATTTGTTTCCTTCTAGCTTGCCTCATGACTCGGAGGAGGACATATGGATGAGTTCCCCTCAGACCAATGAGTGTGAGGAATGGTGCGTCTCGAGAACAAACAATGAACTCCCCTATTGGGTGATGAAAAGCGATATAGTCATCCCAATCCCTGCATATGATTTCCTGTCTGTAGTCGCCTTTCTGAAGGTGTTCTATGAGCCAAAGTTGAAGTAGCAGATTACAACCCTCGAAATTTGGAGCCCCTTACTGACACTTTCCTAAGGCTCGATAGATTTCTGCGATAATCATGGGCACTATGCTGAAAGACTGCCGTTGATTCCTTCCATTAGGGTCTTGGTTACCATGGCTAGTATGGTGGGGATACTAGCCTTCTTCATATGGAAAATTATCATGCCCAAGAAGAAAAACATGAACACAAACACCCTTCTATGTATATGTCCCAAAGAAGTGAGAGCGAATTCGTCCATGTAGGTGCGATAGGACTTGTTGTGGCCATATCTCTCGTACAAGAAGTCAAATGGTATGTACGAGTCCTTCAAGCAAGAGAGGTTGGGATTTTTCTTGAGTCCCATCATCCTAAGAAAGCCTCTACTTTTGCGATTCTCCGGCATAAGCAAACCCGGAGTCTCCCAAGGGATACCAGCTAGGCCCCCTATCTCTTCTAGCAAAGGGGTCATTTCCAAGTCTCCGAAATGAAACACTGATCGATCACTATCCCAAAACAAAGTGGCAGCCTCAATGATCTAGTTGTTGGGTTGGATTAACAGAAGTGAGGGCAAATTCCCTACGTACTTGCGGACGAGGGTTTGATTGCTGCCATGAAGATCTTCCCACCAACTTAGCAACCTTTAGTGGATGTTGGATACCATACCGAATCTGCGGACCTCGTGCCTTATTTTTGCAAAACAAGATGTTAGGTCCTTAACCCCACCAGACTCGACTATTTAAATCAATAATTAGAAAAAATCATTTAGTTCTCTAAATAAATACACATAATGTGAAGGTGTCCGTTTGGGTTTCAGGAAACCCGGCGGAATTTGAAATAAAGCAATAAAGAAGGCAATTAAAGGAAAGAGAAGACATGAAGAGCCAAGTTAGTAATTGTGATGAAATAACCAAGGACAAGAAATATATGCGATTAAGTAAGCATCAAAGTCACACAATAAAGTAATGGTAAAATCCTAAAAGAATCCCCAACGGAGTCGCATGCTGTCGACGCCCCATTTTTCTCCAGGAAAAGAAATTGGATTTACGACATTATGGGTGGAATGACTCCTTTATCCCCTTTTGAGGGAATTTGGGCTATGGAGTTTTGAGAGTCGCCACCTAATGATTATAGTGCATTAGGACACTTTTAAAGAAAAGAAGAATGATTTGAAGGAAAACCAGAGTTTTGGGTAAGGACTTGAGATTATCCCGAGGGGAAGGTGTTAGGCACCCCTCAAGATCCACTAGTGTGGTTCCCGGCCTTACTTAGTTGTGACTTTAAGAATAGTAGGAGTAGACAAGCAAAGTTTGCACATAAGAAATACAAGCAAGTTGACAATTTTGAAAGAGAAAAAAAGGGGGCACAAGTAAAAAGAGAGCTTAGTTTGAAGAAAACATTAATTTTAAATAAAGGAAAAGCAAAGGAAAAGGGGTCCTATGTTTGACTATAATATGGATCATTCGACGTAATACCCTGCACATATTCCTCAAAAGAGGGGTCACCTTTTGATATTAGCGCACCATCATCATATCCATATTCTACCCTTCCCACTCCGTCAAGGTATTTAAATGTGATTAGTCTCGTTTACTTATTGCATGCTAATACTCGTCCCGACCTATCATTCCTAAGGTATTTGGACTTCTAATCCTAAAATGGAGAAAGGAATGGGGCATATATGGAGTTTAAAAGGATAATATACTAAGACATCAATCAAAACAAATAGCAGATAAGTGGGGTACCAATCAAACGATCAAAGGCTCATACAAAACCCCATAGATCATAACAGCAATTAGTTTAGCATGACCTACACATATTGGTTTGGTCTTTAATTAAGGAAATTAAGAGGCAGACGAATCAGTATAACTCATAAAGTTGGATAAAAAGTTTGCATCGAGCCCCTCGGGTCTGATTTGTTAGTTATTAAGGTCTTAATGCAGAAGAGTTTAAAAGAAAGTAAAACTGTAGTAAACTTGTAAATAGATTTGAAATCAGCAGACCGTTTGAGTAGTAATAATGCAGAAGAATTATGAAAGATTTTTTAGAGGCAGGAATGTCTTAAGAAAAGAGTGAGTTACAAGACTATTTTTAAAAGACAGATTCATGGATTGAGTAAAATATTTAGGCAGAACTTTTGAAATAGTTTTTTAGAAAAGATGCAGATTTGAAACGTTTTAAAAGTATAGTAGTTTCCAGGGGTTTTATTGAAACATTACATTAGGACATTAAAGGCCAATTAGCGTACTGTTGTTGTTTAAAACGAATCAGACAAGTTGAGACGGGATCCTATAGGCATGATGTCTATATTGAATTCATCTGATTTATTACTGCTTTTAGAACATCAAGGAATTGAGTAATTAATTAACCTACTGTTTGCCTAGCGTTTTATGCGTTTCCTATATGCATGATTTCGATGTGCTTACAATGCAGAAGTCCTACAAACATGATCTCTAAACCATTTGCAATATCAAAATCCTATATACATGGTTTCTAAATGATTTGAGATATTAAAGTTCTATAGGCATGGTTACTAGATGAAACATCCTATATGCATGATTTCTATATGACATGCAATATTAGCATCTTATAGGCATAGTATCTAGATGATTAAAGCATAAAATTTGTATAAACATGATTTCTACCCGTTGACTTATGCAAGCAATATAAACCCATCCCACACCCTTTAATAAAATTTCCCCTGAGTTTTATTACATAGTTATTACAAAAAAAATGGAAAGAAAAGGACTGGAATAAGTACATCAAAACTAAAGCCAGACCCGAGGAGGCTCAATGCAACCATCAATATTCAACACATGTGTCTCACCAAATCCGGATTCCAGATTCCAATGCCTTCTCTTAGAGTGTTTCAAAGTTCCAAGGGTCTTTCGAGAACCCAGACAATGCTTACACCCGAAATATTGAATGTTGTAATAGTGTAGTGCAATGTGTGGAATTACCAGCACTTAGGCATCCAAGTTCAAAGGGAACTCTAGGGTCCCTATGCATGGCTTACCATAGGGGGGCAGAACTTAAAGAACTAAGAATAAGTGTAAAGTAAGGGGACTAGAGGAAACTAAAGCAAAGGGTGGTCATACCCAGCCATGGGTAAGACTGGCATACCCATGACCCTCCACTCGGTTTTAAACAGATAAAGAGCATACTTTAGAAGTCAGACAGGGGTGTGGGTGGTGATTAGGACACCACCAGACTCTAGTAAGGGCTCAACACATAAAGGGGGTTAACGGAATGAGACTGATTTGAGTAAAGGTTCAAGAAAATCTGGTCCCAGGTCAAGGATAGCAATAGGTGCTACCCCCAGCCTAGAACCAATACTCATACATAAAAGAGGGTTAAAGGGAATGGGATCACATGAACATATAAACATCAAGGGAGGATAAGAAAATCATAACAACACTTTAAAGATGCAGAAGCATGAAGAAAGAACATAACAGACTAATGTATAGTCACATAATGCAAGAAAGCTAAACAGGTAGTGAGAGGTTATGTAAAGGGAGAAATAAACACATAGTTTTGGAGAATAGTGTTTAAATTATAGAGATATACCAGTTGCAAGTTTCAAAGAGCAGAATAAATAAAGCAGGAAATCAGCCAGAGAATTCACTCAAGCTTCAGCAAATACTCGAGAAAACAAGCAAGATTCTATAGTCTAGCCTTGGCTTTTAGCCGGCTAGACACAAACAGTAATACTGGTAGCAGAGAAGAGAAGAGAGTTTAGAGTGTGTGTATGTGTGTTTTTGAACTCTAATTGTTTGTGTCTTTAAAGAAGAAGGAGTGGGGGTATTTATAGTTTGAAAACATGCAAGTAAGTAAGCAAAAATAATTCAGTATCAATCATAATCAATCAGGAGAAGGGAACCCCTTTAATTAAGGAGATCGAATTAGAATAATAAGGGCAGAGTTTTATTTAAGGAAAGAATATAATCAATAATCACATAGTAAATCAAGGAATTCAAGATTCGAACTTAATAATGAATTAAGTCAGAAAATAGGTCCAAATCAGACAAGAAAAAAAATCAAATAAGCTTACATAATGATTGTATGAAATCAACCCCCAAAATTAGGGTTATTTTGAGAGAAAAAGATTTGACTATAAAAGATGCATAAACTTAAACATGCAAGGCTAAGATTAAACAAACAGAGTAGTCGTGTAATCAAAAGTAGAAGAACATAGCCATGAGTGAAATTAGAAGTTCTTGCAAAGCTTAGCAAGAATCTGAGAACATGAGATGAACTTAGAAAATTAGGGTTTTGAAATCAAACATGAAGCAAAACATCGCACACAGTTAGTTTGAAAAAAAAAACCCAAAATCTAGGGTCTCTTCCACATATTTAAGGTGAAAAATGGAAGCATAGAGAAGCAGGCAAAGCAACTCAGGAAAATTCAAAAGACCAAACATTTCATGGAAGACATAAGGAAAGAAAAGCACAGTAAATAAATTACTCGAAAATCCTAGGAAGAAAATACAGTAAGGAAAATACATATAAATCATAATGAAAACACTCAGGAGTTACAGCAAAGTAGAAATAATGTAAGAAATTACAGTAAAACAAGTAAAAGTCAAGAAAACCCTAGGTTTTGAGAAGATGAACAGTTTTGAAAGCAAAAATTAGAAAAGATGTGGAAAATACTTTTAAAATATCAGAAATGGCACGGATTGAAAGTTGATCTTAGAGAAAATCAAGAGAACCTCGAAGGCTTAGGGTTTTAGAGAAATCCCCAGAAGATGAGAAAGGCCTGGAAATGGCTGGTCCTGAGTCAGAGATGGACTCACAAGGCTAGGACTCATCAGAGATGAGACGGAAGTGGCCATGGAACCTGAATCGGAGAACCTCTGAACCAGGGTCATAAATGTCAGACCTTGGATCTTCGAATAGAATGAGTATAAAGGCGAGTGAGGGTGAGTACAAGTTATATAGGGCCTGGGAGGCTATGATTTCCGGTGAAATAAAGTCGGAGACTGGTGAAAATAGGCTAGGGTTTCGGAGGGTAGTTGACAGAAGTTTGAGAGACGAAGGGATACAAGGGCGGCTGTTTAGGGGAGCTTGTGGGTTTAATTAACGAAGGGCAGATAAGGGCCGTTGATTAGAATAATCAACGGTCATGATTAAAGAAGGGATCCGGGTAGGTTTATTTAATAAGGCTTGGGTCGGGTAATTATTTGAAATTGGGTCGTTTAATTAGGGGGTCGATTGAGATTGAAATTGGGTTATAATTGAAAGCAAAAGAGGATACAATTTAAATAGCCAATTTTTCCATTTTGAATTTATAAAAATAGTAAAAGCTGTTTAAAATCAAATTAAAAATATTAATTTAGTAAAAAATATGTAAGTATTAATTTAAAAATTATTGGGAATGATTTTGTGATTGAAAATGCTATTAAATCGAGAAATATGCTAAAATTACAATTTCATGCAACTTTAGTTTAAAAATACCAAATGGACTTGTAAAATTATGTAAAAATCATGTAAATTATATTTTTGTGTAAATGTAAGAATAAAATAAATTATTCACCAAAATTAAAAGTTTTGAGAATAAATATTGGATTTTATAGTGCAAAATAGACCATAAATTGGTTTTAAAAATCATAAAAAATTTGGAAAAAAATACAAAAACCTTTGGGGATGCTTGTATATGCATATACATGCTATTTAGAAAGTATTGTGAATAAAAAAATACATAGGGAAAAATTGGTTATCAACACAGGCTACGTGCCTTCACCAAAAAAGATTCAACTACAAGTTGGACCAGGACTCAGGTCATGCGCCTTCGCCAACAAAAAATTACAAGATTCAACTACGGTTGAACAACGACTTAGTCTGCGTGCCTTCACCAAAAAGTCTAACTACGAGTTGAACCAGGACTCAGGCCATGCGCCTTCGACAAAATAATTACAAGATTCTACTACGGTTGAACAGAGACTCACTCTACGTGCCTTCACTAAAAAGTTCAACTACGAGTTGAACCAGGACTCATGTCATGCGCCTTCGACAACAAAAATAACAAGATTCAACTATGATTGAACAGTGCCTCAGACTACGTGCCTTCACTAAAAAGTTCAACTACAAGTTGTGTAGACAATCATTCTATCTATGATATGTGCGCTTTGGTTGTATTAGCATGATTTTCAGGTATAGGTTTTGATGAATGACAAACAATGAAGTCAAGTGTCAAACAACGATATTATATGACAAACAATCAAGAGTGAATGCCAAGAAGCATATTGATGACGGAATTGCATAGACAAGCCAAAGACGAGTTCAAAAGTTCAAGACCAAAGACCCAAGGCGTAGGTCGTTAGGTAGAACAAATGTAAGAGCAACGTTTAAAGTTATCTCGTCTTTTGGCTCAACATAGGTCATCATAAATATGCATAAAATCATTTTATCAAATCATATGTATCATAAACATATATTAAATACTTCAAAAAAATGATTTTAACGTTTTCATTTTAACCAAAATGGTTTTTGAAGTAAGTTTTCAATTCTGGTATATTCTGGTATATTACATAGGTCATCATTAATATGCATAAAATCATTTTATTAAATTATATATATCATAAATATTTTTAATATACTTCAAACAAAATAATTTTAACGTTTTCATTTTAACCAAAATGGTTTTTGAAGTAAGTTTTCAATTCTGGTATACTGTGGTATACACAGTGTATATCAATGGTATATAATCGATTATAATCTTAAATAATCGATTATCTTGCATCCGTTGCCAAAGTTTTGAACACTGGAATAAAATAATCGATTATGCCATCCAAATAATCGATTATTCTTGAGCAGAATCTCTTCCGATTTTGTAACGGTAAAAGGATAATCGATTATGCAAATCAAATAATCGATTATCCTTGCATAAAATCAGCATAATTGATTGTCAATTAAGCAACAGACATCCACCCTTTAACCCCTATAAAAAGAGGTCTTTTGAGATGTTTTTAAAGACACAACACCTCCCAATATTGATATACATATTGACATTATTTGAGCATCATTTTAAAGCTTTTGTTGAGCCATTTGAGAGACAACTTTGAGTTGTTCATAGAGCTAAATTTGTATCTCTTTATCTACTGACAACTTTGAGTTGTTCATAGAGCTAAATTTGTATCTCTTTTATCTACTCTTTTGAGAGAGTTCTTGTTGTAAAAGAGAAAGGTGTTTGAGAAGAACATATCTTCTCATTGATTGTCGGGTTCGCTAAGTACCCTAAGTCTTAGTGGTTGAAGTCTTGAGGTGCGGTATCCTCGAGCAAGTTGAAGTCTTGTAGAGTGTACATCTACGAGCAAGTGTAACGGTTTGTTAGGCACCCGGAAGCTTAACGGAGTTAGTGGAATCTCGAGAGAGTCTCTCGGGGACTGGACTAACCACAAGTTGTGGTGAACCGGGATAAATTCGGTGTGTTCTTTTCTTGCTATTTTAATTACCGAATTTATTTTATTCTTGCAATTTTTAATTCCGCAATATTTATCAATATTCTTGTGCCGCACTATTCACCCCCCTCTAGTGACGGGCATAAATCCTAACAAGTTGGACCAGGACTCAGGCCATGCGCCTTCGCCAACAAAAAATTACAAGATTCAACTACGGTTGAAAACCGATTCTGGCTACGTGCCTTCACCAAAAATTTCAACTACAAGTTGAACCGGGACTCACGCCATGCGCCTTTGCCAAAAAAAATTGCTAGATTCAACTACGGTTGAACAACGACTCAAGCTACATGCCTTCACAAAAAAGTTCAACTACGAGTTGAACCGGGACTCTGTCCATTCACATTCGCCAACAAAAATTTCAAGATTCAACTACGGTTGAACAGCGACTCAGGCTACGTGCCTTCACCAAAAAGTTCAACTACGAGTTGAACCGGGACTCAGGCCATGCGCATTCGCCAATAATAAATTACAAGATTCAACTACGGTTGAACAACGACTTAGGCTACGTGCCTTCACCGAAAAGTTCAACTACGAGTTGAACCAGGACTCAGGCTATGCGCCTTCGCCAACAAAAAATTATAAGATTCAACTATGGTTGAACAGCGACTCAGGCTACGTGACTTCACCAAAAAGTTCAACTATGAGATGAACCAGGACTCAGGCCATGCGCCTTTGCCAACAAAAATTACAAGATTCAACTACGGTTGAACATCGACTCAGGCTACTGCCTTCACCAAAACGTTCAACTACGAGTTGAACCAGGACTCACGCCATGCGCATTCGCCATAAAAAAATTATTACAAGATTCAACTACGGTTGAACAATGATTCAGGCTACGTGCCTTCACCGAAAAGTTCAAAACTACGAGTTGAACTGGGACCCAGGCCATACGCTTTCATCATCAAAAGATTACAAGATTCAACAACGGCTGAACAACTATGCGGGCTACGTGCCTTTGCCGAAAAGTTCAAGTACAAGTCGAATTGAGACTCAGGCCATATGCCTTCACCATCACGAACCCAATCTCGCTCAAACAACAAAGCCGAACGTCTTCGTCCTCAAAACTAAAGAATGACGGACGGAGAAACAAGTTAATCTCCCTCGCCATTCAAGTAAGTACGCCCAACTCGAGCTAAAATTCAGGCCACATAAAGTTCGGCCGTGGTCGAAGTACAAGGCCGTGTTTATTACCATTGCGGCCAGTAGTTCAACCACGCCCGAATTGCGACTGAGGCTAAGTGCCACTATTGCCAAATAATGGCCACAACTTGTTCGTCTAAGTGCCACTATCTCCAAGTAATGGCCACAACTTGTTTACACCAAGTATAAACAAAAAGCGCATAATCATGGCCAAGGCCATCACCGCTAAACAACCAACCTAGTTCCCAACTAATGCGAGCAAGAGATTTGACGACAGTCGAAGTCGCCTACCTAGCCAAGGCCACCATCATTATCATGGTCAACGCCGTCGGCACCATTACGACCAAAAGACACAAAGGACTTAACACACCTACCAGAGTCTCACTCTAAGGTATACAACCCTTTGAACATAATGCATATAAAAATCTAAAGAACAAGGGAAAACTCGGAATAAACATAACACCACCAGTAGAAAAGGTAAGAAGGTATATATACATATATTTACAATCATGTGCGGGCAACTCTCGCTTACATTAGGCCATGGTCGGTCAGTATGAAAAAAAAAGAGGAAGAATCTAAACATATCCAAACGCCCAATGGAGAACAAAAATTTATATATATATATATATATAAAATATATATATATATATATATATATATATATATATATATATATACACACACACACATCAAAGTATTTCACTCGGCGCCACCATCAGCGCCACCAGCACCATCAGCGCCATCATCGACCCTTGGTGAAGCTATATCAAAGTCGCAGTCGGCACGGGCCTCACGGGCCTTTTGACGGGCCTCTTCATTAGAAGCTTCAGGCATAATATCGGCCTCTAACAGCCTCTTGTACACATCAAGTTGATCCTCGGAAAACGTCCAAAGATCACGAGCCGGGACGAAAGAAGCAGACTAATCCCTCAAGCATTGATTCTTGGCCTCTAAGGCCGTAATTCAATCAGCCACAATCTGGGCGTCCCGTTCGTAGACGCCGATGCGGTCCTCTAGCTCTCCTTCATGAAAGGCGGCCGCAGTTTGTTCCTACTCCCGTTCCAATTCACGGATGCTATCCGCTCTCTCCAATGTCCCAACCTCGACACGACGTCCCTCGCTTGCAGCCTCAAGGCAGCAGCCTCGGCCTCCAGAGCGACCACCTGTTTGGTCAAAGCCTCAGAGGCCTTTGCCGCCCTGGCCCGATCTTGGCGTTCCCTCCTCTCAGCATCTATCTCCTCGTCTTTACGATGACGTTGTTCCTTAAGAGTGTTAACCTGCCAAGGGTCTGCTGCATTTGAAGTTCTCGCCTTGACAGCTCTTCAACGAGGTCCCGGTTCCACGGGTCGTTCCTCATGCGCTCACGCATCTTGCGGCACCGGCCCCGGTAGCGACGGTATTTCTCCAGCGCGCACGAGCAAATCCTCGAACGGACGTTAGCTCGGCGGATGATCTCCACCTCTAACAAAAATAGCTACAAGAACGAAGCAATAATCAGAATAGAAAATCAACCAAGTGAAACAAAGAGAAAGATAAACTAAAAGCCACTACACGTACCTTCAGGCCTTACTCGGTCGCCTTTCCCATTAGCCCGACATCTGAGATGACCCTCAGCGACGTGCTTTCCGCCTCCGAGCACAACACCTCGAACAACGATACCAGATTCTCCTCTTGAAGCAGCAAGTTCTGCTCCGTAGGGATCTCAACATAACGGAACATCCCTTCCGCATGCACCATTATGCGGGTGTGGCTGTCCTGAAGCATGCGGACATCGTCAGGGTCCAGGTCGGACTCGGAGTCAGACCCTTTGCCTACGGCACCCCTCCCTCCGTTTGCCGATTGGGAAGTTGAGGCTCCCGCCCCCTCCAACACGATGGCGCCTGATTCTCCAACCAAAACAGTTGATGAGGAACTATCTCCCCTCCCAGCTACCCCTACGGTATAAATGGTTACGACCACCCCCCCATATGCACCAGCGGCTACGGCCATTCCTAAAACGTACGCGGCTACAACCCTCTTCCAAGAATGAATGTTTAAGACCAACAATATGCGACCAAAATCACCAACTCGACTCCATTGCGGCTATGGCCGTCCAAAATTGTAAGGTTATGGCCCTCTCCTGTGTATAAACGGCTACGACCATCCTCAATGATTAGATGGCTACGGTCATCCCCAATATGTATGTAAAGTGAGCAAAAAAGACCGCTAACGCACCTTGCATTTCCCTCTTTGATTTGTCCTATCAGAAAGAAAAAACGAGGGAATGCGCTAGATGTCTATCGTTTTTTGCTGAGGGAGCAACCCCATTTTTCACCTTGAATTGGTCAAAATATGCGGACTTTCTTACTTTTCGTGGAGGATTAGATCCAATAACTGGGGGTCTGTGGCTGACTGATATTGCCCATCACCATTTAGCTATTGCAATTCTTTTCCTGATAGCGGGTCACATGTATAGGACCAACTGGGGTATTGGTCATGGACAAAAGATATTTTAGAAGCTCATAAAGGTCCATTTACAGGTCAGGGCCATAAAGGCCTATATGAGATCCTAACAATGTCATGGCATGCTCAATTATCTCTTAACTTAGCTATGTTAGGCTCTTTAACCATTGTTGTAGCTCACCAATGTATTCCATGCCGCCTTATCCGTATCTAGCTACTGACTCTTAACGACTACGGTCGAAGCTGCCTGCATGAACAAGGCCGTTGGCTAAGGCCATCAATTTCAACAGCATAACCTCCCACATGAAAACGGTTACAGCCATTATTAACCTCGATCGAAACCGCATCCGGAGAAGTTCGCTCATCGAGCTTGGTCAAGACACAACCTGAATAAGCGGAGGGACTAACTGTATGGGTCAGAATATGACTCCGAGATAATTGACAAGATTAATTATATCCTAAGCTAATTTATACTTAATAAATGGTATGACCACTTATTGCTCACGATACCTGATCATCAGTTGACTCGATTATTAAGGCTAAGGCCTATCCGCCGTCGTAAGGACGGAACCTCAGCGTAGTCACGGCCGCCATTGCCAGCTCATACATCCTACATCTATAAATACTATGAGAAGAAATCCTAGAAAAGAGACTGCTTCTTCTTCTCCACTACTTCTAATGAAGAAAGGGAACATCATTATAAGGTTCTCAAGCTCTCCAAGAAGAGGCAGACCAAATCAATATCATGTACAAAAAGCTTGCTTCTTGTTCTTTTTACTTAATCCTTTGATTTATACTATTTGCTATGATTGACCCTTAATTTATTTTGGTTATTTTATGTTTGTTTGGAAAGTGTATAATAACTTTGAGCCAAACAATTTCCACCCTATTTAAATTGATAATGAGTATATTAGTTTAATTTAAACAACGTGTAAATCATTTTGCGAAGGACCATCTCAAATCCTTTTACCCAACGTAGGCGGATGCCAACGATTTGACATGTCATACTTGCACAAATACACGTACGTACCCCACCAACCGATGCTCTATTATTTTGTTTGTTTTATTGTAGAAGAAGCCCCTTCTCTTCTATTCCTTTTATTTTCTTCCTTTCTTCTTCATCATCAATTTTCAGCTCATTACTCTGCACCTTCCTTTTTTGTAACATACAGATATACATACTTAACCCATATTGCGTTTCCTTTATCTTTGTTAGATATATTAATTAATTGATAGTAGTCAGTTGGAAGAATTACTGCCAATTCTTTGTAATTTTCTTTCAGTTTCAGTTTTGACAAAACAGATATGGATGAATTTGGCGTTTTGGTTGAGAGATATGGCGTTAAAGTTCAAGGCGGCAAGTCAACACCGATGGCCAATTTGAAGGCTAATAAGGCCAATTCCACCAATGGCTTTCCTTCAAACCTTGTGTTTAATTCGGGTCAAAACCCGGGTTACAGTTCCGATCCATTTGACGGATCATTTGCCAATGATCTCGATGGAATTTTCCTGTCCAAGAGTTCACAGAATTTCGACAATAATGATATTTTCGGTGGCGTTTTTGCAAATTCAAAGCAGCAGAATAATGTTGATATTGAATCAGTGTTAGGTGGTTCTAATAGTAATAGTAATAATAAGAATAACTATGACGGTAATAATTCGTATGATGATTTTGATTTGTTTGGTACGGCACCAAAGAAAAGTGACTCAATTGATGATCTATTTGGGAACTTGGGATTGAAATCGGATGGTCCGAAGAAAGATCACGCTGGAATGAGGTCAGAAAGTGATGGTTTGATTCCTGGATTTGGTGATTTTAGCTCACCTAGTTATGGGTATGTATTTAGTTCAATTGTGAACTATTCAACTCTTTTCCCTTCTATCTATGTTTTAGACTTAGAAGTTTCCAGTTGACTAGGAACTTCTTATGTAGGTGTATTGTTAATTGAGTTTAAGTTCTGTGCACTGATTGTGTAAATTTCTTTATATAATCGTGTCCTTTTAAAAGTAAATGCAGGTAACTCTGATGAATAGCATTACAACAACAACAACAACTACCCAGTATATTCCCACCAGGTGGGGTCTGGGGAGGGTAATATGTAGACGAGCTTACCCCTACCCGAAAGGGCAGGGAGGCTGTTTCCAATCGACCCTCGGCTCATAGGGTTAGGGAAAAACAGTAGTAAAACAAAACACAGACAAAACAAAACAGAAGCAGTAGCATTAGTGCATTAGAAATTCCAGTATAAATAACGTTAATAATAATCCGAACAAAGGAAACAAAATACCAAAATACAATAGCAAGTAATACTAACGTACAGTAAACACACATCATCTATGAGTAACCCTGCTGTCCCCCCCAACCCCGGGAGGAGCGAACGAAAAATTCTAGGGGCCCCTATCCTACAACCCTGATTCTAGACCTCCAGACTTTCCTATCGAGTGTCATGTCCTCGGAAACCTGCATTCTAGCCATGTCTTGCCTAATCACCTCTCCCCAATACTTCTTGGGCCTCCCTCTGCCGCGCCGACCACCAACGATCTCCAGCCGCTCGCAGCTCCTCACCGGAGCATCGGGACTTCTCCTCCGCACATGCCCGAACCACCTCAGTCGCGCTTCACGCATCTTCTCTCGAATAATTTCATTCTTAATCTTATCTAGCCTGGTGTGCCAGCACATCCACCTAAGCATCCTCATCTCCGCGACCCTCATCCTCTGAACATGGGAATTCTTCACGGGCCAGCACTCCGCCCCATACAGCATCGCAGGTCTAACCACGGCTCTATAGAATTTCCCCTTGAGTTTGTGTGGAACTTTCCTGTCACACAGGACTCCTGATGCAAGCCTCCACTTAGCCCACCCTGCTCCTATACGGTGCGTGACGTCCCCGTCAATCTCTCCGTCCCCCTGAATCACCGACCCAAGATATCGGACGCTGTCCTTCTTGGCGATGGCCTGAGAGCCAATCATCACGTCCCTACCTACTTCGCTCGGGTCGTCGCTAAACTTGCACTCCAGGTATTCTGTCTTAGATTTGCTTATTTTGAAACCTTTAGACTCGAGAGTCTGCCTCCATACCTCTAACCTTTCAATAACGCGTGCCCTCGACTCATCTATCAATACTATATCGTCAGCAAATAACATACACCACGGCACGTCCCCTTGAATATGACGGGTAAGAGCATCTATCACTAAGGCAAACAAGAGGGGGCTTAGCGCCGAACCTTGATGGAGCCCCGTAACCACTGGAAAATGGCCTGAACCACCCACCGTCCTAACCCTAGTCCTAGCTCCATTGTATATGTCCTTGATTACTCTGATGTAGGCTTCCGGCACGCTCTTCGCCTCCAAACACCTCCATAGCACCTCCCTTGGGACCTTATCATACGCTTTCTCCAGGTCAATAAGCACCATGTGAAGGTCCTTCCTCTGATGAATAGCATTAATCCAAGCTAAATTGTACTGATGTGTAATGAATTCCTTTGTCAGTTCATATAACTCAAGTCCTTGTTAATTTTGTGAACTGTGAGCTGAATGGAAGCATAACACTAATTCTTGCATTAGGGTAGATTGTTTCTATTACATCCCTTGTGGTGTGGCCCTACCCTGCATGAACGCGGATGCCTTGTGCACCGGGTTACCCTTTTCTTTTTGAGCTGAAATGGAAAGCAAAAAGTTTTTTTTTGCTTCATAACTTAAAGGCTAAAGCAGTTGTTAACTGAATCCTATGTGAGAAGTCACTATATGGATTTTTATTATGAGCTGAGAGCTCAATATAACATTGAAAATGTATTTGCTAATAGCAAATTGAATGTTGAGATATGAGAAAATCAGAGGTCGTATAGAGAGAGAGACTCACAGTGTCTATGAACTAATTTACATAGATCCCCTTTTTACTATCTTTTTGTCAGCGAACACGACTGCCGTGTGTCCATAAAATAATAATACTTTATCTCAGTAGTATCTTGATCTTGGAGCTGCTTCAGGCCATACCATCTGTTTTGGGGCAAAGTTTAACATTATTAATACCCAAGTGTTCCATGTTAGGATGTGACCATCTTTGCAAGGCAATGATCATCTTATGATATAACTAACATTGCCATGAAAAAATCGATTTATGCGCAAAGCTGTATGGATGTGTAACTCAAACCTACAATAAGAGGATGTCGTGCAAAATCATGGCAGTCATCTAACTTCTGCCACATCAATGGTCTTTTTGGCACTAGGTTTGTCATGCCTAGTGTGCCTGCTATTTGATACCCATGCATTTATTTGGAAAGTGCCAAATGCAATTCCTATTCAATTGCACCTCATTGTTTTTTCCCATTATTGTATCACGCTGTTCATCCCCAAAAGCATTGTTTAAAAGTCTATATGTTTCTGTGTGTACAGCAAAAAGCTAGAGACGAAAGGTTCTCAGCAGTCGAATTCTTCTAAATCAAGCTCCTCTTTGCCAGATGATCCATTTTTAGTTTTTGAATCATCCACCAGGGAGGCAAATGCTTCTTCTTGGCCTTTTTCAGAATCATCGGAACATCATCCTGGAATTAGCACTGTAACTTCTTCAATCGATGAGCTTGAAGATTTTGCGAATTTTAAGGTTAGGAGTAATGTAACTGAACAATCACATGATACTAAAAAGGACGCATATGTAAAGAAGCCTGTGGAAAAAGCACAAGAGAAGTCCAAAAATGTGAGAGTGACGATCAACAAACCGAGCAAGACAACAACACCAAAATCTGCAGCTAAGGTATTGGATTAAGACTGTTGGATTCCAATATCTTATGGGTATTGATTGACTAACCCTTTTGATTTCTTGTTGTGTCATGTTTCTCTCCTTCCCCCTTCTTTTAGGGCCATGTGTCTGCAGATTTCCATGACAAAGGAAAGCCTGAAGAAAAGAAATCATCATCCATAAGGAAGAATGTGTCGCCTGTGAAAAACTTTGTTGATGATTTAATGTTTTTTGGAGGTGATCATTTCCGCAAAAGAAGATACTAAATTTTGTTGAGGAATTAATGCGCTAGAATTTATTAATACCAGAATATTTTATTCATTTTAATTCTAATAAATTATATTATTCCCGTTCTTATTTATTATTCTTTGTGCACATGCAGACTCTGCTCCTTCCTCTGAGGTGTTTCAGGAAGTTGAAGGAGAAAGTGAAGAAAGACGAAGAGCTAGATTGAAGCATCATATGAAGACCCAAGAGCGCATGGTAAAATTTCTACTTAAGAATCTTTTAACTGTCCCTTCAGTTGAGTATTGTGCTATCTTATCCTCATTACCCACAATAATTTCTTATTGTTGGATGCGTATTATTCTAATATATCCTCATAGCATGAAATAATCCTCTTATTGTTGGATCCATTAAATCATCCCTGATTCTGTGGAGAGAGAATGGTTTTTAAGTTGGTTGATGTGTGGCTGCTTGAGAAATTCAGCTATATTCGGAAGAGGAAGATCTGTATCCAAGTTGGTCAAAGGTTTGCTTGTGCTTCTCGTTAATATGTCTTTTCTTCAAGTGAACTAGAAAAGGCTATTTGAAGGTTGTTCTGAGGGATAAGTTTGGCATGTGATGTGGTGTTTCCTTAACTTTTCCCACAAGATGCTGATGTTTATATGTCGCGCTAACTCATGGATCTATGAGTTATAGAGATATAGCAGCTTTTATCAAGTACCTAGGTTGCGCGGACTCTCAAAAATAGCTGCCGCACCCATGTCGGATCCTCCTAAAATACACTATTTTTGGAGGATCCGACACGCACCCATTGGTATTTTTGGAGAGTCCGGCAACATAGTGTCAAGTACTACACATTGACTACTTGATGCCCTAGTGATTGTGTCCTCCTTTGGAAATTTAGTGTACAAAAGAAATTTTTTGTCACGACCCAGTTTAGGATCATGACCGGCGCTTAGGAGCAAGTGCCCCAAAATAAGCCTCATCGGTATTTTTCAGAAAACCGGACAGAGTTGTCCGGTTTTCCCTATTTTAGGACTATCCAAAAGTGTTCCTGTCTCATAAACAAATAACAACCAACCAATATTAACCTAAATCAGTCACAACCCTCATCAACTAACCAAAAATGAGTTTTCACCAAAATTACAAAACTTATCAACATAATAATACTAATCCCATCTCAAAAATATGAAAACAAATGCAATATTAGGAACTAATCCAATATAACAAATGACTAATCATAACACTAACAAAAATGACTATGGAGCGACTCTAAGAGTATAAAAGTAAAGACGATGACAAATAAATAGACTCTTCGCCCACGTGAACAAGTGCGCGGCTCACTAGCAGTGGCGGATCCAAAATTTTCATCAAGGGGTGTCAAAATATAAATGATTAGATATATCGAAAAGTCAAGGGGAATCAACATATAGTAAATATACATAAAATAAAAAAAATTATCTAGAAAAATAGTGTAATTTTCCGGACACCCCTTGCTTCAACGTGGCTCCGCCACTGCTCACCTAAGTTGCTCTGACACGGGTACGGGTGTCCGACACGGGTGCGGATCTAGAGGTCGGATCCTTTGAGATAGAAACTTTAAGATTCGGGGATACGGATCCTAGAACCGACACGGGTGCGGGGATCCGGCTAAAAATAATTTAAAAATAAAAATAAAAATCTCTAAATTATGATTTTATGGAATCTACTCATGGAATAACAAAGCCATAGCAGAGAATGAAGCAAAAGCAATCGTAGATTTCGAAAAAGATTTCTACAACTTCGAAGGGAAAATCGAAAAGTTGCCGGAATCCATGAAACGGCAACTATGCAAGAAGATCAAGAACATAGAGGACCACCTCTGTGAATACTGTTTAGAAGCCACTATCAACAAAGCAGTTGATTTAGACTTCCCACTACTCTCTGTCAAAAGAGAATAGTAAAGATTCCCACTACGAAGAAAAGGAGTGAAAACCAGAGTAGCCACGTAGCCAAAACGCGTAAAATGCGTCTTTCGTCACTGTTTACTTTATTAAAGATAGACAGCTGTATAGCAACTGTTAATAAGTTAGGAATATGTTACTTTCAACTTTAAATAATCGAGGACAGCTGTCCCAACTCTCATGATGCCAATGTACAGCAAAATGCACATGGAAGTCATCCTTCTCTGCGCCCTGTTCTTCATCATCTTCCTCAACAAAACCTTCTCCATGTCTCTGATTTTTTCCAGTACGACACACCCATTCGAGCCCTTCCCAATATCCCTCAGTCCAGTAGTCCACCACCCATCAGCAACTACAGATCTTGATTTCAAAAACTTGCAGCATGGAAACTCAAAGATTGAAGACAAAAAGCTTCAAAGGAGACAAAAGAACTAGTATAAATTACTACATAGCAGCAAAATTGAAGGTATTTCGTTTCCCATCTCTTCAAATCTTTACTTAGGAAAATCAATTTTTCCAAATTTTTGGTCAACGCATCCGATCTATTTTGACCGTATCCGACGTAGATCCCACACCCTTACCCGTGTCAGTGTCGTGTCGACACGGGTACGGCACCGAAAGTGCCGTGTCCGAGCAACTTAGCTGCTCACTAGGAACTATTAACTCGTATGCTCCAATTAACGAAATCCTCACTCGCGCTAACTGCTGTCTCTGTAAAAAAAAAATAGCGACGAATGAGTCGCTAGCTTAGTGAGCAATAATACTTAACCACAACCGTTTTTTTTTTCTTGGGGACAAGTCAGAAAACATGCTCGTACAATAATTAAAAAAATCATGAAATAAATGCCCTTTTTTTCAGATCGGTAACAACAATCAATCTTGTTTGTTTTCATGTAAGTAGAAATCAATTAACAATTCAGTAATAAACTCTGTAAACATTGTCATATCAATATAATTGGGAGGGTTCCAAGAAAGGATCATGTAATATGTATCTCTATCTCCGTGTGGACCCCTTCATAAAAAGAGTCAAATATAACTGTAGGTCCTTACTCGAGGGAAAACTGTTACTGATGCTAGTTCTACCTTCCCACTAGCGAGAGCTATAACTGTAATCGGTAATCTGTGGATACAAGGTGCACCAGATCTAACGAACCTTTAGTTGGCTACGGGATCCTTCAAAGTCTCCTCCCATTTATACTCTTTCTTGTAAACAGTAAATACTCGTACAAAAGCATTTTTAAAATAATAAAGGGCACATCATTTCTTATCAAATCTTGTTATTTTATTTCGGTAACAGTAAAACATGTCTAGTAACAGTGAGAATAATCCAAGTAACCGTAACATCTAAAGTAATGGTAAAACATATCTAGTAACGGTGAAAATATTTAGATTAATCGGTAAACATCTCAAGTAAACTGTCGGTACCAGATCAAGGACTTGTCCCACATGCAATTTCAAAGCATCGGTAATACATTTATTTTCAAAATCATATATAAATCATGCAGGTTATGAAACACAAATTGTGGTTTTATTTTTGTTTTGTTTCTGTCTTTCCTTTTCTTTTTCTAAACCGAAGGTCTATTGGAAACAACCTCTCCATCCTTTCGGGTGGGGGGTAAGGCCTGCGTACATATTACCCTCCCCAGACCCTACCCTGTGGGACTATACTGGCTAGTTGTTTTTGTATATAAATCATGCAGGTTATGAAAACACAAATTGTGGTAAGATTACTACTCACAATACTCGTGTCGAAATACCAAATTCGTTACCTCGAGCGATTTGTATGTCTTTTCTTCAATCAATCTATAATCGCTTCCTTGTATAGGCTAATTCTTAGTTAATTTAGAATACCCAACCCTCAAGATTTCATATTTGACTCTTAATTCGCTGAATCATATTTACCCATGCTATGAGTAATTTAAATTAGTCAAAAATCTTCTTTTAAAAAAAAGGCATTTATGTAGTTTAATTCCATGTACTATTCAATTTCTTTACTCATGTGTATAAGTTAAAATTTAAATAGTATATTGTCTGCAATGTTTTGTTTTGTTTGATACTTAAATTTTTAATGCATGATAGAATCCTATGAACATATAAATCGGGATTTAAAGAAATCCTAGAAACTGAAGAAGAATCAAAGAAAGGGAAAGATTGACCTTTTTGTGTAGGAATCAACAATGAAACTTGATGATCTTTCTTCCTTCTTGAAATTTACTGATAAAAGCTTCTCTTTTCCCTTAGCATTGTTGCCCGTGA
This sequence comes from Nicotiana benthamiana, assembly GCA_034376525.1. Taxonomy (NCBI): domain Eukaryota; kingdom Viridiplantae; phylum Streptophyta; class Magnoliopsida; order Solanales; family Solanaceae; genus Nicotiana; species Nicotiana benthamiana. Next base: position 41,658,010 of record CM067336.1, read on the forward strand.
ATTTCCCTTGCGTTAGAGTTCTTTTACCATACAAAGTTTTTTTTTGTTTTCCTGCTGTGAGCCTTCTGCCCCTTCCCTTAATCCCTTTCTTTCTTTTTCCTTTTGCCCAGATTTTCATCTGGTGGGCTTGGGCCCTTTTAGTTCATTCTTTTTTTTTTAAAATTAATTGCTAATGACCAATATATCCTTGTCTAAAATTAGGGGATATTACATCCTCCCCACCTTATAAAAATTTGGTCCCCGTATTTAACTTAAGTACATGCTTGTATACAAGAATAAATAAGGATATATGGTGCACATATCATCTTTCACTTCACAAGTAGCTTCTTCAACGGTATGATCTTCCATAAGATTTTTAAAAACCTGATCTCTTTTGATCGTAACTTTCTTACTTGTCTATCAACAATAGCCATTGGCTCGTTCTCATAAGATAACTTCTTATCAAGCGGTATAGTCAGTGCTTCAAGAACTTGAGAGAAGTCTAATATACATTTTTTTTAGAAATATGAAACTCCGGATGAGTAAAAGACAACTCAGAAGGAAATGCCAAATGATAAGCCACAACTCCCACTTGATCTAGTATTACATACAATCCTATAAACCTAGGGCTCAACTTACTTCTTTTCTCAAATCGCATCACACCTTTCATAAGGGAGACTCGTAGGAACACTGTATCCCCAATTGTGAACATTAACTCTATTCTCCTCTTATCCACGTAAAGACTTTTGTCTATCATGACACAACTCCCACTCGATCTAGTATCAAATACAATCCTATAAACCTAGGGCTCAACTTACCTCTTTTCTCAAACCGCATCATACCTTTCGTAAGGGAGACTCGCAGGAACACTGTATCCCCAGTTGTGAACATTAACTCTATTCTCCTCTTATCCACGTAAGACTTTTGTGTATTATGAGTTGTGAGCAATCCAATTATTGGGCCTTATCAATAGCTTCTTGTACTAAGTCGGGCCTTAATAAGTTAGTCTCATAGGCTTCAAACCATCCGATAGGAGAACAACATCATACACTTATACAAGGCTCCATACTGTGCCACCTAAATGCTAGACTGATAGCTATCATTGTAGGCAAATTCAGCTATAGATATATAAGCGTACAAGCTACCTCCAAACTCAAAATGCAAGCTCTCAACATATCCTTCAAGATCTCTATGGTACATTTAGACTGCTCGTCTGTCTGCTGATAAAATAGAGTATTAAGATCCTATAACCAATGTTTCTTCGAAAGATTTTCAACATCATTAAATTTGTGATCTTCTATAAAAATGGATAGACCCCGTCCAGTTTGACAATTTCCATTCATGTATATTCGAGTATATTTATCCTTAGTGTGAGAAGTTTTAACCGGCAATAGTGTGCCTACCATGTAAGTCAATTTTCAATTATCCTATTACCCACATATAATTATAACTTCTAATTATTTGAGGTAGTTTTGTCATAAGAACTTTAATTCTATTCTATTTTCACTTTGGAATCTCGAGTTGTTGTAGTGCACCTGCGAGTCACAAATATTGACATTAACAAGTTAAATTATTAGAAACAATGTTAAGTTAATCTTCCTCCTTTTTTTTTTCTTCACAAATATAATTTTCTTCTAGTTATGGTACATCTTATTAGGCTCAGAATGTATAGTGTATTTAAAGTTGTGAGCTCCTCAAGAATAACTCATCTTAACACATCTACATCTAGTACACATATTTAGTTACCTAGTCGAGTATACAATTTCTGTCAATACTTATATCCTTGCTTTTACTAGCTAGAACTTCATCTCGATGTTTGCACAATCGCTCATCTTTATATTGAGTGACCTTTATGCACTTTACTAATTAAGACCTTACTTGAACACACGCCAAAATTGGTTCTTAAATTTTTTACACTAAATCTGACACCTATACCATTTAGTCTGTGGATACTCTTAACCAAAAGTCTCTTTATAGGAGTATATGTGCCGAACTACCCTAATTTGTTTTTAATTAGTTGTATTAGCCACAACAATGGACTTTCCAAAATGATATAGAGTAGTGCAATCGTAATCCTTAAATAGCTGTATCCATCTACATTGCTGAAGATTTAGATATCCCTACTGGAAAACGTACTTCAGACTTTTCCGGTCTATATAAATCTCGAACAACTAGTGTCTCCAGACCCTAAGAGCAAATACAATTACAGCCATCTCCAAACCATAAGTGGGGTAGTTCTGCAAATGTTTCTATAGCTGTGTTGAACCTTAAGCTATCGCATGATCATTCTACATGAGAATACATCCTAATTCGACATTAGAAGTGTTACATAACACTATAAATCCTCTAGTGAGCTTGTCAAACATATTATTATTATTATTATTGTTGTTGTTGTTGTTGTTGTTGTTGTTGTTGTTGTTAGTTTCTAAAAGTTAATCTCACATTACTTCATCTGGTGGAATTTTGAACTTTTTTTCTAAGTTAACTTGGTTAGCAGCACTGCTATTAAAAAAAAATTCTGCGAAAATTGCCTGAAGTAGTTTGCAAAGCCCGAGAAGCTGCAATTTATGAAGGAGTTGTGGGGTTTGACTATTTTTGAATTACTTATATCCTTTTAGGATCTACCATAATCTTATTTTACATACATTTCTTTTTATTTTATGAGCTGGGGGTCGATTGGAAACAACCTCTCTGCCCTTTCGGGTAGGGGCAAGGCTTGTCTACATATTACCCTCCCCAGACCCCACCTGGTGGGAGTATACTGGGTAGTTGTTGTTGTTGTTTTTGTTGTTGAATACCACAAAGTCTAGTCAAATCTCACACTTGGAGAACTTGGCATAAAGCAAATTTTCTTGCAGCATCTATAATATAGTTTCACGAAATCCTTGTGTTTTTCCTCGACTACGAGGTAACATTATCAATAAACACTGTGAGAAATCTGCCCAAAAACATAATGGACGCCCTATTCATTAAGTCCAACAATGCAGTTGGAGTATTGGTAAGTCCAAAATATATCGGAAGGAACTCATAAATTATTATACCGGGTTTGGAATGCTGCCCGAGGAATATATATTCTCTGATACTAAGTGATTCATTAAGCAGATCATTTATATGAGGCAATAGGTACTTATAGCGCACATTTACCTTTTCAATTATTTTTTTTAGTCGATGCAAACCCTTAATGACCCATCTTCCTCTTTCACAAATTGTACTAATGGTGCACCCCATGAAATTATATTCAATCTAATAAAACTACTGTTTATTAGGTCTTGGAACTATTCATTTAGCTCTTCCTAACTCTGTTGGTGTCACGCCACATGGGGTTTCGATATAGGTTATGTTAGGTATCAAATCGATGCTAAAGTCTATTTCTGCTACCGAGGTATTCCTGGTAAATTCTTCAAAAATATATTAAAGAATTCTCTAGCTATTGGCACATTTTCCAAGCAAGGTGTCTTATCCCTTATATCTCTTATCATAGCTAAGAGACCCCAACAACCATTCTTTAGTATTGTTGAACTTTGATACATGATATTACCTTATTTATCTTTGGAGCTTGTTTACATTTTAGGATGAAACTAGGTTAATTCAGTATCCCAAACTTGACTTCCTTTACATGTAAATCGAGGGTGGCATGACAAAGAAGATAATCAATTTATTTAAAAGTAGACCACATTAAGTAATATTAAGCTGACTCGGATATTTTTATGTTCAACTTGAATTGAACAAGCTTATTAAACATATTCAGTTAACTCAGACTCTCCCACATGAGTAACAACCCTAAAGGTTATTCAAAATCTCACCGTCTATGATTCCAGTTGTCTCGTACTAAAATACTCGTCAAACGAAGTACCAGTCTTGTAATTCCTCCCTAAAACTTTTTTGCATGCTTATCATGTCTATATTTTCAATATTTTTAGTAATCTAGCTATCATAATTTGTATACCAGGTTATTGTCTTATTTAAAAGGTTAAGCACCCCTTAGATAATTCCTTAAGCTTGAGATAATGTGTATCTAGCTAGCTGAGGTAGTCTAGTGTCATATATCGGTATCCTAGTGTGTTAACCTTGCTTACCTAGTAGATTCATGCTTTCGACTTCCAAGAAGAAGCAACTCATGAATAGTTTAGAGACTTGTTCGGTTGTTTCAAATCAATTGTGTTGCACCAATTTATGTTCCTAACATTACGATATCATACCATATATATATTGGCCGTACTCCCTGGGCTGTAAGTTTCTAGTTCCATGTGCCTCTTATTAGAGCATCCCAGAACTCGTCGTGCAAGTATTTCATCAAGAACCTATGAGGATCCTCCAAACAATCAGAAATGTTAAATGGTTTCTATTTTTAGGAACTTTATTAAGGATATATCTCTTTTTTCGACCATCTTAGTTAACCTAGGTGTTTGAGGCCTTTAAGATCCCATTTAATGCTCATTCTTCCCTGTCCATCCATTATCTCCATCAAGATGAGGTAAGTACCTCAATGGTAACACTTCCGTATCGCTATAGTGGTGGGATAGTACTTGTTTTAGGAGTGGATCCAATAAAACGTCTCATGGTGGTAAGGAATCCTCCTCGTGATGGCGTAAGAGCCCTTTTATCTTCCTTTTATGGAAGCTCTACCTCTACCCCTTGACGGTTATCTGCTAAGGGCCGCATTTTTTATGCCCCCTGAACCTCTCGCCTATCATATAAGCGAGTAATCAAGATCGAGCCTTATGGTAATAAGATAAATAGTGAAAGATTCAATTAGTTGACCCTAATCGTCATACACGTAAGGAAAACCAAGAATGAAATATAGATACATCCTATCACGCCCTCGCATAATCACGATTATGAGAATGGCGGCTACATAACCATAAGTGAGATTCTTCTACTGACGTGTGCTCCATTAGTCACAAGAATAACCTAAAGCTCTGATATCAACTTTATCACGACCCAATTTAGGATCATGACCGGCGCTTAGGAGCAAGTGCCCTCAAGTAAGCATCACCGGAATTTTTTAGAAAATCGGACAGAGTTTCCCCTATTTTAGGACTATCCAAAAGTTTTCCTGTCTCATAAACAAATAACAACCAACTAATATTCACCTAAATCAGTCACAACCCTCATCAACTAACCAAAAATGAGTTTTCACCAAAATTACAGAACTTAACAACATAATAATACTAATCCCGTCTCAAAAATATGAAAACAAATGCAATATTAGGAACTAATCCAATATAACAAATGAATAACCATAACACTAATAAAAATGACTATGGAGCGACTCTATGAGTTCAAAAGCAAAGACGATGACAAATAAATAGGCTCTTCGCCCACGCAAACAAGTGCGGGGCTCACCAGGAACTATTAACTCGTATACTCCAATTAAAGAAATCCTCACTCGCGTCAACTGCTATCACTGTAAAAAAAAAAATAGCGGGGAATGAGTCGCTAGCTCAGTGAATAATAATACTTAACCACAACCCCTTTTTTTCTTGGGGACAAGTCAGAAAACATGCTCGTACAATAATAAAAAATATCATGAAATAAATGCCCTTTTTTTCAGAATCGGTAACAACAATCATCTTGTCTGTTTTCATGTAAGCAGAAATCAATTAACAATTCAGTAATAAACTCTGTAAACATTGTCATATCAATATAGTTGGGAGTGTTCCAAGAAAGGATCATGTAATCTGTATCTCTGTGTAGACCCCTTCATAAAAAGAGTCAAATATAACTCTTGGTCCCTACTCGAGGGAAAACTGTTACTGTATGCTAGTTCTACCTTCCCACTAGCGAGTTATAGCCTGTAATCGGTAATCTGTAAATGCAAGGTGCACCAGGTCTAGCGAATCCGCCATTAGGTACGGGATCCTTCAAAGTCTCCTCCCATTTATACTCTTTCTTGTAAACAGTAAATACTCGTACAAAAGCATTTTTAAAATAATAAAGGGTATATCATTTCTTATCAAATCTTGTTATTTTATTTCGGTAATAGTAATAATGTCTCAAGTAACAGTAAAACATGTCTATTAACAGTGAGAATAATCCAAGTAACCGTAACACCTCAAGTAATGGTAAAACATATCTATTAATGGTGAAAATATTTAGATTAATCGGTAAACATCTCAAGTAAACTGTTCGGTACCATATCAAGATGACTACTCACAATACTCGTGTCGAAATACCAAATTCGTCACCTCGAGCGATCTGTACGTCTTTTCTTCAATCAATCTATAATCACGTCAACATTGAACTCGTGTTAATTTCCTTGTTTAGGCTAATTCTTAGTTTAGAATACCCAACTCTCAAGGTTTCATATTTGACTCTTAATTCGCGGAATCATATTTACCCATGCTATGTGTAATTTAAATTAGTCGAAGATCTTCTTTTAAGAAAAGAAGTAGGCATTTATGTAGTTTAATTCCATGTACTATTCAATTTCTTTACTCGTGTATAAGTTAAAACTTAAATAGTATATTGTCTATAATATCTTTTGTTTTTGATTGATACTTAAATTTTCAATGCATGATAGAATCCCATGAAAATACAAATCGGGATTTAAAGAAATCCTTGAAACTGAAGAAGAATCAAAGAAAGGGAAAAATTGACCTTTTTGTGTAGGAATTAACATTGAAGCTTGATAATCTTTCTTCCTTCTTCCTTCTTGAAATTTACTGATAAAAGCTTCTCTTTTCCCTTAAAGCATTGCTGCCCGTGAATTTCCCCTGCATTAGAGTTCTTTTACTATACAATTTTTTTTGTTTTCCTGGTGTGAGCCTTCCGCCCCTTCCCTTAATCCCTTTCTTTCTTTTTGCTTTTGGCCAGATTTTCATCTGGTGGGCGTGGGCCCTTTTGGTTCATTCTTTTTTTAAAAAAATTAATTGCTAATGACCAATATATCCTTGTCTAAGATTAGGTGATATTACATTTTTAAAGCATTTTTCTAAGTTGGTTGGCAAATTAAGAGAAGTTGTAAAGCATTTCGAAGTATAATGTGTAGTTTACAATTAATCATTCTTAAAAAAATGCAAACAACTCTCTGGTAGAATGAGATAAATTCCGGAGATTGCTTTCCTATGTTTTTGTACAGCTTTTAGATTACCATTACCATTACCACTGAGTGTACTATAGAAGTGGTAACTAGCAACAGGATTCCCATTTAGCGCTTTCGCCAATGTGATGTCTAGTTTTTCTTGCTTACGCTTGAGTTGTTTGCTATGCTACATGGATCCTTAGTTTTCTCTGGCTGAACCAGTGTCCATCCAAGATTACACCGGTGCTGGAGCAGGATCTTTGACTGGCACATAAGTTGAAATAGGAAGAATGAGCGGACAGAGAATAAAATGAAGACAAGATGGAACAAGAATTAGTGCAAGCTATCCGTTGTACAGGATTTAGATGCTATGTTAGACATGATTGGGAACTGCACCAATTGTAATTTTACGTTTTGCACTTGCATATTGCTGATCCTTAATCTAAATTATAATTTATCAAAAAGAGGGAACAAGAAGTACAAATATCTGTTTGGTCATTCATCCTCTCAATCACTTCCCTCGTTGCTTGCTTGACCTTGAAGATAGCTAAGTCAAAACCTCTAGATCTTCCTGTATCATGGTTGTTGATTTCTTTCCAAGTGACATAAGAAGCACACAAAAAAACAAAGAAAATGCTTTAGTCAGCATGAGGGTTGAAGATTAACGAGACAGAAGAAAGGAATTCTGTAAAAACTATTTTTATTCTGAAACCGCAGAATCGCTAAACTTTGCTGGAGAAAGAGGAGTGATGGAGATGAATGGGAGTATAAGAAAAGAAATGTTTTCTGTGGAGGCTACAGATCAGAACATCAAGAATTGGGGTAGTTGTCCCGGCTTTTGGAGCTGGTGTTGGATGTGGTTTTAGTTAAAAATGTTTCTTCCGCCAAAGTAATCCCATTGCCCCTGATATAATCTTGCAGGTTTTGATGTATCTTATTTGGTTTAGACTTTAGAAGCTACCAAGATCAACGAAATCCATTATCTGTATTCTGGAAAAAAATCCAGTATCTGCATTTTGAATTAAGGATAATAGAAAATCACCAGAAATAGACAAGCCAAAAAAATAATCAATTAGAAAAATCAAGTGGAGTATGTCAGTACAAAGTCTTCTCAATATCTGATGCTACATTTTGAACAGCTCCATTTTTAGGAATTGAACACAGCCGTATCTTAGCACCCGTAAGTCTGCAACCTAATTTTACTCGTATCCCAAATCCTAAAGTTTAGTTTATGACAAGCCTGCCTTCTAGTCTGGTTGTTATTTTGCTAGGTCGAATGCTTGTGCTTGGGTGCATATATGAAATAACTGGAATGCTACTCCAAGGTGTTATTTTGTTGTGAAGTGCATTAAAAAAAATTCCCCTGCGAACTAAATGTGTGTCTCATTGGGCGAGTTTTACGGTATCTGATTCTTCTGCTTTATGTGATCAGGCTAAGGCTTTGGCTGAGAAGACTCAGCGCGATCTTCAGTCTCAGAATGAGCAGGAAGAGAAGCATGTAAGTTTCTGATGATTGCTTAGAGCTGTCAATAACTGATTTTCATGGGAAGGAAAATATCCTCCCCCATTTGCCTTTTGCTTCACCGGCCCCCCTCCCCCCGCCCCCGACCCCCAAAAAAACCCCAAATGAAAGAAAAATCTCTCTCCTGTTTGCTTTATCTTTTAATTGAAATTTACATTATGCATTCAACCTGCTCAAACATTCAGTATAGCTTATTTCCTTTGATTTTGGAACAAACTGCTTGTTGCAGAGGCTTGCTGAGATGCTGGACTATGATATAAAACGTTGGGCTACTGGGAAAGAAGGCAACCTCCGCGCGTTGCTATCATCACTGCAGCATGTATGTAATCAGCAAATCTTGAAGTCCACTTAGATCTATTAAGAATCTTTCAAGAGATAATTAGATTTAATCTACTCTCTCTCAAGCCAGTTTAGATATTTTCTGAAATTAGTTTGATCCAATCCATAAATTAACGCTTAATTTCTGTTGGGTAAAAAGGGAATCAAGCTTGATCCTTAGAAGTCCTTAAATTTCGCTATATCTAAGGAGGCAAAACTGCGCTAGATTTGCTTCTTACAATTGTAGATAGGGGTAGCTCCCCAACACTAATGTAATATTTTGTGCATCATCTGTCTACCTTGTTTGCCAGTTTAATGGTTTCTCTAGCTTTGCATCATATCAATATTCATTAGATTACCTGTCGTTTATCTTCGATGCCATATGGTCTGGTTGAATCTGTTATTTCTGATCTATTGCTGTGAGAAATTGATGCCCTTCCCTCAAATCCAGTATTTTATGTATCGTCATACACAAAGCAGCAATGCAAACGTTAGAAGGGGATGATATTTCATACATGTTTCTTTTACATTTCTAGTAGTTATGGGCTTTTGCACATTTCACTTAGCTATGACCATTGTATTTGCAATAGAATATGGCACCTAGTGTCATGAAGGAAGTAGTTAATTGCAACTATTGAATGCACAACTATATCTTATAATATAGCCAGTAAGTATGGGCTTTTACAAAGTTCACTTAGTTATGACCATAGTATTTACAAATTTTGAAATATGGCATCCAGTGTCATGAAGTAGTTCTTCTCAACTTAAATGATGTGCAGGTATTGTGGCCTGAATGTGGTTGGCAGCCAGTTCCTTTGACCGATTTGATCACTTCCACATCTGTCAAAAAAGTTTATCACAGGGCAACCTTATGTGTCCACCCAGACAAAGTTCAACAAAAAGGGGCCACAGTTCGGCAAAAGTATATTGCTGAGAAGGTTTTTGATCTTCTGAAGGTGACTGCATATGTTTAATAAGTTGTTAAGCTCAATCTCTTTAATCTTCACTCCGGTCGTTTATATGTTCAACAAGTACGCTTCATCATTATATCTTAAGCAACCGCAAGGCTGCGATGCATACATCATATATGCATATGGGAAGCTACAAGGAGCTGTAGAAGTAAGGGCTGTCTGGTTTGCGTACTAGTTATTTATGGATTGTAATGTAGGGATCATTATGTGGGAATGGTAAAAACATAAAATGTTGTGCAAAAATTACTACTTTGAAGGCATTTATGTCTTTAGATAGTGTTATCCACATTTTGTGGATACATATAGTTTATTCCACTCTTTCGTGCATAAAATAATACATAGATTCCCTCATTAGGTATGTTGGTATTAAGTTTAATACCACCAACCAAACATTGCATATGCACGGATATATCCTTACACGGTCGACGAAACAATGCATTAATTGTTGTGAGATTATCTTTTCTTATGTAGCCAACCAAATATTATACTATTACTTACTCTATGCAGGGATTTTCTTATTAATGCGGCCAACCAAATGGCTCCTTAACTGGAGTAAAATATGTGGTATATTAGGTACATAGTATGGCCAGCCCCTTTAGGGCAAATAGTAATATAAGGTTTGTAAGGGTTCGTTTGGTTTGCAAACAAGTTATACTGCGATTATTATGCGGGGATCAAACCATGGAAACAAATCTACATCATTATACAATAACGAAATTATTTAGTGGATACTTTGTTTATGGTAGATGTTTGGTTCAGTGACTTAAAAATGGGATATACAGCTATTATATAATACATGTGTTTGGTTTTATAATAGATAAACTTGGATAAACTTTTTTTAAACCTTGGCGTTTTTAAAGGATTTTGGAGAAGGGCACTTTTGTTGTTTTTTCTTCCCGGATTGTTATCCCACATGAATATGGTCTAAATATAATAACAAAATCGTGGTCTAGCTAAGATCGGGATTGCTTATATGAGAAATAAAAATTCAACCTAACATGGGATTAAAGAATCCCACATTTCATCCACAGGATTATATCCTTTATCCCATGAACCAAATGACGCCTAAAAGTTTTGCTGTCCTCAGAGTGAACCCTTTGTCATTTTCTCTGAAAAAATGCATAACTTCAACCAACTCAATGTTCAAGACTTCACCTTTTTGTATGACAATTTGATTATGTTGCTATAGCTTGTGGTCTTGTTAAAAGTTCTTATTCTATCTATTAGTTAGGGTTTGATATGATTCAAATATGATACTGGGGAAGAAAATTCACTTAATATACTAGGTGCATTAACGATGCGTTATAAGTTTAACTCGAACAAACCTGATAATTAATGGATAACTACTGATCCATGTCATAAATGCTGCTGCTAATGCAATATAGTCTTTTTCCGGTGTGTAATTATGATTTTTGCTTACTTGCAAATAATGACTGCATTGAAGCATTGTTGGTTGAAGGGGCCTGAAATAATTAAGAAATTAGAATATAAAGAGCAAATTTCAATTTCAGAGTTAGTGTTTGAGTTTAGACAAGAGGGGTTGCTCTGATGGTAGGCAACCCCCACTCCCAACCGAGAGGTTATGAGTTCGAGTCTCCCCAAGAGCAAGGTGGGAAGTTCTTGGAGGGAAGGATGCCGGGGGTCTATTTGGAAACAGCCTCTCTACCCCAGGGTAAAGGTAAGGTTTGTGTACATACTACCCTCCCCAGACCCCACTGTGTGGGATTATACTGGGTTGTTGTTGTTGTTTGAGTTTAGATATTGCAACTCAGGATCATTTTCTTGCTTGCATTTAAGAGAATATTTTGTTTCTGAAGAACTGTAATGTAAAGGATTTGAAAATGTAGAATTTAAAGTTTGCTATTTGTCAAACAATGTGAATTTGAATAATCTTCATACTGAATAACAGCAGTAGAAGCTTGATTTGTACAAAAATTCAACTCATATTTTCGGAAACTTCTAAATGCGACAAAGCAAAAGCAATAGACTTTAATAGGAAACATCAAACAAGGCAAAAAGGTTTTGCTGTCTTCTGGGAAATGGAGGCAGAGTGTCTGGTCAGGGAGGGGGAGAGTAGAGAAATAACAGTTAGCTGCTCAATTTGGACACCAAAGTTGAAACCATTCCACTGCAAGAGCGTCTGGCTGTATTAATTGTATGGATCCATACACATTCCATAAGGATGATGCAAATAATGAAATATGAAGGCAGTAGATTAGGGGAAGAAATATAAAGAAAAATATTACTGGTTACTTCTGACGTGCTTTCGTCTCTCTTGGGAAATAACTACTACATCTTTATAGTATATTTCCATCTCTGCATGGAAGGAAATACTACATCCTTTCCTTTTTGTCACTCACTGAAATTCACTCTATGTAATGTATACACCCAGTCACCCCCAGAGTATGTGACAATATCTAGTACTACATTTCAAATGTGCCAATCGTTAGTCTGTGACTCAGTTGGGGATTGTGTTTCTCTAGCGGGAGTGAGTACTGCTATCCGTCATATCCTATAATATGCATAGGAACCATCAGCTACACTGTTCTGAATTTAGATCCTGAATTTGACTGCAGGAAGCGTGGAATAAATTCAATGCAGAGGAGCTAAGATGAGTTTGAGCTATTATAAGGTTCCCTTTTGTTGAGAAAGCAGACAGGTCTTGGAAGTGAAGCGACGATGTACAAGTGGTCAAATAGCTGTGCAAGTTGGCTCGACTGTATTCTTTGGTGGACCGATATGATACTGATATACTGAGTTGCTTCACAGGGAATTAGTGACATTCACGAATTTACATGTTTACAATCTCCGTGTTGTGTCATTTTTTTTTGTTTTGCAGTTGTCACATACAGATGGAAATCTTCATGAGCGATTCCCACTTGCTCTGAAATATCATAGCAGTAGGTTTTGGTGCATAATAAGTTGATTTTGGTGAAACACTGGTGGTGGTTGGCATGTTGCACATGATATTGTTATTGATCATCTATCCTTGTATTCATGATAATTTGGTCTTTTTCTTATGCATGAATAAGATTTTTGATCCCATGTTAGATTTCTAGGATTGTGTTTAAAACTGAGGTTTGGAGTTGCCAATAATCTCCATAGAATTGTTTATTGAAAGGCCTTGTTTGATTTGGGGGAATTAATCACCTCATTGTGGTTGGTGTCACTGTATAGCTGTTTATATTTCGAACTAAAACTTGCATAGCACAATGCTCTTTTCGATTCTTCTAGAATGTTACAGCGAGTTGTCAAGTCTGGAGTAAGATTGGACGTTGACGCAGTCACAGTTTGACTGATAGGAGAAGGAAACTAACAGCAAGTTGAGAACTGTTCTTTGTTTAATTAAGTGTAGTGGCCTCGTTTCTCTAGTTTGTCTGCTTTTCCTGATCATTTCTTTCCCATTTTTCGGTGGGGTAGTGGGCAGAATATCGATAGATATGTATCATAAACAATTCTAAGTTCAGATTCAGTTTGTCAAGAACAATTACTTATATTTAGGATAGGACAGAATCAGTAACGAACCAATAATGAGGTAAATTTATCTATATTTCTATTATATTAAAAGTGGGAAGCCTTAAACTAGAAAGTTGAATTACATAAATACCCTTCTAAATAACTTAAATATCCTACTTCTTTTTCATAAAAAAAAAATCCAGCCCCAACGATTCATACTCCAACAGTTACAACCTTTCCATAACTTTTTATTCTTCTGTAAATATGAAAAGCTACCACATTGAGTCACAATGGTTGGCGAAATTTGTAGAACTTACCAAACATATACGAAGGATTAGTTTTCCCAATAATGTAAAATTTGCAGATTCCCAGTTTCAATCAATAAGGCTATTTATGCAAGTGTGGCTGAGAAAGAAAACAAAAGGAGCATTAATACAAGGAGAACAACAATCTGTCATTCTTATCTTCTATGGTTGGTAACATCATTATGATGCTAACTCTCACATAGTAAATTCTATTTGAGTAAATGCAAGTAATTTGGCACAATATTATACTTTGATTATTCATTTGGTGAAAAAAATGATAATTATTTATTGATGCCATGGATTTTAAGGATGGATGAAGTGTATTTCAACCATGACTTTTCCATATGAAAGCACTTCTGATCAACCTTTACAATGTGAAAGTACACACGAAAAGTATGTGAATAATATCGGAAAGCAAGCAAAGAGACGGCTTTTAGGTTCTTGTCATTGGTTCCAAACAGAATGAAGCAAATGAGTAAATAAATAAATAATTTGCTTAGTTGGAATAGTCACAACCTTATGTTGCAACATGAAATTGATTTTATACTCACAAAATTTAATTTTTTATTTGCTAATAAGTTTCTTTTCATGGCAATAATTAATCTCAAAGAAATTGACATAGGAATGAATTTTTGACTGTGATAGACTGCCTCCAAAGATGTTAATTGCACGGTCTTGGGTTGAGCAACAACATCAGAGCAGTAAATCAAAGAAAAAGCAATGACAAAATCCGGTCGGGTTTAATTTTCTACTTAGCTTATTCTTGCAAGATAACTTCTTGTGGGTAGTCGCCTGTGGTATAGCTTCCATAGCAAAATTTTTATCTTACTAGGGCATTGAAGTTTCCATATCCAACTATTATTATGAGCATTAAATATTTGATATGAAGAGGATGTTGTAAATAATTCGTTGGAATTTTAGGCTCCAACATAAATTGTTTTGGTCATTTGTGTTTTTTTTGTTACAAGAAATTGTTTTGATACTATTTCTAATGGGGCTTGGTAAGTTAAAAATGTGTTTTTTCCAAGCACCATCGCTTATCCTCCCTAATATTCTTAATTTGTAACATTTCCTCTCCCTTAGTTAATATCCCTTTAATACTACTCCGTAAGTTTTTGTAATTTGGGATCCAATTTGTATCCCAAATGTTTAAACAAGATTGGTTATGCACTGGCCATCTAATCCATTTACTACAAATATTCCATTCGGTCAGTAGACTTTTCCAAGTGATCGATGAACCAATTGTTCTTTTTTTTACCCCGCAGATGCTAATTAGAACCCTTGCCCATAAGGAGTGTACATTGTTGAGGATCCTCCAGGAAAGGCCGATCAAAAGGGCTTGGTTTTTGTGATTAGCCTTTTTTATACCTAAATCCCCTCTGGCAACTTCTTTAGTGACTATATCCCATCCAATCACACCGAATTTTTTTCTTACCCTGAGTTGTACCCCATAAATTTCTTTGTATCTTATCAATTTCTTGTTGGGTTTTTTTTTAGAGCAAACTTGTTTACATTATGTGGTTTGGCAGTGTACTTAGGGTTGTATTTTATGAGAGTACATCTTCCTGTCATACTAAGCCATCTTGTGCTCCAATTGTTCAGTCTACCTCTCATTCGATCAAGTAAGGGTAGATAGTCCTTGTGCCTAGGTATGCCATTTAACATGGAAAATCCTAAGTAGTTCCCAAAATTATTACCCGTAACAATTTCTAGGGTGATGGTTACAAGTTCCTTTGTGTCATTAGAGCAATTTTTACACAAAATCATTTTTGATTTAGTCCTGTTTACACTTAGGCCTGAAATGCTACTAAAATTAATTTGGCACTTATTAATACTTGTGAGGGTCTTTTTATTTGCTTCCCCCATTAAAGTCATGTCATCTGGAAAAGATAAGTGAGATATAGATGGTGCCCTTGGGTTAAAATTGAGAGAAGTCCAATTCCTAATATCAACTTCGCGGTTGATGTTGTTTGACAACATATTCATGCATAGTATAAATATGTAAGGGGATAGGGGGTCTCCTTGCGAATCCCCCTAGTTGGTTTAAATTCATCAGCATTGTTTCCATTTACAAGGATTGAGAATGAACTAGTGGTGGAACAGTTCATAATGAGATTAGTGATATCCTTAGGGAATCTATAAAACTTTAGCGTTCTATAGATATAGGACCATTCAATTTTATCGAACGCCTTCTCTAAATCAAGTTTCAGAATCATTTTTCCTTTTCCCTTTGACCTATTGAAGTTTCTAAGGACTTCTTGGATTATAATAGCATTGTCACTAGCCCTTCTTCCTTTAACAAAACTAGCATGTTTTATGTTGATTAGACGGTCAAGGAAGGGCTTAATCCTATTTGCTATTATTTTGGTGATTGTCTTGTAAATGACATTGCACACGCTTATTGGTCGAAAGTTTTTTAATATATTAGCTTTTTTTACTTTAGGAATTAAGCAGATGTACGTGTGATTCATCCCCTGAGGGGTTTTTTGGTGCTAAAGATTGTGTGACATAGATTAATAACCTTACTTCCTATTAGGTGCTCATATCTTTGGAAGAAAAAAGGGTGGAGGCCGTCGGGGCCCGGTGCCTTGAATGGTTTAAAGGAGAATATTGCTTGCCTAATTTCGTGATTCATCAAAGATTGATATGTCACAAGTCATACAGTTTTTTCCTTGTCGTTGAATTGGTTAGTATACTTGTGAGAAGTTGTAAATAAATCCCTAAAATAATTAGTAACATGATTCCTTATCAAGGATGGATCTTCTATTCAATTCCTTAATTCATCTTTAAAGAAAACTATATTATTTCTTCTTATTCTTCTATTTGTGGCTTTAATGTGGAAGAACCTAGTGTTTGCATCCCCATCTTTCAACCAATCTACTTTTGCCAATAGTAAAAGCGGTTTAATGTTAATAAAGCACATAAGTTATAACATGTATTAAAATAAGATATTTATCCATTACAATAATTTAAGCGACCGTGCTAGAACCACGGGATCCGGGGGTGCCTAACACCTTCCCTCGGGTCAACAGAATTCCTTACTTAGAATTTCTGGTTCGTAGAATTCAAAAGGAAAGTCTAATATTTTCCTCGAATCGGGATTCAATATAAACCGGTGACTTGGGACACCAAAAGCCAAATCTAGCCCAAGTGGCGACTATGAAATAAATAAATAATCTCATTTTGAATATTATCACTTAAATTGGAAAAAACTCCCTTATGCATTTTATCCCTCGGGGTAGGACACGCAAATTGGAGGTGTGACAGCTCTGGCGACTTCGCTGGGGACAAGAACCCATAACGTTTTGTTCAGGGTTCAGAATTCAAGCTTATATAAATTATTGTATTTGGTTATATCTGATTTTCCTACATGTTTTCATGCTCAATGTGCAAAGGGCTTTACCGATTTGATATTGTTGAACTGCATTATAAATTGTCTTCTTGCGCACCCTTCTAAGTCTTCTAAATACAACCTCAGGAATTGCGGATACGCGCCCCATTATTTGTTGAGATAAAGCCGGTGGGGCTGGGCTCCTGGTGAAGGATTATCAGTCATCCATATTTAAGAACGGGGAGGGTACAGTAGCTAAAGCCGGAAAAGCATTGCTCTCGGTACGCTACCCCTTCCCAACTTGAGTTGTCAGCTCGTTTTATGGCCAGTCTAGATACTCCTCATACCCAAGGCAGTAGAACCTAGTATGACAAGACCTCATGCCGGATCCCTAGTAGGAACGTTTATTTGCATCATGTGCATTTGACTTAGGGGACTCAACACAGGGGTTGGGTCCGTCTAGGACAAGCACCTGAAGTGAAAAGACCATCCTGCTGCATCCTGTTTGTTTTATACATTATTTGTTTCGGACTGGCATGCTGACTGGCTTTGAATACTGAAAAAAAAAAGGAAGAGAAATAACAGTGCGAAGAGTTGTTTATTGATTTAGAAAAAATAACCGATATCAAAATAATGCCAAACCTTTGCCGAATTTTTATAAAAATGAGAAAAAAGGAGAAAAGAGAATTTGTTTAAAAAATTGTTTATTTGTCAAGAAATTCAATAAAAGAGAGAGAAGTTTTATTTTTAAATAGTTTATTGAAAAAGAAAAAACAAAAAGAGTATTGTTTATCAAATAGTGTATTTGCCAATAAAAGAGCATGGTTCTCGAATATAGTTAGTTTTATCAGGCTGAACTACATGGGTCTGATTCTCACCGGATGTGAGATACGTAGGCAAATCTCATCGGTTCCGACCCCAAGTTTAAAAAAATCCAAAAATATTTTCCTTTAGTTCCTTCTTTTAAAAAAATCTTTCCTTAAAAATAATTCAAAAAAATAGTAGTTTTTAAATTCAAAAAAAAATTCCTTCTTCTAATGTCTTTCTTATGAAAAAAAATCAATTAAAATTAGAATAAAAAATACGGGTTTCCATCATCTTGAAGTATTTTTCCAAAACATTTTAAAAAACAATCAGAAACAAAAAATATTCTTTAGATGTCCCTCTTTTGTAAATGTCCATAAAAAATTTTAAAAAATTAAATTCCAAAAATTATTTTTTGCTTTTCTTTAGAAGTACTTTTGTAAATTAATAAAAGCTCAGATTCCAAAATATTTTTCCTTATTAAAAATAAGGAAAAATGAAAATTCAAACAAACAATATTTTCTTTTTACTTCTAAAATTTCCAAAGTTCCAATCAAAAGAAAAGTGATTTTTAGAAGTCTTTCTTTCAAAAAAACAAAAATATAGTCAAATTCAAAAATTCAAAAAAAAATCCTTTTCTTGTTTTAAAGCATTTTTTTTAGAAAATTCCATATAGAAAAAAATTCAAAAAAAAAAACTTTTATTCTTTTAAAGCATTTAAAAAAAAGATATTCCAAAAAAAAAGAGTTAGTTTACTTACTCCATTCTTAGTTTACTTACTCCATTCACAATCTCCCGAACAACGCAAGATCTGATTCATGTAGGGCCATTATACGTACGCAATCTTCATCAGATTCGACCGTAACCTTAAATAATAGAAAGGGTTTGTAAAATAAAAAACATATATATAAAATTAAAAAAAAAAGAAAGAAAAAGAGGGTTTCCAAAACACTTGAGAGGCATTAATGAATTAAGCCGAAATGACGCATTCAGCCAATGCAAACATATAGAAACTCACTTAACTGTATAGGTGCATCACACCCCTAACGTGAGATTACCTATCTGTTATTTGTTTCAAACTCACCGTTTGCTTGGTGCTTGAAACCAGGTTTTTAGAAAGGTGGTTGGTTTTTGTGGTAGTCTGGCCTCACACTCATACTTTACGAGGTCGAAAGGAAGTGTTCAACTGCCTGTTGCTAAGTCAAGAGGAAATGTTCAACTTACTTCACGAGATCAAAGGGAAGTGTAGAGATATCTTCAGAAATTTCTTTGCCAACGATTCCCATTTCATAAGAGAGTTCAATCTCCTCCATCCAAACTTCCTAATCAGCAACTGCTGAAGAAAATAGAATTTTCCGTCGTCGCATGTTGGAAAAGTTAGACGACTGGAACAATGGGAAAGAGCTTCCGAGTGTAGTCCCTGGATTCCCCGAGCTGTTCGCTAGGGCAAGTGGGACTTCCAACGTCCCCATACGTTATCCAGCTACCCCATTCGGGTATCATACCAATTCATCTCTCTCTACTGGATCACCCTCCGCTTCTTATCCCTGGGTGTCAACAGCAGATATGGCTACAAACATGTTCACCGCACCACCTTGTCCAACTGCAGCACAAACCACTATACACATGCCTAATTTTGATTCATATTCCAAGCACCATCCCTCTCGCTGGAACCAACTCGGTTTTCCACAAGCGCTTACTCAGCAACCTATTTGTGAGATTATGCCTGGGCAAGACCAGAATCCCAAAGCTCCTGAACAAGATGAAATGGCAAGAAGACTGAGGAGCCTCGAGCAAAGCTTGAAAAATATGCAAGGTTTAAGTGGGCAGAAGAGTGTCTCCTATACTAATCTGTGCATGTTCCCTCATGTACACCTGCCTGCAGGGTTCAAAACACCGAAGTTCGAGAAATAATATGGGCACGGCGATCCCATTGCTCACCTCAAGAAGAATTGCTACCAATTACGTGGGGCTGGCGGCAAAGAAAAACTGTTGATGGCATACTTCGGAGAAGGTTTGGTGGGTATTGCCTCCGAGTGGTATATGGATCAAGATATTTTTATGGCACATCTGGGACGGTCTGGCCAGAGATTTTGTTCGGCAATTTTGGTACAACATTAACATCGTGCCAGACAGGAATTCTTTGTCAAAATTGAAGAAGAAAACCTCGGAAAGCTTCAGAGAATACGCTATTAAATGGTGCGAGCAAGCATCAAGGGTGAAACCTCCCATGGATGAAATAGAAATGCTCACTGTCTTTCTCCAGGCCCAGGAACCAGATTACTTCCAAAACATGATGTCGGTCATGGGAAAGCCTTTTGCAGAGGTCATCAAAATTGGTAAAATGGTAGAACACGGTTTGAAAACGGGTAGGATTTTAAGTCAGTCAGCCATCATAGCAACCTCCCAAGCCATCCAAGGTGGGTCTGGTGGAATGGCAAAGAATAGGGCAAGAGAAGAAACGTCCATGGCAGCATCAGGGGAAAGAAGATAGCAGGCCCCTAGAACAGTATCTTTCAAAGGAACCCCTCAACACTACTATCCTCATTCCAATATGGTCTATGCTCCACCACCTTATGCGGTTATGAATGCTCAACCTTTTGGCCGACCACAATCAGAGGCTAACATAAATCGACCTCCATTCAAGAGAAACTAGCCTTCTAACCAGAACCATTATAATCCTCGACCTCCCCAGAATAACTTCCGTCCTCGGGAACCACCAAGGCGACCTAACTATACAACAATCGGTGAACCCTACAACACCCTGTTCCCTAAGCTTGTCCAGATAAATTTGTTGCAATCCATACCCCCAAACGGGCAAAACCCGGAATCACCCTCATATCAGCAGGGTGTAAGATGTGCCTATCATTCAAGGGTAGAAGGGCACGATACAAACAACTGTTGGACATTGAAACAAGTTGTAGAGAACTTGATAGAGCAAGGAAAAATAGTGCTGAGGGATGAGGATGCCCCCAATATGACCAATAATCCATTACCAGCCCACAACAAAGGGCCAGTCATCGGGATGATCTGTGAAGATAAAGAATTTGATCTGGCATTCAAGGCCATAATTGCTATTGCTGATGCGGAAAGGAAGCCAAAGGCAGCCCCGAAACAAGTAAAGGGGGAAAAGAAGAGTAAAATCACCGAGGCAGAACCGGAAGAAGAAAATAATGTACCCAAGAAAGCCTATGCGGTATGGGGGACAATCAAACCACCTCGGCTGAATGAGCCAGCGGTTATTGGATGCATACCACAGAAGCCTAAGTACAGTAAAAAGGAAGATGATGAGGTTTTCACGGCTGAAGAGAGTGAGGGAATACGTGGGGCAATGAGGAAAATGCTATGCGAAACCCACATGGTCCAGCCAGGAAATGGCACCCGCACCGCTGAAGAATCATACATGGTACCAAGCGCCAAGCTTCAAAACTGGAAGGCTACACCATTCCTGATCAGGCGGGAGTCCCAGTAGACTTGTCTTGCCGCCTTTTTCTCCATCGCGAGTTATCCCAGGGTGTAACTCGGATATTTTCTTTAGTTTCCTGTCATTAAATTCCTGAATGTGAATCCTACTATCTTCCCAATTCCAAGAAATGAAATCAATACTTCATCGTTCATTTTCTTTATTTTCAGAGTTTTTGCTATGTTTTCTCTTTTATTTTTCTTCAATTCTAATAATGCAGCTTTAAATAACATGACATGCTTGCGAACTTCATGCCAGATCCCAAAGAACTTTTTCAGACTTCGAAATAATGAATCAAAAGTTGAAATTCAAAGAAGTTAAGTTTGAGAAAATTAAAAGAAATGAATCGGAACAACTAAAGAAAATTGGTTCGTGGTTTGGAAAAGGTCCATCACGAAGCAGAGATTTGAGGACATTGAGTGGGTATAGACTCGTACGGAACGTTGACCTTAATTGAAATAGATGACTGCGGTTTGAATGGGCAGTGCCTATAAGTTTTGAGGTAGGGCAACTGGTGTTAAGGCGTATTCTTCCTCATCACCAGGAAGAAAAAGGAAAGTTTTCCCCTAATCGGAAGGGTCCATACATCATTGGAAAATATTGCCAAGAGGAGCATTGTGTCTGGGTGACATCAAAAGAAATGATCTCGAAGCGGTTGTGAATGCAGATGCAGTAAAAGGTACCATGTCTAAACTCACTTCGGTGATGTTTTTGCACAGTTGAGATGACTTTTACTCTCACTATCTAAACAGTATCAACCATTTGCAAACCCTTTGAGCCGGTTACTCTTCTTTGGTTACCCTCTTTGGAACTTAAAAGTATTATTGGAAAATTGATTGAAAGAAAAGAAAAGAAAGATACAAAAATGGAAAAAAGAGAAGAAAAAGAAAGATCCAAAAACTGGAGAGGAAGATTAAATTGAAAAAAAGGAAATGAAAAATGAAAAAAAAGAAAAAAAAACAAAACAGAAGAAAAAAAAAGAAAAGCCAAAAACAAAAGTTCCTGAACTACGTATGACTTGATTTCGAAAGGATACGTAGGCAGCCTCTCTCTGGGGTTCAGTCACACAAAAACAAAAATCCCAATTCCCCCAAAAAAGTGAAACTGGGGCAGATGATATAATGGTTCGGCCAAGAGACTGCCGAAATGGTTCCAAAGTTGTATTTCCGCCCAAAATCCTTTTACCCTAAAGACCTTGTCCACGTCCTTCTGATGAATTGGCAAAGACAGGAAAATGGGAAATGTCATTGTTGGAATCTGATACAATTTAAATTGAGAGAAATAAAATGAGAGAGTCTTATCGGTGAAAACCTTTGGTCACCGTAAGACGATGGTAAGTAGAGAAAATAAAAATGAGAGAGTCCTCTTAGTGAAAACTCGCAACGAGCACTATCGGGCGATGGTGAGAAGAGAAATGAGAGAGGTTGATTGGCAAAAATCCGTAAAGGACGCTGTCAGTCGAAAAGAAGACATCTCACCACCAAAGTAGTAATGGCAAGATTCCCTGGTTTGGAAATATGGAAATGCAGTTTGCAAGAAGCTGGAAAGTTTGTTGGGTCGGTCGTCCAGTCCAAGAAGCATGCCATATTCATTTGGATCGAGCATGCACCCAGATAAGTCCTTCTTTTCCCTCGAAAGGGGCGCTTCTCTTTCAGCTCATATGCTTGCCTTTTTGATTCTTTTCTTTGAATCCTTTTCGGTTTAACTCTGATTCCGTAACAATTACAAAGGAAAAGTGGCAGGACTGGTTTCACAGGGCTTCGCCCGGCAAGAGTCAAAGGAAACACCCAGCCTCAGTGGTGCGTTATTCTGGCGACTGACCATGGTGGTCGATTTCCTCCAAAGTAAAAAAACATTAGAAAAGGAAGGAAGTCAAAGGAAAAGGTCTAAAAAGCAGAATGAGGTGGAAAAAACAGAGCCCACATGGGTGATTTATCCTGAAATCCAAAGGCTTGAACCAGGTCAGTGTGGAAGAAATTCACCCTCAAGGCCAACAAGAAGCAAAGTTCTCAACGGAAATGGGACCGGGATCAAGCATAGGAATGATCAAGGCCACAAAACCAACCACATTTTCGACTAAAAAATTGTTCTTTGTTGAAAAAAGGTCTTGTCCAAAGCAACCATGCAAAAAGCAAGTGCAACCCAAAAAGAAATGAAATGCACAAATGCTGAAACTGCTTTGCAGCAGGAAAAACGACCAAAAAGGTAGTTTTCTTAACACCCTTTCATGCATTCTGATTAATAAAAGGAAAACATATAAAGAGAAAACCCAAAGAAAAGAAAGAAGAAAAGAAATGAAATTAAAATTCCAAAAGAAAAATAAATCATGGTAGCATAAAACCTCAATCATCAAAATCCTGACCAAAAATCGAGGATCTCCCGGCCAAAAAAATCGTGGAGCTTGTTCTATCCAAATCCCGGCCAAAAAATCGAGGACCTCCCTGGCATAACCCAAAGATCTTGTTCTTTCTAAATCCCGGCCAAAAATCGAAGCTCTTTCCAAATCCCGGCCAAAAAAATCGAGGATCTCCCGTGCATAACCCAAAGAGCTTGTTCTTTCCAAATCCCGGCCAAAAATTGAAGACTTCCCTGGCATAACCTAATGAGCTTTTTCTTTCCAAATTCCGGCAAAAAAACCAAGGATCTCCTTGGCATAACCCAAAGAGATTTTTCTTTTCAAATCCCGGCATAACCCCTGGATCTCCATGGAATTACCCAAGGAGCCTGTTCTTTCTAAATCCCGGCATAACCCGTGGATCTACTGGCATAACCCAAGGAGCCTTTTTTTTTCCAAATCCCGGCATAACCCATGGACCTTTTTAGGCATAACCCGATGAATTTTCCGGCATAACCCGTGGACCTTTTCCGGCATAACCCGATGACTTTTCCGGCATAACCCGTGGACTTTTTCGGCATAACCGATAACTTTTCTGGCATAGCCCGTGGACTTTTCCGACATAACCCGTTGACTTTTTCGGCGTAACTCGTGGACCTTTTCCGGCATAACCCGATGACTTTCCCGGCATAACTCGTGGACCCTTTTCTGGCATAACCCGATGATTCTCCCAGCATAACCCGTGGACCTTTTCCGGCGTAACCCGATGATTCTCCTGGCATAACCCGTGGACCTTTCCGGCATAACCCGATGATTTTTCCGGCATAACCCGTGGAACTTATCGGCATAACCTGACGATTTTCCCGGCATAACCCATGGACATTTTCCTACATAACCCGATGATTCTCCCCGCATAACCCGTGGACCTTTTCCGGCATAACCCGATGATTCTCTCGGCATAACCTGTGTACTCTTTCTGGCATAACCCGATAATTTTCCTGGCATAACCCGATGATTTTCCCGGCATAACCCGTGGACCTTTCCGGCAAACATGATGACTTTTCCGGCATAACCCGAGGACATTTCTCTCTTTTCCGGCATAACCTGGCCATTTTCCAGCATATCATGGATCCATTCACAAGGATACACAATCCCAACCCTGATTTGACTGATGAGATATGTGTCATAACTAACTCATGAAATTTTCTTAGTGAAAACTGGGGCAGAAAATTTTGTTCCTTTGTTTGTTTTGATGTTTGAGCAGATTGCCCTTGAAACACAAGGTACAAGATGACTAATGGAATGAGTCTCAATCCAGAATAAAGAAAAGAAGAAAAGAACACAAAAAAAAAAGTGAACTCAAAGTGCTGAAGTCGAGAAGGATGCGGCTGCTCAAGATTGTTGGACAATACGCTTTACGCTAGAGGGGGGGGGGGTGAATAGCGTTTTAAAAATATTAAGCGTTTTAGTGCGGAATTTAAAAACTTTGCAGAAATTAAAACAAGTGCAGTAGAATAAACTTACACAATGATGTATCCTGGTTGGCCACAAACGTGGTTAGTCCAGTCCCCGAGAGACTCTCTCGAGATTTCCACTAAACTTGTCAAGCTTACGGGTGCTTAACAAACCGTTACAGCTGAGGACACAAGCCTCACCTAGTTGCTCGGGGATCACAATCCCAAAGACTTCAATTGCTCGGGGAAACCAATCCCAAAGACTTCAATTGCTCGGGGATAACAATCCCAAAGACTTCAACTGCTCGGGGATAACAATCCCAAAGACTTCAACTGCTCGGGGATAACAATCCCAAAGACTTCAACTGCTCGGGGATAACAATCCCAAAGACTTCAACTGCTCGGGGATAACAATCCCAAAGACTTCAACCGAGGAATCACAAGTTCCTCAACAAACGAGAATCGCAATTCTCTTACAAATACAAAACACACTCACTTTACAAAGCACTCCTTAATGAGTAGATATGAGTAGAAATAGTACGCTCAAGATCACAACAACTTAGCTCAATAGAATGGCTCTTCAAAAAGCTTTATGGATGAATGGAAAATGATGATCAATGTAAGAAAGCTTTTAGCAATGAAAATACTCAAAGTGTATATGTTGTTGTTGTGAAAACACTGAGTTGAAGCTGTATTTATAGGTGAAAAACTCAGTCTTACCGTTGTCTAATTGCCAATTAAGGATTGCTGAAATTACTCAGTGACAATCGATTGTCAAGACTAAACAATCGATTGTTTGCCTATCAGATTAAAAATTCAATCCCAGATTTTACGTCAACAATCGATTACTTCAAATCAATAATCGATTATTTATAACGTTAAGAAATCCTTTCCAATTTTTGGCATAAAACATCGATTGTCCGGAAATCAACAATCGATTATTTTAACAACGTTCAGAAAATCTTTTCCAGATTTTAAGCAAAACATCGATTGTTAAATATCAACAATCGATTACCTGAAGGTAATTGAAAATATATGACAACGGTCAGCTTCAACAATCGATTATCAAATGGAATAATCGATTATTAATTAATTTCAAAACTCTCTGTCTCATATATAATCGATTATCAAAAGCCACAATCGATTATCATCTTATTTAAAATCACTGGGAGACATTTTTCTCATTCTAATCGATTACCATTAGTTCATAATCGATTTTTATGAGTTTTGAAAACTTTGCCTCAGTTAACAATCGATTATCATAAGTACACAATCGATTGTTATGCAGTTTGCAAAAACCTGATGTTAACTGACTTACTCACAATCGATTATCATTAATTCACAATCGATTGTCATGCAGTCTTGGCTTAGAGATACTCGATTATCATAAGTACATAATCGATTATCTTAGCCCAGATTTTTGAGGCATGCTTGGAAAACATTTTAACAAATGTAAATATGCATAGTTTAAAATCATTTGACACTTAATTTAAATATGCATGATTTTGGAAAAATAATTTTAGTAGAGAAGCCATGTTATGAGCCAAGTTGAGGAATCAAGATCACAATTAATATTGACTCAATTATAACATTTCTAAACTTTGTCTTGAGCTTCTTGTAATGCATCCATTTTGTGCTTGTCCTTGAGTACTGCTATATATCGCATTTTGCTTTGTTTGACATTCATCAAAACCTACAAAAGAACACACGTTTAGTATATTGCATTTGAAACGTGTTTCCAACAATTTCCCCCTTTTTGATAATGGCAAACATAAGCGGGATATATGCAATAATTATTTTGATAATCCAAGACAAGTGTAAAGTATGCAATTTGATGTTCCCCCTCAATTCATGTTCCCCCTCACTTTAAGCATGAATGAAGTTGAGAGTGATATAGCATACTTCTTGATATCCCGTTTCTTCCCCCTTTTGCCATTAGCAAAAATATATACAAGGGAAGAATATGCAAAAAAACATATGAAATAAACAAAAGTTTATTTATTGGAAAATAAAGATAACAAAAGTAATCGATTATTGATACAGTAATCGATTGTTTGACGGCGATTTTCCTGTAGAATACTTGAGTATTTTGCGTCATGCTTTTATGATCCCCTTTTCTTTAGGGTGATACCTGCAAAAAAGTGTTAGACGCCTCCGACGCTCAAGTTAGAAATTATGTAAGAAATAAAATGCAATGCATGACTTAGATCAACGTGGAGTCAAGGATCCCGAGTTCACTACGAATTCGGAAGAAGGACTCTTTATCTAAGGGCTTTGTAAAGATGTCTGCCAATTGGCTTTTTGTTTCAACAAATTCAATTTCGACATCGCCTTTTAGAACGTGATCTCTAATAAAATGATGTCTAATTTCAATGTGTTTTGTTCGCGAGTGAAGAATGGGGTTCTTCGTCAAGCATATGGCACTAGTGTTGTCACATCTAAGAGGAATGTGGTCAAGACGTAGGCCATAGTCCAAAAGTTGTTGTTTCATCCATAGGATTTGAGCGCAACAACTCCCCGCGGCTACATATTCAGCCTCGGTTGTGGACAACGCAACACTAACTTGCTTCTTACTAAACCAAGAAACTAAAGCGCTACCGAGCAAGTGGCAAGTGCCGCTAGTGCTCTTGCGGTCCAATTTGCATCCAGCAAAATCGGAGTCGGAATAGCCAATAAGTTGGCATGAAGAACCTTTGGGGTACCATAGACCCATATTGGTAGTACCGACAAGATACCTTAGAATCCGCTTTACCGCAGTAAGGTGAGACTCTTTCGGACATGATTGATAACGGGCACAGACGCACACGCTAAACATGATGTCCGGACGACTAGCAGTAAGATAAAGAAGAGAGCCAATCATACCTCGGTACTTTTTGATGTCGACTTCCTTACCTTTTTCATCTTTGTCGAGATGATCGGATGTGCTCATGGGAGTTGCCATTTCCTTTGCATTGTTCATATCAAAACGTTTAAGCAGTTCTTTGCAATACTTGCTTTGACAAATGAATGTACCTTCCTTCATTTGTTTTACTTGTAATCCCAAAAAGAATTGTAACTCACCCATCATGGACATCTCAAATTCGCTAGTCATTAAGTTTGAAAATTCCGATCGATCCGATGCCAATAATTTGTCCTTTATTGTTGTCACCGAATACAACGCTTCCTCCTTCTTTGTGCTCTAGTTGAAGGAATTTGGATTCGTCTCCTGTCATGTGTCTGGAGCATCCACTGTCAAGGTACCATAGTACACTTGATCCCTTCAAGCACACCTACAAAGCAAATTAATATTCTTTAGGTACCCATACCATTTTGGGTCCTTGGGGGTTAGGCAAATAACGACCATAATAATATGAAGAATCTCTATGCTTTGTAAAACACATAGGTGCAATATGACCTATACGATTGCAGTAATGACATACTACGTTCGGGTTGTGTTGATGCCTAGGTTGAGCCAACAAAGTTCTAGGCGAATGAAAAAGATTAACACTAGACATATTGTTCCCATTTCTAGTATAATATCTAGATGGTCTAAAGTCATTAGTGCTAGACTTGTTGAAGGACCTAGTGTCATGTCTAGGTGGTCTAAGCTCGTTCCTAGAGTTATTTCTTGGTTGCCGAAAATTACTATTTGTAGGCTTGTTTGCAAGAATCCTAGATTCGGATCTAGGTTGTCTAAAGATATTAGTTCTACCCTTATTTTCATACATTCTAGCATAATGTCTAGGTGGTCTAAAAGAATTTGTTCTAGGCTTGTTTAATACCTTAGAGTTATTTCTAGGTGGAGTAGTGAAGTTTTTGTTTTTATGCCGTTGATATTTCTTAGGCGTTTCTTTTTCAACAACTTTAGGAACTTCTTTACAACGTGTTTCTAATGTTTTCCTAAGTTCTGTGTTTTCTAGTTTTAAGGACTCACAAGCAGTACAAGTAGAGCATTTATCAACACAAGAGGCTTCATGCATAGTCTTGATGACTTGTCTAAGTTCTATACTATCATTTAACAAAAATTGATTTTCATTTGCAAGATTCTCGTTATCACGAGACAGATTTTCAACACCTTTTTGAGCTAAAGAAAGACGTTCTTCAAAGTCCTTGTCTTTTAAAAAGAGTTGTTTTTGAAAATCCTCTTCTTGTAAAGAAAGAGTTCTTTGTAAATCTTTAATAGTCTTAGAAGCATTTACCAACTCATCATGCAGTTTGTTATAAGCAATTTGCATATCGTTAGATGTACTTACCTCGTCTTTTTCGTCTGCCATGAGGCACTGACCAGTTGATTCATCGTTTGTGCTGACCGCTTTTTGAGGCGTGTTTTCGTGCAATTCCTCAAGTTTGTCCCACATTTCCTTAGCAGTTTTATAGTGGGAGATTTTTCGCCAAAGTTCCTGGTTCAAGGCGTTATGTAATATATTCATAGCTTTAGTGTTGTATTCACTTACCTTATCTTTCCCGACTTTTGTCGTCAGTTGATCACTGTGTTTAATAGCTTGCCATAGATACAAATCGTTTGCCATTGTAAAAACTTGCATCCGATATTTCCAGACTGAGTAGTCGTTTTCGTCTAATATTGGAGGCGACATGCTGCATTCTCCTTCACCTATTCCTGCAAAGAAATTTAGAGTAGAAGCCATGGATGGTTCTCTCAAACGGTTAAGTTTTTCAGAGAGTATGGCTCTGATACCAATTGTTGGACAATACGCTTTACGCTAGAGGGGGGGGGGGTGAATAGCGTTTTAAAAATATTAAGCGTTTTAGTGCGGAATTTAAAAACTTTGCAGAAATTAAAACAAGTGCAGTAGAATAAACTTACACAATGATGTATCCTGGTTGGCCACAAACGTGGTTAGTCCAGTCCCCGAGAGACTCTCTCGAGATTTCCACTAAACTTGTCAAGCTTACGGGTGCTTAACAAACCGTTACAGCTGAGGACACAAGCCTCACCTAGTTGCTCGGGGATCACAATCCCAAAGACTTCAATTGCTCGGGGAAACCAATCCCAAAGACTTCAATTGCTCGGGGATAACAATCCCAAAGACTTCAACTGCTCGGGGATAACAATCCCAAAGACTTCAACTGCTCGGGGATAACAATCCCAAAGACTTCAACTGCTCGGGGATAACAATCCCAAAGACTTCAACTGCTCGGGGATAACAATCCCAAAGACTTCAACCGAGGAATCACAAGTTCCTCAACAAACGAGAATCGCAATTCTCTTACAAACACAAAACACACTCACTTTACAAAGCACTCCTTAATGAGTAGATATGAGTAGAAATAGTACGCTCAAGATCACAACAACTTAGCTCAATAGAATGGCTCTTCAAAAAGCTTTATGGATGAATGGAAAATGATGATCAATGTAAGAAAGCTTTTAGCAATGAAAATACTCAAAGTGTATATGTTGTTGTTGTGAAAACACTGAGTTGAAGCTGTATTTATAGGTGAAAAACTCAGTCTTACCGTTGTCTAATTGCCAATTAAGGATTGCTGAAATTACTCAGTGACAATCGATTGTCAAGACTAAACAATCGATTGTTTGCCTATCAGATTAAAAATTCAATCCCAGATTTTACGTCAACAATCGATTACTTCAAATCAATAATCGATTATTTATAACGTTAAGAAATCCTTTCCAATTTTTGGCATAAAACATCGATTGTCCGGAAATCAACAATCGATTATTTTAACAACGTTCAGAAAATCTTTTCCAGATTTTAAGCAAAACATCGATTGTTAAATATCAACAATCGATTACCTGAAGGTAATTGAAAATATATGACAACTGTCAGCTTCAACAATCGATTATCAAATGGAAT
Organism: Nicotiana benthamiana; assembly: GCA_034376525.1. NCBI lineage: Eukaryota > Viridiplantae > Streptophyta > Magnoliopsida > Solanales > Solanaceae > Nicotiana > Nicotiana benthamiana. The sequence continues at coordinate 41,688,782 of CM067336.1, forward strand.
AATCGATTATTAATTAATTTCAAAACTCTCTGTCTCATATATAATCGATTATCAAAAGCCACAATCGATTATCATCTTATTTAAAATCACTGGGAGACATTTTTCTCATTCTAATCGATTACCATTAGTTCATAATCGATTTTTATGAGTTTTGAAAACTTTGCCTCAGTTAACAATCGATTATCATAAGTACACAATCGATTGTTATGCAGTTTGCAAAAACCTGATGTTAACTGACTTACTCACAATCGATTATCATTAATTCACAATCGATTGTCATGCAGTCTTGGCTTAGAGATACTCGATTATCATAAGTACATAATCGATTATCTTAGCCCAGATTTTTGAGGCATGCTTGGAAAACATTTTAACAAATGTAAATATGCATAGTTTAAAATCATTTGACACTTAATTTAAATATGCATGATTTTGGAAAAATAATTTTAGTAGAGAAGCCATGTTATGAGCCAAGTTGAGGAATCAAGATCACAATTAATATTGACTCAATTATAACATTTCTAAACTTTGTCTTGAGCTTCTTGTAATGCATCCATTTTGTGCTTGTCCTTGAGTACTGCTATATATCGCTTTTTGCTTTGTTTGACATTCATCAAAACCTACAAAAGAACACACGTTTAGTATATTGCATTTGAAACGTGTTTCCAACAAAGATATGATTGAAGTCACGAGTTTCGCATGTCCCCCCTTGATCCAAAGCGTAAGAAAGAATCAGCACCTACAACTTGCGAGCATCAAGATTCAGATCAAAGTCTGCAAGCAAGAGCAGCTAAGACCCAAGATCAAGTTTAGGAAGAATTATAGATAGGAATCTTTTAACTCATAGTTGATAGGCATGGCTAGCTTGGTTTAATTTTCCTTTTCGGTGTAATAAGGAGGTCAGTAAGCGGCAACAACAGCAGCAGCAGCATCAGTAACAGTAAAACCACAATTCCTGGTAGTTCCAACTACCTAAACTTCCCGAACTACACTGACCTGATTCTTTTTAGCCAAGGATATGTAGGAAACCTTCAAAGTAAAGGTTCGGTCAATTTTTTTTTAAAAATGCTTCACATGAAGTATTCAAACGGGCAAAAATCGCTCGTATCCGCTCACTTTATCTTTGCTCGAAACTCTTCGTGTTTCCGGACAAAGAAGGGCAGCTGTGAGCACGTGATTTTTGCCTCACAAGAACTACTCCAAAAGAATTCAAAATAATAATAATAATAATAATAATAATAATAATAATAATAATAATAATAATAATAATAATAATAATAATAATTTCTAACGTTGTGCACAATTTTGAGAGAGTTCGTAGCATGATTGTTAATTATTTGTATATGTCTGTGCGTGTTTGTTTTCATTATAATGAATAAAAAATTCAAAAAAATTAAATAAATTAAATGGTGAATTATTACTATTTATATACATATTGTTATTTATTTATTATTTATTATATATTTTTATTTTTATTTTAAAATAATTAATATCCGAAAAAATATTATAATTATTTTATTTTATTTTTAATTTTGGAAGTGATTTTAATAAGAAAAATAGAATTATTGAATAAAAAATGTAAAAGTAATAAAAGGTGCAATTCATTTTTTTGAAAAAAGTGAAAGAATGAAGAAAATTAAAAAAATAAAATTAAAGTTTGTGGAAATTTAAATATAAAAAGTAAAAGAGAGATGGAATTGAAAAGTAGATCTGAAAATTTAAAAAATTTAAGTTAACTGAAAGTAGTATTTTTAAAAGGGAAAACAAAAGAAAGTGGATTGGTTTTTAAAGAAAAGTAAAGAAATGTGAGATTCTCTTTTTAAAAAATTAAAAAGTGGGATTTGAAATTAGATAAAGTAATGAAAGTTATAATTTTAAAAATAAAAGTAAAGAAAGAAGGGATTTCTTTTTATAAAAATAAAAAGCAATTTTTAAGTGGATTTTCTTTTAATTAAATAAATAATAAAATAATAAATATTTAAAAAAACGAATCTGAAAATTTCGAAATATTTGCTATAAATAGAAGAGAAAATTTAGGAAAAAGGTGGAAAAAGAGTGGAAAAAATAGGAGGACAGAAAAACAAGGGAGAAAAGAGAGCAGTATACACTCGATGTACTCTCTGGATACATCAGTATACACAGACAAGATTTAGTCTTCGGAGTTTTCATCAGTATACACTCGATATACACTCTGGATACGGCAGTATACACAGACATAATTTAATTTTTGAGAGTTTCTTTTGAGAGTTGAATAGAGTTCGAAGCTAGAAAGAGAAAACAAAAATTGATTTTCGGAATATTTTTTCTCCTCTATTTTTACTGGTTTTTCTCCGTATTGCTAGGATTATCTGGATTGAGGTATTGAAGCTACTGTTGGTTGTCACTGTTGTTGTTTCTGTACTTTCACCGCCCGGTTGATTTTTCATCTTCCTCTTCTTTTCAATACCAGGTACACATTCTAAAAATCATATGCTGATGTAAGCTCGAATTGGAAGTTGAAGTTTGAAATGAAATAGGAAAGCAAGTTGTTGATTGATATTTGATGTTATTTTCTGTTTTATTAGTTTTATCAATTGTAGTTAGTTCTATTATTTGTAGAATAAATTCGTCATTTAGTCGGCTTGTGCGGGAACACCTTTTGTACTAATATAGAGTAGCCTTTTAAGCATGTAATTAATTAAGAATTTTCTCTTTTATTTTTAGAGACAGACTTAAATAGAAAAAAATGTAGTCACTCTAGGATTTCCCTTTAAAAAAATGAGGCATGCCTCGCCAAATAAAAATGCACAAACTGCGGAGCCCTCGATAGGGGTTTAAAAATATTTTAAAAATCAGGAAGGGTCGTTTAGTGAATTTCACGGCCCTCCCAAAAGACTACAACGTGTTAGACTCTAAGCACAACTTTAATAAATTACATTCCTAAATATGCGTGGGCATTTTACGCGACCCAAATCCAAATCATAAAATGTTGAATAGGGTGTGCCTAGGATTACGGGTTCATTTCATGCGGCGCAATTCGAAAATATACTTTAAACGACGGTCACTTTCGCTTTAAAAAAAATAACAACGGTAAAATCGGTTTAATGTTAATAAAAGCACATAAGTTATAACATGTTTTAAAATAAGATATTTAGCCATTACAATAATTTAAGCGACCGTGCTAGAACCACGGGATCCGGGGGTGCCTAATACCTTCCCTCGGGTCAACAGAATTCCTTACTTAGAACTTCTGGTTCGCAGAATTCAAAAGGAAAGTCTAATATTTCCTCGAATTAGGATTCAATATAAACCAGTGACTTGGGACACCAAAAGCCAAATCTATCCCAAGTGGCGACTCTGAAATAAATAAATAATCTCATTTCAAATATTGTCACTTAAATTAGAAAAACTCTCTTACGCATTTTATCCCTCGGGGTAGGGCGCGCAAAAAGGAGGCGTGACACTAATCTTAAAGGGAAAGGGATTTGGGGTCTTTTGAGAGTTCAAAGGACAAAATACAAAGGCGTCAATCAAAAAACACATAATGTAATCAAGGGGAAAGCATATAAGCGAGTATGGCTCATGTAAACCTCCTTAAAGATATAAATCATATAGTTTAGCATGTCTTACAAGTACTGATTTGGTCTTATATTAAATTAAAGTGGTAAGCGGACTGGTTCAACGCATATTTTTAGACAGGAAGTCCGCATTAGACTCATTCGAATAGTTTTCAAAGTCTGAGCCACTTGACTAACCCGCTTTTCTCCAAGTGTTGAATAGGACTACTAATTTTGAAAACAAACTGGTATAGAAGAGTTATAGGATCAAACAAGTTTCAGGAAATAGATTGCAGACAAAAAGAATGGTTTAAAACGAGTTTCAGAAAAGTAGAGAGTTTAAGAAAAAGAGTTGCCGAGTTTTAACAAAATAATTTAGCTACAGACAAACTCAAAGGTTTAACAGATAAGAATAAAGAAGTGGGTTTAGGCTGATTTGGAAAATGTTTATCAGAAAGTGGTAAGTTTCAGAAAATCATGCACTGAATTAAATATTAGTAAAGTTTAAAGAGTTCAGAAAGCGTGTAGAAAATCATTTGTTTTGGTAAAAATCGATACTGTTTTAGACGAGTGATACGGTTCTGGTTTGAAGTTCCTATAGGCATGATTTCTACGAGTTACTGATTTTAATACTTTCCAAACGTTAACAGCCTTATAAACATGATATTTACATGCTGATTTATCATTAAACCTAACGATTTTCCTAATGTCATTATAAATGCAGAAATGCAAATCCCTATAGGCATGGTATCTATATGCATTGTTGCAGAAATCAGAGTAGATCCTATAAGCATGGTTTCTACCCTTTTGTGCATAAAAGTAAATCGTCCTCCATTTTTCACTAAAATCCCATGGATTTATACAAATTATTACACACAAAAATAAGACAGAAATTTAAAATACATTAGAAATTGCAGCTGCATCCGAGCAGCCTAATTCAGACTTAGTATCTAATAATATGAGATTGAACCAATTACGAGATCCATATTTCCAAAGTCTTCTCTTATCTAGGCAATTTCAGAGATCCATGGAGTTTCAAGAACTCCAGGCGGTGCTTACACCCAAGATATTAATTAAAAAGAGTTATAGTGCAGTGTGGAAAAGCCAACCCTCAGGTTTTCAAGTTTAGAGGGAGCTCATGGATCCCAAAGCAAGGTTATCAATATAAAGGGAAGAACTTAATATTCTAAGAATGAGTAAGAGTGCAATAGAGGGGTTAGGGAGTGCCAAGGCAGGCTGGTGGTTATACCTAGTCAAAAGGTAGACTGGCACACTGCTGACCAAGCATGTTCAACCAATAAAGAGGAGCACAGACCTATTGAAGGTTAGACTATGGTCTGGACAGTGATTAGGACACTGCCAGACCGAAGTCCCAAACTCAGAATAGACATAAAGGGGAAGGTGAACGGGAATTGAAAGAGTTTAGGATTCAAGAAGTCCAGTCCATATACATGAACAACAATATCGAATGTTGTCATGTTTTCTGAAACATAACTCAACATATACGGGATTCAGGGATAGGGACTCATATAGGAGCAAGAATAACCAACTTGCAGAAAGTAGTTAAACAAATAAAGAATAGAATGAAGCATAAACACATAGGAGAGAGGCTGTATTTAAATAAGAAGAGGCATACTAGTTGCAAAATGTAAGCGGAAAGAAAAACCAGGATACTTGCAGCCAGAATCAGAGAGGATAACTTTAGTTTATGAGTTTAGAGAGAAACTCGAATGCTTTTAACAAAAACTAAGAGTATTTGAGAGAAGAAATAGTGACTTATGATGTGTGTATGTGTGTGTGTGTGTTCGTCTTTGAAATAGAAGAGTATATGTATTTATAGTTTTGAAAATGAGTAAAGAATATGGTAACAGTATAGCTTTAACATAAATATGGGAATGATCTCAATCAGAATCAAATAACACAAGACTTCCGTTTAATCAAGGGATTATTGCTCAAACGGATACTAACAGGAACAGAATAAGGAAAGAAAATCAGTCTGTAAGCAGAATGGTTGTTGTCATAAAAGGAACAGTAAAATCATACAATAGGTGTTTAAGTCTAAGTACATGATTGTACTTATTTTTGGAAAGGGTTTAGTAAGGCCAAACAAAGAAAGAGGATCAATTAACCCTTGAAAAGCAAGTAAAAATCAGAATTCAACGAAAGGAAAAGTTTTGAAATCAAGTATGAGTTTGAAAAATCAATCACAGAAGGGACTCACTATATAAATGAATGCATAAGTGGTAGACATGTGAGGCCAAGCTATGGAAAAACAGCATATAATAGTAGCTCAAAAGAAAAAACTCGAAGCATGATAGTCAGGTCTCACTGTTTAATAATAGAGAAGAAGATCAGAAACATGCAAAAAGTCGAGTGAAAATCATAGTCGAGTTTGACAGGTAGCAAGAACTCTGAACCAAAAGAGTCACATAAAGAAAAAGACAGTTGAAGTAAAGGAATCACATTGAGCAATTTCAACAGACGAGTTGCACAAACAACTTCAATGAAATCGAATAGTCCCCAAAGAAACTAGGGTTTCCGAAATCAATTGAGTTTAGAAGAGATAAGCAGATAAAAAAATAAATAGATTTAGAATCTCGGATAAACCCCAAAAGTTATGGTTTTCAACATGCTAACTCAAATAGGAAAAATAAGGTAAATCATTACGAATATTAACAAACTGACTAAGAAACTCAAAAATAAATCCCAAAAATTAGGATTTTCAACATGCTAACTCAGATAGAAAACAACACAAGCAAAAAACCGTAAAATATGTCGAGAATCAGAGAAGATATTCGAAATAACTTAACATAAAACTCTAATTAAAGAATAAAGCATTTTTGAAAGCAAACGTTAAAGAAAATTCGAGAAACATATTTAGCAAGTTCAAACACTCATAGATCCGGAGCAGATCTGAAATAAAATCGGAGGAACCTTAGAGTTTAGAGTTTCGTATGAAACCCAGGTGATGAGAAAGGCTTTGAAAACCATCGATCTAAGCAGGGTAATAGAAGGTCGAACTCGAATAGCCATGGCTTGACGGACAAATGTTGAAGACGACCGGAGAACAGTCTTCGAGCAAAGGCTTGGTCGAAACCCTTCAAGATCTGGTCACAGGACCTCAAAGACGAGCATGTAGAAGCCATGAGAGACTGGTATTGGTCTCTGATGACCCTGAGAAGCCATGGATTAGGGTTTCAGTGAGACGCGACGGTTAGGGTTTGAGGTGGGTTAAGAGAGAGTTAAGAGAGGAGGGAGATTCAGAAGCGGTGTGTTGTGAGAAATGATAGGGCTTGGGGGGGGGGGGGTTGTTGGGATTAATAATAAAAGAAGTAACGGGGGCCGCTAATCGAAATGATCACCGACCGAGATTGAAAGGGGTTATGGGCTCGGCCGATTGAATAGGTGCTAGGTCGGGTTAACGTGGTAATTGGGCTGGGTAATTTGGGTTGAGTTGGGGTTAAATTGGGGTGCCAAATTGGCTGAAAATGAAATACAATTGAGGCTAGATTGTAAGTAGCCACTTTTCAATTTTGTTTTTTTTATATAAAAATAGCAATAACGATTTTAAAAATAAATTAAAAGTACTATGTAAACAAAGATTATATAAATATTAATTTAAAAATATTGGGGTTAGTTTTTTAATAATAAAATACTGTCAATTGCAAAATAGGCTATAATTACAATTATATGCAATTTAGCTTTAAAATGCCAAATAAACTTGTAAAAATGTGCAAAAATCACCATAAATATATTTTGGTGTAAATATAAGGATACAATAAGTTATTCACCAAAATAATAATTTTAAAAATAATTATTGGATTTTTATAGTATTAAAATAGGAAATAAAGTGGTTTTAAAAATCATTTAAAATATCAAAACTCTTCGGTGTGCCGATATATGCACATATATGCTATTTCTGAAGTATTTTGTGTACAAAAATACCTAGGAAAAAATTTGGTAACAACATGAAGGATTAGTGAGTGTTGGGCAGAATGTTTTAAGTTACTTCATCCGCGATTTTGGGTCATGTTTCCTGCATGGTTGATCATTTTGAGAGCTCTTGGTGGAGATCAAAAAGGAATTCAAGGGGAATTGATTGGAGGTAAGATTTTTGAACTTAAACTCGTTTTAAGTGTGAAATCCACCTAGAACTTCATGGAAACTAAGCCTAAAACTGAAGAACTAGGGCTTGAGAAATTGGACTTTTGATTTGGAATTTGAAAGACCATTTTGGGATGGATTTGAGAACTTTTTGTATGTATGAACTCATGGGAAGATAAAGAATCTTATGATGTGAAAAATTCTGAATTACAAGAAGTGGGCTCAGGGCTTGGGTTTTTGTAATTTCAGGATTTGTGCCCGTTATTGATTGTTTTCGCTTGGGCTTTGTTCCTTTAGCATATTGTGATGTATTCATTATGATTTTTGATGGATTCGACGTGCATGGAGGCCGATTCGAGTGGCAAAGGCGTCTCGAGCTAGAGTTGTAGACAGTTTAAGGTGAGTAATGATTGTAAATGATATTATGAGGGTTTTAAACCTTGGATTGCACATCATAGTGCTATATTGAGGTGAGACACACACTTGATGATGAGTGTGGGATCATTTACTACTGGGGATTTTGACTTGATCCATCCCGATTGATGATTTTACCGCATATTTTACTGAAACTTATTTGTTATCATCATAATTGGGACTGATTGTCATATTTGGGCTTCGTTCCAGTTATTTGAACCCTCCGGGGATTTTTATCACTATTTCCTCACTGTTTTGACTTATTACTTGGATTTAGTCATGCTATTTTCTACTACTTTACAACTCTGCCATATTTACTCCATTTTAATATTTAAAAAGATATTTTGGGTTGAGCATCATGTTCTACTGTTGCCCGAGTGGCATGAGAGTTTTTCCGACTAAGTGAAGTCGAGGGCATATGTTAAATGAGGATACTATGGGATCGGGCTGCGCGCCGCGGCAGTGTTATGCTGATATTTACATGAGGCTGAGGGCATAGATTTGATGCCACGAGATGGCTTGATATTGCGCTTGGGCTGTAAGGGGCCCCTCCCGAAGTCTGCACATTTGCAGTGAGCGTCGTCGATGAGATATATTGATCGGGCTGCATGCTGCAGCGATATATGGATTGGGCTGCATGTCATAGCGGTGCTGGAATTGTTTTATTTGTTACCTTATTTCATTGTTTGCCATTATCTATTGTTTGTGCTACATCATGTAATATCTACTTGATTGCCTAGCATTATCTGTTACTTGAGTGTTGTGCCCGAGGGGCAGATTTTGTGCTTATCTGCACCATTTGTTTTGCTTTCATTTGCGTAACCGTTGAAAAAGTAATTTTAAGAAGATGTTTAAACTAAGCTAAGATGTTTTCTAAAGATTTCATAGCTTTACTATTTTTCTCAAAGGGGTTTCTACTGCTTCTATACAGTATGTTGGTATGCTTTACGTGAGTTCTTACTGCTTAGTTGTTATTTACCTTTATTACTCACTGAGTTGGAGTACTCACTTTACTCCCTGCACCTCGTGTGAAGATGCTTGTGTTTATATACCCGGTAGAGATTTTGGCTGATTAGAGGCAGATTTATCGGTGTTTTGCAAGGTGACTGCCAGCGTTCACAGCATCGCGTTTCTACCTTTTCGTTCATTAGTCCTATTATGTATATTTCAGACCTTGTAGTTGTATTCGAACTCTAATAGTTGCTCGTGACTTGTGACACCCCAGTTTGGGCTGTGTTTGGGTTGTATTCCGCGCTTAATAAGAAATCTTTTGTTTAGACTGTGGTTATTTAATCATACTAAAACTGTGTAATATTATAACTATTTTGAAAAGGCAAAATGGGTTGGTTGGCTGGCATTATCTTCACGAGAGGCGCCATCACGACCGAATCGGGGTTTGGGTTGTGACAAGTTGGTATCAAAGCCTAGGTTACATAGGTCTCACGAGTTATGAGCAGGTTTTGTAGAGTCTTGCGGATTGGTACGGAGACATATGTATTTATCCTCGAAAGGCTACAAAACCTTTAGGAAAACTTCACATTCTTGAATTCTTATCATGTGTCCTTGATTCAACTTGAAAAGTAACTCTTGAAATTCCTTTCACGTGTTATCATGCGCACATGGGTGCTCAGTATCAGATGTGCATTGATGGCTTGTGATTCCCTGATCGAGGGGCGAGTCGTGATCTTTGTGAGTTTGATGTTGCGCGGCTTGTCGGGAGGACTTGTGGCCGGATCTTTGACTAGGGCTTGAGCATCGAGGTGGTAATTGTGTGAATAAGTGTTTTGAACTTATATGCTCGGCATTTCCCCTATTACTAGGAGTTATAGTTAGGTAACTATGTGACGAGTATGTTAGTACTGCGAGATGTATCTATATGACTTGGAAGTGACGAGGAAGGTATGCTGGATGATAGAAGAACCATATAGCCCCAAATTATGGGTGTGTGAAGGATCTTTTCATGTTTTCCAGTTGAGAGTGAAGTAAAGTTCATGTTACGGTATGATTTCAGACTCCGGAAGACTAAACGACTGCGTACAGTTTATGATGGTGGAAGGTATTCATAAATGTTAATCAAAGGAAAAGCAGGTGGCTTATCTCTTGCAAAGTGCTCTGAGGTTGTGCGATCCTTATGTGTATGTTAGGAGATCTCATGTGTAAGTGAAAAGTACGTATTGAAATTTGAAAATTTGGATCGCTTAAGAGATTAGGCATAACTGTTGCGGGGATGAATGCAAGATTTGCAGAAGATTTAAAGTACTAGATGATCTGTGTTTTCACAAGCTTACAAAGGGATTTGAGTTGAATCTCACTATGGTATTATGGCATCAATAGAGTATAACTGCTACGAGTTATTGAGTGTATTTTGATCTATGACTCCGAACCAAGTGGGGGAGTCTACTATGAGTAGTATATTGCATGTTTAGGTGCAATGTCAGTTCCAGTTTGAGGCGTGCGGGAAAATTAGTTATTGTTTGCATAATTAGTGATCGAGGATGGTTCGAGTAAAGGAAAAAAAGATTGACAAGGGTTATAGTATGCTTCATAGGGTAAGAGGATCACGATATGTCTTAAGTGGTTATTGGTAAAGAGTGCTCGGTGCATAGAGCAGGAGGTTGCTTGGTGGTATTGGGATGAGGATTTCATTCTATGGTGTCAGAGTGCCAGTGAGGCACGGGTTGTTCTGTTCGTTGGTCAGGTAAATTGCAATGTGAATAAGAGTGAATGACTTACGAGGATGGTTTTAATGTGTTCAAGATTCTACAGGAAACAATCGGGTATTTTAGAGCTGTATATGCGATTAGAAACTCTATTTTCATTGGAAGAGGTTAATACTTGTGGTGTTTCTATGTTATTATGGAACTCTATGTATCAGTATCAAGAAAATAAAGGTAATAGATTTAGATTCGTAGGAAGTTCTTCAGAGTAAAGTATTCTGGAATGTGGTGTTTCTGGGAATAATTGAGAGAGTATTCAGTGGCTTATGGGCCTTAGACAACATGGTTTTATTCTTGTATCTCGTGTGGTAAGCCTGGGTTGAGGAATTGTGGTGCTACAACAAGAGGGAATGTCAAGTTGAAGATGAATCAGAAGGAAATTTAGATAGACGAAGTAGCTTGATAGTAGACCGAATCGGTATGGTAAAGATATGATTAATTCCTTGTATGTGGTTAAGGTAATGAGTTCTTACAGGTATTTTGTAGCAATGCTCTTAGGTTTTATAGCTTGCTTAGCTTGGTCGAGTTCGGAGGATTCGGTCCTGATGAGTTAGTGTGGTTCAAAGGGATTTCGGGGAGTTCTTGATGGTTTCTACCATGGTTTGGAGATGTATAATTTCTATAGGCATGTGGAGCATGGGATGTATGGTCATTCTTTCTTCTAGATGAAACCAATGGAAAGTTCTTGACTAGTTGAGTGCGTAGATGTCTATGGCTCGGAAGGGAGATGAAGTTCTCATGTTATCCTGGGATGGTATGGTGTATGCAGTATGTTGTGGAGGATCGAGACTTGCGTGTGTAAGGTTACAGTTCAGTTATGGAAGGAAGTTCATAAAACTCTTAGGCAGTAGGTAACCTCAGATGATTAAGGAAATGGTACTGCTAATTAGAAGTGATTTGATGAGAGTATATGTTTCAGAAAAAGGGCAATGTGATTAAGTTGATGGCACTTAGATAGTATAGTGGCACTTTCTTGTCAGATCGACTGGTGATAATCGGGTTTGCTTGGTAGCACAAGGAAATTCTAGGTTATGTCTTATGAAATGATTGGGTATTAAAGGTGTGGCAGGTATTCGAACGGCGAAATTGGGATCGGATATGGTAATTCATGTGCCGTGTGGATATGGAGACGGAAGTTCGTATATTTAGGCTATGATGTGGTTGTAGATTGTGTGTATCGGCACTGTTTAGCAACTACAGGAATTTGAAGGCCCGAGTAGATCTTTCTTTGCTTCGTATGTTAGATTTAGGATGTGATGTCGGTTTAGACCGGTTGTCTCAGTGTTGGGTTATTCTGGACTATTGCACTATGGGCTATGCTGTAAATGCCATGGGTTGAGTGGCGAGGTGCGTCGAATTATATTCTAGTATAGTGGTTTATATTTCAAAGACCCAGTGAATGGCCGGGAAGGGTTGACTTTCTTAATTGGGCCTTCGTGATGGATGTCAGTGCAAAGTCTTCTACCATTGATTAAGTTTCGGTGTTGAGGGACTTTTCAGATGCGTTTCTTGTGGTCGGGCATGTCGCTAGGCGAGATTGTGGATTTCGGCATTGATTTGGTGCCGGGCACCGTATCATATGGCTCTGGCAGGAATTATAGTATTGAAGGAGCAGCATCAGGCTTCCTTGGTAAGGAGTTCGTTGGCAGGCCAATATGGATGCGTGTTCTAGTTTGAGTCGGCTTGGTTGGCCGCGGATTGTATTGTTGAGGGATAGCTTGGTTAGACTGTTATTGAGCTTACTAGTGATCTAGGAGATCTATGATTTTCCTTTCCGTTTTGCGAGATGTTATGATTTGTTGGTTATGGGCACATATGGTGCGATTCTATTAAGGTTCATATCGGAAGTCGAGCGGGAAGAGTAATTGGGTGTTGCTCGGTGAATGGCGTATTAGTTATGTCCTATCGGATATGCGTTGTATATGTTACTTGTTTCACCAAGGTTGTAATGATTTTCTTTGGTTCCAGACATCAAATTGTGCGTGGTTGTCAATTGCGAGCATAGTGACTTAAGGTGTCTCATGTGGAGCAGTGTTGGATAGGATCATGCATTGCGGTGAAACTATGTGGAGACATGACCTTGCGGGTTAGATTCATGTGTTATATTCTATGATGTGAGACTGGTTCTCACCCTTGCATCGTGGTGGTAGTGGTAAGCTTGAGGTACAACTATTTCATTTGAGTCAATTTCATGATTTGAGTATGTTTGGACCTTTGCTTATTGGTGCGTATATTATGCAGTTGTCTCTTAAGCCTCTACTGATGTGTCATGTCACTAGAGTGGTGTGTTGGATTAGAGGAGATCGTTGGGATCATTAATGAATACGAACATATTCGATTTTAGCATGTTGGAAGGATAAGATCGAGGTTTGGCTCGGAAATTTGCTATGGTATTTGTCAAGAGAGAAGTAGCTTCATGAATGGTTGACTTGAGAAATGGTCGTGTTTAGTGCGTATTTCATTTATCGTTGGCAGTATATGAAAGTGTTGGAATGAGATTTTAGTTGATAAGAGGTTTTTTACCATTATTTGGTTGTTGTGGGCAGCTTCTGTGAGAAGTTATCGCTACGAGTGAGTTATGTGGTATATCATGGGATTGCTCCCGAGGTTGTAGGCATGGGTTATTAAATCTGGTTTGGGGGTATTCAGACTATAGGTGTGAGGTTTGATTGTATTGATGGCTTCAGAAGTGGAAATATGGTTCTATGGTTTATGGGCCATACATGATTATGTAATTTCAGTTGCAATGTGTTATCGGACCTATTTGAGATATGGTGACATGGGATCACCCTCAGGTATATGCATGGTATAGTTTTTCAATTATTGGTTGGCTTCTAGAACAACTCTGGGTATGCTCGAGGACAAACGTGTGTTTAAGTGGTGGAGGATGTAGCGATCCGACCGGTTGTTCTGAGCTTTTGCACTATGATCGCCAGTTCTCGGGCATTACTTGCCCCGTGTGATGTATTATGACTGCTGTAAAATGTTGGTTTTAGTTTTCATGGAAATCGGGATGAGTTTGAAAGAAACAGTTCTTTGTAGTAGCTTGAAATTAAATGGTTTGACAAAGATTTGACTTGATTGTATATGATCTTCGATAGGAATTTTTATAATTTGGTTAGCATCTTCAGGTGATTTGGGATTTATGAGGGTGATCGGAATGCAAATTGGAGGTCCGTGGAAGGTTAGGCTTGAATTGGCGAAATAAAGATTTCGGCGTGTTTCGGTTTATATGTGAGATTTTGATCCGGGGGTCGGAATGGAATTCTGAGAGTTGTTGTAGCTTTGTTATGTCATTTTTGATGTGTGTTGAAAAATTTCAGATCATTCGGACGTGGTTTGGTTGGGTTTTTATCGAAAGTGTATTTCGGAGTTTTTTGAAAACCTTAGGCTTGAATTCGATGAGTTTGGGAAATTTGATGTTGTTTGAGGTGTTTTGATGATTGGAAAAGGTTTGAATGAGGTTTTAGGATGTGTTAGTGACATTGGTTGAGGTCCTGGGGGTCTCGGGTGGTTAATCAGAACATTTCATGTCATTTGGAGTTGCAGGTTTTGGAGTTCAGATATTGCAGAGAAATTCTTCTTCTCGATCGCGTAAGGCTGTGATGAGGGAAGGTCATTGTTCTTCGCGATCACATAGCATGGACCGCGATCGCGTGAGTTGGGTGAGTTGTGCGTCGCGTTTGTGTGAATTTATTCGTGTTCGCGTAGGGTTGCAGTTCTGAGTATCGTGTTAGCGTGTACCTGACCATGTTCGCGTAGAGTAAATTTGAGCCCCTGGTAGTTTGTGCTTCGCGATAGCGAATGAAGTCTCGCGATCGTATTGAGGGATCAGTCAGCACTTGGCAGAATATTTTAAGTCATTTCATCCGCGATTTTGGGTCATTTTTCCTTCATGGTTGATCATTTTGAGAGCTCTTGGTGGAGATTAAAGAGGGATTCATAGAGAATCGATTGGAGGTAATATTTTTGAACTTAAAACTCGTTTTTAGTATGAAATCCACCTAGAAATTCATGGAAACTAAGTCTAAAATTGAAGAACTATGGCTTCGAAAAGTGGACTTTTGATTGGGGATTTGGAACACCATTTGGGGTCGGATTTGAGAAATTTTGTATGTATGAACTCATGGGAAGATAAAGAATCTAATGATATGAAAAATTCTGGGTTTTGAGAACTGGGCCCGAGCTTGGATTTTGGTAATTTCGAGATTTGTGCCCATTATTGACTGTTCGCTTGCGCTTTGTTCCTTAGCATATTGTGATGTATTCGTTCAGATTTTGGATTGATGCGACGCGTGTGGAGGCCGATTCGAGGGGCAAAGGCGTAGCATGCTAGAGTTGTAGGCATTTCGAAGTGAGTAATGATTGTGAATGATATTCCGAGGGTTTAAAGCCCCGGATTACACATCGTAGTGCTATATTGAGCCGAGACATGCTCTTAATCATGAGTGTGGGATCTTTTACTACTGGGGATATTGACTTGGTCCGTCCCGACTGATAATTTTACCGCATATTTGACTGAAATATTATTTGTTATCATCATGATTTTGATTGATTCTTATATTTGGGCTTCGTGCCAGTTATTTGAACCTTCCGGGTAATTTTATCATTATTTCCTCAGTGTTTTGGCTTATTACTTGGACTTATTCATGTTGTTTTCCACTGCTTTACAACTCTGCCATATTTACTCTGTTTTGATATTTTAAAACTCAACCAGAAGTGGAGGCCAGGCAGCCAGGGGTCACCCTAGAGGTAGAGGTCGATCAGGCAGTGGCCAAGCTCATTTTTATGCTATTCCAGGCAGGGCAGATGCTATTGCTTCAGATGCGATCATCACAGGTATTGTTTCAGTCTTCCACAGGGATGCCTCTATATTATTGGATCCCGGTTCCACCTATTCATGTGTGCCTTCATATTTTGCTCGTTATTTGGGTACGCCCCGGGAGTCTCTTTCTTTACCTGTTCATATGTCTACCTCGGATGGTGATACTATTGTTGTAGACCGTGTGTACCGATCATGTGTTGTGATTTTTGGGGGTCTGGAGACCCGAGTTGATCTATTGCTATTGAGCATGGTAGACTTTGATGTTATTTTGGTCAGGGAATGCTATTCTAGATTGTCATGCCAAGACAGTCACTTTGGCTATGCCGGGTGTACTGCGAATCGAGTGGCGTGGTGTGGCTGATTATGTCCCTTGTAGAGTTATCTCTTTCTTGAAGGCCAATGTATGGTTGGGAAGTTTTTTCTTTCCTATTTGGCATTTGTAAGGGATGTTGCAGTTGAGACTCCTAGCATTGATTCTGTTCCCGTTGTGAGGGATTTTCCTGATGTATTTTCTGCAGACCTGCAGAGCATGCCACCGGATAGGGATAATGATTTTGGTATTGACCTGGTGCCGGGCACTCAGCCCATTTCCATTCCGCCGTATCGTATGACACCACCAGAGTTGAAAGGTTGAAGGAGCAGCGTCAAGAGCTCCTATGTAAGGGGTTCATTCGACCGATTGGGTCACAAAGGGGTGCGCCGGTTCTATTTGTGAAGAAGAAGGATGGCACAATGAGAATATGCATTGACGACATGCAATTGAAAAAACTAACAGTGAAGAACAAGTATCCCCTTCCTCTTATTGATGATTTATTCGACAAGCTTCAGGGAGCGAGGGTATTCTCCAAGATTGATCTCCGTTCGGGCTATCACTAGTTAAAGATCAGCGATTCAGATATTCCTAATATTTCTTTCAGGACTAGATATGCTCATTACAGGTTTCTTGTCATGTCTTTTGGGTTTACCAATGCCCCAGCAACATTTATGCACCTGATGAACAGTGTATTTCGACCTTATCTGGATTTGTTTTTTATCGTATTCATTGATGGTATGCTGGTGTACTCGCGTAGTTAAGAGAAACACGCAGAGCATTTGCGTGTGGTATTGTAGAGATTGAGGGAGGAGAGGCTTTATTCAAAATTCTCCAAGTGTGAGTTCTAGTTTGGTCAGTGGCTTTCGTGGGACACGTGGGGTCCAGCGAGGGTATTCAGGTTGATCCAAAGAAGATAGAGGTGGTACAGATTTGGCCTTGACCATCTTCAACCATCGAGATTCGTAGCTTTCTTGGGTTGGAGGCTATTATCGCCGTTTCATTCAGGGATTTTCATCCATTGCATCGCCCTTGACCAAGTTGACCCAGAAGGGTGCTCCATTTGTGTGGTCGGAAGAGTGCGAGAAGAGCTTTCAGAAGCTCAAGACAACTTTGTCCACAACTCCAGTATTGGTGTTGCCATCAGCTTTAGGTTCATATATAGTATATTGTGATACTTCGAGAGTTGGGATTGGTTGTGTATTCATGTAGGAGGGTAGAGTTATTGCTTATGTTTCTCGGCAGTTGAAGCCCTATGCGAAGAACTACCCTATTCATGATTTGAAGTTGGCTGCTATAGTTCATGCATTGAAGATTTGGAGGCATTACTTGTATGGCGTATCTTGTGAGGTTCTCACCGATCATCGCAGTCTTCAACATTTTTTCAAGCAAAAGGATCTTAATTTGAGGCAGCAAAGGTGGCTAGAGTTGCTTAAGGATTATGATTTTACCATTTTGTTTCATCCGAGAAAGGCTAACGTAGTGGCTGATGCTTTGAGCCGGAAGGTAGTGAGTATGGGGAGCTTGGTTTACATTCTAGTTGGGGAGAGGCCATTTTGCAGTTGAAGGCCTTGGCCAATCGACTAGTGAGATTAGACATTTCGGAGCCCAGCAGAGTGTTGGCTTGCGTGGTTTTAGGTCATCTTTATTCGATCGCACCAGAGAGCGCCAGTATAATGATCCTATGTGACGACCCAACCCGTCGTCTCAAGTGTTTCCGTCCCATTATCCTCGTTCTATGCTTCTTCATGTTTCATTATCTGTGTTTGGTGAGTTTGAGTTGATTCTGATTGAGTTTGGTAGGAAATGAGACACTTAGTCTCTTTAAGGAAGTTTTGGTTTGGAAAAGTCAAACGGATGTTGACTTATGAGTTAGAGGGCACGGATGTGATTTTCGGTGATTCATTTAGCTTGGGGAGTGATTTGTGACTAAGGAGTGTGATCGGAATTGAATTTGGAGGCCCGGTGTACAATTAGGCTTGAATTGGCGAAGTTATCATTTTGGTGATATCCGGTTGGTTTCACAGATTTTGATCCGAAGGTCGAAATGGAATTTGAGAGTTTTAATGGCTTCTTTAGGGTAATTGGGATGTGTGTGCAAAATTTTAGTTTATTCGGAGGTATGTAGGTCGGGCTTTTAATCGAATGCGAGTTTCTGAAGTTTTTGTTAAACTTAGGCTTGAATCCGTCGCGAATTGGTGATTTTAGTGTTGTTGGATGTGTTTTAAGATTGGAACAAGTTCGTATGATGTATTAGGATATGTGGATGCTTTTGGTTGAGGTCCTAGGGGCCTCGGGGTGATTTCAGATAGCTAACGGAGAGTTTTGGAAGTTGAGAAGTTGCAGAAAAATTTGCATCAGTTGTTGCAGAGTTTTTGCTCAATGCGATCGCAGAGGGTGTATTGCAATCGCATAGGAGGTTTTGAGGGGATGTTTGGTTGTGCATTGCGATTGCATATCATGGGATGCGATTGCATAGTGTTAAGTGGAGACTGGGGTTGGAGTGGAATTTCTTAAATGCGAACGCGGGGTTTGGAGTGCGAACGCATATTTTGAGGACTTGGTGCTCTGTGACGGCAGAAGTATTGATACGATCGCATAAGGGAATTTGGGGGCATGGAGATTTTGTGCTCTGCGATCGCAAGCCTGGGGCTGCGATAGTATACAAGAAATTGGCATCCGGACAGAAGGTTTTTATAGTATTTCATCCGCAAACCAAGTCTAATTTCCTCCATTATCGAGTAATCTAGAGAGCTTTTGACGAGAATTTGAGAGGGTTTTTACTAGGAATCGATTGGAGGTAAGTCTTATGGCCTAGAATCATCGTTTAATTGGGATTTCAACACCTTAAGTCATGGAAATTTGATTAAAAATTTTCTGAGTTTCGAGAAGTGGTCCTGGGGCTCACGTTTTGCAACTTTTGGGAATTCTTGTTGTTTTTCGATTTTTTTGATTGATTTTTGTTCCCTTGGTACATTGTGATGTATTCATTGTGGTTTTGGTCAGATTAAACACGCGAGGAGGTCGATTCGAGAGGAAAAGGCATTGCAAACTAGTCTTTGGTCGGCTAGAGGTGAGTAATAGCTGTAAATGTTGTTATGAGGGTTTGAAACCCCGGACTTTCACATATTAATGCTATATTGAGGTGTGATACGCATTCTATGACGAGTGCGGGGTCGTTTGCTAGTATGGATCGTGACTTGGTCCATGCGAGTGATATTTCTACTATATTGGTGATTGTGACACATACTTTATTGATGTTAATTGAGCTTGTTTTCATGTTTGGGACCTTGTGCCGACCTATAGAATCCTTTAGGGTCTGATATTAATGTTTTAGCATATTTTGCATATCATTTTCTCTCAGTCCAAGTATTTAAATACTGTTTTGCAAACTGAGCCATTCTTCTAAGTTTTGAAAACTCAAATGATATTTTGGGCTGAGAACTACTGTTTTATAAATGCCCAGGGGGCTTATGATGTTTTCTGGACTGAGCTGGGATCGGACTGCACGCTACAACAGTGTTACATTGATACTGAGGCTGAGACCCTGGTTTGTTACATTGATATTAAGGCCGACAGCCTGGCTGATTACACTGATATTGATATGAGACCGAGGGCCTAGATTTGATGCCACGAGATGTCTTATTATTGCGCTTGGGCTATAGGAGCCCCTGTGGAGTCTGCACACACCCCCGGTGAGCGCCGTAGACGATAAATAATTGTGGATGGCTCAGACTGCACGTCACAATAGGTAGTGGAATGTACCATCATATGCATTGCATTGCATTCATGCATTTGTACCTTTAATTGTTGTTCAGTTGTTAAGTTCCCCACATTATTGTGTTATTGAATTATAGCTTAGTAATTTATGTGTTTTCTCACTTTCAGTCTGTATTTATGCTTATTACTCACTGGGTCGGAGTACTCACTTTACTCCCTGCATCTTGCGTGCAGATACAGGTTTGTCCCAGGTTGAGTAGATCTAGTCTTGTTGAGCAGAGACATTTCAGGGAGTTTCTAGGTAGTTGCACGGCTTTCGAAGCCTTGGATTCCTCCCTTGTATCCTTGTTTCTTTTATTTCTGCATTTCTATTTAGACAGACTCTATAGTAGGTGGGAACTAAGTATTTAGAGGCTCATATTCATGACACCGAGCCCTAGCTGGACTATGTTCCGTATTATTGGTTACGTTTCACACCATTCGTCAGTATTTTTAGACTTTTAATATAATGTGTTAGTATTTTCCCCTGTGTTATTATCTGAAATCTTCTTAAGTGTTGGGAATTGTCGTAACAAGGTCGTATTTTCCTAGTAGTGTGTTGGGCACCATCATGACCGGGTTGGGGTCATGATAAGTTGGTATCAGCGACTTGGTCTCGCGAGTCATGAGCCGATTTAGTAGAGTCTCGCGAATCGATACAGAGACATCTGTACTTATCCTCGGGAGGCTGCAGAACCTTTAGGAAACTTCATATTCTTGGAATTCTTATCGTGCGACTTTATTGATCCAAGAACTAAATTTCTATTATTCTACTCTCTTGCGGATGGCGAGAACTTGCGCTACCGGACAAGACAGACGACCACCTGTACCACCTATTGAGGCGACCAGAGGCCATGGACGCGGTCGTGGTAGAGGTCGTGGTCGAGGAAGAACCGCGGGTGCAGCACCTGTTGACCCACCAGTTGCCCCGGCCAAGGATCAGGCTCCAGCTTAGAGACTCCAGCACCACTTATTCAGGCACTAGTTGTGCCTATTGTGATTCTGGGCCTTCAGGAGGCCCTAACTCAGATTCTATCAGTTTGCACTAGCCTGGCTCAGGCAGTCTTAGCCAATACTCTAACAGATACTTTGCAGGCTGGGAAGGCAATCAGACCCCCGCTGCTCGCACACCGGAGCATGTAGTCCATGGTTTACAGACACCAGAGGCACCACCAGCTCAGCAGGTTGCACCAGTTTCAGCCGGTTGCACCGGTTTAGGATTTTGTGGTTCCAGCTATGCCAGACTATAAGCAGCATCGTCTTGAGAGGATAAGTAGGCTTTCGCCTCCTACTTTCAATAGTGCTCAGGGCGAGGATGCCCAGGGTTTTCTCGATAAATGTCGGTGTATGGTTTGGACAACAGGGATTTTGGAGTTGAGTGGTGTATCATTACTACCTTTCAATTCTCAGGAGCAGCCTTTAATTAGTGGGAGGCGTATGAGCGACATAGGCCAGAAGTTGTAGCGCCTTTGTCATAGCAGGAGTTCTCCACCCTCTTCTTGGAGAAGTGGGTACCGCAGTCTAAGAGGAGGAGCTGCGTAGACACTTTGAGTGGCTTCGTTAAGGAGACATGACTATGTCTCAGTATGAGGTAAGATTTTCAGAGTTGGCTTGCTATGCTCCCTGTATGGTCCCCACTGATCGGGAGAGGATTAGGAGGTTTGTGGACGGACTTATATATCCCATCCGTATTATGATGACTCGAAAGAGGATTCTGAGTCATACCTTCGAGGATGCAGTTTATATTGCTCGTGATATTGATCTGGCTCACTGTCAGGAGAGAAAGGAGATGGAGGCCAAGAGGCCTCGAAGCTTTGGTAGTTACAGTGGTTCTCCATCTAGGGGCCAGTCTCAGTAGAGCAGAGGTCATTCTTAGAGGCCTCATCAATCGGCTCGTTCCGAGTATCGTGCGACGTCTTCAGCAGGGATAGCCTTCACTTAGGCCCTCCTAGCTCAGAGTTCATCTTATGCCCCTTCAGCTCAGGGTTCTTATGCTCTGAGTCCATCAGCTGGTCATCCTGGTGCGAGGGGTTCCCTTCAGTCCCCTTCTCCAGTACCTGGTAATTGCTACGAGTACGGTGAGTTTGGTCACATTACGAGGCACTGTCCTCGACTTCGTGGTGGTTAGTTTTAGCAGAGGGATCAGCCCTTGTCTTCCGGTCCAGTTTCTTCCTCATCTACCCCACCAGCTAGGGGTGGAGGCCAGGCAGCCAGGGGTCGCCCCAGAGGTGGAGGTTGATCAGGCGATGGTCAGGCTCAATTTTGTGCTATCTCAGGCAGGACAAATGTCGTTGCTTCGGATGTTGTTATCATAGGTATTATCTCAGTCTGCCACAGAGATGCCTCTGTCTTATTTGATGTCGGTTCTACCTATTCTTATGGGTTTTCATATTTTTCTCACCATTTGGGTACGACCCGATGGTGTCTTGCTTTAACTGTACACGTATCTACCCCGGTGGGCGATACTATTATTGTGGGCCATGTGTATTGGTACTGTCTTGTAACTATTAGGGTTCTGGAGACCCGAGTTGATTTATTGCTTTTGAGCATGTTAGACTTCAATGTTATTCTGGGCATGGACTGGCTATCTATGTGTCATGCTATTCTAGACTATCATGCTAAGACAGTTATTTTGGCTATGCCGGGTGCTTCGATGATCGAGTGGCTTGGTTTGACTTACTATGTTCCTAGGAGGGTTATTTCTTTGTTGAAAGCCCAGCGAATGGTTGGGAAGGGATGCCTATCATATTTGGCATTTGTGAGAGATGTTGGAGCTGAGACTCTTACTATTGATTCTATTCCCATTGTGAGGGATTTTCCAAATGTATTTCTTGCAGACCTGCCGGGTATGCCCTAAGACAAGGACATTGATTTTGGTATTGACCTAGTGTAGGGAACCAAACCCATTTCCATTTCGACGTATCGCACGGTACCAACGGAGTTAAAGGAATTGAAGGATCAGCTTCAGGAACTCCTAAAAAGGGGTTTTATTCGGCCTAGTGTATCACCGTGGGTGTGCTTGTTCTATTTGTGAAGAAAAAATATAGCACAATGAGGATGTATATTGACTACAGGCGGTTGAACAAAACAACAGTGAAGAACAAGTATCCCTTGCCTCGCATCGATGATTATTTTGTTAGACCAACTTTTGGGAGCGAGGGTGTTTTCTAAGATTGATCTCCGTTCGGGTTATCACCAGTTAAAGATCTAGGATTCATATATTTCTAACGCTTCCTTCAGGACTAGATATGGTCACTATGAGTTCCTGATTATGTCTTTCGGGATGACCAATGCCCCAACAACCTTCATGCATCTGATGAATGTCACACTTCCTTTTTCACTACACCCGTAAGGGCATTAAAGGAGTTTTTACAATTAAAAGATGATCGGAACGAGATTTATTATTAAGAATTCAGAGTCGCCACTTGGGAGATTAATGGTGTCCCAAGTCACCGATTGAATCCCGAACCGAGGAAATAATGATTGTTAATAATCAGCAAACAAGAAATCCCGATAAGGAATTTTGTTAACCCAGGAGAAGGTCTTAGGCATTTCCGGATTCCGTGGTTCTAGCACGGTCGCTCAAATATCGCATTTAGCTTATTATCTGATTTTATTACATGAAGAAACTATGTCCCAATTTTACTTTTTACCGCTTTTATTCAATAAGATTTTTTTTAAAAGAAAGGTGAACGTCGTTTAAAGCGTGCCTTCGGATAGCGTCACATGAAATGCACCCGCAATCCTCAGCATACCCTATTCAATGTTTTGGGATTTGATTTGGGTCACATGAAATACACACCCAAGTTTAAGAAGGTAATTTTATTAGAGTTGCATCTAAAAGAGTCTAACGCACTATTATCTTTTGGGAGGGCCATGAAGTTTGCTAAATGGCCCTTCCCGATTTTCTAAGTATTTTTTAAACTTTTATTGAGGGCCCTGCAATTTTCTAGTTTTATTGGATGAGGCACGTCTCATTTATTTCAAAAGGGCAGGCCTAAAAGCAACTACAATTTTTCTATTTTTGTTTTGTCTTTAAAAGATAAAAAATTGATTATTTATTATCAGAATGCGGGCCTCAAGTTCAAGTTCGGATTCAAACAAAAGGAAGAACCTCTTAATTTGAACTCGTTACCTAACTCAAAACCCAAACTATATTATTGCTAAAATATGAATTGTGCCCTTCATGCAAAGTCCAAATTAATGGGCCAAACAAGAAGGCCCAATATTAGAGCATGACTGGGCTCGACTCACAATGAGGAGGTTCACAGTTCGAACCTACACACACCAAGGGAGGGGAAATCGATTTTTCTGCATTCCAGTTCGTAACCCATGTCACCTTGCCTTAGGACAATTAAACAATTTTTTACTTGATACATGCTTATCAACAACGTTGCACAGAGGCTACAATCTATACCGATTGACGCTTGCCTAATTATAACCCATATGAATTGAAAAACAAAATGGTACGTGAGTTTGGAATAAAAACAACCTAGATTGCAATTGATGACAAAATAAAGGTAAATCGTAAACAAATGGCCACCTGATCTTATAGATAATAGGTTATCGGCGGTAGACAAACAAACCACTATTTTGAACTAATTCAACCTATTCATTTGCAGAATGCATCAAGCTGCAATGAAACAAATATAAGCATATAGGAATCAATTCAACATTTAGCACCATGTCACTCTACTAATAACTCACATGCTCAACTATAACTAATCTGACAAAACAATCAGACTAAGTTAAACAAAAAATGAAATCAGAAAAAAACTGATGAGCTTTGACAGTTTCCAGACTTCAATTCTTCATTTCCATTTCATTCCTCAAATTCACTTCAAAACAAAAGAGCTACAAGGTCACATACCTGGAAATAGGACAGAAAAGGAAGTGAAAGGATCAGCAGCAAGTAATTCAATTAGCAGTAATGGGCAGAAATAAACAGCCCAGAAAACTTTGAAACCCAGTAGGAAAACAGAGATCACTCACACACACAGCTCGAACGCCAATTTAACTAGCTTGACTAAACCAAATCTACTTGAGAATTCACCAAATCAATTCAGTAAACCCCAAACTCAACTAAAATTGGAAATGTGAAATGATTTCACTAGAGACCAGAATCAATCTGTTTATTTTCAATGAAACAGTTGTTTTTTTTTACAGTTTCTATTTTTTATGGTTTTCTTTTGAAATACTAGAACTAAGATTGAATTTGAAATTCAAAATTTAGTTAAAAATAAAATCTGAAGACTCATTTTGGGGGAGTATTGGGGATCCCCAAACTTGTATGTTATGATGGAAACACGTTCTCAATGCAATATACTAAAACGTGTGTTCTTTTGTGTAGGTTTTGATGAATGACAAACGAAGCAAAAATTGATATATGACGAAGTTCAAGAAACAAGCGCACAATTGATATACAACGAGATTCAAGCTCAAGACAAAGTTTTATAAGTTTAATTGAGTCATTCTTATTTGTGATCTTGATCCTACAACTTGACTCGTAACATGGCTTCTCTCATAAAACTATTTTCCAAAATCATGCATATTTAATTTAATGTCAAATGATTTTAAATCATGCATATTTACAGTAGTCAAAATAATTTTTAGACAATCCTTAAAAATCTGGACTAAGATAATCGATTATGTACTTATGATAATCGATTGTTTTAAGCCAAGACTGCATGACAATCGATTGTGAACTAATGACAATCGATTGTGTTAAGGCAGTGAACATCAGGTTTTTTCAAACCTGCATGACAATCGATTGTGAACCTTATGACAATCGATTGTGATGAGGCAGTGTCCATCAAAGTTTTTCAAAACTCAGAATAATCGATTGTGAAGCTAATGACAATCGATTGTGAAGAAACAGTGTCCTTCAGATTTTTCAAAGTCACAAAATAATCGATTGTGAACTTATGACAATCGATTGTGTTGAGGCAGTGACTTCTAGACTTTTTCAAAACTATTAAATAATCGATTGTGAGTATATAACAATCGATTGTCAAGAGGCAGTGTCTAAAATGATTTTCAAAAACTGATAAGTAATCGATTGTTGACTTTGTGCAATCGATTGTGAAGTTGACCGTTGTCGTAAAGTTTTCAAATACCGTTAGGTAATCGATTATTGATTCTGTATAATCGATTGTTTTGATTAAAATCCGGAAAAGATTTTTTGAACGTTATTGGGTAATCGATTATTGATTTTGTATAATCGATTGTTTTGATTAAAATTCGGAAAAGATTTTTTGAACGTTGCTGAGTAATCGATTGTTGATTCTGGACAATCGATTGTTTGTGGTAAAATCTGGAAAGGGTTTTTTGAACGTTGCCAGTAATCGATTATGGATTGTAAGTAATCGATTATCAAGCGTAAAATCTGGGATTGAATTTTGTTCTGACTGGCAGACAATCGATTGTTGGGGTTTGACTATCGATTGTCAGTGAGTAAAATCAGCAACTCTTAATTGGCAATTAGGCAACGGTAATGCCAAGTTTTTCAACTATAAATACAGCTTCATTTCAGTGTTTTAAACACAACAACATACTACAACTGATCATTACATTGCTATAAGCTTGCATACTTTTGTTTATCATTTTATATTCAATTTCATAAAGCTTTTGAGAGCCATATTCTTGTCCAAAGTTGTTGTGATCTAGAGCTTACTTCTTTTACTCATACCTACTCATAAAGGAGTATTTTGTTTGAGTGTTAAGTGTTTTACACACTTGTAAGAGAATTGTGATTCTCTTGTTGTAAGGAACTTGTGTTTCCTTGGTTGAAGTCTTGGAGTGTTGTATCTCCGAGCAAAGGTGTTAAGGCTTGTGTCCTTACTTTGTAAAGGTTTGTTGAGCACCCGTAAGCTTAACAAGTTAGTGGAAAATCTCGAGAGAATCTCTCGGGGACTGGACTAGCCACGTGTTGTGGTGAACCAGAATATATCGGTGCGTTCTTTCCTTTTATTTATTTAACGCACTTAATTATTTCCTGCAAATTTTAAATTCCGCAAGTTTACGCTAAATTTTATTATAACGCTATTCACCCCCTCTAGCGTTAAGCGTATTTTCTAACAATTGGCATCAGAGCCCAACTCTCTGAAAACTTAACAGTTTGAGAGAACCATCAATGGCTTCTACTCGTGATTCTTTTGCAGGAATTGATGAAGGACAGTGCTCCACACGACCACCTCTATTCAACGGTACAAATTACACGTACTGGAAAGAGAGGATGAAAATCTTCGTTCAGTCCAACAGCTTTCACCTTTGGAAGGTGATAATGAAGGGAAACCAAATTCCAACAAAGAAGGTGGAAAACGAATGGGTTCCCAAGTCCGAGGATGAGTATGACGCGGATGACATCCGAAAGGTTCAAAATAATGCTAAAGCAATTAATTTATTATATTGTGCTGTTAATGCTGACGATTACAGGAAAATATCGTGTTGCACAACGGCAAAGGAGATGTGGGACAATCTAGAAGTTACGTACGAAGTTACGGACCAGGTAAGGGAAGCAAAAATTGATTTCCTAACCCATTCTTATGAATTATTTCACATGAAGGAAGGTGAAAAGGTGGACGAAATGTTTGAGCGATTTTCAATAATCGTAAATGACCTACATGCTCTCAAGAAAACATTCACGGATAGAGAGCTCGTGCGAAAAATTCTTAGAAGTCTCACACCGGCATGGAGATCAAAGGCCGATGCTATTCAAGAATCCATTGGCGTTTCAAACGTCACCATCGACGCACTAAGAGGTAACCTTATGACCTATGAATCTACTATTCTTAACCCTTTTGTTGATGATCAAAGGAGGCAAAGAATAGCTCTAAAGGCAAGCACAAGCCAACCGCAAATTGATGAGGAAGGAGACAACGAGTTTGGACTCGTTATCAAAAGATATCAAAAGTTCATGCGCAAGGAGTATGAACGCAAGGGCAAAAAGCAAGGCGAACAAATCAAGTGCTATGAATGTGGTGAAACCGGGCACATCAAATCAAATTGCCCAAACATCAAAAAGGAGAAGAAACCTTTTAAAAAGCAACGTGCATACATTTCTTGGGGAGGCGACTCCGGAGATGAGTCAAGCGAAGGAGAAGAAGACGAAGCAGCAAATCTTTGCCTCATGGCACAAGAAGATAACAAAGACGAGGTATGTCAAATTTCGTCTCAAAACTTCTTTACTCTTGATGAAATGCGAACTGCTTTTGATGAATTATATACTGAATTTATTAAAGCTTCAAAAACAGTCAAAAGCGTAAAAGAAAATGCTTCTCTAAAAGAAAAAGATTTTCGAAAACAGCTTTCTTTAAAAGAAAAGGATTTAGAAAAACTGGTTTTAGAAAATGAGAAGCTGAAAGAGGAAAACAAGTTTTTTGGAAAAAGAAGTTCCGATAAGCCCGAAAGCTCTACTAGAAATTGCACTTCTTGTTTGCACCTTAAGAATGAAGTAAGTAGGCGTAAAGGCACATTAGATAAGTTTAATTCTTCGCACAAAAACTTGAATGATGTTCTTGTTAACTTGAAATCAAACAAGCATGGAATAGGCTTTAAGAATGAAGAAAAGGTTGACGCTAAACCCCAACAACCTAAAGCTCAACCTAGGATTAACAATAGAAATGCTTATCCTAGAAACAACAACTCTAGAGCCAATATGCATGCTAGACAAAATGCTGAACTTTTTAGAAGACCTAGGAATGACTTACCACCTAGAAATAGTCACCCTAGAAATGATGCATATTTTAGGCCAAATTTTGAACCCCTTAGAAGACCTAACAATGGCCCTCAACCGAGAAACAATCACTCTAGAAATGCTGCCCATCCTAGAGCTCATAGTAGGAGAAATAATTCTCATGAAATGCGAAATAGTCATAGTGTTCAAAATAGAGTAAGAAATTTTCATCCGTCTAGTTACTATGAACCTAGAAGAATGCATGACCCAAATGTGACTTGTCATTATTGTAGACGTATTGGTCATATTGCTCCTGCATGCTTTACGCGTCATAGACATATTACTCAATCGCATCATTATAATATGCCTAACCCCCAAGGACCCAAGATGGCATGGGTACCTAAAGAACATTAATTTGTTTTGTAGGTGTGCTTGAAGGGATCAAGTGTACTATGGTACCTTGATAGTGGATGCTCCAAGCATATGACGGGAGATGAATCCAAATTCCTTCAATTAGAGCACAAAGAAGGAGGAAATGTTATCTTCGGTGATAACAATAAAGGAAAGATCATCGGCATCGGCTCGGTCGGTAAGGATGAAAATTCCTCTATTAAGCATATATTACTTGTCAAAGGATTAAAGCATAATCTCTTGAGCATAAGCCAATTGTGTGACAAGGGAAATCTTGCTCTATTTGATTCGGATGAATGCCTAGTATTTAGACGTAGTGATTTCAAAATCATACTTCGTGGTTTTAGAGTGGATAATATTTATATGGTTGATCTTGCTAATTCCTCACCCGATTATGTTGATTGTCTAATGAGTAAAGAGGATGATACTTGGCTATGGCATCGTAGAGTAGCACATATCAATATGCATCTTTTGAACAAATTGATTTCTCAAAACTTAGTTGTTGGTCTTCCCAATTTAAAATTTGAAAATGACTCTATTTGTGACTCGTATCAAAAGGGGAAGCAAACAAAAGCATCTTTCAAATCTAAAAACATTGTTTCAACTTCTAGACCATTGCAATTGCTTCATATGGATTTATTTGGTCCCTCTCGCATTGAAAGTCTAGGAAGAAATAAATATGCTTTTGTGATTGTTGATGATTACTCGAGATTTACTTGGACTTTATTTCTTGCCAATAAAAGTGATGCTTTTCAAAATTTTAAATATTTTCTTAAGCGTGTTCAAAATGAGAGAGAAACAACCGTCACTTCAATTAGAAGTGATCATGGGGGAGAGTTCGATCACAATCTCTTTGCGGACTTTTGTGATGAACTCGGAATCGAGCATACCTTTTCCGCTCCATGTACACCACAACAAAATGGGGTGGTGGAAAGGAAAAATAGGTGTCTCGAAGAGATGGCTAGAACCATGCTCGACGAAGCTAAGATACCCAAACATTTTTGGGCGGACGCCGTGAGTACCGCTTGCTATGTTCTAAATAGAGTAGTAATTCGGCCGATACTCATGAAAACCCCCTATGAACTTTATAAGGGAAGAAAACCAAATATTTCCCATTTTAGAGTTTTTGGTTGCAAATGTTTTGTTCATAACAATGGCAAAGACCAATTGGATAAATTTGATGCTAAGTCGGATGAAGGTATTTTCATTGGATATTCCTCACGTAGTAAAGCATATAGGGTCTTTAATAAAAGAAACCAAATTGTGGAGGAATCCCCTCATGTTGTATTTTCCGAAAATAATGCTCGCTTGGCGAGAAAGGATTCCGGTTTTGATCTTGCAGGTATCTTAGATAGCTTGAAAGACAAAATACAAGAGGAACCACCCAAGGAAAATAAAGATGAAACTGAGGAACAACCAACGGAAGAAGCGCCACAATTGGAAAAAGAAACAAAAGTGCCAAATGAGTGGAGGACGATCAAAGATCACCCTCTTGAACAGGTAATTGGCAACGTCGGAGGAAAGGTAAGTACCCGAAACTCTCTTAAGAACACTTTAGGACACACTTCTTAAGAGCTCACGTTCTCACTTGGCAACACTAGTTTAAGTTATTACTTCTTTACAAATTACTGACTTGAGCGTCGGAGACGTTTAATTCTATTTTGCAGGTATCGCCCTAAAAGATAGGGGGAATTATGAAGTTTTGGCACAGAACAATTGATTGTTCCAAGCAAATAATCGATTATTTTACTGTGCTGAAAATCGATTAGCAGTATCACTAATCGATTGCTTATGGTTCATGTTTATTATGCAGTTTCGTTAAATAATTGATTCCTTAAACTGCAAAATCGATTTCCGTCTCAATCATTCATCAAGGCTTTTCCAAAACAATCGATTGTTTCAAAATATAATCGATTATTTTCAAAATCAGAAAATTTCTGTGCTCACTGTAACATAACAATCGATTACCATATTTTGACAATCGATTATTTCATGTCAGAAATTTAAACTCTTGTTACCGTTTGGCTCCTCAATCGATTTGTGTCAGTTCCAAGTCAGGTCATAACTCTTCAACAATCGATTATTGCATCTCAACAATCGATTGTCTAACGGTCAGTGAATTTATTTTACCGTTTCTGACTGATTTGGCTTTAAATTCTCAGCAGATTTCTTCCATAAATGATAAGCCACTCTCCCCTCTATAAATAGGCTTCATATATGTTCATATGCATTCACTCAAGCATCAATTGTAGCTTTCAAAATATCAAATTCTCTCTAATCCTTTGCAAAATCCAGCAGCTTTCATTAAAAATGTCGGGCCGTCACTCAAAACGTTCCCGTTCTGCTAGGCACGGCGCATCCTCCTCTGTTGCCCCTCCTCGTCCGAACTATCCCTATCAAGATGGTTCCGTTCTATATTTTAATTCCGACATCGAGCTTACTCGATTCTTAACCAAATTTGAAAAGCGCGACATTCTTCCACCCCGCTTTTCAATCCACAAGTATCTTGAATCATTTGGGCCTGCTGCAAATATGCTTAAAAATTCTCAACTTCTTGACTTTTTACTCCTTACCCATCCTTACATCAATACTACATTGGTTCAAGCATTTTATTCCAACCTCCATGAGGATGATGATGGTAAGCTTGTCACCAACATTCATGGTGTTCAAATTCTTCTTTCCGATGAAAATCTTAATACCATTGCCCGTCTTCCTCATAATGGTGAAGACATTTTTCGGTACACCGGAGAGGCCAGAGTCCTTTTTGATGAAACAGCCCACTTACACCAAATCGGTCTTACTTCTTATGATCCAAATCTTTCTTCCCGTCGTCCTACAATTACGGGAATGGATCCCAATTATCGGTTGATTTTCTATTTCATCACTCGAGTCCTCAAGCCTCGTAAGCATAACCATACTACCATTTCTCAATAGGACACTGAGCTCATGCATGCCATAATAACCGGAGCTAACATCAATTGGTGTCGGCTTATCAAAATTCACATGCGTGACGCTATCGGAGATGATAGACCTCTTCCTTATGCTCTCCTCATCATGCACTTTCTTGAAGCTAGCGGATTCGTCACTGGAAATGGTCCTCTCAAAAAGAGTACCAAAAAGTGGGAAATTTCGGAATCCTCCTTTCATCATGACAGTGATCATGTAGCGCCTGCTCCTCCTCCATCCCGTCGAACTCGTCCGCCTCAAGAACCCACTCTCCAATCCATTTCCGACCAAATTGCTTCCCTGAACACCTCTGTCGGTCAATTGACTCACGAGATCCATGGATATTTTGACCACATTCATTATCCATATGCAGGTCTTGTTCCATATGAAGCAGCGCCGGATGATGAGGGGGAAAATGATGAATGAATAATTGTAGTTTTTAAGTTTGTTTTTATATGTTGTATTGTCTTCCCTGTTGCTGTAATTTTTTTTCCAATAAATGAACAAGGTTTATTTCATCTTTGGCCTCTTATTATTATTTTTGCTAATGGAAAAAGGGGGAAGATAACGGGTATGCACTCTCAATATTCATAAGCTTAAATTGAGGGGGAATTCTCAAATTGAGGGGGAACAAATTGCATACTTGTTACATGTATATACTTGTCTTGAATCGTCAATATAAATTGCTTGTCTTGCATATCCCGCTTAATGTTTGCCATTATCAAAAAGGGGGAAATTGTTAGAAACACGTTCTCAATGCAATATACTAAAACGTGTGTTCTTTTGTGTAGGTTTTGATGAATGACAAACGAAGCGAAAATTGATATATGACGAAGTTCAAGAAACAAGCGCACAATTGATATACAACGAGATTCAAGCTCAAGACAAAGTTTTATAAGTTTAATTGAGTCATTCTTATTTGTGATCTTGATCCTACAACTTGACTCGTAACATGGCTTCTCTCATAAAACTATTTTCCAAAATCATGCATATTTAATTTAATGTCAAATGATTTTAAATCATGCATATTTACAGTAGTCAAAATAATTTTTAGACATGCCTTAAAAATATGGACTAAGATAATCGATTATGTACTTATGATAATCGATTGTTTTAAACTAAGACTGTATGACAATCGATTGTGAACTAATGACAATCGATTGTGTTAAGGCAGTGAACATCAGGTTTTTTCAAACCTGCATGACAATCGATTGTGAACCTTATGACAATCGATTGTGATGAGGCAGTGTCCATCAAAGTTTTTCAAAACTCAGAATAATCGATTGTGAAGCTAATGACAATCGATTGTGAAGAAACAGTGTCCTTCAGATTTTTCAAAGTCACAAAATAATCGATTGTGAACTTATGACAATCGATTGTGTTGAGGCAGTGACTTCCAGACTTTTTCAAAACTATTAAATAATCGTGTGAGTATATAACAATTGATTGTCAAGAGTCAGTGTCTAAAATGATTTTCAAAAACTGATAAGTAATCGATTGTTGACTTTGTGCAATCGATTGTGAAGTTGACCGTTGTCGTAAAGTTTTCAAATACCGTCAGGTAATCGATTATTGATTCTGTATAATCGATTGTTTTGATTAAAATCCGGAAAAGATTTTTTGAACATTATTGGGTAATCGATTATTGATTTTGTATAATCGATTGTTTTGATTAAAATCCGGAAAAGATTTTTTGAACGTTGCTGAGTAATCGATTGTTGATTCTGGACAATCGATTGTTTGTGGTAAAATCTGGAAAGGGTTTTTTGAACGTTGCCAGTAATCGATTATGGATTGTAAGTAATCGATAATCAAGCGTAAAATCTGGGATTTAATTTTGATCTGACTGGCAGACAATCGATTGTTGGGGTTTGACTATCAATTGTCAGTGAGTAAAATCAGCAACTCTTAATTGGCAATTAGGCAACGGTAATGCCAAGTTTTTCAACTATAAATAAAGCTTCATTTCAGTGTTTTAAACACAACAACATACTACAACTGATCATTACATTGCTATAAGCTTGCATACTTTTGTTTATCATTTTATATTCAATTTCATAAAGCTTTTGAGAGCCATATTCTTGTCCAAAGTTGTTGTGATCTAGAGCTTACTTCTTTTACTCATACCTACTCATAAAGGAGTATTTTGTTTGAGTGTTAAGTGTTTACACACTTGTAAGAGAATTGTGATTCTCTTGTTGTAAGGAACTTGTGTTTCCTTGGTTGAAGTCTTGGAGTGTTGTATCTCCGAGCAAAGGTGTTAAGGCTTGTGTCCTTACTTTGTAAAGGTTTGTTGAGCACCCGTAAGCTTAACAAGTTAGTGGAAATCTCGAGAGAATCTCTCGGGGACTGGACTAGCCACGTGTTGTGGTGAACCAGAATATATCGGTGCGTTCTTTCCTTTTATTCATTTAACGCACTTAACTATTTCCTGCAAATTTTAAATTCCGCAAGTTTACGCTAAATTTTATTATAACGCTATTCACCCCCCCCCCCTCTAACGTTAAGCGTATTTTCTAACATGTTAAGGCGTGGGAATGCCCTTTTAAAGGAAAAGAAAAGGGCAACCCTCCAATTTTCTGTTTTCACTTCAGTCCCTCCTTATTTTCATTTTAACCCTCTTATTTCTAATTTGTTACACAAGTAAATGCCCTCATTTTGCTGAAATATACACTATAGTCCTATTCTATAAGGCCCTAGGGTGTTCTTTTAGTTATACAATACCTATACTACCCTTGTCTTTGTTTTGAAATTACCAATCTTAATAAAACTACCCTTTTTATGCCCAAACTACCTTTGAAACCCTCCTGAAATTACTGACCAATTAGACCCCTTTTACCCTAGTTAAAAATCAACCATGGCTAACTAACATGAACTAAACTATTCAGCTATAGCCAAAATGATTTCAAAACTTCTACTATTGAATCCAATTAATACTAATTGAGACATAAAATTAATCCTAAATCATACTATTATCCAGTTATCAACTAACAATATGCTAATTACACTAAACAATAAATGTGAATTATCGAAAAACAAGAGCTAATACTTGAATTAACCAATCAATGAAACAAGGTTGACCCCGAACTAAACAAAAATCAGAAAACTAAACTAACAATCAACAAACTAAGATCGACCATGAATAGATATCAATCAACGACCAATTTATGAACTGAGAATTGACCTATTGCTAGTAAAACTAACCTATATGGATATGAACAGACCTAAATTGTGTCCAAAATAACCAAAACCCACATAAACATACATGAATTGATTAAATAAAGTTTAAAATAATTATAGGATTCAGATAATAAAAGAAGAAAACAGAAACTTATGCAAGTTGAACCAACTGAACTCTAACTCGAGCCCCAGAATAATGTATAAGCGTGTTATTTAATCCAAAAATAGGCGAATACATTATTGCAAGACTTGACTCGACCTCCAGACTTAGGCAATTGAAACAAATTCAAGGAACTCGACTCTTTAGGGTTCTGCCAGTCTAAGCTCGGAAATTCGAGAAGTTTTGGCAACATTCAAGCGATTATGGCTAGGGATTCGAGTACATGGAGGCTAGAAAAGCATATGGTGTAAACGTGGTTGGATTTGGGCGAGTTGACATTTTGGTCCAGAATTTCGATC
This sequence comes from Nicotiana benthamiana, assembly GCA_034376525.1. Lineage (NCBI taxonomy): Eukaryota > Viridiplantae > Streptophyta > Magnoliopsida > Solanales > Solanaceae > Nicotiana > Nicotiana benthamiana. Next base: position 41,724,114 of record CM067336.1, read on the forward strand.
AAAGATTCGAGACTATCGGCTGTGATTTGAGTGAAATTGAGGTTGGATATAGATTGGGGGGGTGAAGGAGCATCAATGGTGTAATTTTTGGGTGCATCAGAGCATTGTCGGCAACGACGACAATTTTCGGCCGGCTGCGGACGACGGAGGCACGGTGGAGAAGGCCGGCGTTACAGAGGGGTGGTGGTGAGTACGAGATTGGAAGTTTTGGTCTCTGAGCTTGTAAGGTGAGTTATTAATGTGATATGTAAATTCCCTGAACAAACCTGGACAGTTGGATTGGGATAGATGAAAGGCTGAGATTGATTGACGCCAAAACGGCGTCCTTTGGGGGAATGCTGGGGAGGACCGGGTCAAGGTTTGATTAGGCTGGGGTGGGCAACCATTTTGGTCCAACGAATTGCAATTTAGGCAGCCCAAAATTGGGTCTTTATTAAGACCCCATTTTAACTTGTTTTCTCTTTTTTTCTATTTTCTTTGTTCAATTGTATTTTTGTTTATTTTTTTCTAATTTTATAAATATGCAAAAAATTAAAATAAAGTCCTAATATTCCAAAGGTAGACTAATTAAATTCTAAAATTATTTAAAACCTATTTTACGATAAATTCACGATTAAAACAATTAAAATGCGAAAATGAACTATTTTGTGATTTTTCATGTTTGGTTCTAAAACAAACTAACCCCTAATTGGTCCTAAAAATATGAAATTATATCCTAAATAAAAATGCATATTTTTGTATTTTATATGAATTAACATGCACAAATAAAATACAACAATTATCAGAAAATGACACCAAAATACACAAAAATTGTAAAAATAAAGAAAAATTATTTTTTTTCGAATTTGTTTGGGTATTATTCATATATGGGGCAAATATTACGTACTCACATTGAACATCGTATTTCGGCCATATCTGGATTCGTTTGTTATAGTGTTCATTGATGATATTCTGGTGTACTCGCGCAGCCAGAAGGAGCACGCGAAGCATTTGCGTGTGGTATTGGAGAGGTTGAGGGAGGAGAAGCTTTATGCAAAATTCTCCATGTGTGAGTTTTGGCTTGGTTTGGTGGCTTTCTTGGGGCACGTGGTGTGTAGCGATGGCTTTTAGGTTCTTACACCATTTAATGTGATTCTTCGAGAGTCCGGATTGTCTATTTATTGATGTAGGAGGATAGAGTGATTGCTTATGCTTCCCATCGCTTGAAGCCACATGAGAAGAATTACCCTATTCACGACTTAGAGTTGGCTGCTCTAGTTCATGCTTTTAAGATTTGGAGGCACTACCTATATGGAGTATCTTGTGAGTTATTCACGGATCATCACAGTCTTCAGCATATGTTCAAGGAAAGAGATCTTAATTTGAGGCAGCAGAGGTGGCTTGAGTTGCTAATAGATTATGATATTACCATTTTGTACCATCTAGGAAACGCCAATGTAGTGGCCGGTGCTTTCAGCCAAAAGGTAGTCAATATGGGTAGTTTGGCATATATTCCAATTAGGGAGAGGCCCTTTGTAGTTGATGTTCAGACTTTGGCCAATCAGTTTGTGAGATTAGACATTTCAGAGCCTAGTCGGGTATTGGCTTGCGTGGTTTCTCGGTCTTCTTCATATGATCGCATCAGAGAGCGCCAGTATGATGATCCGTATTTGCTTGTACTCAAGGACAAAGTTTAGCACGGAGATGCTAGAGATGTGACTATAGGTGATAATTCTGTGTTGAGGATGCAGAGCCAAATTTGTGCGCCCAACCTGGATGGGCTTAGAGATTTGATTCTTGCGGAGGACCACAGTTCGTGGTATTCTATCCATCCGGGTACTGCGAAGATGTATCAGGACTTGAGACAGCACTACTGGTAGAGGAGGATTATGAAAGATATCGTGGTTATGTAGCTCGGTGGCTCAATTTGTCAGCACGTGAAATACGAGCATCAGAGACCGGGTGTTCTACTCAAGCGGATAATATTCCCGAGTGGAAGTGGGAGAGAGTCACTATGGACTTTATGATTGGCCTTCCACAGATCTTGAAGAAGTTTGATTTGATTTAGGTGATTGTGGATCAACTGACCAAGTCCGCGCATTTCATTTAGGTGTGTAATACTTATTCTTCAAAGTGGCTGGCAGGGATCTTTATCCGGGAGATTATTCGATTGCATGGGGTCTTAGTTTCTATTGTCTCAGATAGGGGTACTATGTTTACTTCCCAATTTTGGAGGACTTTTCAGCGCGAGTTGGGTACACAACTGGAGCTGAGCACAACGTTTCATCCTCAGACGGACGGAAGGTTCGAGCATACCATCTAGATATTAGAAGACATGTTGCCTGCCTGTGTGATTTGTGTTGGATGTTCTTGGGATGCGTTTCTACCTCTTGCCGAGTTTGCCTACAATAACAGTTATCAGACCAACATTCAGATGGCGCCGTATGAGGCCTTATATGGGAGACGGTGTAGATCTCCGGTCGGTTGGTTTGAGCCTTGCAAGGCTAGGTTATTGGGGACAGAGTTGGTCTAGGATACCTTAGAGAATGTGAAAGTTATCCAGGAGAGACTTCGTATAGCTCAGTCACACCAGAGAGTTATGCGGATCGGAAGGTCCAATATGTATCTTATATGGTGGGTGAGAAGGTTTTACTGAAGGTTTCGTCCATGAACGGCGTGATGAGGTTTGGAAAGAAAGGGAAGTTAAGTCCATGGTTCATCGGACCTTTTGAGGTACTTAGGAGGGTTGGAAATGTGTCTTATATGCTTGCTTTGCCACCCAGCTTGTCAAGGGTTCATCTGGTGTTCCATGTTTCCATGCTCCAGAAGTATGTTGGGGACTCGTCTCATGTGTTAGACTTCAGCAAGGTTTAGTTGGATGAGGATTTGACATATGATGTGGAGCCAATGGCTATCTTTGGTCGTCGGGATCGGAAATTGAGATCAAAGGACATAGCTTCGGTAAATGTACAATGGAGAGGTCGGCCCGTAGAGAAGGCCACTTGGGAGACCGAGCAGGAGATGCAGAGCAGATACCCTCACCTATTTGAGACTTCAGGTATACTTCTTGACTCGCTCGAGGACGAGTGTTTGTTTTAGTTGGGGAGGATGTGACGACCCAACCTGTCATCTCATGTGTTTCCTTCTTGTTTTTCCCGTTATATGTTTCTTTATGTTTCATTATCTGCGTTAGGTGAGTTTTTTGATTCGGATTGAGTTTGGTAGGAAATGAGACACTTAGTCTCTTTATGGAAGCTTTGGTTTGGAAAAGTCAACCGGATGTTGACATATGAGTTAGAGGGCTCAGACGTATTTTCAGTGATTCGATTAGCTTCGGGGAGTGATTTGTGACTTAGTAGTATGATAAGAATTGAATTTGGAGGCCCGGTGTAGGATTAGGCTTGAATTGGCGAAGTTAGCATTTTGGCGATATCCGGTTGGTATGTGAGATTTTGATCTAAAGGTCGGAATGGAACTCCGGGAGTTGCAGTAGCTTTGTTTGGGGATTTGGGATGTGTGCAAAGTTTTAATTGATTCGGAGGTGTTGAGGTCTGGTTTTTAATCGAATGCGAGTTTTGGAAGTTTTTGTTAAACTTAGGCTTGAATCCGTTGTGAATTGGTAATTTAGTGTTGTTGGGTGTATTTTTATGATTGGAACAAGTTCGTATGATGTTTTAGGACATGTTGATGCTTTTGGTTGAGGTCCCGGGGGCCTCGATGTGATTTCGGATAGCTAACAGAGAGTTTTGGAAGTTGCAGAAAAATATGCATCAGTTGTTGCAGAGATTTTGCTCTATACGATCGCAGAGGGGGTATTGCGATCGAATAGGAGGTTTTTGAGGGGCTGTTTTGTTGTGCAGTGCGATCTCATAGCATGGGCTGTGATCGCACACTGTTATGTGGAGACTGGGGTTGGAGTGGAATTTCTTCAATGCGAACGTGGGGTTTGGAGTGCGAACACATAGTTTGAGGACCTGGTGCTTTGCGATAGCAGGATTATTGGGGCGTGAAGATACTATTCTCTATGATCGCAAGCCTGGGCTACGATCGCAAAGAGGAAAGTGGCACCGGAACAAAAGTTTTTATATCATTTAGTCCGCGAACCAAGTCTAATTTCCTCCATTATTGAGTAACCTTGAGAGCTTTTGACGAGAATTTAAGAGGGTTTTGACTGGGAATCGATTGGAGTTAAGTCTTATGGCCTAGAAACCTCGTTTAATTGTGATTTCAATACCTAAATTAATGGATATTTGATTTAATAGGGAAGAACTAGGGCTTGCATTTTTGAAAGAGAATTTGGGATTTGAAGGAGCATTTGAGCTTGAATTTCGAAGTTTTCAACATGTATAAACTCATGTCGAGATAAGGAACATTTTGGCATAAAAATTTCTGAGTTTTGAAAAGTAGGCCCGGGGCTCGAGTTTTGCAATTTTTGGGAATTCTTGTTGTTTTTCAAATTTTTGATTGGATTTTGTTCCCTTGGCACATTGTGAAATATTCATTGTGGTTTTGGTCAGATTCGACGTGCAAGGAGGTTGATTCGACAAGAAAAGGTATTGCGAGTTAGTCTTTGGCCGGCTAGAGTGAGTAATAGATGTAAATGTTGTTCAAAGGGTTTGAAACCCGGGACTTCCACATCGTAACACTATATTGAGGCGTGACACGCATTCTATAATAAGTGCGGGTCGTTTTCTATTGGGGATCGTGACTTGGTCCATCCCGAGTGATATTTCTACTATATTGGTGATTGAGACACATACTTTATTGATGTTAATTGAGCTTGTTGCCATGTTTGGGGACGTGTGCCGACCTGTAGAGTAGTTCGGGGGTTGATATAACTGTTTTAGCATATTTGCGTATCATTTGGCCTCAGTCCTTTGTTTTAAACATTGTTTTGCAAACTCAGCCATACTTCTAAGTTTTGAAAACTCAAATAATATTTTAAATAATATTTTAGGCTGAGAACTACTATGTTATAAATGCCCAAGGGGACTATGATGCTTTTTGGACTGAGTTGGGATCAGGCTGCGCGCCGCAGTATTGTTACATTGATATTGAGGCTGAGAGCCTTGTTGGTTACACTGATATTGAGGCCGAGAGCCTGGTTGATTACACTGATATTGATATGAGGCCGAGGGCCTATATTTGATGCCAGTAGATGGCTTGTTATTGCGCTTGGGTTGTAGGAGCTCATCCGAAGTCTATACACACCCCCAATGAGTGTCGTCGACGATCAATAATTATGAATGGCTCGGGCTGCACGCCGCAATGGGTGCTAGAATGTTCCATCATATACATTGCACTGCATTCATGCATTTGTACCTTTAGTTATTATTTAGTTGTTAAGTTCCCCACATTATTGTGTTATTGGATTATAGCTTATTTTGTGTAATTTCTGTGTTTTCTTACTTTCAGTTTGTATTTATTCTTATTACTCACTGGTCAGATTACTCACTTTACTCCCTGCACCTTGCATGCAGATACAGGTTCATCCCAGGTTGAGTAGATCTGGTCTGGTTGAGTAGAGACATTTCAGGGAGTTTTGAGGTAGCTGCACGGTATTTCCAGCCTTGGATTCCTCCCTTCTATCCTTATTTCTTTTATTTATGCATTTCTACTTTTAGACAGACTCTGCAGTAGGTTGGAACTATGTTTTTAGATGCTCAGATTCGTGACATCGGGTCCTAGCTGGACTATGTTTTGTATTATTGGTTGCTTTTCGCACCATTCATCAGTATTTCTAGACCTTTAATATAATGTGTTAGTATTTTTCACTGTGTGATTATCTGAAATCTGCTTTAGTATTGGGAATTGTTGTAACAAGATTGGGCTTGCCTAGTAGTATGTTGAGCGCCATCATGACCGGGCTGGGGTCGTGACATCCGCATTTGATTGTTCTTAAGGACAGAGTTCAGCATGGCGATGCCAGAGATGTGACTATTGGTGATGATGGTGTATTGAGGATGTGGGGCCAGATCTGTGTGCCCAATGTGGATGGGCTTAGAGAGTCGATCCTTAAGGAGGTCCATAGTTCACGGTATCTATTCATCCGGGTGCCGCGAAGATGTATTAGGATTTGAGGCAGCACTATATGTGGAGAAGAATGAAGAAAGACATTATGGGATTTGTGGCTTGGTGTCTCAACTCTCAGTACGTAAAATATGGGCATAAGAGACCGGGTGGCTTACTTCACCAGATGGTTATTCCCGAGTGGAAGTGGGAGAGAGTCACTATGGATTTTGTTAGCGGTCTTCCTCGGACTTTGAATAAGTACGATTTGATTTGGGTGATTGTGGATTGGCTGACAAATTCCACGCATTTCATTCTGGTGTGAACTACTTATTCTTAGGAGCAAATGGTAAGGATCTTTATCCCGGAGATAGTTCGTTTGCTTGGTGTTCTAGTGTCTATTATCTCAGATAGAGGTACTCAGTTTACTTCTTAGTTTTGGAAGATTTTTCAGCGAGTATTGGGTACTCAGGTGGAGCTGAGCACAAAATTTCATCCTCAGACGGACGGACAACTCGAGCGTACTATTTAGATATTAAAGGACATGATGGGTGATCGTGCTATTGATTTCGGAGGTTCTTGGGATGAGTTCTTGTCATTTGCAGAGTTTGCTTACAACAAAAACTATCAATCCACCATTTAGATGGCACCGTATGAGGCCTTTTATGGGAGACGGTGTAGGTCTCGAGTTGGTTGGTTTTAGCGCGGCGAGGCTAGAAAAGGTGAAGGTGATTCAGGAGAGACTTCGTACAACTCAGTGACGTCAGAAGAGTTAAGTGGTCCGGAAGGTTCGAGATGTGTCTTATATGGTTGGTAAGAAGGTTTTGCTGAAGGCTTCATCCATGAAGGGTGTGATGAGGTTTGGAAAGAAAGGGAAATTGAGTCTGCGGTTCGTTGGGCCTTTTTAAGGTTCTGAGGAGGATTGGAGAGGTAGCTTATATGCTTGCTTTGCCACCCATCTTTTCAAGCGTGCATACGATATTTCATGTTTTTATGCTCCGGAATTATGTTGGGGATCCGTCTCATGTTTTAGATTTCAGCATGGTTCAGTTGGATGATGATTTGACCTTTGTTAGAGCCTGTGGCTATTTGGGTCGTTAGGTTCGGAAGTTGAGGTCGAAGGATATAGCTTCACCGAAGGTACAGTGGAGAGGTCGGTCTGTGTATGAGGCTATCTGGGAGACCGAGCGAGAGATGCGGAGCAAATATCCTCACATGTTTGAGGCTTCAGGTATGTTTCTTGACTCCCTCGAGAACGAGTGTTTGTTTAAGTTGGGAAAGATGTGACAACTCGGCCCGTTGTCTCATGCGTTACTGCTCTGTTTTCCCTATTTTTCTGCTTCTTTATGCTTCATTAACTATATTCGGTGTGATCGAGTTGATTTGGATCGATTTTGGTAGAAAATAAGACACTTAGTCTCTTTAAGGAAAATTTGGTTTGGAAAAGTCAACCAGATGTTGACTTATGAGTTAGAGGGCTCGGATGTGATTTTCGATGGTTCAGTTAGCTTGAGGGTATGATTTGTGGCTTAGGAGTGTGATTGAAAGTGATTTTGGAGGTCCGGTTTATAATTAGACTTGAATTAGTGAAGCTAGGATTTTGGTGATTTCCGGTTGATTAGGTGAGATTTTAATCCGTGGCACAGAATGTAATTTTGAGAGTTGCAATAACTTCGTTAGGTGATTTGGGATGTATGTTTAAACATTCAAGTCATTCAGATGTGATTTGGTTGGATGTTTATAATTTGATGATTTTAGTGTTGTTTGATGTGTTTTAATGACTGGAACAAGTTTGGATGATATTTAGGATGGGTTGTCACTTTTGGTTGAAGTCCCGGGGGACTTGGGGTGATTTCGGATGGTTAACAGGGAGATTAGAGTTTGGAAAAGATAACAGATTTGCAGCAGCAGTTGCAGACCAAAATTGGTCTTCGCAATCGCGTGAATGGTGCTGCGATCGCGTAAGAGGATTTGGAGTGCCTTGGTCTCTGCTCTTCGTGTTTTCTGCCTGGGGATCACGTTCGCATAGCTCTGGGGTTAGTGTTTTGCGTTCACCGAGATAAGTACGCGTTCGCGTACAAGTAATTAGGGGCCCATCTTTTTTGTTCATCGTGTTCGCACGAGCTGGACCGCGTTCGCATAAGTTGAAGAGTTAAAGTATCGCATTTGTGTCAGGAGGGTCCCGTTCGCGTATGCCATTTTTTGAGGCCTGGAGAATCTGTTCATCGCGATCGTGAGTCTGGGGCCAATCGCATGGAGGAAAATAGTGCTGGGCAGAAGGGTTTTTACTAATATTTCCTCCAAGAGCTAAGTCTTAGTTTCCACCATTGTTGAGCATCTTGATAGCTATTTGGGAGAAATTGAAGAGTTTTTCGACTGGGATTGATGGGAGGTGAGTCTTATGAACTAAAAACATGATTTAATTGTGGAATTAGCCTAGAAATTCATAGAATCTTAGCTAAAAAGGGAAGAACTAGGGCTTGAGTTTTTGATATTTAAATTTAGGATTTGATGGGTCATTTGAACTTGGATTTGGGAGTTCTTGGTATGTATGGACTCATGGCGAGATAAGGAACCCATTGATGTAAAGATTTATGAGTTTTGAGAAGTGAGCCCTGGGCTGAGGTTTTGCTAATTTCGTGATTTTTGATATTTTTCGATTGTTTTCGATTGGATTTTGTTCCCTTAGCATATTGTGATGTATTCGATGTTGTTTTGGTCAGATTCGACGCGCGAGGATGCCAATTTGAGAGGCAAGGGCTAGAGTTTTGGCCGACTTTAGGTGAGTAATGAATGTAAATGATGTCTTGAGGGTTTGAATCCCCGAATTCGCACATTGTAGTGCTATTTTGAGGTGAGACACGCACTCAATGACGAGTGCGAGGTTAGTTACTATTGGGGATTGTGACTTGGTCCGTTCCGAGTGATGTTTTTACCGTGTATTCTATTGAAGCCTAATTGTTAACATCTTTATTTGGAATACTTGTCATATTTGGGCTTTGTGCCAACTGTTTAGGACCCTTCGAGGGTTGCTATTACTGTTTTCTCAATATTTTGATACATTACTTGAACTCAGTCCTATTGTTTAATACCGTTTTACAAACTCAACCACTTTACTCAGATTTGAAAAATTAAATAATAATTCTAATGTCGTTTTGAGCTAACAACTATTATTTTATTATTGCCCAATGGGCTTATTTCTGAACTGAGTATGGGATCGGACTGCACGCCGCAACAGTATTATATTGATATGGATGCCGAGGGCCTAGTTGATGCCACGAGGTGACTTGATTTTTGTGCTTGGGCCGTAACGGGCCCCTCCCGGAGTCTTACACATCCCCAGTGAGTGCCGTCGATGATAAATAAATTGATCGGGCTACACGCCGCAGTGGGTACTAGAGAGTACCGTTTTACGTGTTGCATTTTCTTTATTCATCTGTCATTTATCTGTTTACCTGTTGTAGCATTCTTGTACTTCGATTTCATTGGTTTAGTGATTTCATAATAATTAGCTTGAAGTGCTGCATCATAGACTTCAATGTGTTTATTCAGGGTTTCTTACTCTCAGCCTTTATTTATGTTTATTACTCATGGGTCAATGTACTCACATTGCTCCCTGCACCTTGCGTGCAGATCCAGGTACTTCTGACATTGTTGAGGACTTCCAGCCAGGCAGCACTTATCCGGGAGAATCGAGGTAGCTGCATTGGCGTCGGCAGCCGTGATCTCTCCCTGTATCTCTTGTTTTATTTCATATTCCCTAGTTTAATATGTATTAGGTTGATAACTCTGTATTAGATGCTAAGATTTGCGACACCGGATTCTTTGGGCTATTTTGTAGAACTTTTACTTGAGGTTCTGCATGTTTTACCTTTTATTTGAGACTTATAACATGATGACTTAGTAAATTTTTCCCGTGTTAATAAATCAAGAATTGAGTAAGAAATGGGCTAAGGTTGATGAAAAGTCGGGCTTGCCTAGTAATGTTTTGGGCGCCATCACGATCGGGATTGTGGTCGTGACAATCAACCACCTTTAGCTTAATCATATACTTGTATATATGAAAGTAGTAGACTAGTAGTACTACTTAGACCCAACTAACTTAAATCCAATTCTACATCAAGGTCTACGTCTGTTACCAGATCACAACAGGTTTCATATAACTAGGACCAACCAATAAATATTACTTTATATATAGTGATCAAAGTGTAAATATTATAATTTTTTATGTGTTAACGGTTTATTCAATAAGAAAATTGAATAATCCGCCCCAAAACATAATTATAAAATTTCAATCCGTTCACCAACCATTAACCCGATAACCCGTGACTAATAAGCCAATAAGCTTTTTTGCGATTCGATTAATGGTTGTGGTTCAGTTTTGAACGATCCTAGTCTGCATGAGCTGCTCGCAACTTGCCCGTTTTATAAGAAGCTACTATAAGTCATTTCATTGAGTTGCTTGTAACTTTCCTACATCAGCTCCTTGTAGATAAACTTCAATGAGGTACTGAATGGATAGTTTTTTGTAGGACGATTATCTACATCGGAGTAATAAATAGATATTCACAATATAATATTTTCATAACATAGTACTGCTTTTAGAGGCTCGTTCTAGAAGTAAGGGAGACAAACGGGCGGATCTCACGACAAACGGGTGGGTCTTGTGAGATATGGACGTATCGAAAATGGATAATGTAAAAATAGATAAATTATTCGAACTGACCCATATTTAATATAGACAAAAAATGGGTTAACATGCAGATAATATGGATAGCAATATTTATCCATATAATCCAATCTGAATCTTTACAAATATAAAAATTAATACCATTGGTAATTTATTTTCCGAGTTGATAGTTAATATATATATATATGACCCATTTTAAGTAAATAACTATCTTTTAATCCATTTTCCATCACTATATTACTTACAACCATTTTAATTGAAAGTATATGAAAAAGATATCAATAATGAGGGAGGTTTTTTCTAACTTAAATTGCTCAATACTTTAAAAAAAGGGACTTTTACATATACATCCCATATAACAAATCTTATAACCACCCATGTTTAAGGATTGTGTTTATTACATTTAAGTATACCACCTTTCAATTTATGCACCAAAATTATATTTAAGGTTAATGATCAACTTATTAATTATTTGCTAGATTTGTGGAACAAAATCTTTTCAAACTATTTAATTAGAGGCTTGATTTGTGGCTATAAACTTTCCCACCCTCTTCTCTCACACAAAAAATTCCTCAAACAATGTGAATATTATTTCAGTTATTACAAATCGGATCCTTTCCCCTTAATAGCATTTTCAATCGTATTTGTATGGATGGGTTTCACTTCAATACTAAAGACATAAGCAAGAAAAATAAGTTAGAAAAAGAAGAGATTGTTGGCCGCATAATGTGTATACAAAATTTTTTCATATTTGTTTTTTTACACGTTCACATTTGACTACATTGCTCCTTCTTCTTCTCAGTCCCACATTCTCAATTTCCATATTTCTATGAGTGAGAAACGAGGGTTTTTTGGGGGAAAATATGCGATTTCTGTATTGATTATTAGCAAAACCGAACTCGGTTGGAGAAGGAGTAGATTCGTCCCTAACAACGATTTTGTTTTTGTTTGTGGGTGGAGTTTCCAGTTTTCCACTATGTTATTCGATACTAGTTTTGAATTTGATACAAGTAGAAATACTTGCTACATTTAATTTAATGGATTTTTACATATACATTCCATATAGCAAACCTTATTACCATTATTGTGCATTCTTCTTTAATTTCATCCTCCATTGTCGAAGGTTGCCATTGTTTCAGATCGAGAGTTTCATCCGCCATATTTTTCAGTCCTACGGTTGCATCAAAGTCCCATTTGTAGTTTTCAGCAACTCATACCATCCAGTAGATACAAAAAAATACGCTATTCAGACATATTTTTCAACTGACTACGATTAACTACAAGTAACTACAATTAACTACAAAGTTCATATAACTACAAAAATTTGACTACATTTTAAAAACACACTGGAAACAATGCATATAACCTTAACTACATTTACCTACATTTGACTACATTTTAAAAACACACTGGAAACACTGCATATAACCTTAATTACATTTACTTACATTTGACTACATTATAAAAACTCACTGGAAACACTGCATATAACCTTAACTACATTTACCTACATTTGACTACATTTTAAAATTTTACTGGAAACACTTCATATAACCTTAACTACATTTAACTACAATTGACTACATTTGACTACATTTTAAAAACTCACTGCAAACAAGTTCAACAGCTACATTTTAATGTATGTCCAGTATGAGTTCAATTACTGTCTCGCTTTGCTATTTTTCTTTTATATATTATTTGGTCCAAAATTAGTGATTTGTCCGAGCGTGTCCTGTATTGTATGTCAATTTATACATATATGAATACTATTCCATTCCTCTTTCATTCTAGATTAGTTCAAGGTTTAATGTTCAATGTGTAGTTAGTTTTTCCCTTCAACCTAAGTGCTGTTCTGATTCGATTTGGTTTGGGTTTGGGTACGAACTGATTTGAAACATGATAGTATTCTGTTAAGCTTAATGATTAGTACCAATATGATTTTTGGTTTATATTCAGCCTTAATGCCTCGTGAATTGCTTAGGATTTAATTTAGTCGATTTGTTTCTCCTCGTTAAGTTAAAATGGTTATAGCTGTTGTGTTTAAGTTAATTGATTAGGTGGATTAAGAAAGTATGATTAATTGAAGGGATTTTTACCTTAACTGAATTAGCATTTATTTGGTACAAAATCAAAGATTAATTAGGAGCCATAAATACATGCATTATTTTAGGCTATAAATTATTTAACATAGATTTGAGCCTTAATAAATGGCGTTATTTTAGGGTGCAACATCAGCAAAGATTTCGTTTGGTACATATTTTGTAACAAAAACATGGAATATGAAGATAATAACCAAACAAGGCACAATAATGGTTATAAGGTTTGCTATATGGGATGTATATGTAAAAATCCCTTAAAAAAATGTACACTTAGTAGGTGTTTAGATATAAAAATTATAATTTAAAAAAACAAGTAATATTTGGAGTTTTTTTTTTTTAATTTTTATGGACTAGCGGCGCCGTAGTGCTTCTTCCACATACTTCCTTTCCATTTTCCCCTCCTTTGTTCATTCTGTGTCTTGTCTAAGGAAAAGACTATTGTGTCTATTCTAACTGGGCAATTCATTTTCTCAGGAGAGGTCATTTTTAATGCCTTCACTCGTCAGACCTTACGCAAACTTGCCTCTATGGAGAACCAATCAAAGAGAAAAGAAATAAACCATTTTTTGGCCTTCTCTTTATTTAATTTAAAACAAGAAGGCTAAAAAATGGTACCTCATATTTCTAAAGCAGATCTTGTTATTGAAGGAACCAAGAGAAAGTCGAAAAAAAGCATACAGAGAAAACGTAGAAGTTCAGGCACAGACCACTGTCAGGTTTTCTGTGCATCAAATTATTACTCTCTTTTCTTAACTGAATATTAAATACTCCCTTCTACAGTAAACCACCTAGTCTACAAAGGGCGGGAATGAATCTCAGATTAATTTCAAAATAAACAAATCCTAAACAAACAAAAAAAGAAAACTTAAAAAAAAGATGCTATGAAAAAAGTGTAGACTCTGCGGTGATTCCATTCTGCATCACATGCGCTTGCTCATGGGTCCTTTTCGGTACTCGAAAATATTAGCTTCAAAACCAGAGGAAAACCCATTAAAAACTGTCCAATAAGAATAAAATAATCCTTTTTCCTATTACTGCATAGAGTGTTCCTTCCTCTGTTTTTGGAGTAATTGTTACCTAAACACTTTAACTTACATTCCACACATCTTTGACTGAGTTGGGCTTTTAATTTCTTCTGCATTCTGTTATCTCAACACCCACTAACGCCAAACTCTTGCTCTTTCCATATACAGTGGTTAATAGTATTTGTTCCAACTTCCCATTTGATTTTCTTGGTCTACACTCAGGTGTGCTGTTTTCTTCTTTGTTTATTTTTTAAGTTATTCATATGACCAAACCTGGATCTAATTTCATTGGGTTTTCGTACATCGTTTTGCTCTGGCCATTTTTCTGTTGCTCGAGGAATGTCATTTTAGCCATTCCTTCATGTTCCTGTCCTTATTGTTAATGTTATATATAAATATATATGGAGCTAGGATTTTGAGTATATAGTTATAGAACACTTGGTTCTGAATAAGTTATTTATGCATATTAAATGGATCATTTAACACAAATATGTGGTCTGAGGCTCTATGAGCCGAAGTTTTGTTGAAGCGGAACTGTAGCTCCGCCTAGCCCCTAGGGGGGATGTGTTTTGTCATTTTGTAGATTTGGTGGATTCTCTTGGATGAGTGGCTTTTATTGTATAATTTGAGTAATGGGGTCTTTTGCTTTGTTGAGATGTTTATATTTTTTGGTATGTTTGGTTTCAGTTCTGGTATTTGAGTCCAAGATACATATTCATTAGTGGAGTGGATTCAAAGGAAAGCTGAAAGAATGCGAAGCCAAGTTTTCTTTTTGTTTGTTGAATGACTGCAGCCGTAAATGAATATTTTTTTCGTCTAGGAAGGGTTGTAAATCAAAAGTGTTTTGTTTCCTCTCGCTTCTCAGTTGTTATCTGGACCACTTACCAGAAAAGTTTTCTGTTTGGTCATTTCATTAGTATTTAATAGTGGTGTCAATTATATGCAGGTGGACATTGAGGGATGAGGTTGTAGGAGATTTAGTTTGTTTATTGAGATGGAAAAGAGGAATTGGTTGTGGAAAAGGAGACCATTTGAAAAGAGCAGCGGTGAAACTGAGAGTTGTGGTTCTTTGTCATCACATTCAGAGAGACACCCTGACGAGCAGGTACAAGCCAAAAAAAAAAAAAAGAGGTTCTCATTGTCATAGGTTGTCTAGGTACTCTTATAATTTGTCATGCTGATATGAAGGCTAACCTCATCACACACTTGATAAAATACATTGCTGATTTCTCACAGCCACATACTTAAAGCTTTATATGAATGATTTCAAACTGATAATGGTTGAACGAAATATGCTGCTCACATTAAATTTATGCACTTGTGTAAATTTTAAGTTTTTATCAACTTAAGATCAATATTCAAAGATTCTAGTCCTGAAGCCATGCATCTCAGATCCAATATAGGTGTGAAAGACTTCAGGATGGAGCTGATTATGTCAGTCCCACATATAGTTAAGCAGCCAAAAACATCTTTCATTATCTGTGAAGAGTATCTATCTAGAGAAAGAAATAATGATTGGCAGTTCGCTTAATTTGCATTTTGCATTGTACTAGCTAAGTATAATAATAATGGAAACATCCTAAACTTGATACCGTTGTATGCCACACTCCTAGTCCAGAGATCAATGTACAAGTTAGAAGCTATTCAGTGCTGGAAGGAGATGGTGTACAGAGAAAGCGCCAGAGGTTTTCATAAATGATTGATGCTGTGTACTTAGATTCAAGGACTATATTCTTGAAACATTAGCAGTGAATGTTTCTGCTTTTGACAAGCAATTCTACTTCAAAAGCAATTCTAATGCAAAAACAGGACTCCAAAAAGGGGCAAAAGATTATAAATGCGTGTGCATAAACATAGAGTAGGTAAAACCGCAAAAGATAGAAATGACCAAGCCAATCAAGCGAATGTAAATCATGTTACCTGTAAGTCCTTGAAAGCAAAAGTATGTCCCCTCAAGTATTTTTCTTCCTGATATTGCCGCCGTTCACCTGTTATCATAATTGATGCCACGCTCCTGGCGCCTTTACTCCTGTTTTGTTTTCTGCTTGTCTCTTCTTCCTGGTTTTTTCCTGTCTGTGCTTCTTGTTGACTTGAATTTCTCACTTCAACTCTTGCACCTCTCTGCTATTTGAAGCAGGATGCATTGAAAGAAACTCCAGATCATGACAATCAGTCACCGGAAGTAACCTCAAAAGCTGCAAATATTGATCATGAAGCAAAGGAAAGTCCTAGGAAGTTGATAGAAAAGTTATCAGCTGCTCTAGTCAATGTTAGTGCCAAAGAAGACTTAGTTAAGCAGCACGTTAAAGTTGCAGAAGAAGCTGTTGCAGGTATCTTCCACCATGTCCTTTCTTCCACAGTTCTGAATGCAATCATAGAAATGGTGTCTAGACGATTTCCAGTGCTTTTGCTGTACATGAATCACATATGGAAATAGTTTTCTGGAACTTGAGCGTCTTTCTTTGCCTTCCAATCAATCATGTATTTTTTTCTCTTGATTAGTTCCATGTTCTTTTTGTACTATTTTGTAGGTTGGGAAAAGGCAGAAAATGAGGTTGCAGTTTTAAAGCAGCAACTCGAGGCAGCTGTGCAGCAGAACTTGACTTTGGATGTTCGCGTCAACCATCTTAATGGTGCTCTCAAGGAATGTGTCAGGCAGCTAAGACAAGCGAGAGATGAGCAGGAGCAAAGAATTCAGGATGCTGTGGAAGAGAAGAAAAAAGAATGGGAGTGTGCGAAAGGTGCACTTAAAAATCAGCTACTTGAGCTTCAGACACAAGCTGAGGCTAGTGGAACTAGTCCTCCTGTTTCTACTGATCAAGATGTTCTTGTCAGGCTTGAGTCTCTAGAGAAGGAGAACACAGCTCTTAAACTCGACCTTTGTTCTTGTTCAGAGGAGTTGCAAATTACGACCATAGAGCGTGACTTGAGCACCCAAGCAGCTGAAACTGCTAGCAAGCAGCAGCTAGAGAGCATAAAGAAGGTGACCAAGCTTGAAGCTGAGTGTCGAAGACTACAAGCCTTGGCTCGCAAATCATCCTTACTCAGCGACCAAAGATCCTTTGATAGCCACATGATGCACAAACTGGAAACAAGTGAATGTGAACAAAGTTGCTCTGATTCATGGGCATCAGCACTAATTGCTGAGCTCGATCAATTTAAGAATGAAAAATCCATGCCTAAAACTCTTGCTGCCCTTTCTATGGAAATTGACATGATGGATGATTTTTTGGAGATGGAGAGACTCGCTGCAGTATCTGCAACTGTGAATAAAGCCACTTCACTTACAAGTGCTGCTGTTGCCCATGACTCCCCAATTGAAGAGAATCCCCTGGCAGCAGAGTGTGAGGGCATTTCACAAAGGGTAGCCGAATTAGAACAAAAGATGGAGAAGATTGAGGCAGAGAAAGCTGAACTGGAGAATGCTTTATGTGAGAGCGAAGGTTCCCTTAAGGTGTCCGACTTGCAGCTTAAGGAAGCTCAAATCAAGATAGAAGAGCTGCAGAAGGAGCTAGATGTAGTGAATGAGTCGAAAGAGTTGCTAGAGGTTCAACTCTTCGGCATGGAAGTAGAAGCTCGGACTATGTCAACAAGTGTTGATTCTTTAAAGACAGAAGTTGAAAGAGAACGATCCTTGTCATCTGCTCTTAAGGTGTCCGACTTGCAGCTTAAGGAAGCTCGAATCAAGATAGAAGAGCTGCAGAAGGAGCTAGATGTAGTGAATGAGTCGAAAGAGTTGCTAGAGGTTCAACTCTTTGGCATGGAAGTAGAAGGACGGACTATGTCAACAAGTATTGATTCTTTGAAGACAGAAGTTGAAAGAGAACGATCCTTGTCATCAGCTCTTAAGGTGTCCGACTTGCAGCTTAAGGAAGCTCAAATCAAGATAGAAGAGCTGCAGAAAGAGCTCGCTGCAGTGAATGAGTCGAAAGAGTTGCTAGAGGGTCAACTCTTTGGCATGAGAGTAGAAGTGCGGACTATGTCAACAAACATTGATTCTTTAAAAAAAGAAGTTGAAAGAGAACAATCCTTGTCATCTGATATGGAAACTAAGTGCCACGAATTGGAAATTGAACTAAGAAGAAAATCTCAGGATGCTGAACTTCAGAAAGCTTCTAATTCAAATGGTGAATTGAAAATAAAGCAGGTAAGGTTTATCTCAATGATTTCTGTTTCTGTTCTTGGAAAGTCTTGAAACTTTTCTTCTGCATGTGAAGAAAGAAGAAAGAAGAAAAAACTTATGAATTATGAACTTTTCTATTTGCAGGAAGACTTAGCTGTAGCTGCTGACAAGCTTGCAGAATGCCAGAAAACAATTGCATCTCTTGGGAAACAGCTTCAGTCACTAGCTACTTTAGAAGATTTCTTGATAGACACTGCAAATCTTCCTGGATTTTCTGGAGTAGGATCAGTTGTGGCTAGAGCTAGCGGAGAGGAATGGAAGTTGCATTCAAATGAGACATTTACCTCGAGACAAAATTCAGATTCTACAAAGTTTGAGAATTCTAGTCATTCAATGAATGGAAATGAAGGAGAATCATCATCTTCTTCGTCATCATCGTCTACTTCATCAGCTACTCAGGTGATCACCTCCATAAGTAGGAATGGTTTTGGGAAGATGTTTTCTCGAAGCAAAACTGGAATTCAGCTCTAAAATATAAGAGTGGAGTCAGGTCCTAAAATCAAAAAAGGATAAATACAAGAGGAAAGCCAAGATGCAAAAACAAAGTGTTGTCAGTCATCACACAGTCATATGGTTATGAGTAGGATGGCTAATTAAATTTTGTTTAATTAGATAATACGTGCTATGAAATTCTTGTGAGAGAGTGCATATCTATCAAATAGCATTAGATCATGAGCTGTGGTCGCCTACCTCCCTCTTTTGTTTTGATCCCTTTAGGTATATATCAGCTGCTTCTTTTACTCGATTCCCTGAACGCTGGCATGATGCTGTGATGTGATGCTTCCCTGCTAGGGGTGTACATGGTTTGGTTTGATTCATGTTCTCATAAATAGCTAGGAGAATTCCCAATTTAGTTGCAACTTGAAATTGTATTAATTTCTCGCATTCTGTTGCCAGTTGCATTCACGAAGTTAGTATTTAGAAATTGATAGTTGTTTCCTCAATAGGTGGAGTTGTCATTTCTTGTTTTGACTCCTATGTTGGTTGGATATCCGACAACGATACTGATGATGTTTCAGTGCTGATATGGTTCAAGAAACTTTTGGTTTTATGTAACCGTGCTTAAGCTTTTCTTCTTTTAATGCCCAAGTTTTTGTCCCTCCTTGTAAATTTGGCATACTAGATTGTACAAGATTAGGAATGAAATTATTTGGGATAAGGTGAGAGTGGCTCCTGTGAAAGATAAGATGCGGGAGGTGAGGTTGAGATGGTTCGGGCATGTCACTGGGTATTAGGAGGTATAGAGGTAGGCCTAAGGCCATCTCCAACCTTGCTCCCATTTTTTGTCCCCAAAATGGATTTTTCCCATGTTGGAGATAACTTACTCCAACCATTTCCTTATTTTTTTCCCAAACTTTTTTATATTCTTCTCTTCTCTTCTATATTATATTATTATCTTTCATTTTAATTTTATTTTTTAATTTTCATTAAACAAATTCCATATTTTATTTTTATTAATTTGTAATTTACATAATTAAAATAATTTCATAAAATTTAAATAATATAATTTGTAAGCAACTATTATAGATTAACTAATAATTCAAATAAAAGTGAAATCATTGCGATACAAGATTAATTAAATACATATTACATAACGATAAAATTCATTCGGAAACACTAGATAAATATTCAATTTGAACCTTTAGTATTCTCCCACAAATAATCTATTAATGCATTACGAAGTGAAAAATGAGCATCTTTGTCCTTAATTCTTCTATGCCGAGCTAAAAATTCTTGAAATTGTTGATTTTCATCTACTGCAATTTCTACTGTTGGAGCTGGACCTTCTAAATTATCTTGAATTGGTGCATTAAGATTGCGCTCATCCTCGATTATCATGTTGTGCAGTATAATACATGTAGTTATTATATCATGTAGTCATTATTCGCACCTTTTAATTTTAACATTTAATATTTTATATTTGCACCATTCATTTTATGAGATAATTATATATTTTTTGTATAATTAACTTATAATAAAATTAACTTATAATTTTACATAAAAATAATAAATGCACAAAAATTAATTTATCAAGATTATACGCCAAAGTTAAGAATAATATTAATATTATAAAGGCATTACATAAACATAATAAGGCATATATAAAGAGATAAATTAAAAGATCAAATAATAAAAAATTAATGAATAGTAATGGTGGAGATGAATAGAGTATCCCCATATTTGAGGAAACACTATTCATCCCCTATTTTGGGGAAAAAAATGGGGACGGGTTGGAGCAAAATTTCTCCAAATATTTCTCCCATTATTTGGGATGAGGGCAAGGTTGGAGATGCCCTAAGAAGTTTGGGGAGAGGTTATTAGGTAGGATATGACGCACCTGGAGCTGACTGAGGACATGACACTAAATGGGAATGTGTAGAGGTCGAGAATTATTGTAGAAGGCTAGTAGGTAGTCGAGTGTTTCTCTTTGTCTTACCCAGTTCGCTAGCATTAGTGTTAGTAGGATATCTTGACATTTTTATGCTTCAATACGACATAAGAAGGGGGTTGATTTGTGTGGTGTCCAATTGTTCGCTTGAATAGATTATAGAAGAACCCGGTTCTTCTATGTGTTTTTTATACTACTGTAATGTAGAAAGTAAAGAACATAAGTATTTTTTACGTGAAAAACACCCAGCTCAAAAGGTGAGAAACGTAAAAATAGCACGATATAACTAGTTTTCGGGTTGGTCATTCAAAAATAGCCAGCGTTTACCAAGTCAATGAAAAGTAACCACTATTTTGCTGCAATAGAGATCGGTCCAGCATAATATACTAGAGTTCGATGCTCCTGTATAAGAACTCCAACATATTATGCTGGACTGGTATACTTTGCTGGCTCCAGTATAATATACCAGAGACCGGAGCACCAGTGCTCCAAACTTCAGTATATTATGCTGGACCGACATACTTGTTGGAACTCCAATATATTATACTGGAATTCTAGTATTCTTATGCTGGAACTCCATCATATTATGCTGGAATTCTAGTATACTTATGTTGGAACTCCATCATATTATGCTAGAGTACCAATATATTTATCCTCGAACTCCAATATAATATGCTGGAGTTCAAGTATACTTATGCTGGAACTCCAGCATAATATGCTGGCGTATTTTTCGGGTTTTGAATAGTGTGTTCGTTAAGATTTATCTTTACATGAAAAGTGGCTAAATTTCAATTACTTTTGAAATTGGGCTATTTTTGAACGACCAATTGTAAATCTAACTATTTTTGAATTTCTCCCTGAAAACACACAGTAGGATTTTTCCCAACACTTCACTAAATCACTGAGTCAAAATAGCGTTTAGAAAACTCTTATAAACTTAAGGATTACTTCTCACCCTTTGTGGCAACAAGCCTCAGACTATTGTGACAATTTCAAGTTAACTCTAACTTGAATACTACAACTCAAAGTGCCTAGTACAAATGCTTCTACAGAAAGCTGAAGCTACAACTCAAAAGTCCTACTATAATTGACATAGAATAAAAGACAGATACTTGGAATTGGTTCTTCTATCTGGTTCATGTAACTTCAAGTTCGCACACTTGAATCACACAAGAATTGCTTGCAAAATGCCTTGTTATTTTGCTCTTAACTCTCATTTGACTTCAGCGTTTGTGCGTGTCTATAAAAGAGAATATCCTTAGATATCCTTCTTTTGCTTCAGTAAGTATCCAGTCTAACCTCGAACAAATAGTAACGAGGGGTCGCTTGATACTTACTAGGGTCAATAAAATAATATAATTAAAATGTTATGCTAAGCATGGATATCATGAATCATACTGACAGTTTAATAACAGGAAGTGATAAGTTCTTCTTTCATAAATAAGATTTCAAATTTCAGTCATATCATTTAACCACTTACATGTCAAGGCATTTAAGCAATATAAATCACAAAGAATTTCCAATAATTAACATGCGCGATTATGCCGAGATCGCACGGTCCGATCCAACATCATATTAAAATATGCACTATCAGAGGGTCGAACAACACGAACCATAGATGCATCTATTTACTATCAAGGCGCTCGGCCCGATCTAGAAATAATAATTTGTTTTTCAGAAACACACATTTTCCATTTACAACCAAGTATTTCATATAAATCCTCAAGTAAGTGAGTCTAACCTTCTATAATTATTTTATCATTTCCAGCATGACTTAAGTGATTATAACAGCAAGTAAGGATGCAAGCATTTCAAATATAGCATGATATGAGTCCTAAACTACCCCGCAATAACATAATAGTAGCCACGTACATACTCTTGTCACCACGTATGTACGTAACCCCACAGATAGGTACAACCATTTATTTAATTCACCTATGTGGGTTAATTCCTCTTACAAGATTTGAAAGGAAACATACCTCATCTCAAAGCCTACTTTCCAATTCAAGAACATGTTCAAACCTCCAAATTTGACGCTAAACGACTCAAAACTAGTCAAATATTACATAAAATAATCAATTTATGCTAAAAAATAATAATTCTACCATTTAAGTAATGACTCAACCTAAATTGTAAGATTCTTAAGAATCATCTCCGGGCCCACATGCTCGGATTCCAAATATTTTTAAAAGAAGTTGTTACCATAACCTTAGGAACAAAGATATATGATTTCTACTAAATTCCATAATAAATTTCGTGGTTAAATCTCATTTTTATCAAAACTCTAAGTTTTCACCTAAACCCATGATTTTCAATAGTTTACATGTTATAATATATCCATAAACTATGTATTTGACTCACATTGTGTAGACATTACTTACCTCAAAGTGCTAAGTCGAAATTTCCTCTTTGAGAGCTCCCCAATCGCCAAAATGTGCAAAGAATGTGAGAAAAATGCCTAACTCCCGTATTAAATGAAGGCCATTTCCCCCAGCTTTTCCGCACCTGCGGTGCATGGGCCGTACCTACGGATCCGCTTGTGCAAAATTGGCTAGGCCGGCCGGGGTCGCTTTTGCAGACGGGCTCCCACTCCTGCGGTCCTGCTTCTGCGGAAAATGAGTCGCATCTGCGGAACCTGGCTCCTCTCCTTGTGCCGCATCTGCGAGGCATTGCCTGCACCTGCGAGCTCGCAACTGTACCTGACCAACAGTAGGTTTGGTAATGACAACAGCTGGAGCTTCAGCTCTTGCTCTAAACTTCCAACTTGGTCCAGCGCCATCTGATTGACGCTTGGGGCCTCCGGGCCCCCGCTCAAATGTACCAACAAGTTCAAAATCATAAAACGGACTTGCTAGAACTCTCGGAACTCCCGAGATAACATTAAAACTAATAATCACACCCTAATTCCAATTGAATCAAACTTAAGAACTTCAAGTTCTTCAATTTACTTCCAATGCACCGAAACGTACTTATACTATTCAAAATGACACTAAAATTTGCATGCAAGTTTTAAATGACATTACGAAACTATGCCCGATCTTGAAATTCTGTTTGGACCTCGATATCACAAAAACCGGCTCCAAACAAAATTTAAAGAACTTTCAAAACCTTTATGAACCAACTTTCACTATTAGGTGCCAAAACGCTCCCAGGTTATCCAAAAACCAATACGGACACATGCCCAAGTCCAAAATTATCATACTGACCTATTAGAACTGTCAAATCCTGATTCTGAGGTCGTTTACTCAGAATATTGACCGGCATCAAACTTGGCCTTTTAAGCCAACCTTAAGGAACCAAGTATTCCGAGTTCAACCCGAACTTTTCTAAATCCCGAACTAACCATCCCCGCAAGTTGTAAATAAGTTAAAGTAAGTACGGGAGGTCTTATTAGGGGAACATAGTTATAGGAAGCAAAACGACCGGTCGGGTCGTTATAATGATTACCTAGAGTTCTAAATCTATACTCTTCCTTGGTGGAAGAGGTATTGTTATCTTCAAATTATAACTTTTCCCTTATCTTAGATAGAGTTCTCTTCACATAATGAGTCCTGATCCTTATCAAATATGCAACCTTTTTGTTTAGGAAATATCCAATATAACCATTTATGCTTATCTCATTCACGTGCATGCCTTGTGCTCGAATCTGCCCGTGTTTGTATACACTGTGTATGTATCTTGTTCATGCGTGTGTTTTTTTGTCAATCATCAAAACAAACTTACTTAGACCAACAAATTCTCTCTTTTTGATGATGACAAACTTCGTGCTTTTCATAAGCATGAAACCTGTTTCAACTTAGCTCGATGTCAACAGAATTTTAGAATATATTCCATTTAAAGACACAAATTATCAATGACTTTGTTCATTAGGTTATAAACATCATATTGCAAAGTAAAAAGCATAAACTATTTTTCCCTTTTGACATCATTGAAAAGTTGCATAATTATGTTAGATAATCACCTTTAGCATATCTTACTCATAGCCATTTAGGAATCTTCAAATGCAATCATGGAGTCAAACATCACTTATCAATATAATGATATTATCCATCTAAGAATTATCAACAAATAATTATAACATAAAATAGTAGATTATCATTGATACGAGTCATCCACATAGCATAGAAGGAAATACATTTACTGCATCATGAGCAAAAAAACAAAAAAATCCCATCTGGGTCACTGGTTTTCTAACTAGGCTTGGAAGGTTTCAAGGATGGGAAGGACAACGTTCTTGATTTCTGGATTGAAGCAGCTTCAACATGTCATGAAGAATTCCTTTATTCTTCCCATTTTTCTTCGCGAGTTCAGTTCTGCGAGCATTCCTCTTACTTTCTACTTCATCCAGCCTCTCAATCTCAGCATCCTTAGCCCCACTCTCCTGTACCAAGGCTCTCACTTTGTTGTTCACAAGCACCCGCTTGGAAGAACCAGGTTCTTTGGTAGTAGCATGGACTTCCTAATCACAAGCAGTGAAGGTGTAGGCCCCAAAGTGACCTTTGCTTGTGCTAACATCCCATTTATTTAGGGGAAGCTTGAGGTGAGCCGACATAGTGGTGAGAATGAAACCATATGGTATGACATGAGTTTTGATGCCATTTAGCACCCTATCAAGGAGCTGGATGATGAAGCCTAACCAATTTATCTTCCTCTCATTATCCAGGCATTCCATAAGGACTAGGTCCATGAAAGTGGTACCGTGTGTTTTTTCATGCCTGGGACACACAGCCTTGTTAATAAACTTGAAGAGCAATTTATGGGAATGGTTCATCTCACTTATGTACATAGCCTTGGGTTGTAACTCTAACTCATTATCAATAAACCTTTTTGTAATGGCAATAGAGGTGGGGAGTTTTTCTAGGCTTGGCCATTTCAACTTCTTGTAGTTATTTTACCCTTTAGCAGGTACCCCTAGAATTTCTCCCAGCTCCTTGTCGTAAAAGCACACAGGCACCCCATAACCACACTGGTGACCCTACCACTGTTGATTTCACAATTTTCCATGAACTCCACAATCTCAGTTTTGGCTAGTCTTTCTTCCAAATGAAGGACCATGCCCTTCCAACCCTGAAGTTCTAGCTTCTCCAGCAGCATCATAATTCCATCTTCCTCCAAGTCCCTAATACGACTACACTTCAAGATTGTTCTCTTGCCAAACTTCACCATCTTGTCCTGTTCTTCATCAATTTCCTTTTCTTCTTCCTCCACTACTTGCACTTTTCTAGATTTCCTAGCAGACTTAATTCTTTTTCCAAGGTAGAAGGATCTGCATAAACAGTAATTGACGGAGACTTCTTTTTGTAAGTATTTCTTTTTTTGCCTTTGGAGTCACAAACTCTACCTCCTCTGCCTTGTCTTCATCATGAAGAACCATGTCCATCTCCTCAACTTCAATTGATTCTACAGGCTCAATCACTTTCTTCTTTCCCTTTGCAAAACTTTTATTTTACTCTCTTCTAAAGATCTTTCAAGTTCAGCCTCACAGTGCACTCTTCTTCTTCTGACTCCTTTTAGCTCTACCTCTTGTAGGAGGAGTCTCTACAGGGCTAGAAGCGGCATCCTTTCTCTTGTTATTTGCCCTAGCAGTTCCAGAGATTTTAACTACTGAACTTTTCTTCTTTTTTCGATTGTATATGTAAGACACTCATTTTAGTAAATCTTCAAGGAGTTCTTGCACAGATGGAACATGTTCTTGGAACATCTTCCTCAATCTAACCAGCCCTTCCACTGCACTTGTATCACTAAATCCACTACCTCCTTCTTCTTTCCAACTTTTTTCCTCTTCAACTTCTTCCTCATTCCATAAAATCATAGACCATGTCTCCTTAGTCAACCCAACATGAGTAGGTGAAGATTCAACCACCCCTTCTTTTCCCTTACCCCTCACACCACCTTGAGCGTCCTCACTCTCTTTCAATTTTGTTTTTTTAAATAATTTTTATCACTAATTCTTTCAAACTCAGTTGTTTCTACCCCAATAATAGTAGAAACCAGTACAAATATGTTCTCCAAATATTTAGAAGCTCTAGTAGTTATCTCACACACAGTATTAGGATCAGATGTTACCTGCTCTTTTTCAGATAAAACAATTTCTTCCCCCTTAGTTGTAGACTTATAGGATTCTTTAGATTTTTTGGGTTCTTCTGCCTGGCTTGCTTTCAATTGTTCATTTATTTTCTTGATTTGTTCACTACCAATGACAGTCTTGTGAGCCAGACTCTTGATCCTTCCTTTCTTAGAGATAGGATTGGTTAAGAGTGTGATCGAAGGTATAGATGTATATTCATAGGGTGGTGAAGAGGGGATTTGAGATAGCTTTGCCATTGATATGTGTGGATCGGATCTGTGTGTGGAAGAGATGAGAGAAGATAGAAAGAAGTATGGCGGTTGGATAATTAGAAGTGAGGAAATGGGTAAGGCCAAATAAATTGAAGGAGGGAGAGTTTAAGTGGGAAACGACAAATTTTTAGCAGCTCATTAGTCTAATCAAACCGTGGAAGTCAGTTTGAAATGACATTGGAGTCTTTCCTGGAATATAGGCAATTATGACGCGCGAGACTATCTTTAGGTGAAACTGGTTCATTTGTAACACATAAACTTAAGGGAGGTTTGGATTAAATGATACGCTTTTCTTTATCATGATCCAAATACAATTATTTTAAAATATGAGAAGTGGAGAGTACATACCATGTAATCATGATGAGCCAAGTTCTTCACTGAGAATTCTCTTGTATAAGTCTAAATTTTTTAAGAAAATAAGGATAATATCATTATAGATTAATGAGACATTTTCGCACATGGCACAATAGTATACTAGTGAAAGTATGAGACTAAGCAAAATCTGATCTAATTATGTACAAAATTCATAGATTATTATTCTTATTATTGAGTTAGAACCTGTTCCTTTTAGGTGGCCTTAATCATTCGTAATTCTAGGCAATTCCTTTCAAAGTGATCTCTACTTGATGCTTTTGTGAAGATGTCAGCTGTTTGCTAGTCAGTAGCAGAGAATTCCACAGTGATCGAACCTTTTTCATAGTTGCCCCTCAAAAGGTGATGCCTAATATCTATGCACTTAGTTTTGCACCGGGTTCTTGGTCATACTAATTGCACTGATGTTGTCACAAAAGATTGGGATACAACCTACATCAATTCCAAAGTCCATTAATTATTGTTTCATCCACAACAATTGAGCATAACATGAGGCAACATGCACATACTCAGCTTATAGACAAGACCACTTAATTTTACTTTTTGGTGGCTCAAGACACAAGACATGAGCCAAAAAATGTGTCATACCTGTGGTGATCATTCTATCCACAAAAACACCTGCATAATCAGCATCAGTATATCTTAATAAGTTGAAATTATTACCTTTTGGATCCCATCGACAGAGATCGGTGGTGTCTTTTAGGTATCTAAAGATCCTCTTGAGAGCAGTCAAGTGAAACTTCTTTGGATTTTCTTGAAATCTAGCACAAATACCTACATTGAAAAACTATATAAGGTAGACTAGCAGTAAGGGTTGCAAGTGGGATGGGCCGGGCCCTAAATAGGCCAAACGAGCAGTCTTGCGGGCCACGATCCCGCGCCGGTCCTGGTCCTTAAGTAAATGGGCTAAACAATCCTAAGCTAAACATGCTTTTTGTAGGAACCGGCCCAGAACTTTGGGTCCCGGGTAGCCGAGCCCACGGTATAAAATGGCTAAATGGGCCCAACGACTAAGCAGTAATTTTTTTTTAAAAATTAAATAGAACATTGAAACAAAAAGATGTTAAAAAACATCTAAGGCAATGTCTTGTAATTTTACTATAGAATTATGATCTAAATTTTTAATTCAAATTTTTTTAAAGAAAAAAATATTGTAAAAAAATATTTAAAGCAATGCCTTGTAATTTTAATACAACAATAAGATATATGACAATATATTTCTTAGTCTCCCCCTCCTCCAGAATGAAAACAACAAGGTGTTAATGCTACAACTGAGAAGAAAAACTAAATAATCAAGAAATACCAAAATACAAGTTACATAATACATACTTATTTTTTTCTTACAAGTTACATGTTATCTCTTACAAATTTCATAAATCCTTCAAGGTTCGGAGAAAGTTTCGTTAGTGGTGGTGGAAGCTTAGTTTGGTCATCTTCGCTTCCATTGTCTAGCAAAGCACCATCCTCAGCAGGTTCAACTAGCATTTCTTCGTAAACTTACCTATGGTTGTGATTCAGCGAGTCCAAAATTTCTTCTTTCTGAACGGCTCCAATCTTTGGAAAGTACTACATCTGTTTCAAATTAGATGAAGTACTTTCCTTTTTAGTCTGTTTCAAAATAAATGACACATTTTTAAATTTGGAAATAAGTAAATTTTAAACTCGCCATTTTACCCTTAATGAGAAGCTTTCATAACCATACAAATGTCATGGCCCCACAAAACTTTTACCTCTTCAGCTTTTAAGATCACAAGTTTCAAAAGTCTTTTTTTTCTTGAACTTCGTGCCGAGTCAAACTACCTCATCTAAATTGAAATGGAGGGACTTTTGATATTTCATAGCTATCCCTCATAGACTATCTACGATCACCGATTTCAAATCTTGCTTGACTGAAAGGGCTTTCGATGCCACTGTTGAAGCTTGAAAGTTTAAATGTCTCAGACTATCCTTGAAAGAACCTAAAAGTGTATTTCTTTGTCCTTCCACTATTGAAAGTATTTTCCTTTATCATTCCACCATTGCAAAATAGCAAAGGGCTGACAATAAACTATACTGTATGTCGTGAAGCAATTATTCTATAAGCCATTATGCGTTTTGCATGATCTAATCCTCATCAATCCAATGATATATAATAGTAAGGTTGTCACAGTCGTTGTTACTTCTACCAATATCAGTTATTATAGCAACACGATAATTTATATGAGTAAATAAATTCACCAATGTTGTATATATTCATGCTTATAAGAGTGGAACGAGTTTACTGAATTGACAAAAACTTGTTAAAAATTGATTATTGTTGAAGACTCCAAATCACCAGCTTCACAATTTTTTCACAAATTGTAACAACCTTAATATTTTTTTCAGTATTTTCTGGAATAAAGTAAGCAATAGTAGCAACCTCATAATTTTTTCACTATATTTTCTTGGATAAACTAAAATATTGTAACAAGTATAGAAGAAAATTAGAGAGAAATTTTGATAGACTGATATTGACTTTGTAAGAATACTTAAATAATGATGTGGTATTTATAGTAAAAATAGGAAAAAATATAATAATAAAAAAGTTGGGGTAAAAAATTAGTTGTGGGGGGAGGGGCTTTAAATGGATATTCTTTAAATACCCAATCACTAGTTTTTCAACACCCAATGGGAATTATTTTTAAAAAACTAAACCGCTCATTTTTCAAAAAGATTTCTGTTGGGCCCGTTTGTCCTGCCAAGGGACCGATCTCGATCTCGATCTCTTGGCGAGCTAAATGGGTCCGGTCTTAATGGTTCATAGCTAAAACTCGTCCCACAAAACCTGTACGAGCCCACCTCTAATAGGCCAAATGGTCCCATCCCACTTAGCCTGTGGTTTCGGGCCCATCTCGGCTCATTTGCCACCTTATCTAGCAGTGAGATACAACAAAGAGCCAATCATTGCCCTATACATCTTCTGATCAACAAATAAACCAGGTTCATTTATATCTAATTTTGTGACTAGTGCAATATGAGTTTCTATTTCTTTGGAGCCTTCTATTTTAAACAAGCAACTCTTTCATATACATTTGCTGATGGATAATACTTCTATTTGAATTTTATTTAATTTTTAAGCATAGAAAGAAATTAAGCTCACACCATCATACTCATTCCAAATTCACTCCACATTAGCTTAGCAAGATCTTTACTTAGCTTATCTTTAGTTGCTCCAAAGATGATATCATCAACATATATTTGAACTACAAAGAGATCTTTACCTTGTTTTCTTTCAGGAACAAAGTGTTGTCAATTTTACCTTTCTTGTATCCATGCTCAAGCAAGAATTTAGACAATCGTTCATACCATGCTCTTGGAGCCTACTTGCCCATAAAGTTACTTGTCAAGCTTGTACACATGATCAGGACATTCCTTGCTCTTAAAGCTAGGAGGTTACTCGACGAAAACTTCTTCTTTTAGACAGCCATTGAGGAAGACACTTTTTACATCCATCTGATGGAGAGTAAATTCCATGAAAGATGCAAAGGCTATAACAAGTCTAATTGGTTTCAATCTTACAACTAGAGCAAAAGTTTCATCATAGTCTATGCCCTCCTCTAGACTATATCCTTTAACCACTAATCTTTCTTTGTTCCTTGTATTTATTCCATGTTCATCAGGTTTGTTTATGAAGACCTATTTGATTGCAATTACTGAGTTGTCCTTGGGTATTGGTTCAAGATGCCAAACTTGACTTCTCTTAAATTGGTTGAGTTCATCTTGTATTGTATTCACCTAGTCTGCATCCTGCAAAGCCTCAATAATAGTTTTCTGTTCAATAAGAGATAAAAAGAATCAAAAGCACAAAGGTTATTTAAATGGGATATGGTTTTGATTCCAGAGGTTGGATTAATGATTATGTTCTCAATAGGATGAGAACTTTGATACTTGTGAGGTTTCACAACCAGCTGATTTCCCTTATATGTTTCTTTAATGTTCTGTTGCTGAGGAATAGCTTCATGGACATGTTCCCTCGAGGTTTGAGGATCAGTTCCTCTCTGTTCAGTTGCCGTGGGTGGAAGGACCTGTTCCATCACCTGTTCCTTTCTCTGGTGCAGCTTCCGTTTGGGTTGTAGTTTCATTTGAGTTTCTTACCAGCCCAATTACATCATCATCCTATTTTTGCCTCTTATAAAGAATATTAGTTTCATAAAAAATTACACATATATACTTTCTTCTACTCACATAGTTTATTTGTTATAAATCTTTTAAGCTTTACTATGTGAACACTAAGAATACCCCCTCATCACTTGTGGGATCAAACTTACCTAGGGAGTGTATTCCATTATTGTGCACAAAGAACTTGCATCCAAATGCCCTATGATGGAATATATTTGATTTTCTCCCTTTAAGTAACTCATAGGGAGTCTTATCAACAAGAGGTCTAGTTATGCACTTATTTATGATGTAGCATGCAATAGTCACATCTTCTGCCCAGAAGCTATAGGGCAGTTTACTTGTAAGAACCATAGTCCTAGCCATTACTTCCAATGTCTTATTCTTTCTTTCAACTAATCCATTTTTGTTGTGGAATCCTAGGAGCAGAAAATTATGATTATACCATGCCCATCATAAAATTCAGTAATTTTAGCATTTTTGAATTCAGTACCATGATCATACCTAATTGATGCAAGTTGATTACCTAGTTGTTTTTGCATTTTTCTAACAAATGAAGTGAACATGTCAAATGCTTCATATTTAGAAGTTAAGAATAATGTCCAGGTAAACCTAGAGTAATTATCAACAACCACCATAACATATCGCTTACCACCTCTGCTCAATGTTCACGTTGGTCCATAAAGATCCATATGGACCAGGTCCATAATCCTAGTAGTACTTACCATTTTCTTGCTCTTGAATTAGGATCTTACATGTTTCCCCCTTACACAAGCCTCACATGCTTTGTCTTCCCTGAACTTAAACGTTTAACATGCCTATCACCAAGTCCTTGGAGACTAGTTTGTTGAGTTGGCTTAGACTGGCATGTCCAAGTCTCTTGTGCCAAAGGAGGGGATCATTATCCAACACACATAAGCAAGTGAGTTCATTATCTGAAAGTGTGGATAGATCCACCACCTATATGTTATTCACTCTCTTTCCATACAAAACTATTTTTTCAATGGTAAGATTTATCACAAAGCATTTTGTAGAGGTGAAGGCTACCATGTTACCTCTACCATACAAGTGTGATACACTTATTAGACTGTACTTCAGTCCATCTATCAGGTAGATATTCTCAATAGAATGAGAATAAGTTTTACCTATCTTTCCAACTCCAATGATCTCACATTTCTTTCAATTTTAAATGAGATATTACCTCTTTTAAGGTCCTCAAGTGAAAGAACTGGTTCTTGCTTCCTATCATATGCGTTGAGTACCCATTGTCCATATACCATATCTGGCTGCTCCCCATCACTTGGAACCATCAAAAAGAAATAAAGGGTTAGTCTTAAGAATTCAGACTAGTTTGGGTCCCTTTCTATAAGCAAAGGGATGAATCAAATTCTTTTTAACCCAACTTGGCAACTTATTTTTCCCTAGAACAAAATTTTGTTCTTTTGACTTGCCTTCTTGTTTGCTGTGCATTCACTCTATTAGTGACCAACATTACCACAGTGTGTGCAAATCTTGTTCTCATGGAGTGTGAGGTACTTGTTTTTTGGATCCCACTTAGGTGCAGAGTTCCCAAATCCAAGCCCTCTTCTGTTTCTACTATGATGTTCTTATAGTCATGAAAGTACATTAGAGGACCTGTTCCATTTACAAGTTCTATCTAGCTCATGCTTGACCTTGTTCAGATTCTTCTTTAAGACTCTTTCCAGTTCATCCCTATTATATAACTCATCTTTTATTTTTCCTATATTTTGTTCTAAAGTAAGTTGTGTGCGATGAACTGTCTTTTTGCACACTCCGAATTTCAATTTTAGATTTTTAGATCTAAGTTCTAGGATAGTTTTATCAAGTGCATGAACCTGGTTTTTCAACACAATATTTTTACTTTCCATTTTACAAGCCTAAAGTTATAGATTTTTGTACTTAGCTTTCAAAATCACACATTCTTTTTACACCTATTCCTTTCCATTATTCACATACTCAGATTCATCAGTTAGCTCTAGTAATAACTCAGATAATCTTTCTTTTGCCAAAGATTTAATCTTGTCCTTGAGATGTTTACCTCAGTTTCTTCATCAGCTTCTCCAATGGACATAAGTTCTCATTCATCATCATCATCATCATCATCATTTGAGCTTTCTTCCTAAATAGCAACCATAGACTTGATTGACCCTTTGTTGTTTCTTCTCTTAGGTTGAACCTGTTCCTTCTTCGTGTTCCTTCATTCAGCTCTTTCCTTCTTACATTCAATTTCCCACAAAGGCCAATTTTGATCATTTGATTAGTCTTTCCACACTTGTAGGAGCCATCATTGGTTTGCTTCTCCGTAGCTCTGGCCTTGCTGTAGCTTCCGCTTCTTGAAGTACCCTTTCCTCTCCATAGGTAGTTCTTGAAGTCTTTGGTAATCATTGCCATTTCATCATCTTTCAGATCATAACCTTCAGTGATTCTGAGTGCCAAGCTTCTTTCCTTCATGGGTACATCCATTTTCATGGTTTATCTCCTAATTTCATAGGCGGTGAGATTACCAATCAATTTATATTGTGCGAGAGTGGAAATATTCTTTGATCCCTGGATAGCAGCGATGTTGCTTTTGTAAGTGATTGGCAAGAACCTGTGAGTATCTTCTTAATCTTTCTTCTTCAGGAATAATCCTTCCAAGAGATTTTAGTTTATTTGTCAATGTAGTGAAACTTATGTACATCTCCTGAATGGTTTCTCCGTCCTTCATAGCAAAATTCTCATATTGAAAGTACAATAGAGTTCCACTAGATCTCTTTACATGAGTTGTTCCTTTATATACCACTTGCAATGTGTCCCAAATTTGTTTAGCAGTGGAAAAACCTTGGATTCTACTGTGCTCATCTGGTCCAAGTCCACAAACGAGCCATTTCTTGGCTTTTGCATTCTTTTCCCGCTTCTTCAGATCCTCATCATTATAATCAAATCTTGTCTGCAAGATCTACTCTTTCAATATTTTTTTTCAAAGTAGCCAGTGGACCATCAGTTACTATGTACCATAGCTCATAGTCCTCTCCCTGTATGTAATCTCTCATTCTTTTCTATAACCCATGCTGCTACCAATTGATTCTTTATACTTCAATACCATACGGGGGAGGGGGTGACTTGTGTGGTGTCCAATTTTTTGTGTGCACAAATTATAGAAGGACTTGGTTCTTTTATGTGTTCATTATACTACTGTTGCGGAGTAATAAATGCAAAAATTAAAGAACACAAATAATAAATGCTGAAGTGTATGCTCAAAATTTGATTTTAGAACTTGTAATAGGCAATCTGAGCCCTAGGTATATTGGGCCTTGTTGAGATCCTTGACAGGATTGGTGAGGTTTCCTACAACTTGTATTGCCACCTAATTTGTCTGTAGTTCATCTAGTGTTCATATTTCTATGCTCCAGAAGTATTATGGTGATGCATTTCATGTTTTAGACCTCACCATTGTCTAATTGGATGAGGATTTAACTTATATTGAGGAGCCGGTGGTTATATTGGACATACATGTACGGAAGTTGAGGTCAAACAACAAAGCTTCAGTGAAGGTTCAATAGAAGGGTCATACAGTGGAGGAGGTGACCTGGGAGACCGAGCATGACATGTGAAGTCGTTACACTCATCTATTCATCGCTCCAGGTATGTCCTTATGCACCTTCGAGGAAAAACATTTGTTTTAAGAGGGGGAGAATGTAACGATCTGATCGATTATTTTGTGTAATTGTGCCTTAATTATAAAAATTACTTTGAAATTCATGTATTTTTAGTTTCACGACCCATTTTCCCTAACAGGTCATGATGGCGCCCGACACTGTTGTCGGGCCATTCAACTGTTGAATTTGTGATTTAAGTTCTTATTTTACCTTTGCTAAAACAGATATAGTAGAATTTTAAAATTTAAATCCAAGAGTAGTAATGATTAATAATGTAGCAAAAATAGTTATACAACCCCCAAAAATAAATATCTACTACAGTGTGTGACAAGACCTAATGTCACAAGTACATGCATATAGTAGAATGTACAACAACATCTCTATCCTACTGTCTAAAATAAGGGAAGACAAAAAGAAATACAAAAGAAAACTCCATCCAGCTGCTGAGCTGTGTAGGAAGGGAAACAACTCACCGTAGAATTCTCTATCGCAGCTCAATGGCGAACACCGAATTGATAACAAGACGAATCAGCCTCAGACCCTCTACATGTAAGTACAAAAGCGTAGCATGAGTACATAAATAATATGTACCCAGTAAATATCCCGTCTTATCTGAAGTAGAGACGAGAGGTCGACTTGATACCTACTAGATCAAGATAATATCATAAAAAGCAATGTACAATATAAAGCGTTAATAATGCAATTACACAACAATTACAATAGGAGTCGAAATCATGCTCTTAATCATATTCCTTTTATCATTTCCCCTTCTTTCACACAATTAACAATTAATCTTGAAATGTCTTAACTCAAGTACATATATCATGCGCAATCATGCCGAGGTCGACAGCCCGCTCCAACAGAATATAAATTGTGCACTGCCGATGGTCGAACGATCCAAACCATAGATGCATTTATTTAACCGAGGTGATCGTCCTGATCCACAAATATCAATAAAACATCAAGAATTTATGCAAGGCTCATTTATACACGAGGAAATCTTTACAAGTTTCAATATTGTATTTTCATTTTCCATTCCTCCCTAGTCTCTAGCATATCATGAAAGATCGTATTGATAATTCATATAAAAGATAACTCAAATTAGGCATGATGTGGGTCCTAAACTACCCAATAATTTAATTTTTAGTAGCTACGCACTGACTCTCGTCACTTAGTATGTAAGTATCCCCCGCATTTAACAACAAATTGTCATTTATTAGTCCTAAGGGGACATTTCCCTCTTACGAGGTTAGGAAGGAGACCCACATCGCTCAAAAGTGCACTTCTAATATCAATAACAGGCCCCAAACACTCAACGCGAAGCCGGACGAGCTCAAACTAACTAAACAACGTAAGAACTAGTCAACAAAGGCATGCAAGGTTGAATTCTAGCTATTTAAGTGATTTTCCAACCCTTCCCATAAGTTTCCTAAATTTCGACCCCGGGCCCACATGCTCAGAGTTCGAGAATTTTTGAAGGAAGTTTGTTCTATCACCTAAGGATCATAAATATACGATTTCTAGTTCATTACATGGCAAATTACATAATTAAGTCTTGATTTTTATTAAACTCTACGTCTAGCTCTAACCCATTGATTTTACTTAATTATTAGTGTTGAAGCTACCTAATGTTCATGTATTTGAAGTAAAAGTAAGTGGGGATTACTTACCTTGCAATAATATATTAAAACCCCCTCTTTGGAATCACCAAAATCGCCCAAATGTGTAATGAGAAATGAAGGAAACGGAGTTGGGTTAGTATTAAATGAACCCCTCTGCCCTAGCTATTTTCACTTCTACGGGTGGATTTCCTCTTCTGCGGAAAATGGCCGCTTCTGCGGCTTTTGCTAACTGGGGCTGGACCGCTTTTGAATTCTGGGCCCCGTATAGACGAAACCTCTTCTGCGGTCCCTGGGCCGCTTCAACGGTTTCCCCTGACCTACCCATACTTCATTTCTGTGATCATCTGACCGCTCCTACGGTCCCGCTTCTACGGTCCAAGAGCCGTAGAAGCGGTTATGACAAAAGCAATAGATTTGGTTCCTTTCAAATTCCAAACTTCACTCGAACCTCGACCATTTGACGGTCAGGGCTCCCGAGCCCCGCCCGAACATACTGATAAGTCTAAAATCACGATGCAGAGCTAATCGAACCCTTGAAACATTTAAAACAACGTTAAATCAAGGAATCAACCCCAAAACCAAATGAATCAAATCATTGAATCTTCAAGTTCTAAATTTCCTCGTAACGGGTCTAACGCCCATAAACTATTCGGATGGACACCAAATCTTACGAGTAAGTCTTAACTGATATTTCGGACCGGTACCAAGTTTTGGAACTAAAATCCGAGCCTGATACCTAGGAAATCAACGATTACATTGTTTATTTAATTTCATAAAACTTGAAGTTAACAATTTCACAGAAAAAATTTCATTACTCCGGTTAAGGACCTCGAATTTCGATTTCTGGCATACACCCAAGTCCTATATTTTCCCAAGGACCTTTCGGGATCATCAAATCATGAATCGGGGTCCGTTTCCTAAGAAAGTTGACCGAAGTCAAACTTGGCATTTTTAGAAAGACTTAATGAAGCAAATGGACATATTCTTACTCAAAACTCTTCTAACTTCCGAACCACCCATCCCCGCAAGTCATAAATTAGTTAAAGCAAGTGCGGGAAGTTTTATTTAAGGGAACGGAGTTCTAAAATGTGAAACGACTGGTCGGGTCGTTACATTCTCTACCTTTTAAACAAACGTTCGTCCTCAAACAGACATAGAAAAGTACATGGACTGCTGAATAGGTGGGGATATCGGTTCCGCATGTCCTCTTTCGACTCCCAGTTTGCCTCGTCAACCGGTCGGCCCATCCACCTGAACTTCGTAGAAACCGTCTTGGACCTCAACTGGCAATCTGTCTATCGACAATGGCAACTGGCTCCTCCTCTAAGCCTAAGCTATCATCTAACTGAATGGTACTGAAATCCAACACATATGAATAGTCGGCATGGTACTTCTGAAGCATCGATACATGGAAAACTAGATGAACTCTTGATAAACTGGGAGGTAAAGCAAGCTCGTAGGCAGCCTCTCCAACTCTCCTCAACACCTCAAAGGGACCAATACCTTGGGCTTAGCTTTCCCTTCTTCCCGAACCTCAAAAAGCCCTTCACTGCGAGACATTCAAGAGAACCTTCTCACAAATCATGAATGATACATCGTGCTCCTTGTGATCCGCGTAACTCTTCTATCTGGACTGAGCTATGCAGAGCCTTTCCTAAATAAACTTTACCTTATCCAAGGCATCCTGTACCAAATATGTACCAAGTAACTTAGCCTCACCGGGCCATCTCTATGCTGAGCTGATAGATATTATTGTATGCAAACTTCGCAAAGGGCAAGAACTGATCCCACTGCCCTCCAAAGTCAATCACACATGCTCTAAGCATATCTCTAAAATCTAAAATGTCCGCTCCGACTACCTGTCGATCTAAGGATGGAATGTCGTGCTAAGCTCTATGCGGGTCCCCAACTCACTCTGAATAGCTCTCCAGAAACGGAAAGTGAACTGAGGGCCTCTGTCTAATATGATTGAAACCGGTACACGGTGCTACCTGACTATCTCCTGAATGTAAATCTAAGCATATACGTCGGTTGTATAAGTAGTCGCCACTGGAATGAAGTGGGCCGACTTGGTCAACCTGTCCAAAATAACCCATCCTGAATTAACCTTCCACAAAGTCTGCGGCAACCAACCACGACATCCATGGTGATACGCTCCCACTTCCATTCCGGAATGGGCCTCCACTGAAGTAGGTCACCTGGCCTCTGGTGCTCATACTTGACCTGCTGGCAATTTAAACATTTAGCTACATACTCTATAATGTCTTTCTTCATTTTCCGCCACCAGTAATGATGTCTCAAGTCACGATAAATCTGTGTGGCACTCGGATGAATGGAGTACCTCGAACTGTGGCCCTCCTCCAGAATCCTCTCACTCAAGCCATCAACATTAGGGACACTTACACGGCTCTAAAGCCGTAACACACCATCCTCGCCAATAGAAATCTCCTTGGTACCTCCTCGAAGTACCGTCTCTCTAAGTACCTCCAAATGGGGATCATCGAATTGTCGGGCCTTAATCTTCCCAAATAACGAAGACTGAGTGACTACACATGCTAGAACTCGGCTGGGCTCCTAAATGTCCAACCTCACAAGTCTGTTAGCTAAGGACTAGATGTACAAAGCTAATGGTCTCATCTCAGCAGGAATGAATGCCAAGCTACCCATACTCTCCGCCTTTCTCCTCAAGCCATCCACGACCACATTTGCCTTACTTGGATGATAAAGAATGGTAATGTCATAATCCTTTAGTAACTCAAGCCACCTGCACTGCCTCAAATTAAGATCTCTATGCTTGAACAAGTGCTGCAAGCTGCGATGGTCTATATAAACCTCACATGAAACTCCATACAAATAATGCCTCAATATCTTAAGAGCATGAACAATCGCCGCCAACTCTAGATCATGCACATGGTAATTTTTCTCATGGACCTTCAACTGACGTGAAGCATATGCAATAACTCGCCCCTCATGCATCAACATACATCCCAAGCCAATGCGAGAAGCATCACAATATACAGTATACATACCCGAATAAGAAGGCAATACAAGTACGAGTATTGTAGTCAAAGTAGTCTTGAGCTTCTGAAACCTCTCATCGCACTCATCTGACCAACGAAATAGGGCACCTTTATGGGTTAGTCTGGTCAATGGTGATGCAATTGATGAAAAGCCCTGCACAAATCGTTGGTAGTAACCTGCTAACCCCAGGAAACTCCTGATCTCCGTCACTGAAGTAGGACGTGGCCAACTATGAGTTACCTCAATCTTCTTAGGATCAACCTTAATACCCTCCCGTGACATTACATGCCCCAAGAATGCCACTGACTCTAGCAAAAACTCACACTTGGAGAACGTAGCATATAGCTTCTGCTCTCGCATGGTCTGAAGCACTACTCTCAAATGCTGCTCGTGCTCCCCCAGGCTACGCGAGTATATTAAGATGTCGTCAATGAAGACGATAATAAAGGAATCAATATAAGTTCTAAACACTCTGATCATCAAATCACTAAATGTCGCTGGGGCATTAGTCAAGCCAAATGACATCACCAGGAACTTGTAGTGGCCATATCTAGTCTTGAATGCAGTCTTCGGAACATCTGAATCCCGAATCTTCAGCTGATGATACCCTGACCTCAAGTCAATATTAGAGAATACCCTAGCACCCTGTAGCTGGTAAAACAAATCATCAATACGGGGCAATGGATACTTGTTCTTGATGGTGACTTTGTTCAACCGGCGGTAATAAATGCACATCCGCATGCTCTCATCCTTCTTCTTCACGAATAACACTAGTGCACTCCAAGGCGATACACTGGGCCTAATAAACCCCTTTGCTAACCTCTCCTCCAACAGCTCCTTGAGCTCCTTAGGAGCCATACAGTACGGTGGGATAGATATAGGCTGAGTGCCTGTAGCCAAGTAAATACGGAAATCAATATTGCGATCCGAAGGCATGCCTGGAAGATCACAAGGGAAAACATCGGAGAACTCTCGCACCACTGGCACTGAATCAATCATCGGAGACTCAATGATGGTGTCTTAAACATAGGCTAAATAAGCCAAACACCCTTTCTCAACCATGAAATGAGCCTTCAGTAATGAAATAACTCTGCTAGGCATGTCAACTGTGGAACCCTTCCACTATAATCTCGGCAATCATGGCATAGCTAGCGAAATAGTCTTGGTATGACAATCAAGGATGTAGTTATATGGGGATAACCAATCCATGCCTAGAATGACCTCAAAATCAAGCATATCAAGCAACATAAGGTCTGCTCTAGTCTCATAACTATAGAAAGCGACCATGCAATACCAGTAGACCCAATCCACAACAACACAACCACCCACAAGAGTGGACACATGAACATGAACACCTAAAAGCTCAGGAGAAGTAATCAGGAAACTAGAAAACAGAGAGGACACATATGAATAAGTGGACCCTGGGCCAAATAATACTGAAACACCTCTACGGCTGACTGAAATAATACATGTGATAACGGCATTTGAAGCCAATGCATCTGACCTGGCGGGGAGGGCATAGAATCTGGCTGGAACACCGACTGTCTGGCCTCCACCTAACTGAGTAGCAGCTAGTTGACCCATCCATGTGTGGCCTCCACCTCTAGTATGGCCCCTAGCAGTCTGTCCTTCACCTCTGTGTGTCTAGGTTGCTGGTGCTGGAGTCATGGGCTGCTGCCCCTGTTGTACTGCTTTTCCCTTAAGCTTGGGGTAGTATCTCCTCATATGGCCCGTGTCCCCACACTCAAAACAATAGGGTACGGTGACCTGTTGTCCAGATGGCTGAATCTGAAGCCCAGAAGATCCACTAGAAGGAGACTGAATAGCCGGCGAACGGTATAAACTCTCCAACATAGCACTGAAATAGAACTGGAAGAATCCGAAAGACCTGAATACCCACTAGAGGAACCCTGAATAGCTAGCGGGCGATAAGAACTCTCTGGTATGGCGCTGAAATAGGAGCGCGTTGAAGCACCCCGAGCAGGTGGTGGCGCTGCAACTGGGGGCCTACTAGACTGACCCCTCCCAAAGTGACCTCTACCCCTAGCTGGGGCACCTTTGAACTCTCCAGGGAATCTGGCCCTCTTATCCCGCTGCATCTGCTCTCTACCCGTCACACGGTAACCTTCAATCTTGGGAGCAACCTCAAGTACTAGATGATACCAAATGCCCATGTCTACCTCTCGGGCCATACCTGACCAAATAGTAGGGTGTAACCCCGCAACGAATCTCCGTACTCTCTCTGCTTCAGTGGGAAAGTATCATAAGTACATAGCGTGAAAACTCAGAGAACCTAGCCTCGTAATCGGTCACTAACATATGACCCTACTCTAGATGCTCAAACTGATGATGCAGCTCTTCCCTCTAAGAGGGTGGAATGTACAAATCAAGGATAACTGATTGAACTGACCCCAAGTGAGGGGAGGAGAACCTTCTGGTCTGCTAAGGGCATAAGACTGCCACTATCAGCGGGCTCTGCCCTCCAACGGAAAAGTGGTGAAGTTAACTCCATGTGACTCAAGTATCCTCATGTTGTGCAGTCAATCACTGCACTTGTCAATAAAATAATGGGCATCCTCATGACGCTCAGCCCTGAAGACTAGAGGGTGCAACCTGATCCATCTATCCAATAGCTTCTGCGGATCACCGTCCATAGCTGGCCTGGGCTGAGGAGCCACTGCAGCAACTGGCTGAACCCCATCTATGGGTAGTGCACCCGGAGTTTGATAAACTAGAAGTATGACCTGGGGCCTGAGAAGTAGGGTGTATGCTCCCCCTCTTACCTGAGAAGTAGCTAGATCCCCTGGAAATAAACCAGCCTGAGTCATAGTATCCATGAACTGAAGCATGCGGCCCATGACCTCCTGAAATCTCGGTGCTATCGTGAAATCTGCTGGGGTAGGCTTAGCTACAGGTACCAACCATGCTCCTCAATAATGGGATCCACCACTGGTATGAGTGGAATGGCTCTGGGGCGCCCTCATCCCCTACCACAGGCTGGTGCCTCCCCTGACCTCGACCTCGGCCTCTAGGAACAGGGGGAGAAGCTTCTCCCGGGTCCGAAATGTCAGTGGTACGAGTTATCACCATTTGTGAGAGAATAGAAATGGAAATTTAGTACATCAACCACAACACGGTAGGAAGTGAATAAAGAGTGGTCTTTTCTAATACCCTATAGCTTTTCAAAGATAAATTCAGACGTCTCCGTACCAATCTATAAGATTCTATTAGGTTTGCCCGTAACTTGTGAGACCTACGTGAACCTAGGGCTCTGATATCATGTTTCCTAGACCCATTTTCCCTAGAGGTCATGATGGCACACATCACCATTGTTAGGCCAGCCAACTGCGGAATTTGTGATTTAAGTTCTCATTTTACCATTGCCAAAAACAAATATACTAGATTTTTCAAATTTAAATCCAAGACCTGTAATGATTAATAATGTAGCAAAATTAGTTATACAACCTCCAAAAATAAATATATACTATAGTGTGTGCCAAGACCTAGTGTCACAAGTACGTACATCTAGTAGAATATACAAGTGGTTCCTTTCAAATTCCAAACTTCACTCGAACCTCGACCATTTGACGCTCGGGACTCTCGAGCCCCGCCCGAAATACCGACAAGTCTAAAATCACGAGGCGGACCTACTCGAACCCTCAAAACACTTAAAACAATGCCAAATAAAGGAATCAACCCCAAAATCAAATGAATCAAATCATTGAATTTTCAAGTTCTAAATTTCCTCCTAACGGGTCAAAACGCCCTTAAGCTACTCGGATGGACACCAAATTTTACGGGTAAGTCTTAAATGATATTTCAGTCCGGCACCAAGTTTCAAAACTAAAATCCAAGCCCGATAACTAGTAAATCAATGATTATTTAGTTTATTTAATTTCTTAAAACTTCAAGTTAACAATTTCATAGAAAAAATTCATTACTCGGGCTAGGGACCTCGGAATGCGATTCCAGGCATACGTCCAAGTCCCATATTTTCCTATGGACCCCCCAAGATTGTTAAATAAAAAATCTGGGTCTATTTCCCAAGAAAGTTGACTAAAGTCAAACTTGCCTTTTTAGAAATACTTAAAGAAGCAAATGGACATATTCTTGCTCAAAACTCTTCTAACTTCTGAACCACCCACCCCGCAAGTCATAAATTAGTTAAAGCAAGGGCGTGAAGTTTTATTTCTGGTAACGGGGTTCTAAAATGTAAAACAACCAATCGGGAAATTATATTTTGAGTTTGTTTCGTATTGTCAGATGTTATTTTTGTGTTTTGATCGTGCGGGGAAGTTTATATGATATTTTCAGAATTCTGTGGATGTTTGCTTTGGAGCCTTGACTGCTCGGATGAGACTAAGACATGTTTCAGAAGGTTTTGAACTATAAGTCAGTTGATGGTATTGTTGGTGCCAGTTATACAACTGCGAGCACCTGATTCATAATTGCGAAGGTGACAGTATAGTCTCAGATGTCGTAATTACGACTTCTCATTTGAATTCGTGAAGTTTGTTGGCTTTTGACTTAGTTCACATTTGCAAACATTTGTTCGCTTTTGCAAGGTTTCTAGCTTCACAATTGAAAAGCCTTTCATTTCCATTGACATGATGAATGAGGCTGTCAAGGTTCACAAATGCGAGCCCTGGTCCATAATTGTGAGAGTTCCCAAATGCGACAATTGCAGCTAGTAAAAAAGGTCTGGGAGATAGGAATTTTCAAAACATTCTCTCATTTTCAAACCCTAGATTCGGTAAGAGGCAATTTGGAGAGTGTTTTTTATCTACAAAGTTTTGGGGTAAGTGATTCTAAATATATTACATCAATATATCTTAGATTTTAACATCAAAATCATGTGAATCAATGCGAAAATTTGTGAAACTTTGTCAAGTTTTTGAAAAATAAGAATTTGAGTTTTGAGAGTCGATTTGGACTCGAATTATGAAACTAATCACATATATGAACTCACGGAATCATGGGTATTCAGAATTTGCTAGTGGACCCCAGTTTTGACCGGGCGGGCCCCGGGTTTAGTTTTGTTGACTTTTTGGGAAAGAGTATAAAGATTTAGATTTATCAATTGTAATTGAATTCCCTTGCGTTGTTTGATGATATTATGTTGATTTTGGTTAGATTTGAGTCGTGTGGTGGCAAATTTTAGGGGAAAAGTTATTTTCGAGGGTTTAATTGATATAGTTGATACAAGTATCTTGACTAACTTTGAATGGGGAGAACTACCCATTAGGATTTGGGATTGATTGTGTCATTTGTGCTATATGAA
Organism: Nicotiana benthamiana; assembly: GCA_034376525.1. Taxonomy (NCBI): domain Eukaryota; kingdom Viridiplantae; phylum Streptophyta; class Magnoliopsida; order Solanales; family Solanaceae; genus Nicotiana; species Nicotiana benthamiana. Next base: position 41,768,916 of record CM067336.1, read on the forward strand.
AGTCGTGTACGCAAGGTGACAAGTGGGTACATAGGTTGTACGAGGTACTTAACCGCTTTAGGCTACTTAGACTCTTTCCATGATTTAATTGAAATTTCATATCATGTTCTAAATTCTCATTGTCAATATATTCTTGCTTGTGTTAGTCTATCCTTACATGCCTTAGGTGAGTTGTTTAACACTTCTTCTACATCCTAATTGATAAATTGTTCTCATGCCTTATTTGAACTTATTGCCTCTTTTATTATCACATGTTATCTCTTCATTATTGATTGTCATTATTTGGCGTTATTGTTCATATTATCTCTTTCGTTGTAGATTATCATAATTTGAAGTTATGATTCATGTTATCCCTTTCATTGTCGATTTAAATTATTTGAAGTAATTATTACACAATATCTCTTCTATTGTGGGTTATTCTTTTTTAATATCATGGTTACACATTTTCTTTCTCATTGTTGAGTTATTCGTGTTGACGTTATGGAAGACGTATCACATAAGGTGATGTTGTTAATTATTGAGATACCTTTCTTGTTGAGAATTTTACATTAGTTGTTATTGTTGATATTCATGTACATGTTGTGGTGGAACCATGGTTTATTGTTGTAGAAATATTTATATGGTTGATTGTTGCCAAGTTGTGATATAGGGGAACCTGATGCGAGTTGTTATATAGGGGCACCTTTCAACGTATCATTTTTGCATCATTATATTTATATTAATATTTAATAATTTTTCATAATTTTTAGAGCTTTCAATTTATTTTTCTTACACTTAAATTACTTGAATATTTATTAATTTCCCCTTAATTTATTTTGTGATGATTAAATTACTAAAAAATTTTATTTGCATCAATACATATAATTTTGATGTTGTCACACCTCCTTTTTCCTACACCCGGAAGGATACAAAGGAGTTCTTCCAATTAAAGAATAATCAAAATGGGATTATTTCAATTAAAAGATTTAAAGTCGCTATTTGGGAGATTTATGGTGTCCCAAGTTACCGATTCAAATGCCGAATTGAGGAAAGAATTGAATCTGTTTAACAGTCCGTGAACCAAAAATCTGGGTAAGGAATTCTATTAACCTAGGAGAAGGTGTTAGGCATTCCCGAGTTTCGCGGTTCTAGCATGGTCGCTCAACTGTTATATTCGGCTTAATTATATAATTTTATACACGTTCAAATCTATGTGAATTTTTAATTTAACCGCTTTTATTTATTTTTAGGAAGATTGCAACGTTATTAAAATACGTCTTGAACCACGTCACATAAATACACTCGTGGTCCTCGACATATTTTAACATTATTGAGATTTGGATTTGGGTCACATAAATGCGCACCCGAGTTTAGGAAGGTAAATTATTAAAATAACGCCCTTAAAGCAACTACGCATTTGAATATTTGCGAGGGCCATAAAAATTTGCTATATGGAACACCTCGATTTCTAAGGATAAACAAAATTAATTAAATAAGGGCCATGCTATTTAAGGTTTTGTTCGGCACGGTACACCACAAATTATTCAAAAGATTGACAATTGTATACAATGCTTGGGGTAAATGTCTTACTCCTTTAAATTTCGCTATGGATCAAACTACCCATGTTGTATATTCACCAATCCGAGATATGAACTCAAGCTTACCATGATGCCATTACCAAGTTAGGTACAAGTGAGCATATAAATTAGAGTCGGCGTATTTGGATGGTGGAGAGGCAAGGGTATCGCGGGCTAGAGTTGTCTTTGTTTGAGGTAAGTAATTCTTTCAATCTTGGTTCTGAGGGTTCGAAACCCCGAACTATTTGTTCTATAATTACTATTAAGGTGACGCAAATTCCAAGTGACAGGCGTGTGGGCGTGCACCGTGAGAGTCGTGGCCTGGATCATCCCATGGCACTACTTAGTGACCTTTTCTCAGTGATATCTGTGTTGTAATTATGTGATTAAGTTAATGAGCTATACATCATGCTAATTATCATGTTAAGGCTTCACGCTAATACTGTTTAGACCCAAGGGATCGTTTCTTGCTATCATATCATTAGCTTCATTGATATTCTATACTCAGTCATGTTCATGAATATTATACCATTCCTCAGTCTCGATTATTGTTATTTGACACATCATATCATTGTTCGGGCTAGTATAATGACATTTTGAGCCCGTGTGTGTGAGACTAGAGAGTGATGGCTGAGTGAGGCTGAGAGTGTGATAGTTGTTAGAATATACGCTTAACGCTAGAGGGGGGGTGAATAGCGTTATAATAAAAAACAATATAAACTTGCGGAATTAAAAATTGCAGGATTGAAATAAGTGCCGTAAGTAAATAATAAGGAACGAACGCACCGAAATTATCCTGGTTCACCACAACCTGTGGCTAGTCCTGTCCCCGAGAGACTCTCTCGAGATTCCACTAACTTCGTTAAGCTTACGGGTGCTTAACAAACCGTTACAAACTGAGAACTTGAGTCACACAAGCCTCAACAACCTTTGCTCGAAGATACCACACTTCAAGACTTCAACCGAAGGAATGAAAACGTTCCTTCTTACAACCACAAGGGATTAACACTTCCCTTCAAGTGTATACAAACACTTAGCACTCAAGACAAGACTCTCTTTAAGAGTAGATATGAGTAAAATAAATACGCTCAAGAACACAACAACTTTCCTCAAGAGTTTGGCTCTCAAAAACTTATGAAATGAATATAAAATGATGTATATGAGAGTATGCAAGCTTTAGCAAGAATATGATCAGTTGTTGTACTTAGAAGACTGATTTTGAGTTGTATTAATAGTGTTCAAAACCCCCACAACCGTTGCCTAATTGCCAATCAAGAAAAGCTGATTTTGTACTAAGATAACTGATTATCTGATTTGCATAATCGATTATTTTTCAATCGTTCAAAAATCATTCCCAGATATTAAGCAGAATAATCGATTATCCAAATCGTATAATCAATTACCTGACAACGTTCAAAAAATCATATTCAGATTTTACTTAGCATAATCGATTATCAGATTGTGTATAATCGATTACCTGACAACGTTCAAAAAATCATATGCAGATTTTACTTAGCATAATCGATTATCAGATTGTGTATAATCGATTATCTTTCAGAGTTTAAAAATACTTTGGCAACGGTCATTTGCATAATCGATTATGCTATAAGGATAATCGATTATCTTTTATATTTTGAAAACTTCGGACTACACTGTCTTAACATAATCGATTATCATAAAGTACATAATCGATTATTTTACAATCTTGTAAAATTTGATAGACACTGCCTCAACATAATCGATTATCATAATGTGCATAATCGATTATTTTATAGCTTTGAAAAATCTGATGGACACTGCCTCAACATAATCGATTATCATAAGGTACATAATCGATTATCTTGTAGCTTTGAAACATCTGATTGACACTGCCTCAACATAATCGATTATCATAAGGTACATAATCGATTATCTTGTAGCTTTGAAAAATCTAATGTACACTGCCTTAACATAATCGATTATCATAAGGTACATAATCGATTATTGTTCAGCTTTGTAAATCTGGTGTACATTGTCTTAACATAATCGATTATCATAAAGTACATAATCGATTATCTTTGTCCAGATTTGAGAGGCATGTTTAAAAATCATTTTGGCTAAAATAAAATGTTTGAAAATCATTTTGCTTTAAATTAAATATGCATGATTTGATAAAAATGATTTTATGAGAGAAGCCAAGTCTTGAGTCAATTGTCGGATCAAGATCACAATTAAAGAACGACTCATGTATAACTTTATTTCTTTGGTTGATAATGATCTTTGTTCGTCTTGTGCTTGAACCTCGTTATGTGTCAATTGCGCGCTTGTGCTTGGACCTCGCCATATGTTAATTGCGCGTCGTTTGTCATTTATCTAACCTACAAATATGAACACACGTTTAGTTTAGTGCCTTGAGAACGTGTTTCAGCAATTTCCCCCTTTTTGATAATGGCAAACCAATATCGGGATATGCATATTAGATAATTCATAAGGACGATCCAATACAAGTATATAGATATGCAATTAGTTCCCCCTCAACATATGAATTCCCCCTCAATTTATGCCAATAAATATTAAGTGCATAGCCCTTATTCTTCCCCCTTTTGACACTAGCAAAAAAATAAGTAAATAACTAGTTTAATGATTAACCAATATTGCAATTATAAAAGGGACAATATAATGTCAACATAATCGATTATTGATACTTGATAATCGACTATGTACTTAAGAGAAATCGATTATTCTTAAAAGAGATCGATTATTCTGCACCGGTGCTTTATAATTCCCCTTGTTTTTGGGGCGATACCTGCAAAACAGAATTAGGCGCCTCTGACGCTCAAGTTAGTAATGAAAAGAAAAAAATGCAATGCATGACTTATATCAACATGGAGTCAAGAATCCCGAGTTCACTACGAATTCGGAAAAAGGACTCTTTCTCTAAAGGCTTTGTGAAAATGTCGGCCAATTGAGATTTGGTTTCAACAAACTCAATTTCGACATCACCTTTGAGAACGTGATCTCTTATAAAGTGGTGCCTAATTTCAATGTGTTTTGTTCTTGAATAAAGAACAGGGTTCTTCGTCAAGCTTATGGCGCTAGTATTATCACATCAAAGAGGGATATGATCGATACTTAGTCCATAGTACGAGAGTTGTTGTTTCATCCAAAGGATTTGAGCACAACAACTCCCCGCGGCTACATATTCAGCATCGGTTGTGGACAACGCAACACTTACCTGTTTCTTACTAAACCAAGAGACAAGAGAGCTACCGAGCAAATGGCAAGTGCCACTAGTGCTCTTGCTGTCCAATTTGCAACCCGCAAAATCGGAGTCAGAATAGCCAACAAGTTGGCATGAAGAACCTTTGGGATACCATAGTCCCACATTTATAGTACCAACAAGATACTTCATTATCCGCTTAACCGCAGTTAGGTGCGACTCCTTCGGACATGATTGATATCGAGCGCATAAACATACGCTAAACATTATGTTCGGTCTACTAGCAGTAAGATAAAGAAGGGATCCGATCATACCTCGATACTTCTTGGTGTCGACTTCCTTACCTTTCTCATCTTTGTCAAGATGATCGGATGTGCTCATTGGGGTGGCCATTGCTTTGGCGTTGCTCATTTCAAATCGTTTTAGCAACTCTTTGCAATATTTAGATTGACAAATGAAAGTTCCTTCTTTCATTTGTTTCACTTGCAACCCCAAGAAGAAGGTTAGCTCACCCATCATAGACATCTCAAATTCGCTTGTCATTAAATCAGAAAATTCCTTGCACAAAGCATTGTTAGTAGCACCAAAAATAATATCATCGACATAGATTTGAACTAATAAAATATTATTGTTTTTATGCTTAATAAATAGTGTGGTGTCAACTTTCCCTCTAATGAACTCATTTTCCAAAAGAAATTTGCTCAATCGTTCATACCAAGCTCGGGGAGCTTGTTTAAGACCATAAAGGGCTTTCTTAAGTTTGAAAACATGATCGGGAGATTTAAAATCTTCAAAGCCCGGGGGTTGTTCAACATAAACTTCTTCTTGAATAAAACCATTTAGAAAAGCACTCTTTACATCCATTTGATATAAATTAAAATTCATAGAAGAGGCAAAAGCAAGTAATAAACGAATAGCTTCTAACCTTGCTACGGGTGCATACGTTTCTTCATAGTCAATTCCTTCTTCTGGATTGTAACCTTTTGCTACAAGCCTAGCTTTGTTTCTAGTGATTACACCATTTTCATCTAATTTATTTCGGAAAACCCATTTCGTACCAATTATGGTATGATTGTCGGGTCTTAACACCAATTCCCAAACGTCATTTCGTTTGAATTGGTTAAGCTCCTCTTGCATTGCCAAGGTCCAATGCTCATCCCCAATTGCTTCGGAAATGGTTGAGGGTTCAATTTGAGAAACAAAAGCAGTATGTCCTAAGGTGTTCTTAAGATTGTTTCGAGTACTTACCTTTTGTTCAATGTCGCCAATTACCTTGTCGAGAGGATGGTCTTTGATTGTCCTCCACGCGTTAGGCAGTATCGTTTCTTTCACCAGTGGTGGTGCTTCCTCCGATAATTGTTTCAAGATTTCATCTTGAATTTCATTTGGATTTTCCTCTTGTAGTTTGTCTTGAGGACTTATTGTGTTTAAAATACCTGCAAGATCAAAACCAGAGTCCTTTCTCGCAAAGCGAGCATTATTTTCGGAAAACACAATATGAGGGGATTCCTCAACAGTTTCGGTTCTATTATTGAATACTCTATATGTTTTGCTACGTGATGAATAACCAAGAAAAATTCCTTCATCCGATTTGGCATCAAATTTTCCCAAATTATCTTTTCCGTTGTTGTGAATAAAGCATTTACAACCGAATACTCTAAGATGGAAGAGATTAGGTTTCCTTCCCTTATAGAGTTCATAGGGAGTTTTCATGAGTATTGGTCTTATGACTACTCTGTTTAAAACGTAGCATGCGGTACTCACGGCATCCGCCCAAAATTGTTTGGGAACCTTAGCCTCATCGAGCATGGTTCTAGCCATCTATTCGAGACACCTATTTTTCCGTTCCACCACTCCATTTGTTGTGGTGTACGTGGAGCAGAGAAGGTGTGCTCAATACCGAGTTCGTCACAAAAGTCCGCGAAGAGATTGTGATCGAACTCTCCCCCATGATCACTTCTTATGGAAGTGACGGTTGTGTTCTTTTCATTTTGAACACGTTTAAGAAAACATTTAAAATTTTGAAAAGCCTCATTTTTTTGAGCAAGAAATAGTGTCCATGTAAATCTAGAATAATCATCAACAATAACAAAAGCATAACGATTTCTACCAAGACTTTCAATGCGTGATGGTCCAAAGAGATCCATGTGAAGAAGTTGCAAAGGTCTTGTAGTTGAAACAATATTCTTAGATTTAAAAGATGCTTTTGTTTGCTTCCCTTTTTGACAAGAATCACAAATAGTGTCATTTTCAAATTTCAAATTTGGAAGACCAATAACTAAATTTTGTGAAACCAATTTGTTTAAAAGATGCATGTTGATATGAGCTACTCTACGATGCCATAACCACATATCATCTTCTTTACTCATAAGACAATTCACATACTTTGATGAAGAGTTTTCAAGATCAACCATATAGATGTTATCAATTCTAAAACCACGAAGAATAATTTTAAAATCACTACGACGAAAACTAAGCATTCTTCTGAATCAAACAAAACAAGATTTCCCTTGTCACATAATTGACTTATGCTCAAGAGATTATGTTTTAGACCATTAACTAGCAATATATGCTTAATGGAAGAAGATTCATTCTTGTCGACCGAGCCAATGCCGATAATTTTTCCCTTGTTGTTATCTCCAAAAATAACGTTTCCTCCTTCCTTGTGTTCTAGTTGAAGGAACTTGGATGCGTCTCCGGTCATGTGTTTGGAGCATCCACTATCAAGGTACCAAAGTACACTTGATCCCTTCAAACATACCTACAAGACAAATTAATGAGTTTTTGGTACCCAAGCTGTTTTGGGTCCTTGAGAGTTAGGTGTAAAATGCTGTTGTGCTTGACATGCAGTTAAGTGTCTGTGTCTAGTAAAACAAGCAGGAGCAATATGTCCTATTCGACTACAATAATGACAAATGACATTAGGATTATGCATTCTTCTAGGTTGGTAGTAGTTGGAGGTACGAAAATCGTTTGCTATATTTTTGACAATATGGATATTGCGCAATCCTTGAAAATTATTTCTCCTACTGTTTGTTCTAGGATATGCAGCGTTTCTAGAATAATTGTTTCTAGGTCGAGTATGTCTAGGTTGCGATTGTTGAAGGCCATTTCTAGGCGTTCTAAAATGTTCAAAGTTTCTTCTAGTGTTTGGTCTAGGATGCATATTGATTCTAGGATGGTTATTTCTAGGATGAATGTTTATTTTATTTATCCTAGGTTGAGCCTTGGGTTGTTGGGGGATGGCTTCAACTTTTTCTTTAGGCTCGTTTTTGAAACCTATGCCATGTTTGGTCGATTTCAAATTGACAAGAACATCATTCAAATTTTTATGAGAAGAATTGAACTTATCTAGGGTGCCCTTAAGTCTTTCTACTTCATCTTTTAGATGCATGCAAGAAATACAATTTTTACTAGAACTCTCGGGTTTGTCGGCGCTTCTCTTGCCGGAAAATTTGTTTTCTTCTTTCAACTTCTCATTTTCCAAAATCAATTTTTCCAAATCTTTTTCTTTCAAAGAGAGTTGTTTTTCAAAATCTTTTTCTTTCAAAGAGGAATTTTTCTTTACGTCTCTAACAGTTTTGGAAGCTTTAATGAATTCACTATACAGTTCATCAAAAGCGTTTTGCATTTCCTCAAGAGAATAGAAATTTTTTGAAGAAATTTGACATACCTCTTCTTGATTGTCTTCGTGTGCCATGAGACATAGATTTGCGGTTTCGTCTTCTTCATCATCGCTTGATTCGTCTCCGGAGTCACCTCCCCAAGATATGTATGCTCGTTGTTTCTTGAAGGGTTTCTTCTCCTTTTTGACATTTGGGCAATTTGATTTAATGTGCCCGATTTCTCCGCATCCATAGCACTTTACTTGATCTCCTTGTTGTTTGCCTTTTCGTTCATACTCTTTTCGCATGAACTTTTGAAACCTCTTAATAACGAGTCCGAACTCGTTATCTCCGTTGTTTGAGTCCTCATCATTTTGAGGTTGAGCCGTGCTTGCCTTGAGGGCGATTCTTTGTTTCCTTTGATCATTAAACAGAGGTTTAAGTATAGTAGATTCATAGGTTTTATGATTACCTCTTAGTCCATCGATGGTGACAATTGAAACGCCGATAGACTCTTGTATCGCGTCGGCCTTGGAGCGCCATTCCGCAGTGAGACTTCGGAGAATTTTTCGGACAAGTTCCTTATCCGTGAAGGTCTTCTTAAGAGCATGTAGGTCACTGACAATTTTTGAAAATCGTTCGAACATGTCATCGATCCTCTCGCTTTCCTTCATGTGAAACAGTGCATCTGCATGGGTTAGAAAATCAATTTTAGCTTCTCTTACCTGGTCCGTACCTTCGTACGTGATTTCCAGCTTATCCCACATTTGCGTAGCCGTTGTGCAACATGATATTTTTCTGTAATCATCAGCATTTACAACACAATATAATAAGTTGATGGCTCCCTGCACTTTTCGGATATCCTCCGCATCGTATTCATCTTCGGATTTTGGAACCCATTCATTTTCAACCTTTTTGGTTGGAATTTGTTCTCCCTTCGTTATAACCTTCCATAGATGAAAATTATTCGATTGGATGAATATTCTCATCCTCTCCTTCCAGTACGTATAGTTTGTGCCATCGAATAGTGGTAGTCTAGTGGAGCATTGTCCTTCACCTATTCCTGCATTAAAGTCATGAGTAGAAGCCATGGATTGTTTCTTTCAAACGGTTAAGTCTTTCAGAGAGTTGGGCTCTGATACCAATTGTTAGAATATCGCTTAACGCTAGAGGGGGGGTGAATAGCGTTATAATAAAAAACAATATAAACTTGCGGAATTAAAAATTGCAGGATTGAAATAAGTGCGGTAAGTAAATAATAAGGAACGAACGCACCGAAATTATCCTGGTTCACCACAACCTGTGACTAGTCCAGTCCCCGAGAGACTCTCTCGAGATTCCACTAACTTCGTTAAGCTTACGGGTGCTTAACAAACCGTTACAAACTGAGAACTTGAGTCACACAAGCCTCAACAACCTTTGCTCGAAGATACCACACTTCAGGACTTCAACCGAAGGAATGAAAACGTTCCTTCTTACAACCACAAGGGATTAACACTTCCCTTCAAGTGTATACAAACACTTAGCACTCAAGACAAGACTCTCTTTATGAGTAGATATGAGTAAAATAAATACGCTCAAGAACACAACAACTTTCCTCAAGAGTTTGGCTCTCAAAAACTTATGAAATGAATATAAAATGATGTATATGAGAGTAAGCAAGCTTTAGCAAGAATATGATCAGTTGTTATACTTAGAAGACTGATTTTGAGTTGTATTTATAGTGTTCAAAACCCCCACAACCGTTGCCTAATAACCAATCAAGAATTGCTGATTTTGTGCTAAGATAATCGATTATCTGATTTGCATAATCGATTATTTTCCAATCGTTCAAAAATCATTCCCAGATTTTAAGCAGAATAATCGATTATCCAAATCGTATAATCGATTACCTGACAACGTTCAAAAAATCATATTCAGATTTTACTTAGCATAATCGATTATCAGATTGTGTATAATCGATTACCTGACAACGTTCAAAAAATCATATGCAGATTTTACTTAGTATAATCGATTATCAGATTGTGTATAATCGATTATCTTTCAGAGTTTAAAAATACTTTGGCAACGGTCATTTGCATAATCGATTATGCTATAAGGATAATCGATTATCTTTTATATTTTGAAAACTTCGGACTACACTGTCTTAACATAATCGATTATCATAAAGTACATAATCGATTATTTTACAGTCTTGTAAAATTTGATAGACACTGCCTCAACATAATCGATTATCATAATGTGCATAATCGATTATTTTATAGCTTTGAAAAATCTGATGGACACTGCCTCAACATAATCGATTATCATAAGGTACATAATCGATTATCTTGTAGCTTTGAAACATCTGATGGACACTGCCTCAACATAATCGATTATCATAAGGTACATAATCGATTATCTTGTAGCTTTGAAAAATCTAATGTACACTGCCTTAACATAATCGATTATCATAAGGTACATAATTGATTATTGTTCAGCTTTGTAAATCTGGTGTACATTGTTTTAACATAATCGATTATCATAAAGTACATAATCGATTATCTTTGTCCAGATTTGAGAGGCATGTTTAAATATCATTTTGGCTAAAATAAAATGTTTGAAAATCATTTTGCTTTAAATTAAATATGCATGATTTGATAAAAATGATTTTATGAGAGAAGCCAAGTCTTGAGTCAATTGTCGGATCAAGATCACAATTAAAGAACGACTCATGTATAACTTTATTTCTTTGCTTGATCATGATCTTTGTTCGTCTTGTGCTTGAACCTCGTTATGTGTCAATTGCGCGCTTGTGCTTGGACCTCGTCATATGTTAATTGCGCGTCGTTTGTCATTTATCAAAACCTACAAATATGAGCACACGTTTAGTTTAGTGCCTTGAGAACGTGTTTCAACAATAGTGAGCGACATTACGGGGCCCGACTGCACGTCGTGGCGAGATATTGAACATGCCTTTGTTGGCTTGTTATAGCTCTTGCGCTAAGAGAAACCCATCTGGAGTCTTTACACTCCCAGCGAGCGTAGTTGATGATATTGAGGGATGGATCTTCCCTTGACATGGATCTTGTCCGAAGTATTTACATTTGGAGATGGATCTTCTCCTAAGGCTAGAATGGCCTTCCTCGGTACTGGATTACTGTTGTTAGTGATGTGTATATATTCGGGGACGGATCTTCCCAGGGCCTCGTGATCTATATACAGTATGGAATGGTTTTGAGGTTATTATTGATATTATCTGGAGATGCATCTTCTCCATAGGCTGGAATGACCTTCCTCAGTATTGAGTGAGTATCGTCTAAGATGTTTATATTTCAGGATAGATCTTCCCTGGGCCGTACGAGCAATGCACCGTACTGAGTGAGCGAGTATTTGAGAATGTGGGCACATGAGGCACTCATCATGGTGCATTTCATATTATATGTGCATTGACATGTAGAGGTAGCAGAGTTATGCCCATTTACCTTGTTCACACTTACTCTATTTTAATGTTCGAGTTGCTTATTTAATTAAATGCATGCCTATGTTTCTGTGCATTATTTATGTTATCTTCAATGAGGTTGAGTTCATCACTACCTATCAGTCCAATGGTTGGACTTGTTACTTACTGAGTTGGTGTACTTATGTTACCCCCTGCACCTCGTGTGCAGATTCATGCACTTTGGATCTACTGGCAGGTGTTCATCGAGGCTTCTGACTCAGGAGATTATTGAGGTGCGTGCACGACATTCGTTGGCCTTGGCCCTCCACGTTACTTTTGAATTATATTAAAGTTGTTCCCTTAGACATTAAATTAGACTATGTATTTTTGTTAGACGCTCATGCACTCAGCAACACCCGATTTTGGGCTGGATTGTATCTGTTCTTGAAAATCTCTTATGCTTCAAATAATTTTTTAGCTATTCAAAGATTCCGTAAATATTTTCAAACTTATTATTATCATGTAGATTATTGAGTTGAGGCTGGCCTAATTTCCCTATAGGCACCATTACGAAGGGTCCTGAAATTAAGTTGTTTACATAATTTTATTATAATAGCCTATATTCAGGCATAGTTATATTTTTATATTATTTTTGCTAAAACAGTATTTTTTTAATATTTTTATAATGTTAGGTTATTATTTTTAATTATTTTATTGCACAAGTAATGTTTTGTTATCTATTAAATAGTTTTATAAGTAATTTTATTGATAATTTTCGTGTATTTAATTAAAAGTCTAATTCAAGGCTAATTTAGGACCACATTAGTGGCCCAAATTCCCCCAAATCCCTGACCCAATTTACCCAGCCCAAAATAGATGACCCCTTCAAATTTTCAACTCGGTCGGGACCTGATCTCCAACTCGCCCCTTCTCTCGCTCAGTCCTTACAGTTGATCTCAAAGGATCAACATCCCACAACGTCTACCTCACTTTTAGTTACCCAAACCCTAAAAAACCCTAGCCATTTTCCTTAATCTGCCACCCAAAAGCGCTCTCTACTCTCCCCATTTCTCTTCTAAAGAAACCTAGCCGCCTTCCCCTTAATTCCCTCTCCTAATCCCGCTAATAATAAGATATTACCATTATTTGCTTACGATATTGGGGTTCCTTTGGTACTGATCACACGTTTATGCCATTACTTAGGTATTTGCCAAATTTTAGCAAATACCACCTCTATAGCAGAGGAGAATCGACTCAATCTTTGAGATTTAGACAATAATTCATCCATATACGCAAAGAAAAGCTGGATTCTTCATACCAGTTAGCCGATTTTGAGTATTAAACCCTATCTAGGGTCTGAAGTTTGATTCTTTGCCGTTTCCAGTTCCCCTACTGACTTGCGTACGAGATTTTACCCTTTTTTATGTTTACTTGATTTCTTGTTTAACTGCCTAATTTTACCACTATATAAACACCTCCCGTAATCCCATTTGAACAGAGGCTACTCGTTTAACAACTACTATTAATTCTTTAATTGCACTTTCTATTATTTTTGCTCTCTTGATTATGGCTGGCTAAAATCCAAGGCCACCAGAATGTTCATTATTAACTTCCCTAGTGCGAGCACTACTCGGGGCTCAGTGAAGCTCATGTGAACTCTAACGCACTAGGATTTGGGATTTTTTATTGTTGCCTTTCTATTGCTGTCACTATTGAGATTCTGAGTTACTCACTCTTTGTTCTTTTATCTTCACAACTGGTTAGCATTCTTGAATCTCATAGCCTTCATTGTTATTCCTTTACTTGTTCATGTGCGTGCTTTGTATGCCAACACTGGTTGAACTTTTAGACAAGCGTGAATTAAGCTTTCCTGTTATTTGTGGACTTGCAACATTATATTATTGTGTGCTTTCTATAAATCTACTATCTCAATGATGTTATGCAAGTTATATTACCTCTAGTATCAAATTTTAATGGTTTCAACATGTGTCGTAGACTTTCTCTCTGCATAGTTGATTCAAATAGTTTCAGGCCCTCTTAAGTTTTACCTTATTGACCATGTTCATGCTAGCTTTAATGTCATGTTCTGTGCTTGTTATAAGTTCACGCTTATGCCTTAATGTCATCTTCTGTGCTTATTATAAGTTCAAACATATGCATTAATGTCATGTTTTGTGCTTGTTATAAGTTCATCTTTTTTCCTTAATGTCATGTTATATGTTTTCTTAGAATATGCTTTAATGAATCTCTTCCTATTGAACCCTTTAAGAACAATCTATTATTTCTTGCAAACTGATTCCCGATTCTCCCATGTTATAGCACTATATCAATATATAACCAAACTTGTTTATCTGCAATTTGTAACTCTAGTGGTTATGTTCTTTTACCTGTCAATCCTGCACTCTTACCATTACTTCTAGGATAAATGTCAATTTGTAATTTTCTCTCATGTTGGCATTGACAGACATGAATCCTAATGCTTTCTTGTCCTGTTGACCTATAATTGACATGTTCTTTTACCTACCATATGTTCTTTAGAGTCTTTGTGCTATAGTAATGCCTATCATGTTCAACTAAGTGACATGTTTGCCAATTGTTCTTAACTACGCACATTATCATGTAACTATGCTTTTGATGACCATATTCTCATTAGGCTTTCGTGTTAGAAAACTTTCATGTTAAAACTATCATCCACTTATTCATGTCTATGACTTTGCTAGGTTTTCATGGTAATTGTATAAAGTCCTTTAGGATAATTCTAGACTATGCTTTGCTTTGAAATTCTATCTGGCATAGTTGGCTAATTTATGATGTTCAAACTTATCCTTGGAAACTTGTTTTAGTTATACCATATGTGCATGTAAGGGATTTTGTGTAAACTTATTTGTATGTCTTTTTCTGGAAATCCCTGCTCTCTTTCTGTTAGCTATAGCATTAAAAGATGAAACTCCTAACTCTTAAAGTTTGCCTAGTACCAAGCTTGTCGCTTATGTTGCTACAGTTATTTAGAATTCCATGGTTAAGAAAGGTAATTGTCTTAAAGTTTGGGCCTAGTTATTGGCCAGTTTGGTACTCAAAACAAAAGTGTATTAATAACCGCCTAGAGTTTGGGAATGTTTATCACATAAGGCTCCAGGCTCAGTTGAAGTCCCAGAATCAGCTTGGGGTGTCCTATATTTTCTGTATTTTGGGCCTGTAGCTGCCCTATTATGCCAGTAACTATTATATCCTATTTGGGCATGTAATAATCTTTAGTAATGAATAATGGGGAGATTAATGGAATTTAAGGAGGGGGGACATGTATATTCTAATATATGTATAAAAAGGGTAGAAAATATACTTATAGGGTCTATGTGCTCTATTCGCCTTTTCGTTTAACATGCCTTATTTGTTATTTTGTTTAGTGTGTTCCAATTCCGCCACTCATAGAAATTATTCTTATAGGAAATCAAACACATTTCACTCAACCTGTATAAAGTATGTTTAAGTATTTTCTATACTTGTTTCTAGGTTTACTATTGCACACACTTAGACAACATGCCTATAGGATAAATAACACATATTTTGTTACTATCCATCTTGATATTATATCTATAGGGTTTTAATCAATCAATCAATCAATTATTTTTATTTCTCTTAACACACTGCTCCTTTAGGTATCATGACTATAGGATTTTAATCAATCACTTTGTTTCTTAGTTGCATTGCCACAAATAGATGACATGCCTATAGGGATTAAATATGTCAAATCAATTTCAAATGTTAGAAATCACGTCTATAAGACACTATCATCTTCCTAAGAAACATGCCTACAAAACCAACTATGGTAATTTGGAATTCTAAGATCATTTCACTACCTTATTGCGCAAATAATTAGAAATCATGCCTATAATATTTGTAATGCTTTAATATGCCTATACGTTGCAGTACTGCCTGCATAGTTCTTAGAAATTAGAATCTATTTGAACCATGCTTATAGGATTTGAAAATACGTCTTGATTCTAAAATTGTCTATTGCCTAATCTGAAAATCTATGACTGATCGCGTGTTTTTGTGCTTATGTGTGGAGGTTAACTTGAGCCCTTCATTGTTATTATGCGCATTCCTAATTGTTTTCAATGTCACCTAGTTTTTGTCATTTTGAGCATCCTAAGTAAGTCTAGAACCACCCAAATAGAGGTCCAAAGCCTCCTGGACCATGGGCATGGGACAGGTAATGCACGCATAGGAGGCGACTTATAATTGAATTAGAGCGCCTTTAGGTAAATAACTTCAACTTGGTAACTGGGTAGCAGGAGATGATAGTCTATCCCCACTAAGTAATATTAGCAACTCCTACCTTATGGGAGTTGCAAAGTATTATTTATATTGCACGGGGTGATCATTTAGGCTAAAAAAGTTAGGACCTCCTCCCTTTCCCTTTATGCTTGCTAAAAATACTTATTCGGACGTAGTTGTGATCTTTAAACATGTATTCATTATTCATATAGTTTATTCTTCCTCATATTGGCTTATGTTACAATAGGACTTTCAACTTTCATATCTTCATTCATATACTCACCTAGTTTAAAAACATAATCCATATAGTTTAAAGTCCGATCGGGACCCACGGTTGTGAACCTCGAAGATTACCTAACACCTTCTCTTTGAGGTAATTTGATTCGTTACCTGATATTTGGTGATATGGACTAGTCAAACAGAGTTATTTGCAAATACGTGCCTTAACGCACCTTAAAAATTGTTAGGTGGTGACTCTGCTCTTTTATTACCCATTTAAAAGATTTTCATATGTCGCTACAACATGGAGACTCTGCTTGGGATATACTTAGGCTCTTACCATAACAAACTTGACTTATGTGGATTACCTTTTTTTATTTATTTGATTTAAAATCGCTATTACATGCATATCCCTTCACTTATTCACCTTTATCTGTTTAAATTTTCTATGACATGTACATCTTTTACCATGTTCATCTCTATTTGTTAAAATTTGCTATGACATGTACATCCCTTCGCCTATTCACCTTTATTTGTTTAAATTTGATATGAAATCCTTTCCTATATTCTCCTTTGTTTGCTGTCACCATTCTTCATCTCTTTTCATCTTGTCTAAAACTGCTATATCATGCCTTTCCCATCCCTACTTCCTTACCTGATTTACTACATTCCTACATATATATTTATGAACTAAGCTGACTTCTTTCTTTTGTCTTTCTTCTGTATTCTTTCCATGTTTACTTTTGCTACCTTATTTATTGCTTTTACATATTTTATCATGCAATCACTTAGCAACGTGTTATTATTTATGCATAAAACATGTTCCACATTATACTCCACTTCTGCCTATTATCAACATAGCAACGCTTGATGAGTGTTTGAGCTCTTCAAAGAATTATTCTTTTAAATCGAAAAGTCTTATTTACGGTAGACTAGTCGGTCAGCCGTGCAATCGACGGTCTCGTGCCTTTCCCTATCAAGTTTTCCACTTGGGAGTACTAGTCTAGACCATTCTAGAAACCTTACTCAAACTTGAAATGTACATGCATCATGCAAAACCTAGTACGATTTGGAGCGTTATTGATGTAACAACCCGCAAAGATGAACCTTGTCCAAAGCCAGCGGGGATTTCCGCAATCCCAATGGACACTATCATATTATGTGCATTACTTGGAGAAAATATGCCAATGTGTTGATCATTATTACGTAAGAAGTCAAATCTGGAGGGGGAAGGGAAAACGTTTGCTTGTTTGCAGAAAATGAAGCATGAATCTCTAGGCTCGGTATAGTCCAAAACATCCCACCTTTGCTACTTGACTAGTGGAAAGAACTTGCACCTCGCAAGAATAATCATGTGAGAAGAGTACTTGGTGACCTGCCATCCTTGTGAAACAGTCGACCAAATAGGGACTTGATTGAGGCCGCTACCATGTTCTAGGATAAGAAAGGAGCTATTTTTGGATTTGGAAATATAGAAATGACTCCTCTCCTAGAAGAAATAGGAGGCTTCGCTAAGTTGCTATAGGATAGTCCGGGATTACTGGTACTAGAGAATCGTACTCCCCGCAATTTTCTGAAGATGTTGGGTTTTAAGAAAAAAGAGAGGAAGAATTCATACTTGCTTAGCCATGGTCGCTAGGACCTTGATGGAGGGCATCGAAGGACAAACTTATACCATCATCCCTATGATCTTAGCTGAGATGTACCGCGCTCTAGATTGGTGCAAGTACGAATTTGGAAACTTTGAAGGTTGTAATCTATTACTACAAGTCTAGCTATTAGAACACTTTCAGAGAGGAAAGTATCTTCAAGAGCTTCTAGTAGGCCATTGAATGACTACATAGCCAACCATCACCCAAAGAAAATGACATTTGTCTAAGACAAGTTTTCACAGTCTGGAAATGTTATAAGTTAGGTGTGTTTCTTTAGAAATCTGACCGACTAGCAGGTACATTGGATTTTTGAGTGGTTTCCTAGAAGTGAGTTCATCATCATGTCAATGGGGACTACTCATCTTGTACTGATCGGGTCGCGAGGCATCTATCCTTATGCTCTCATAGGGTAATGAGGCAAACAGGGAGAAAAACAGGTCATACCTCAGGTTTCCAACATGGTCCAGTACAAGGTAGATTTTAAAGGAGGCGTCATTCCATTTAAGTTCGAGGCACAACAAATGCGGAACCAATAGATCATTGTGGAAAGAGAACCATTGAGCCAGACATGTACCACGCTGATCATATGTACTATTATCTATCATGGTTGGAGGACAACATAGCTGGGGATGTCAAGCTAGGAGTCAAGTTAATGGATAGTATCGTAGATGAGGTGGTTGAGGCACAGGTTAAGTATAAGAGGTTTCTTAAACCTCTGAAGCTAAACTTATGGAACAACACAAAGTAAACATGGAGGCGATAAAAGAATGGAAGGAAGTTTCCACTAAGTCAACATAAAGATTGGAATACTTGGAACAAGGATTAATAAAGCTAAAAGGAAAGCTGAGAAAGAGACTCTTGGATTGCCAAGGAATGGATGGCGGAGAAGGAGGACATCTAGCAAAAGCTTACTTACTGTTGGAGATGCACGATCTAGGGAACCTGATTGATGGGGTCAAAAGAGCCAAGTATGAAGAAGGTCCTTCAGGGACAAAGTAGACTAGGAAATAATGTTTTTACTGCTCTATAGCTTAGCTTTAGATTAATAAGGCTAAATGCTATTAGTATTTTTAATATTATTGTCGATTTCGTAAAGGTTTGACTCATTTTTTGCATTAGTTAAATGACGCAAATGTTGGTATCACTTTTTTTTTTTTTTTAGTTGAACGATTGCTTCTATTAATATCAACAAATATACAATAGAGTGTTCTTTTGTGATAGTATAGACTAACTATCACATCCTAATCCTTTAATCATGCTATACAATTCTCACTGCTATCAAGCTAAATTATTACAAATCACCTATAAACTGACAATAACTAAGGATAGTAATTGAGTTGTCGTAATCCTTTTAACCAAGTCTTGCATCTCCTACCTCGTGCATGAATGAGGATAGCAATTTCTCTGCACAATTTGTGTTCATCAAAAGGCTGTTTCTGAAATCGTAATGCATTCCTCCCTCTCCAAATCAATGAAACAGTCGTAACAAATGCAGTAGCTACCACAGCTTTTTTGAACTGTTTACTCCTTGCATTGCTACATATCCAAGTTAATTCAGCTTCCCAACAGGCAGGTCTTCTATGATATCCCAGCCAATGACAAATCTTGCACCAAATTCTGTTAGTGACTGAGCAATTAAAAAACAGATGTTCAAAATCTTCACTGTGATGGTTACAAAACACACATGCTGCATCCACTAGAATCCCACATTTGAGGAGTCTATCAACAGTTGGTAGTCTACCATGTGCAGCCATCCATATAGTGAACAAGTGTCGAGGCAAAACATTGGGAGTTGCCATCAAGTTCCTCCAATCCATCTTAGGAAATATTGGTAACAGAGAAAGGTAGAGAACATGAATTTGAAATTTTCCTGCCTTACATACCTGCTGCAACCTAGATATGAGATCACCTTGTAGGCTGTGAGTGTTCATTATATGAGATCTGCAATCAATGATCTTCCTAGACATCCAAGAAGCATTCTTAGGACTTGTCATTGTTTCAATGTCCCCATTTTTTATATAGTAAAAATGGATCCATTTAATCCAAAGACTGTCCTTCTTCCTTGCAAGGTCCCACAGCAATTTAGATACAGCTGCTTTATTCCAGGTCTGGATGTCAATGATGTTTAATCCTCCAGCAGTAACAGGTCGACAAACTTTGTCCCAAGCTATAAGTGATCTCTTGGACACTATTCCATTGCCTGTCCATAAGAAGGACCTGCAAATGGCTTCAATTGATTTCACCACCTTCTTTGGCAATATAAAGATCTGAGACCAATAAGTTTGAACTCCAAACAACACTGATTTTATAAGTTGACTTCTACCAGCATAGGACAGAAATTTTGCAGACCAACAGGTGATTTTTTCAGTGATTTTTTCAATCAGAGGCAAGTATTGATGAATGTTCAGCTTCTTTGAGTGTAATGGGATGCCCAGATATTTGAAAGGGAGATGCCCTTCATTGAATCCCAAGTCTTCAAGAATAGCTTCCTTTTCAGCAAGAGATATACCAGCAAAATATATGGCACTCTTAGCTTTATTAGCTGAGAGTCCAGAAGCCACAGAAAAGGATGAGAATGCATCTTGAAGAAGCTGAATAGAAGTAAGATCAGCCCTGCAAAATAGTAATAAATCATCTGCAAAACAGATGTGGGAACAGTTGAGTTTCCTGCATCTAGGGTGAAAGTTAAAGTCACCATTTTTGTGAAGTAGGATGAGGTTCCTGTTGAGATATTCCATAGCAATAACAAATAGGTAAGGAGACATAGGATCTCCTTGCCTAACACCTCTTTTGGCTGAAAATGGTTTAGTGAGGCCCCCATTAATCACTAAAGAATATGTGACTGATGAAACACAAGCCATTATCCATTCCACAAACTTTGCAGGAAATCCAAGGTCAACCAACATCTGCCTGAGAAATCTCCATTCAATTGTATCATATGCCTTCCTCAAGTCAACCTTAAGTACACACCTAGGTGATATACCTTTCCTTCCATACCCTTTAAACAATTCTTGACTGAGTAGAATATTATCAAGAATACTTCTTCCTTCTATGAATGCTGACTGTCCCTTCCCAATGATATGATCAATTACAGCTTTAATTCTTCTAGTGAGAACTTTAGAGATAATCTTGTATAAGGTGGTGCAGCAAGCAATAGGTCTGAAATCCTTTACAGTTTGAGGAGTTTTCACCTTTGGGACAAGTGCAATGGCAGTGGTATTTATCATGTGTGGCATGTGACAAGTAGCAAAGAACTCCTTAACAGCAGCAAAGACATCCACTTTGACAATTTCCCAGTTCTTGGTGAAAAACTCCACAGGGAAGCCATCAACCCCTGGAGCCTTATCACTTGGCATTTCCTTCACAGCATCATTAATTTCCTCCATAGTCACTTCTCTAATAAGGATCTTCTGTTGTTCAAGGTTGAGACAAACTCCTTCTTTTACAACAGTAGAGTTTAAACAAGGAAGCTCACTAGGACTATTCCCCATCAAGGACTGGAATACTTCAATAAATTCTTGCTCAATAGCCAAAGGATCAGTAAGTTTTATACCTGTTTCTGTATATATAGAAGTGATGTTGCTTTGACTGGACCTTATCTTCCATTGTGCATGGAAGTACTTTGTATTTGAATCACCACAAGCTATCCAGGTTGCCTTTGATTTTTGTCTCAGGATCTGTTCCTCAACATTACTCCACTTTTCTATGCTAAGGAGAGCTTCCTTTTCTGCTTTGTACAAGTGAGTTGAAGCAGGGTCCCTCATAATCTGACTCTGGATAATGTCTAGTTGTTCCCTAGCACAAGTTAGTTTTTGCTGATAAGAAGCCATATGTCCATTTAAGCCCTTCAACTGTTGCTTCATACTTTTGAGTTTTTGCCAAATTAATTGCAGTGATGATCCTTGTCCTCCTTGATTCCATACCTGTTGTAGAATGTCACCAAATTTAGGATCCTCCATAACATTGTGGTAGAGTCTGAAAGGTTTGGGATGAATCAGTCTTTGCCTTCCAAATTTTAAGAAAATAGGAGTATGATCAGAGATAGAATGATTTAAGAAGCCAGCTTCTACATGGCTGTATTGTTG
Source organism: Nicotiana benthamiana (assembly GCA_034376525.1). NCBI lineage: Eukaryota > Viridiplantae > Streptophyta > Magnoliopsida > Solanales > Solanaceae > Nicotiana > Nicotiana benthamiana. The sequence goes on from CM067336.1 coordinate 41,790,931, forward strand.
TAACCATTGAAGATTCCCAATTGCCCAGTCTATCTTACTATAGACTTGTTTGTTTGTCCAAGAATACCTCCAGCCTTTTGACCTGATGGGAGTAAGATTGAGATCATAAATCAGCTCCTTGAAGTCCTTTACCTCTGCATCTGTTACAGGTGAGCCAATCCTGTCCTCAGCTGATAGGACAGCATTGAAATCTCCACTAAGTAGCCATGCTTCCTGCCCAGAAATAGGAAGTCCCCTGATATCATTCCAAAGCTGCTTCCTTAGTGCTATTGTATTATATGCATAAATGATACTCAACTGATACTTAACTGCTGAAGCTGGATCCTCAACACTACAATGAATAAGCTGCTCTGTGGTTCCCAAAATATGAAGCTGTATATGTGCCTTCCAAAGTAGCCAAATCCTGCCATTAGTTGCCATAGGATAGTTGTAATGATACTTCCATCCTTTAGCAATCTTATTTATTATAGTAAGTGCTCTAGGTTCCTTTACCCTGGTTTCAATGCATCCTAGTACATCCACCTTATTCTTCAACAGAAAGTTTTTTAATTCTTTCTGCTTATGGGCTTTATTAAGCCCTCTAATATTCCAGGTGACCACAATCATGAGAAACTAGACTTCCCTAAGGAAGGTCCAGGATCCTGCACTTTTCCCCTTCTCCCATCATCTATCATTACTTGCACAATCTCACCAGTTACCTCCTGCAATATGTTCACAGCAGCTACAATCTCAGGTCTTCCATGTGTATCCAAAGATTCTACACTAGCAGCCATGTCAGTACCAATGGAGACCCTTGATATGTCTCTATGATGTCCTGCATTGACAGTATTTCCTACTTCAGCCAATGGTGATTTCATTGGAAGATTAGGATTTACTGTTACATTGCCTTCAGCCAATGGTAACTGACTAATTGGAAGATTAGGAACTGTTACATTGCCTTCAGCATTGTCAACAGTGGGATTTGCTGCAATGTTACCTTTAGGGATCCATTTTTGCCTTTGCTTCTTTGTCCTCCCCTTGTTCCTCTCCAGGTTTGCTTTTACTTCCTGCTCATGATTTCCATCTGTATGACTATTGTACCAGCAATCCATAGCATTATGCCCAAACTTCAAACAATGATTGCAAAATTCAGGTTTCCAATCATATTCAACATCCTGTATTTTCACACCAAATGGGGTCTCTAACTCAATTTCCTCAGGGAGAGGAAAAGCTGCATCAACTTCCACCAACACTCTTGCAAATGATATCCTCTCAAATTGAGCTGTTACTTTATCGGTGAATAGAGGTCTACCAATAGTACTGGCTAGTTTGCTGAGAATCTCAGGGGACCAGTAGCCAAGAGGTAGCCCAGGGAATCTCACCCATATAGGGATTGTGCTAAGGATACCATTCTGCATTGAAAAATCAACATCCCAAGGCTTAAGTATCATCGGTTTATTTCTGAAAGAATAAGGACCAAATTGCATCACCTGGTTCATATCCTCTGCAGATTTAAACCTAAAAATACAATATCCATCTCTGTACATTAAGATTTGTGGCTTAGTGACAAAATTCCAAACATGCACTACAAAATTTTCCATTGCCTTCTCATTTGGATTATCACCAATAATATAACCTATGAGTGAATTGCTCCAGTACTCTGCTTGAGGTTTCAGTTCTTCCATATCAATTTTAACAATTTTCCTCCCATCCTTATCAGTGGGAGGGACAAATGTTAAAACCTTCCCCATATTATGCTTACCTCTTATTATTTCAGCCATAGTAGGTTGAGCTTGAGGTTGAGGTTGGTCATCGACAGCAACATCTGAAAATTGAAGTTTCCTTATAGCTTGATTCTCACAATCTTCCACTATCTCCTTCGATTGAACCTTAGAGTTTGCATTTTCCACTGCATGCACAGGTGATTTCGACTGAAATTTTTCAGGCAAAAAGCTTCCAAATGTCAAGGGTTCAAGTTCCTTCGCAGTTCCTTGCTCTGGCGTGACGATCTGTGGAGGAGTAGGTACGATTTGCCGCCAGCGACGCGCCATTATCGACGGAATTAGCAGCGTGCTAACGTGCGCATTCAAGCGCACTGTTCCATCTTAACGTGCGCCCAGAGCCTTTTAAATCAGTTAGTGTTCACCTAATTGTTGGCATCACTTTCCTCCAAGTCTAAGTGTTGCTTAGGCCTACCTCATGAGGTCCCCAAATCAGAACACGAATCATTTCATGACTTTGTGAAATAGGTTTAAATATTGCAAATACTCTTTTATTTTACCTTACTAGCTTGGTTACCTTTTGTTTTTTCTTTTGTTTTTGATTATTCCCACTCCCAAAGGTTGGCTCATACATACTGGCTTCATCAGCATACCATACCAGATCTAGAGGTCCTCCGCCTCCTCCTCTACCAGCCGATCCAAGAGGCAAAAGAAAAAGAAAATGGAAAATGGATGATTTGAGTGGTATCAAGAAAGACAATTCTATCATGGTAGAAAATGTTGATACTTCAAATGGCCGAAGTACTCCGGCACAAATTGAGTTGATCTTATGTATGGAACAAAAGATCTTGGAACTACAAGGCGAGCTTGAACTGGTCCAAAATTTGGAAAGCCTCTCCCTCACTCTCAATGTCCCCGACATTAATCAACAAAACTTGTCTACCCAGAACCAAAAACCACCGCAAAACAAACAAAACCAAAACCCACCACTAAATCCTCCCGCTGCGCACCAGTATCCCACACCTCCCCAAAATCCTAACCCTCTACTAGTACCGACCCCTCAACAACACCACCATCATCAAACTCAATACTCACAAATCACTACTTATCACAGTCTCCAGAATACACCACAACCTATTACTGATCCCCAAAACTTGACCAATGATCACCCTTATACATAAGTTCTAGGAAACCATCAAAGCAATCCGATATATGTGCAAACTTGACCCCACACCTCGCAAAAAACCCTATACATATCCAAATTGATTGATAAGGACCTGTGCATTCAAAACCTAATAGAAAAACTCAAGAAGCTCACTGGTAGTGTTTAGAGTGTTGAGGGTGGTAAAAGAGTTGAATGTCTAAACTATGAGGACCCGTGTATTAAGACGGATATGAAACTACCGGAGGGTTACAAACCTCCCAAGTTCGAAATGCTCTATGGAACTGGTGATACAAAAGTACATCTGAGAACATATTGTGACAAGCTTTTAGGAGTAGGCCAGACTGAATAAATCCAAATGAAATTGTTCATGCGAAGCCTTACAAGAGATACCTTGTCTAGGTACATCAGTCAAAACCCAAAGAAGTGGGTTAGTTGGGTGAGTATGGTGCCAGACTTCATGGATAGATTCAGGTTCAACACGAAAAGTGCGCCAGACATTTTCTAAAGTCAAAACCTCAAGAAGAAGCCGACAAAAAACTTTCGCGAGTATGCTACTTGTTGGAGATCAGAAGCCGCAAAGGTAAGGCCAGCACTTGAAGAGGAACAAATGAAAACGTTATTTGTCAGAGCTCAAGACCCGCAGTATTACGAATGAATGATGGTTATTGAAAATCACAAGTTCTCCGACATTATCAAGATAGGAGAAAGTATAAAAAAAAAAGGAATCAAGAATGGGATGGTAACCTATTTTGAGGCACTGCAAGCCACGAATAAATCTTTGCAATTAGGAGATATTTCAAAGAAGAAAGAAGTAGGTGATGTGATGGTAGCCCACGGTCTTAAGTCTCCTCTCATATACCAAGCACCTCCACCCACATTTCATCCCTCGCCCCAGAGATACCAACTGCATGTTGCAACCTACTATGCCTATAATACTCAACCTGCATATTACCATTACCACTACCCGTTCACCAAAACTACGAGAAGCCACGACCAAATTTCCATTGCAGACCGCCAAGAAAATACACCCCAATTGCTGAACCCATAGACCAACTGTATAATAGGCTGAAGGTTGCTAATTATGTTACTTCTATCCCTATTGTTGTTATGGTGAAAACCTCCCAATGGATTAACCCCAACAACACATGTGCTTATCATTCAAGCATGAAGGCTCATACCATTGATGAGTGCCGCACGTTGAAAGAAAAGATTCAAATGTTGATCGACACTAAGGTCATACATGCAAAAGAAGCTACACAAAATGTTCATAACAATCCTCTACCGAATCATAGAGGTGAAGGAGTGAATGTGATAGAGACTGATGAAGAATGAGATCAAGAGGGGTCCATCGGACTCATTTGAGAGTGAAATGCTCTTAAAACATCTCCGGTCACCCTCACACTAGTTGTGGTGCAGAGCCAAGAGCTTTTTGAAGTTGAGGTAACTACACCATTCACTGTGATGGTAGCTCTCACACCATCATAAAGTCTGATGATATCTCATAGGACTATGTTGCGGAAGCAAGAAGAAAAGGAAAAGGCAAAAAAAGGAGCAAACAGGTGCGGTGCCAAGTATGACTAGAACAGGTAGAGTTTATACACCTGAGAATCTAGGAGGAACAAGCAAGGAAGTTTCACCTAAGCTGGCTGTTATGGAGACTTGAAATGGCGACCTTTCGAGAAAGGTACAAACGAGGGGGTACTCCGTTGTTGACCACTTGAACAGAACTCCCGCTCATATATCCATCTTATCACTGATGCAAAATGCAGACACACACAGGAATGCTTTAATGAAGGTGTTCAGTACAGTTATGTACCCACCAACATCACTAGTACAGAGATGGCTAACATGGTCGGAAAAGTATTGGAGAGCCATAAAATCACTTTTCATGATGATGAATTACCACCAGAAGGAATAAGTCACAACAGGGCGCTACATATCACTGTGCAATTTGAAGATAAGTTCATTTCCAGGGTCTTGATGGATGGAGGTTCAAGTCTCAAAATATTCCCATTGACTAGTTTGAAGAGACTAGGTAAAGGCCTACACAAAAAATGGATAGGAAGCATGAATGTGAAGGTGTTTGATGGATCTCAGAGACCACCATTGGAGAAATCAACTTCAGCTACAGATGGGTCCGACTTGGTTTGATGTCAAGTTACAAGTGCTTATCATATTTGCTACTTACAATCTATTGTTAGGGAGACCCTGGATACATGTCGTTTGAGGGGTGGCCTCAACTCTGCATCACACTGTGAAGTTTGAGTGGAATAATTATGAGGTGATCATCCATGGAGATGGAAGTAACCCCATCTACACCAATCAGACTGTGCTAGTCATGGAAAATAGAAAAAAAGCCGGAAGGATAAACGTACAATCACATAGAATGAGTCAACGCAACTGAAAAGGACTGATGGTGGAGAAAAAAAATAGAAAGCATACTGCTATGGACAGGGTATGATCCCGAGAAGTATTTCGGCAAAAATTCTCCAAGGGATAACCAATCCCGTACAACCACAGTGCCATGGTATAACTTTTGGACTCAGATACGAATACACATGGAATGAACTCTAGGATTGGTCACCACCATGTCGTGCTCCTTATTATCCTCTAGAACAACCGATAACACCCCTGCACGAGACATTCCATCAAGCTAACATGATGCGGGGATCTGAGGAAGATGAGGTCTTAGATGGCATAAGGAAGTTGTTTCTAGATGAAGAAGATATGGACTGCAGTGCAATAATTGGGGGGGGGGGAGTGGAGGAAGACCATATCATTAAGACCATGGAGGAAGGAGATATTCTCAAGAACTGGACTGCTACACCATCCCGAGCCCGTCGAGTTCTTGGGTAGTCTGGAAAATTAGCATGAAATATTTTTGAAAATAGTTTTGAGAATTTGAGAATTTTTCAGTATTTTTTTTGAAATGATTGCTCGAGTTATCAAGTCGCACTTGTTGACTTTTATAATTTAATTAATGCATCACTGCTTTTCATATTTATTATTATCTATTACATTTTCTCTTTTCCGTATAATTATTACCTATCCCAATGACCCTATGAATGTGACATGTAATGAGACAACAAAACATAAGGACAGTGATTCATAGAATGATATAATGCCTGAGGAAAATCTTCGGAGAAGTAAAAAACATTGAAAACAAACTAAAGTCTGATTTGGAGGAAACTGAGGCCGTTAACTTTGGGGATTCCGAAACGGTCAAGGAAACCCGTATAAGCATTCACTATAATCGCTAGAAATGGAAGAATACATCAGATTCCTAAAAGAATATAAAGCCATCTTTGCATGGTCCTACGATGGTGTGACTGGTTTAAGCACATCCATAGTAGCTCACAAGCTACCCACCAATCCCATGTGTCCACCAGTAAAGTAGAAGCTTAGAAAGTTCAAGCCGGATAAGAGTTTGAACATAAAAGAGGAGGTCACCAAAAAAATGAAAGCCAAGGTTTATCGAGTGGTCGAATACCTGATTTGGTAGCCTAATATTGTGCCAGTTATGAAGAAAGATGGGAAAGTTAAAGTATGTGCCGATTACCGAGATATGAATAGAGTAAGTCCCAAAGATGATTTTTTGTTGCCCAACATACACATACTAATTGACAATTGTTCCAAGCATGAGCTCTCATCCTTTATGTATTTGTATGTTGGATACCATCAGATCTGGATGGATGAAGAGGATGCCAAAAAGACAACTTTCACGATCCAAAAATCCACTAAGGGTCGTGATGGCGCCGGATACTACTGTCAGACATGCCAACCAGATTACTTAACCAAATCTCGTTTTAGCACTTTTGGAAATACAGGATTTTTCTTCCATATTTAGAAATTCTAAAGAATGCCATTTTCAAATCAAATTTCTTTTAAAGTTAAGCAATCAATACAATGTTTCAACCATCCCAGAACTCGGAGTCACAAGTACATGAGCCTGTACTGATAAGAGGAATATAAATACATCATCTGTCTGGAATACAATGGACGAAAAATGAACACAGTACTGGAAAGCGACTACCCTAGCTGCGGCCGTCTCGAATGATGCGGCACTCTTGTCCCTAGAATCATCTGTGCTGCTACGTTCAGTAGACTACTAAAATCACATATACCTGTGCAAAAAAATGCACAGCAAGTTTAGTATGAGTACAAAAATAACGTGTACCCAATGAGTGTCCCGCCTAATCCCGAAGGAGTAGAGACGAGATGGTCAATCCTGACACTCACTAGCAGTCCAATGACTATTTATCCTTTAAAATATATCAAAGCAGTGAATTTGTTTTATAAACAAGATTCTAATCTAAATATGGGAAAACAGTTAGTCATAAAATTCTTTCATGGAAAAATTCCTTAGTTTTCTTGTTATTATTAAATAAATGATCTCGAGCCATAATGTGGCATAAAACAACTTAAATGAGTTCAAGATAACATCACAAACATGCGCAATCATGCCCAGGCGATGGCCCGCTCGAACAGAAATGTAAATTTTTGCACTGCCGAGGATCGAGCGTCTGGTACCATTGATGCATCCATTTCACCGATGCGAACGGCCCGTTTCAACAGAAATATAAACACACTCAGACAGATAATCAGTCAAACAGTCAGCAAGGAGAAAATATCCAAGTAAGGTCCCTTCCCTTTTAATAATTTGAGAAAAACATAGCTTTAGTCTTTTTAGAAATCTTCTTATTAATTTAATATGATTACATCATTTCAAGCCATCAATGATTTACAAATGATTCAAGTATAACATGCTTTTGGGTCCTAGACTACCCGGACAATAGCATAATAGTAGCTACGTACGGACTCTCGTCACCTTGTGCGTACATAGCCCCCACAAATAGGAGCACATAATAAGTTTAATTCACCTATGGGGTAATTTCCCCCTCACAGGATTAGAAAGGAGACTCAGCTCGCTCCGAAGATCCATAACCGGCATTCTACATTCTTTCGAAGGCTTGAACCAACAAAAAAAATGCTCAAAAACTAGCCAAATAACGACAAACAAATGAGAATATACCCAAATACTCGCTAACAATTCAAATTCTACAATTTCCCAACTCTACTTTGTGAAATGACCAAAGTGCCCTTGGACCCACGTGTCTGGATTATGAAATCAATTGAAAGTATGTATTGCCCATAACTCAGAAGGTGTATATCAAGAAAATCGTTCAATTTCGTCTATGAATCGACGCTCAAATCAAGGATTTACCATTTTTTAACTTTGGGACTCAAAATCACAATTTCTACCATCCAAACACGGATAAAAATAGAAAACAACCGAAATAATCACGGATAAACATCAAAATAAAGGTCAGATATTTACCTTCTTTTTGAGATGATAACAACGCCGCGACAATCACCTCAATCAGAGCTCTAGAACTCAAGATATGTCCAAAATACTAGACTTCTTGGTTCTAAACACTGTCCAGGCACATTTTCCGCTTTTGCGGCCAATTCTCGCATATGCAGGACCACTTTTGCGGTTCTATTTCCGCTTTTGCGGTTTCGCATCTGCGGTCAAATTGCGCTTTTTTCGGGTTCTGACATACATCGGCTTCTCCCGACACGAAAATGAGCATAACTCCCTCATATGATGTCCAAATTCGATGATTCTTTTTCCTATGGCTTAGAAATTTTGATACGGATCTAATGCTTCAAACAAAACTGAATTTGGAGCTCATTTACTTAGTATGGTAACCCTTGAATCCCAAAGATACGGCGTTGAAATGTCAAATAAGAGCGTAATCACAACCTGAAACACACACGAGGCCCCCGGGACCCGACCAATCACACCAACCAATGCCAAAACACATTACGGACTTGCTCAAGGTCTCAAATCACATAAACAATGCTAAAATCATGAATCAACCTCCAATCCAAGCTTGATGAACTTTGAAGTTTCCAACTTCTATTTTCGATGCCGAAAACTATCAAATCACGTCCGATTGACTACAAATTTTGCACTCAAGTCCAAAATGAGATAGCGAAGCTACAGAAACTTTTGAATTCCATTCCGAGCCTCAGATAAAAATGTCACCTATCAACTAGAAGTTCGCCAAATTACTAACTTTGCCAATTCAATCTTAATTCTACACCGTTCATCACAAAAATATTTCGGACACACTCCTAAGTCCCAAATCACCTAACGAAGCTCTCCGAACCATAAAATTTGCATTTCAAGCCCGATATCAAAATTTTCACTTCCGGTCAAGCTTCTTAAAAATCTTCAAATTCCTATCTTTAGCCAAATGACTCGAACATGACCTACGGCTTCCGATCGCGCTCCTAAATACAGAATCACTATACGGAGCTATGCCCAATCTCGGAATTTGAAACGGACATCGATAACGCTGAAATGCACTTCAAGCCACACTTATGAAATTTCTTCAAAAATACTAACTTCCACAATAGGCGCCAAAACGCTCAGGTTATCCAAAACCCGAACCGGGCATATGCGCAAGTACGATATTGTTATACGAACCTGCTGGACCCTTCAGATCCGGATTCCGAGGCCATTTACTTAAAATTCCAATACTAGTTCATTATTTCAACTTAAAGCTTCTGAAATGGGAATTTTCATTTAAATTTAACTCTGGCCTCCCTGAATATAGATTCCGACCATGTGAACAAGTCATAATACCTGAAATGAAGCTGTTCACGGACTCCGACTGCTGAACGGAGCGTTGGTACTCAAAACAATCGGCTAGGTCGTTACATTCTCTCCCACTTAAAGACACGTTCCTCCTCGAATGTGCTGGGAACTATGCTGAAGTAGTCTGAAATCATTGTTTAGCATCTTATGCACCTTCCCATTCTACCACACCTCAGCTAAGTACATTAGCCCGATATATTCTGAAGATATTCCCTTTTATTCAAACAAATAATTCTTAGAGCCCAATTCCATCATCCGGAATTCTATGATAGGCCTGTTATCATCAAGAGATCGCCCAATTATTCACCACACGCCGTCTTTAAATATGACTGCATAAATTTGTTGGATTCTTACCTTGAAACACAAAATCCACAGAACCATGATAATATTTTATGATCAACTTAGCAAATCTTCAACGAATCAGATGCTCCCATTGCACCTCATGACCTACATAGGTCTTATTCTAACTTTTACAACACTGACATGATGGAAGAGAGGCGCCAAAATTCATAACCAACTGCTGAATCAACAAGTCATTAGGTCCATACTTCTGACAGAGCCATTACCATATTCTGAACCAAATGAGGATCACTGCTCCTTAATGTACTTCATGTGCTCATATTGCACTGATCCTAAATTCTATAATCTCATCCCACCCAATACGAACTGCTCAGGCAATAAGCCACCTCGAACACAATCAAGAGTCCCATATGATGACACCATGTGCCAATAGGCTACCGATTAGGATATAATACAATAAGAATACAAACTCTGAAATGGACATCAAATTACCACGCCCGCAAAACATACGCGCGACGCACGCTAACAACTTATACAGATTTTCCTCCGAAAAAATTAGAAATAGAACACATAAAAGAAACTAGGGGGAACTGTACTGAACATCATACTGTGGTGGCAGGTAACCCGATCCAAACAGCATAACCATGGCAGCATGCTACCCGATCCACACATCATAACTATGACGGCGTGCCACCCGATCCAAATAACATACCCGTGGCGGCGTGCCACCCGATCCACATAAAGGCTCACATAAGGAGATATTCATTGAGCTAAATAGCTCATCACATCAAAATACCGAATATTGGTCGTAGAAACGCTAAGGTGTATAATACCATCCTTGAGGGATCATTTAGCGCTATGTGCTACAAAAATCAAGCACAACTGAGGTGCAATACACGATCTGAATCTCAACAACCATCCTGCTCATATAACATCACCGCTACGCGAAACCTCAACACATAAGAAATTTACCAAGCCGTTTCACAACCCATACGGCACACTACATCACTATCTGGAATAGCTGATGACAAAATAACACCCCGACTATTCCTCCATAGGGAAAACTCACTGAAACGAACACAACTAACCGGATATAAAACCCTGTCCACAAATAAATTAATCCGCTGATCTCAAGCAGATTTCTGATTGCACCAACTTGGCTAGTGACCTTTCAAGTTTCATTATAACTCATTCTTCCTCATAGCATGTAGGAACAACCATTACAATCGGAGCAACCTCCTCCGTTCATATCCCAATAAACAAAGTGCCCTCCAAGCCTAAATTCTCAAATCGATGATATTACCAAAATCCTCATACTTGGTTAAATCTTTAGTCAATCAAGCAACTACATATTACACTTACACAATATTCCCGTGGGACACTCTCCCACAATATTCTGAAATAAGTATCGAGTCCGTACCTTTAAAGCTTCAGATACACTAACGCTGAAGAGAGATCACGCTGAAGACAATACTAATTTACTTTAATCATTCAACCACTTCCTTGCTCACTCGAGCCTGTGATATCCTTGCCAGCCCAAGCTGCAATATTGATATGTACTTCAAATTTCAATGCTACTCGCTGCACCCAGTGTGCCAACCTACGATAGAACACGATTTCCATCTCTACTCTGCAAACACTAATAGACTAACACTTCATCGTATAAAACTTTTCATTTAATCCACTTCGGGAGAACAATAGCAACATATAGGTGGATTCTCATAACCATCGAATATGCCAATATCTACGTAGTGGTCCAAGCCATCATAACCTTTCCAGGATCCGCCGACTCAAAGCAGGCTATAACAGAAGAATGCTTCTGAATAACATCAATCAGTGCGGCCGACAAGCATCATACGTACCGCTACACTTCACATGCATGACTTGATCACGCTGAATGAACTGATCACCACTACCTATATGCCAAGTTCACCACGGCTAGTCAATAGACTTCCTTTAACTAAATCCTTGTTTGCCTTAGAAATAATGCTTCTTCATTCAACACATAATATACTCCATCTACACTCACCCTGAGTGATCTTGAATCACGAGACCATGCTATCTTTAATAGGGACGAACCATTTCATATTTCTTAATGCTACTCATAAGTCAAAATATCATAGAACATTTTGGGCACCTTCTCATAAGCTGCTACAAAGCTTGATTCTTAACTTACCCATAGGCTCGAAATTACTGAGGACCACACTTGAACTCCTGAATTCACTGGGACCATTATTGAGAGCCACCTACTTTGTCTTGGTCCTGAATATAACTCACTCCATAGCTCTTATAACTTACGAGTACTCTCTCGGCGAAATCACTTCCTCTGAAACCTACATCTATACGATGCATAAAATCCTGAAGCATTTTCCAAGTCCGAACATGAGCCAATAAGGCCAACCATCGCATGCCTCCAACAATTCATTTGCTAGAATTACCATTTATGGTCTTTTCTCATAGCTGAAATAACTCATCAATATACTAATAAAAAGAAATCACGTAAGTAGCTAATCATACAGCCCAATCATACATGGTGAGACTCTCCCAGTTGGCTTGAAGCCATCATTTCCTAATTCCTGAGTTTACTAGAATTCTTTATCTCTCATTGACATAACCTTGTGCAATCAACCGCCAAAATTCTCAGAACCATGCGGTAGAAACTCTGAATCATCAACCTCATTCGCACGATCGATCTCTTTATTGAACAACCTATAAAAATTCCTTGCAGAAGCTTCGCCAACCACGCGACCGCTAACCTGCTCACCGGGAATAACCCACCTGTAGAAGCCACTTCCGACATCCTTTAACGATGCTGCATAGGGTATAGTCACCATGACTCCAATAACCTATCGTGAGTCCAAGCTCACTCCCTGACTGCCAGTCCATTTAGTCTCATGAACATCAATTAAACACGCAACAATATCCTTCCAATTCAAATTATATTGCATTCTTCTTCATTCCAGGCAGCTCTTTTTTGCTATACAAATCTCTTGCCGCATAATGGACCATGCTTCAAGTTAGCTCTGTAGGCCCCAATCAATTGATCTATGAGATTCTCAAATCATTCCAAACTCTCCTTAAGGCGCGTAGTCATCCTACTACCAAGCCCATATGAAACACCCACCATTCTCCCACTTGGTGTAACTCATCTCTTTGATCGACCACTCGACCGTGCTTCTCTACTTGGCCTTCTAGAAATTTTAAACACTGCCTGACACTTCCTACATGTCCTTCCTTGTACTTCACTACTCAAATGTTTCCTTAAATGAAATCTATCTTCGTGGCACTTGAATCCACCATCGCTGCTAACTTTAGAACCTTTCCAAAGGCCATCTTTATCGATCCGTCAACATTAAAAAACTCCGCTACGATCTTAAACCACCACGCCATGCGATATCTGATAGTTGTATCTCCAATCATATTTCACAATATCCTGCCATATGGTGAATTGTAGAGGATTATATTATCAACAAACTTAGTACGTTTCATTAGGGCCACAACACCCCCTCATAATAGAAAGCTCAACCATGCTTGTAGATACCAGTCTCATTACTTCCACCAGCCCAAATCTGACTATCCTTAGTCCAACTGCCTTTCCCCTTGACGGGGATAAAATACTGAATCCCTTGATCACACGCTGAGTAAACTTCCCTTAATTTCATCTGCTGCCCTGAGATGTGGGCAACATCCTACCATCACAACCACACCGCGGAATAATAGCTTATAAGCATCATGGCAACCTGTGCCTAGCCTCAAGGCCCTCAGAGTACCGTTGCCGAGCCGAAACAATACGATAACCCTCCATAGAGCGACTATAATAGTCCGATCAACTATACCGGGAGAAACATCCCACACCACATCAGTAGTGCCATTGCAATTCTTCAAATTTTCAATTTCTAGCAAGAGCTTGCATCGTGTAAGACTGAGTAGGAAGGAATCAAAGGGATAAGACTCAAAGGAATCGAACTGCACGATAAGGAAATCAAGAAGGGAAGTACTCCTAACAGCCTTGTAGCCTCCCGAGGATAAGTACAGACGTCTCCGTACCAATCTGCGAGACTCTACTAGACTTGCTCATGACTCGTGAGACCGGCGGGAACCTAGTTCTCTTATACAATGTTATCACGACCCAAAAATCCACTAAGGGTCGTGATGGCGCCGGACACTACGTCGGGCAAGCCAACCAGATTACTTGATCAAATATTGTTTTAACACTTTTGGAAATACATGATTTTTCTTCCATATTTAGAAATTCTAAAGAATGCCATTTTCAAATCAAATTTCTTTTAAAGTTAAGCAATTAATACAATGTTTCAACCATCCCAGAACCCGGAGTCACAAGTACATGATCATCTACCGATAAGAGGAATATAAATACATTATCTGTCCGGAATATAATGGATAGAAAATAAACATAGTACTGGAAAGGGACTACCCTAGCTGCGGCCATCTCGAATGATGCAGCTCTCTAGTCCCCAGAATTATCCATGCTGCTACGTCTAGTAGACTATTGAAATCACCTATACATGTGCAACAAAATGCACAGCAAGTGTAGTATGAGTACAAAATTAGCGTGTACCCAATAAGTGTCCCTCCTAATCCCGAAGGAGTAGAGATGAGATGGTCAATCCTGACACTCACTAGCAGTCCAATGACTATTTATCCCTAAAAATATATCCAAGCAGTGAATTTATTTTATAAACAGGATTCTAATCTAAATATGGGAAAACAATTAGTCATACAATTCTTTTATGGAAAATTTCCTTAGTTTTCTTGTTATTATTAAATAAATGATCTCGAGCCATAATGTGGCATAAAACAACTTAAATGAGTTCAAGATAACAGCACAAACATGCGCAAATCATGCCGAGGCGATGACCCGCTCCAACAGAAATGTAAATTTTTGCACTGCCGAGGGTCGAGCGGCCTGTACCATAGATGCATCCGGTTCACCGACGCGGTCGGCATGTTCCAACAGAAATATAAACACATGCAGATAGATAATCAGTCAAATAGTTAGTGTATAGAAAATATCCAAGTAAGGTCCCTTCCCTTTTAATAATTTGAGAAAAACATAGCTTTAGTCTTTTTAGAAATCCGCTTAATAATTTAATATGATTAAAGCATTTCAAGCCATCAATGATTTATAAATGATAGAAGTATGACATGCTTTTGGGTCCTAGACTACCCGGACAATAGCATAATAGTAGCTACGCACGGACTCTCATCACCTTGTGCATACGTAGCCCCCACAAATAGGAGCACACAATCAATTCAATTCACCTATGGGGTAATTTCCCCCTCACAAAATTAGAAAGGAGACTCACCTCGCTCTGAAGATCCATAACCGGCATTCTACATTCATTTGAAGGATTGAACCAACGCACAATGCTCCAAAACTAGCCAAAAAACGACAAAGTAATGACAATATACTCAAATACTCGCTAACAATTCAAATTATACAATTTCCGAACTCCATTTTGTGAAATGACCAAAATGCCCTCGAGCCCACATGTCCGAATTATGAAAGTTATTGAAAATAAGTATTACCCATAACTCATGTGGTGTATATCCAGAAAATCATCCAACTTTATTCATGAATCGACCCTCAAATCAAGAATTTACCATTTTTCAACTTTGGGGCTCAAATCCCAATTTCTACCATCTAAATACGGATAAAAATAGGAACCAGCAGAAATAATTATGGAGAAACACCAAAATAAAGGTCATATATTTACCTCCTTGTTGAGACAAGAACAACGTCACAAAACCACCTCAATCGGAGTTCTAGAACACAAGATATGCCCAAAATACTAAACTTCTAGGTTTTAAACACTGTCCAAGCCCATTTTCCGCTTTTGCGGACAATTTTCGCATATGCGAGACTGCTTTTACGGTTCTATTTACGCTTTTGCGGTTCCGCATCTGCAATTAAATTCCGCTTTTGCGGTTCTGACAGACACCAGCCTCTCCCGACACGGAAATGAGCATAACTCCCTCATATGATGTCTAAATCCGACGATTCTTTTTCCTATGGCTCCGAAATTTTGATACAGATCTAATGGTTCAAACAAAACTGAATTTGGATCTCATTTACTTTATATGGTACCCCTTTAATTCCAAAGATACAATGTTGAAATGTCAAATAAGAACGTAATCACAACCCGAAACACACCCGAGGCCCCCGGGACCCCAACCAATCACTCCAACCAGTCCCAAAACACATTACGGACTTTCTCGAGGCCTCAAATCACACCAAACATTGCTAAAATCGTGAATCAGCCTCCAATCCAAGCTTGATGAACTTTGAAGTTTCCAACATCTATTTCCGATGCCGAAACCTATCAAATCACGTCCGATTGACTTCAAAATTTTCAAAGAAGTCAAAAATGACATAACGAAGCTACAGAAACTTTCGGAATTCCATTCCAACCCTCGGATCATTATCTCACCTATCAACCAGAATTCGTCAAAATATAATTCAAGCTTAATTCTACACCGTTCATCACAAAAATATTCCGCACACACTCCTAAGTCCCAAATCACCTAACGAAGCTATCGAACCATAAAATTCACATTTCAAACCCGATATCAAAATTTCCACTTCCAGTCAAGCTTCTTAAAAACCTTCAAATTCCTATCTTTGTCCAAACGACTCCAAAATGACCTACGGACCTCCGAATTCACTTCCGATCGCTCTCTCAAATCCAGAATCAATATACGGAGCTACGCCCAGTCTCGAAAATCCAAACGGACATTGATAATGCTGAAATGCACTTCAAGCCAAACTTATAAAATTTCTTCCAAAATGCAAACCTCCACAAAAGGCGCCAAAATACTCCCGGGATATCCAAAAGCCAAACCGGGCATACGCCTAAGTCCGATATCATTATACGAATCTGATAGACCCTTCAGATCCTGATTCCGAGGTCATTTACTCAAAATTCCAATCCTAGTTCATTATTTCAACTTAAAGCTTCTCAATGGGAATTTTCATTTAATTTTAACTACGATCTCTCTGAATTTAGATTCCGACCATGCGAACAGGTCATAATACCTGAAATGATGCTATTCACGGCCTTCGACTACTGAAAGGAGTGCTGGTACTCAAAACGACCGATCGGGTTGTTACAACAACCTTCATCATACCATAGGGAATATACTGTGTTACAAAATGACACTGTTTGGTTTGAAGAATTCTAGAGCCACCTACATGAGAGCCATGACACCATCTTCCACGACATGATACACAAGGAAATAGTGATGTACGTGGATGACATTATCATCAAATTTCAAAGGAGTTCGGATCACATAACAAACCTGAAGAAATTCTTCGACCGACTTCGAAAATACAATTTATAGTTGAATACTGCAAAATGCACCTTCGGGGTCCCTGCTGGAAAACTGTTAGGATATATCGTCAATCGCTGAGGGGTTGAGTTAGACCCATCAAATCTCAAAGATATCAAGGACTTTCCACCTTCAAAGAATAAGAAAGATGTGATAAGCTTTTTAGGGCGCCTCAATTGCATTAGCCGCTTCATAGCACAATTAACCGTGATATGTGATCCAATCTTCATAATGCTGCAACAAGTTGGACACAAGAATGCGAGAAGGCCTTTGACAAAATCAAGGAGTATTTATCTAAACCGCCCGTGTTAGTCCCACCAAAACTAGGAAGACCTTTGCTACTTTATTTTTCCATGTTATATGGGGATTTTGGTTGTGTTCTTGGACAACATGATGAACCTAAAAGAAAGGAGTAGGCAATATATTATCTAAGCAAGAATTTCACGCCTTATGAAGCCTGATACTCCTTGTTGGAACGCACCTACTATTCTTTTACATGGATAGCTCGGAAGTTGAGGCATTATTTATGTGTATACACTACATATCTCATATCAAGGATGGTCCCGTTAAAGTAAATCTTTCAGAAACCCTTGCCTATGGGTAAGTTAACGAAATGGAAAATATTGCTGAGTGAGTTCAACATTGACTATGTAACTCAGAAGGCAGCTAGAGGGCGAGCATTAGCAGATCATTTGGCAAAAAAATCCCGTGGATGGGGAATATGAACCATTAAAGACGTATTTTCCCGACGAGGAGGTATTGTTTGTAGGAGAAGATATCATCGAGGCGTATGATATTCTTCGATGAAGGAAAAACTTCAAAAGAGTAGGCATCGGATATTTCTTAGTATCAGAAATTGGTCAACACTATTCGGTATCTGCAAAACTCAGGTTTCCATTAACCAACAATATAGGGGAATATGAGGTTTGCATCATGAGACTCAGATTAGCCATTGACATGAATGTACAGTAGCTGTTGACAATCGGAGATTCGGATCTTTTAGTGCACCATGTTCTAGGGGAATGGGCTACGAAGAACACCTAAATATTGCATATTTTCACTATGTATAAGAGTTAATCAAGAGGTTCAGAAAGATAGAATTCAAACATGTTCCGAGGATTCAGAATGAGTTTACAGATACATTAGCCACTTTGCCTTCCATGATACAACACATAGATAAGAATTTCAGTAATCCTATCCCAATAGGAATTTATAATATGCCAATTGTGCTTATGTTGCAGAAGCGATTGATAGAAATTCGTGGTTCCATGACATCAAGGAATACTTGGCAAAAGGAGAATATCCAGAGCATGCTACACATGCTTAGAAGTGCACGCTTTGAAGATTAGCCAACCATTTCTTTCAATGAGGAGGAATTCTATATAGAAGGACTCATGACCTAGGATTACTACACTGTGTCGATGCCAAGGAAGCATCCAGATTGCTCGAAGGATTATATGCAAGAACCTACAGACCCTACTGTTGATATCCAATTTTTTTGTATATTTTAATATGACAAATACTTTTGAAATACCATGTATATGCCTATATAAGTATGTCTTTTTTCTTAATTTTTAAAAGATTTTTAAATCAATTTATTGCCCTATTTTATCAAGAAAAACCCAATAATTACTTCCAAAATTATCATTTTTGATGATTCATTTATTGGATTCTCATTTTATAATAAAATATAGCTAGAATAATCTTTGCATATTTTTATAAATTTATTTAGTATTTTTAAAGCTAAATTGCATATAATTACAATATTGGCATCTTTCAAGATTTAATTGTAATTATAATTATAAATACGACTCCATTATTTTTATTTTGATAATTACATATTATTAATCATTATAGTACCTATAATTTATTTCCAAAAATTATTTTATTATTTTTTGTAAAATAAATAAAGGAAAAATGGCTATTTAAATGTTAGCCCATTTGCATTTCAATTTTAGCCAGATTTGATACCCCAATTAAACCCAATTTCAAATCTAATTACCTATCCCAAATCCTAAATCTATATGACCCACGACCCTTTGAAATACCCCTCTCGGACCCCCCTTTAATCCTAGTCGTTGATCACTTAGATCAATGACTCATATTTGCCCCTTCCTGTGTTAACCCGACTTCCCCTAGACCTAATCATTTCCCTCATGTAGCTGCCCTTGAATTCTCCCTTCTCTCAGTTCTCTCTCAAGCTCCTCTCCAACCCTAGCCGCCTCCCTCCTCTTCCACCATAAAATCACCAGAATCCATGGCTTCCAAGGCCATTGAAGTCCTATACCGGCCTCTTATAACTCCTAAACGCCTGGTTACTGTAGTTTCAAGGTCTGACCATGAAGAATTTTGGCCCAAACTTTGTTTGATTCAAGTTCTATGGCCGTCTCCAACCTTACTCTAGCCAGCCATGGCTATTCGAACCTGTTCTTGAACTCTGCTGCTTAGATCAATAACTTTCCAAGCCTTTCTCACCATCTGGGTTCTTCTAAAACCCTTTATTTTGAGGTTCTTCTGATTTCTTTAGACTGTTCTAAATCCGCATTTTCCCTAAACTTTCAAAAAAATTCTCAAATTTTCTTTCACAACTTTGATTTCAAAACCCTTATCTTTTTCGATTTAGGGTTTTGTCAAGTTATTTAGAAGTTTATGTGATCTTTAGCATGTTGTACTATGTTTCTTATGTTGTTCTTGTACTGTGCTTCTTATGTTGATTCTTCTACTACGTTTCTTTATGTTAAAGTCTTAAGTTTTTTCTAAAGATTTCTTATTTTACTTTCTTTGTTGATATTTTTGCGCAATTCTCTTGTCCTTTCCTCTCTACACTCGATTAATGGAAAAAACCATAAGATTTGGTGTTCATATGAGTTCTGGTATTATTTGCTATGTGATATATTTGTTATTCGTCTCTGAACTTGTTTGGTTTCAAAACCCTAACTTCTTTGGACCTATTTGAGTTTCTGAAGTTGTCTCATCTATTGCTTGACTGAATTTCAAAATCTTTTGTTTCTTTACATGATTCTCAATCCCTGCTAAGCTCTCCTATGGTCTTTCTATTGGACCCTTTGCATGCTATTTGATAGTCTCTCTCTTCTTCATTGTTTAGTTACTGAAACTGATCTATGTGACTACCATGTTCCTATAGTCCACTACTTACTGATTTTGTAATTGCATGACGCTTTTCTTTGTCCTAAATTCAATCTCGCATGCCTAATACTTGTACACTCTTTATATGTGCTGAGCTTCCCCTCTAAAATGAATTTCAGTTTGACTATTAGACTTCCTTTGTGTACATCTGATTGATTTCTTTCCTTGTTTTGCTTATTTACCTGTTACTTGGTTTGATTCGAAAACTTTCCTTAGCCTTTCTAACTTGGTTTTTTCATGAACCAGTAATTTCAAATCTATGACTCCTTGATTTACTATGTACTAATTGATTCTTTCCTTATTTTTTGAACCATGTATTTCAAAGATTCTTTCCTTGATTAAACTCCTACATATGTACCCATAATTGTCTACTTTACACAAGATGCTTACTTGATCTCTTTCCTTAAATGATTTATGTTCATTACCGTTTAAGTTTGAACTCCTTAATTAAAGGAAGTAGTTCTACTGATTGATTTTAGTTGCACATGGCTATTTTCTTGCCTTATTTTCTACATGTTTTCAAACTATAAATACCATGCTCTTTCATTGACATGAAAACACACGAATACTATTAGTCTTCTAAACACACACTCACATTCAAAAAGCATTCTCTCTTTTCACTTGTACTCTGGCCTGCTTTTTCAAGTCCTGCTACTGCTTTTACTATATGCTGCTTCTTAGAAACTTGTATGTCCTGATTAAGATTTTTCAGCAATCACAACAATGTCTTTGTTTAATACCTTCACTTGAATGTCAGCCTATTGCTTGTGATTAGGTCAATGTTTACTTTAGCATGCTGTAATTTCCTTTTGCCTATTCTAAATCTATTATGAATCCCAAAAACCCCACCCCCTATTTGTTCATTCTATGATTTGTTTGAGGCATGATAGTACTGCAAATTATTGTCCATGACTCAAACTTGATCCCCTAGGATCCTAGCCTCTAAAATTGTGTGTTCTGGCAGGCTTATAGGCATGCCAGCATCCTCCATTGCTGGGCATGCCTAAATCTTGCCCTTGCCTAAGCAATAGGCTCTTTGCAACTTCCTGATTCCCCTGAACCCCTTTGGTGTACTTGTTTGTAGTTGTTTATGTTTCCTTTATTCCACGGAACTCTGCCCTTCACTTCCACACTCTCTTAGACTTTAAGTTATGCCCCTCTTTTGTGAGCCTTGCCTTGGGACACTTTGAGCTCCCTTTGAACTTGGACACTTGAGGGCTGGTCTTTACACAATCACTTATCACCATTTCGATGATGCAATTTGGGTGTGAGCATTGCCCGGAGTCCCATTGAGTGGGGGGAGGCATTCGATTCTTCGATTCGGTGTTTTGGTATTTGTCTTATCAATTGTGTATAACAAATACCGTGCCAAAATATTTCGGTGCGGTTCCGTATTTCTTATTTTGGTTCGGTACGATTTCAGTTTAAATAAAATTAGCATACCATAAAATAGTGAGTCGTAATGACGTGTCCTATTTGTCACGACTAGTAATAAGTGGGGAAAACGTCTACTTCTCCCTTTTAGAATAAGAAAGTATATATTGTGAACTAATATATATACATACATTGTTACTGCAATATTTTTGACCGTATTAGCTTTATATAGTGTTATAATTGTTTATCTTTTTTTTCAAGTTACTGATTAGTTATTTCTCCATATTCTTTTACCAAAAAATAAAAAGGGAATAAGATAACACGTAAGAAAGTGTAATACAAACTTCACACATAAATGAATTAAATTATTTCCTTTTAGGTGTAATCTTCTAGAATAGCACACTATTCTAAAATTCTTTTAACCGTGGGGTATTCTATATTTTGCATGAAATGCGCCCTTCATTTCCATATGAACAGCTAATAATTCAGATGATGTGGACTTGTTTGCTGATTGATTTCGTCTTAAAATATCAAATGATTCCCACTACTATCAAATTCGTATTAGAATTTGAACATTTTAGGCGTGAGCTTAAGGTTATTGGGCTAAAAAATAAAAATAAATTTGGGCTTCGACTAAACTATTTTGATATACAGAAATATCCAAAACCTAATATCATGTACCGAACCGAATTATCAAAATACCAAAAATTTTGTACCGAAATACCAAAAAAATCGAAATCGAAATACCAAATTAATTTGGTTTGGTTCGGAATTTGGTTTTTCGGATTTTATGCCCAACCTTACCATTGAGGCTCTTAGGGAACTTTTACACACTAAAATTGGAGAAAGGCTTTGGATTAATGATTTTTTTGAGTTGGTCTATCTCATAACTCATAGAGGAAGTCAAGAATCAGACTTCCTCTGGTTGTATTTTTTTATAGTTTGTGATATAATTTTATTCATTCCGGACTGTAATAATTTATAATTAACGCTTGCGGATGGCTAGTGAAAAGGGGTGGATAATTATACATGCAAAGAGTAGAAATTATACTTATAGGTTATTTTAATTCTGCATACTCAAACTCCATATAGAAATCATGTCTATATGATGTTCAATTCTGCATATTCAATTACATATAAAAACCATGTTTATAGGATTCTACATATCCATATAGAAATCATGCCTATAGGAAGTTCAATTCTGCATATTCAATTACATATAGTAACCATGTTTGTAGGATTCTGCATATTCTACTTCGTATAGAAATTATGCCTATAGGATTTTTCAATTCTGCATATTCAATTACATCTAGGTACCATGTTTAGTCTCAAACAAATTCTTCAACTATATACCATATTTATAGGTTTAAAACAAGTCCTCCACATTTAGATACTATGTTTATAAGGCTGTATTTTTACACAATATTTATAAAGTTTAAAATCTGCAACGCATAGAAAGCTTGCCTATAGGAATTCCTAATTGAATATAATTTGCTTCACTCAAGTATAGATCTAAAAATAAATAATAATGGGTACTGTCAGTTGTAGGGCTTGTAATCAATTCGTGAAATCTTGCCTCTCTTTTAATAATCTGATTCCCCCACCTAGCAGTTTAACAAATATGCATTCAAACAGTTTACTTCGAGCCTTATTATTTCATTATTTTATAAATCCAATAGATACCATGCCTATAGGATCCTTGTCCAACATTTAGGCAAGCATTAGAGTAATAATTATAAACTGAATCTGCTTCTGTTAGTTATTACAGCCAGCAGACAGGCCTGATTTGGACTTCTTATCTGAGTTATGTAATAAATTAAAACTGCCTCTGCAACCTTCCTTCTTCATCTTTAACACTTTTGATCAGACGTTAAACAGTATGTGTAAGTCACGCTAATTATATGCATTCTCTATTCAGAGAGGTATAACTGAGCTTCTGTTTGTTTTTATTCTTCCCCTAAAATACGCAATATGCGTTCCTGTATGTCGCCTTAGATTTTTACAATTAAAAATCCAAATTATCCCAATATCCCACTCATTTTAGGATTAGTAGTCCTAAATTCCTCCGGGACTGATAAGGTTGGTACAGGTAATAGCATGCAATAAGTAATCGAGACTGTTCCGCACTTTAATACGTTAACGGGGTGGGAAGAGTAGATATGGATATGATGACCATGCGATAATATCACGTGTAGTCCTTTTTTGAGGAATAATTACCAGATATTGTGTGGGGTGATTCATATTTTTTAATAAACCTAGGAGCCCCCCTCCCTTTTATTCTTTACGTTTTTTTAGCAATGTTAGCTCTTTCTATTAAAATTCAATTCTCTAACTGTTCTATCAAACTTTGTTTTATTTGTAAACCATTATTTGAAAATACCCTCTTATTTGAAGCCTTATTTGTTTATATGTTAATTGCACCTAAATTTACAATAATTATCTGGCCGGGAACCACAATAGTAGATTTTGAGGGGTGTCTAACACCTTCCCCTTCGAATAACTTCGAACCCTTACCCTATCTCTGGTACTCAAATCAAACCTTTTGGTGTCCTAATGCACCCTAATCATTAGGCGGCAACTCTTCAATTGTAAACCTCAGTTCACAAAAGGAATGATTTGTTCCAACCGAATGTCATAAACCCGATTTCGCTTGAGAAAAAGGGGGCACGACAGCATAGCGACTCTACTGGGGATCTTTTAGGCTTTTACCATTTCGGACTATTATTGTGACTTTATATTTCTTTATTTGCCTTTAATTCCTTTAAGCATTTAATTCCCTATTCAACTACAAAATTGACTTGTCTTTTTGTTTCTTTCCTTTACTATTTCCTGCACTACTGCGTTAAATTATGAAGAATTGTTGTATGTATTATTTTCTTAATGTGCGAATACGTGAAAAACTGCTTTAATTGTTGCATAATCATGCTCAACATTATATTCCACTCATGCCAAATAAAATACCATGGCAACACTTATAATGAGTGGTTGCGCTCTTCCGGTATTATCACCCCTAAATCCGGAAAAGGCATATTTGTGGTAAAATCAGTCAATCAACAGTGTAGTTGAAGGTTCCATGACTTTCCCGCTTGAGTTGTCCACTCAAGGGTACCAGTCTAAAACCCCATATAAACCTTACTCTGTTTAAATAACATGCATCATGATCAAACCTAGCCGAGTCAGTTATGTTGTCCGCGTAATGACTCTTTAAGAGAGCCTTGTCTAAAGTCCACTTGGTTTCCCCAAAACCCAAATGGACACTATCACGTTCTGTGTATTTATTTGGAGAACTAAATGCTTTTATGCCAATTTTGATATTTAAATAGTCGAGCCCGGTTGGGGTAACGGGTTAACCTTTTTGTATTGTAGAAATATGAGGCGCGAAGTCCCCATATTCGACATGGTCACCAACATTCATCCAAAATTGCTAAGCTTGTGGGAGGATCTTCACTCCAAAAAGCTGCTACTTTGTTCTGGGATTGTGATATGTCTGTATTCCGCTTCGGGGATATTAAATGACACCCTTGCTAGAAGAAATTGGAGTATTTGCTGGTATACCATGGGAGACTCTGGGTTTGTTAATGCCTAAGAACCGCAAGGGCAGGGGCTTCCTCAAAATGATGGGTCTGAAGAAGAATCAAGAACTAACATGTCCAAAAGAGTCATATATCCCTTTCAATTATTTCTATGAGAGGTACGGTCAGTGCAAGCCCTACCGTACCTATCCTGACGAATTTGCCATCACATCATTAGGGCACATTCACTGAAGGGCCTTTGTATTTATGTTTTGTTTCCTGGGGTTGATAGTGTTTCCAATAAAGAAAACAAGGATCCATACCAGGCTGGCTATGGTAACTAAAACTCTGATTGAGGGCATTGGTGGGCAACCTTTCAGCATTGTGCCCATGATCATTGCGGAGATATACTGAGTCTTAGAGAAGTGTCAATAAGGAGCAAAACACTTCAAAGACTGCAATTTGCTACTTCATCTCTGGCTCTGGGAGCATCTCCAAAGGGGTGAATACCGATAAGAAAATTTTGCGAAGAGACTGGGACGATCATATCGCTTTCCATCATCCGACGCAAATGAACTATATGCCCAACATGTTTGCACAGCCAAAAGATGCCAGAGGATGGGTAGAGTTATATGATAACCTTACCGAAGACCTGGTACAATTAGATGTTTGAGTGGTTCCCTACTGAGGAGTTCAACGCCCGATCCAGTGATATGTCATTTCTTATATTAATCGGTCTGAGAGGAACCAATCTTATGTCCCTCTACGAGTTATGAGACAAGCTGGTAAAGTGGGTTATACCAAGGGTTGACAAGATGAGTCACTTCCGGGCTGACTTCCAAGCTTATGACAATCCTTATAAGTGCCAAGAACAACATATGTGGCATTGCAAGATCATCATGGGAAGAGATACCATCGATCCAGACGAATACCACATTGGTTGCGCTCCCTACTATTCAGGCTGGCTAGAAGATAATCACGATAGTTTGGGTTAGCTGCGACTTGATAATGGCCACGAGATCATAGACGAAAGGCCAAGGCACAGGTCAAATACAATCAACTGCGCAAGACGATCCGGGAATGCAAAAGCGTGCACAAGGAGATACAAAAAGCCAACGAAAAGCTGACCGAGGAGTGGAAAGACATGGCTATATGTGCCAACAAGCGACTGGGATACTTGGAGGAGCTGGAAACGAAATTCCTCAAAAGAATCAAGGATTGTCAGAATGTTGAAGGAAATGAGGGTGGACATCTAGCCAAAGCCTACCTATTGCTGGGACTTCGCGAGCTCGGAAAGCAGTTCCATGGAGCCAAAGATGTTGAATATGGGGAAGGTCCTTCTGGGACCAAATAAATAGAAGTTTTCTTTTCTTTATGAAATGTAATAAGGCCAATGACCACTAATGACTTTTATTTCTTGTTATTTAGTGTCGATTTCGGATTCATCTACTTTTTATCAATGAAACGAGGCATTTAGCATTCTATGTTCTCCAAATGAACTTGTCATTAGGCCTACCTTGGGCATAAAGAGGTTCCCAAATTAGGACACGATTTACATTTTTGCACTATATGTTTAAATATCGCAACATTTTCTTATAATCCTCACTAACTTGTTTCCTTTTATTTCTACTTTTTTTTTATTTATTCCCCTCCTCAAAAGTTAATTCGTGGACTCTGGCAACATCATATTATCCTACTAGATCCTGGGGCCCTCCACATACTCCTCCTCTTAGTCCAGTCAGAAACAAGAACAAAGGAAAGATGGAAGATTTGAACAATGGCAAAAAGGAGAATCAACTGAATAGGTAGAGGTCACTCATGGTCATAGTACTATGGTTCCTAAGGAATGTGCATCCCAACTTGAACAAAAGATGCTGAAATTCTAAGATGAACTTGACCAGGTTCGGAATCTAACAAATCTGTCATTTTTCCTCACCATTCCAGATGTAAATTTCTCAAATGCATAGAACCCCACACCTCCAAAAAATATTCCAAAGCCACAAAACCATCCCGCTCCTCACAACCACTATAACACATGTCGTACGTCTAACAATAATCCATTGCCAATCCCAGAGCCCCCAAACTTCAAAAATGGACACTTTCACGCCCATCAAAATACCCCCATATATATGGGACCATGACACACTCCACCCAACCCATCTCAAGAACACCCGAGTATGATGATAAAGACTCGCTCATTAGGGACCTGCCTGAAGAACTTAAGAAACTAACTAGCCAGATTTGGGGCGTCGAAGGAAGTAAGGGGATTTAAGTGTTGAACTAAGAAGATCTTTGCATACAACCCGATATCGAACTGCACGAGGGTACAAAACTCCTAAGTTCGAGATACTTGATGGTATAGGGTATCTGAGAGTCCATTTGAGGACATACTGCGACAAGTTGGTTGGAGTAGGGAGAGACGAGAGGATCCGCATGAAAGGAGTCTGAAAGGAGATGCTCTATCTTGGTAAATTAGCCAAGACCCGAAGAAATGGTCGAAATGGGTGAGTATGGCATCCGACTTTATGGACAGGTTCAGGTTCAACGCATAAAATTCACCAGATGTGTTCTACATTCAGAAACTAAATAAGAAGCCCACAAAAACATTCTGCGAGTATGCTACTCGCTGGAGATCCGAAGCTGCTAAGTCAAACATGCCTTAGAGAAGGAACAAATGAATAAATTTTTTCGTCCGAGCTCAGGACCCACAGTATTATGAAAGACTAAAGTTAATTGAAAACCATAAATTTCCTGACATTATCAAGCTAGGAGAAAGGATCAAAGAGGGAATCAAAAGCGGTGTGGTTACAAACTTCGAGGAATTGCAAGCTACCAATAAGGCCTTACAGACTGGTGGTGCGTCCAAGAAAAGGGACGTCGGCGCCATAATATTGCACAAAGAACAAAATCTCCTATCAAATACCAAACCTATCCAATGCCTCCACTCACATATCAGCCTACTCCAAATTACCAAGCACCCTCACCCTCTTACCAAATTCCATCACCCACTTATCAATCACCTCCCCATCCTCAAAATCAACCTATTTCACCCAGATATTCCTAACCTGCACAAGTCTACCAAGCCTACAATGCTCAACCCTCCCACTATCAATCACATCCCGCACGCCAAAACATAGCTAGACCTCGTCCAAATTTTGATCGTAGACCTCCTAAGCAGTATACAACCATTGATGAACCCATTGACCAGTTGTACGAGAGACTCAAAGCTGCTGATTATGCCACCCTTATCCCTGCTGTAACCCTTGAGAACCCTTCTCAATGGGTTAACCCAAGAAATCATCTGCATACCGTTCTGACATGAAAGAACATACCATCAATGAATGCCGTTCTTTGGAAGACAATATCTAGGCTCGGATTGACAACAAGATTATTGAGTTGAAGGAACCCTCTCTCAATGTACGCAATAACCCTCTGGCAGACCATAAGGGTGGAGGCATTCACATGATTGAAATAAAGGATTATTAGGATCCCGAGGGATCGATCGGGTTGATCGTAGAAGGTGATGTTACAAAGAAGTCAATAGTTACCCTGAATCCAATTGTGGTCCAGATGTAGCCCTCTGGGAAGCTGAGGTGAACATGTCTGTGCCACTTGATTTTGAAGCAATTGCAAAGACACCAATGCCATTTGAGGTCGCATTCGTGTCTCCAACAAATGCACATGTACAATTTAAAGTTGTGGTTTTACCACCCAAGGCACGTGCTCCATTCGGAATGAAGATGGCCGCACCGATTCTGATAGCAATGTTCACCATAACTCCATTCCATATATAGGCTATAGACTGGGACTATACAGCCGAGGCAAGGAGGAAAGGCAATGGTAGGTTTGAGGAAATTATCACCGCACAAGAACTGGTAGAGTCTATACCCTAGAACACCTAGCTGAGTCAAGAAAGCAGGACTTCAATCGGTCACCTATCATTGAGACCGATCCAGACGATCTTTGGAGAAATATACAGGCCAAATAATACTCGATTATCGACTAGTTAAACAAAATACCGGCGCAAATCTATATCCTTGCGTTGCTACAATATTTTGGGGCACTAGAATGCTTCGTTGAAGGTGCTAAGTGAAGCATACGTGCCAAGCAACATTACTAGAGGAGAAATGGCTAACATGGTCAGACATGTATTGGACAATCAATAAATTACTTTTTGTGAGGATGAGGTACCACCAAAGAACTTCACATCACTGTACAATACGAGGACTACTTTATCACCAGGATCATGATAGAATCAAGGAATACCTGTCATGACCACCAATTTTTGTCCCACCCGAGCCCTGGAGACCTCTATTGCTCTACCTCGCAGTATTGGATGGGTGATTTGGTTGTGTTTTGGGACAACATGATGAGACAGGGAGAAAAGAGCAGGACATCTACTGTGTCAGCAAGAAGTTCACCCCGTACGAGGCTCGATATTCTCTATTGGAACGCACCTATTGTGCTCTGACCTGGGTAGCTCAGAAGTTGAGGCATTATTTCTATGCCTATACTACATATCTTATATCAAGAATGGATCCCCTGAAGTACATCTTTCAAAAGCCCATACCCACTGGCAAGCTGGCCAAGTGGTAGATCCTATTAAGTGTTTTTGACAGTGTCTATGTAACACATAAGGCAATCAAAGGACAAGCACTGGCAGATCACCTTGATGAAAATCCCATGGACGGAGAATACGAGCCTCTAAAGATGTATGGTATTTTTCATAGGAGAAGATATTGCAAAATCCTATGATGGTTGGAGAATGTTTTTTGACGGAGCGGCAAACTTCAAAGGAGTTGGCGTAGGAGCAGTCCTAGTATCAAAAACTGGCCAGCATTATCCGGTGTCTACCGAACTTAGGTTCCACATTATGGCTAAGTACAAAGCCTGCATCTTAGGGCTTAAGCTGGACATTGACATGAAAATACAGGAATTGCTAGTGGTCGGGGATTCAGACTTGCTTATACATCAGGTCCGAGAAGAATGGGCAACCAAGAACTCTAAGATACTCCCATATCTGCATCATGCAAAGGAGTTGAGAAAGATATTTACAAAGACAAAGTTTTATCATGTCCCCAGAGTATAGAATGAGTTCGTCGATGCATTGACTAATATATCATCTAAGATTCAACATCTAGATAAGAATTTCATAGATCCTATTCCGGTAAAGATTCAGGACCAACCAGCTTACTGTGCTCATGTCGAGGAAGAAGCAGACGCAAAACCTTGGTTTCATGATATCAAGGAATATTTGGCAACAAGAGAGTATCTAAATCGGAGCAAACGCTACTCAAAAGTGCATATTCTAAGGTTATCCAACAATTTATTTCACATCGGAGGAATCCTGTATAGAAAAACTCCTGATTTGGGGTTACTAAGAAGTGTCGACGCAAGGAAGCATCTAAACTGCTAGAAGAAATTCATGCTGGGACCTGCAGCCAAATATGAACGGTTTCGTCTGAGCTTAGAAAATACTCCATGTGGGTTATTTTTGGATGACTATGGAATCGAACTGGATCCACTATATCCAAAAGTGCCATCGCTATCAGATACATGTAGACATGATAAAGGTGCCTCCAAACGAGCTTAATGCAACAAGCTCGCCATGGCCGTTCACCGCATGGGGAATGGATTGTATCGAACCTATCGAGCTTGCTGCATCAAACAGGCACAGGTTCATTCTAGTGGCAATTGATTATTTTACCAAATAGGTTGAAGCAACATCATATAAGGTAGTGACTAAAAATGTTATGGCAGATTTTGTCCGCGACCGTATCGTGTGTCGGTTCGAAATTCCAATGTCAATCACTATTGATAATGGTTCCAATCTCAATAGTAACTTGATGAAGTCTACATGTGAAACCTTCAAGATCAAGCACAAGAATTCTACATTCTACAGACCTCAGATGAACGGAGCCGTATAAGCCGCCAATAAGAACATCAAGAAGATACAGAGGAAATTGATAGAGAAGCATAAGCAGTGGCATGAGAAGTCATCATTTTCTTTAGTGGTATACCGTACCACAATTCGAAAATCAACCAGGGCAACTCCCTATATGTTGGTTTCTGGTACAGAAGCAATCATTCCAAATGAGGTAGAAATTCCTTCCTTGAGGATCGTACATAAAGCAGAACTCGATGATGTAGAATGGGTGAAGAGTCGTTACGAACAACTAGGTCTTATAGATGGAAAGAGAATGCATGTAGTTCGCCACGGTCAACTCTATCAGAACAGAATGTCTAGAGCCTTTAATAAAATAGTCAAGCTGAGACAGTTTACATCAGGGCAACTGGTGTTGAAAAAGATTTTTCCGCATCAAGATGAATCCAAAGAGAAATTCTCTCCCAACTGGCAAGGTTCGTATATGGTTCATCGGGTTCTAACCGGATGAGCTCTCATATTTGCGAAAATGGACGGAGAAGATTGGCCGAAGCCGATCAATTCAGATGTAGCAAAGCAACACAATCTGTGACTTTTATGGTTTCCTCATATGATGTACTTTGAACTACGCCTGACCTGATTCGCGTTTAAGAGTGGATACGTAGGCAGCCCTATGGGCTCACAATTCAATAAAATTTTCATTTCCCCCCGACATTGGAAATTGGGGCAGAACTTTGAGGAGGACCCTCAAAATTCCTAAGTTGATTTTCAACCATTTATAGCACGCAGCCGTCAGAAGCACCATCCCAGTAAATTGGGGAAAATTTTTGAGGAGGACCCTCAAAATTCCGGAGTGAGAGAGGTTGCAATGTCTTGAACCGCGTCTCAGTCGTCGGTTCATCTA
Organism: Nicotiana benthamiana; assembly: GCA_034376525.1. Classification (NCBI taxonomy): domain Eukaryota; kingdom Viridiplantae; phylum Streptophyta; class Magnoliopsida; order Solanales; family Solanaceae; genus Nicotiana; species Nicotiana benthamiana. The sequence continues at coordinate 41,822,934 of CM067336.1, forward strand.
AAGAAAACTATTTTCAATTATATAGTTATGTTACATTTTACCAAAATCATGCATGACTATTATCAAAATTTCTTTTTTTAGCGACGCTACCCAAATTATACACAACATCACTGAAAATCGAGCCAAGCAGGACAAGCGAAGTTCACGAGGATATGAACTAGCCTTCCCCCCTTTATTACTATTCGCTTTTTACTTTTCTGCATTGCTTAAGGCTACCTTTCTGCCTTTCAAGGTTAAGCTCTACCTCGATCTACATTTCCTACATTGTATAAGGCCGCCTTTTTGGCTTCTGAGAGTAATCCTGTCTCCATCTGCATTTCTTTGCATTGCATGTGGCTACCTTTCTGCCTTCTGAGACTAAGCTCTATCTCCATCTGCATTTCTCTGCATTGCAAATGGCTACCTTTCAGCTCCACGTCTCCATCTGCATTTCTGTGTCTTGCATAAGGCTACCTTTCTGCCTTCTGAGACTAAGCTCCGTCTCCATATGCATTTCTGTGCATTGCATAAAGCTACCTTTCTGCCTTCCGTGGTTAGACTCTACCTCCATCTGTATTTCTCTGCATTGCATAAGATACCTTTTTGCCTTCCGAGGTTAAGCTCTACCTCCATCTGCATTTCTCTGCATTGCATAAGGCTACAATTCTGCCTTTCGAGACTAAGCCATGTCTCCATCTGCATGGCTGAAATATCCCCACTTTATTCTTCCTAACTTGGTTGAAATATCGCCACTTTGTTCTTCCTTGCATGGCTGAAATACCTCCACTTTTTATTTACGTCTTACATTGGCTGAAAGATCGCTACCTTCTACATTTCATGGGCTGAAAGATCGCCAAATTTTCCAAAGGCATCATCATTCGGAGTCACCATTTTCATTGCCCGAGAACAACATGCCATGGCCTTAGGACCCCATTTTATCTTTTGCATATCATTATCCAAAGGCATCATAGTTCATAGACATCATTCTTATAGCCCGAGAGCATCATTTTATATCCTACGAATCCTTTATCATACGCTTCATGGCCCAAGACGTCATGGTCTGAGGACGTCATCTTAATCGTCCAAGGATAACATTCATGGTCCAACGGGAACTTGTATCACATTTAAATTTACGCACAATATATGTTCACATTGATCATTTACAGGTAAACTGGATAGCAATGACCGTCTTAGCAGGAGCGATCCCGCTCCAGTTCCCACAGCCTATTAGACTACTGACCATCTTTCCCGACCTGAATATCGCGTCCATTTTTCGAAAGATGTCCATCGGCATATTCCGCCGATGGATCGTAAACTACATGTGGCCTAATTTCTATAAAACTAGGGATATGTATCCAGCTCAGGAACCAGAACTCGGTCAAAATTTTCAAATCATTTCGTTCGATCAAATTGGACATTATATCTTTACCCGACAACTCTTTCATCCTTCCCAGGTAAAGATGGGCAGTTGTTGATACATAATTTTCCGTTATGTACTTTTATATGAACAATACTTTTAATATAGCATGTACATGCATATATAAGCATGCCCAAGAGTTTCGATGTTTTTTCCTAATTTTTACATATTTTAAAATAAATTTATCGTTTATTTTAGCATTACAAAATCCAATAATTATTTTCAAGATTGTCATTTTCTTGAATAAGTTATTTTATTCTCACATTTACACAAAAATATAGTTAAAGAGATTTTTGTATATTTTTACAAATTTATTTAGTATTTGAAAGGCTAAATTGCATATAATTGCAAGTATAGCCTACTTAAAGATTAATAGCATTTTATAATTAGAAAATTGCGTCCATTATTTTTAAGTCAATATTTATATACTATTAATTGTTTTAGTACTCTTAATTTGCTTTTCAAATCATCTTCACTATTTTTATAAAATAAAAGGGTAAATTTGCTATTTAATATTTAGCCCCATTTTATTTCAATAACAGCCCCAATAATAGCCCTTAAATTGACCCAATTTCAATTTGGATCCAACCCATAACCCAATTAGAAACGACCACCGTTCCCCACATACCACTTAAATCTTGACCGTTGATCACTCAAGATCAATGGGCAAAACTCGCCCCTTCCTAATTAAACCTAAACGAATACCCTAATACTCTCATTCTCACCTGAACCCCCGCCTTTGAAACCTCTCGTCTCTCAAACTCTCCTTAATCCTAGCCTCCTTCTACCCCTCTTGAACCACCACCCCACCGGAATCCATGGCTTCTCAGGCCATGGATGATTGGTACTCACTCCCTTCCACCACTCAACTTTGGTTGTTCGATGATTTGAGGCCCGACTTCGATTGCTCTCTTCAAATCCTTATCAGATCTGTAGGTCTATGGCTTTTCCACCCATTACTCCATCATATTCAAGCAATATGAGCCTTTTTGACTCAGGATCTGACTTTCCTCAAGACCTTTCTCATTTCTAGGATTTTCTCTAAAATCCTAAGATGTCTAAGGTTCTTTACTTCTTTATTTTTTTAGATGTGGAATATGTTTGTGTTCTACTAAACTTTTTAAAGGTATTCCCAAAATTCTCTTTTCAAAATTGTTTAATTTCGATTTTAGGATTTCTAAAAGGTTTCTTCAAATATCTTTCTGATTCTTTCTGTTCTTTCTTTATGTGTGTTTGTTTGTTTTTGCCCGTGTGGCTTCTTTTACTACGCATATACTGTTCTTCTTCTTTATTTTCTCATGTACTCACATATTAATCTGTGTTGTATTTCCCACATTATTTCATTATACATGTTTACTCGGAGTTCTTTGATGTTGTTTGCTTTACTGGACTATGTTTGAGTTCTTACTAAGCATGATTCATCTGTTTTTGCCAAAGTTTGTATCACTTTTTCTTTTGAACTTTTTTAAGTTCTGAGTTTTTTCTCAAAACGTGTTCTCCATTCTCTTAAATGTGTATCGTTTCTTGTTGTTTCTCATAAGTCTTTGCAAGAGAATTCTTAGCCTCTTTCAGTGACCTGCTTTCTCACTTCTATGTCTGATTCAATTCGAAACCCTAGGCTTTCTTGGAAATTTTGATTTTTTTGTGCGAATTAGGGTTCTATTTTGGGACCCTGTACACTCAGACTCATTGTGAATCTACAAATTGGACTTATCCTCCTTTTGCTTATGATTTTGAAACTCTCTTTGATTAAACTTGCTTCTAAATAACTTGATAATCCCTTCTTGTATTAACTTATTTGTGTGCTTTATATATGAGAAACTCTACTTTCAAAAGGCTTTGACAACTAATTGATTGATTTCGAAATACTTTTAATAAGGCCTGACTAATTGTTACTTTTTTTATTAATTGAACCTCCTTTACCTTTTCCTGACTTTTTTCATTCGAAATGAACTTGTAATTTTGATTTCCCTGGCTATTTGATTGATTCCCTTTCCTTATTTTTCCAAGCCGTGTACCATTGAACTTTTTCCTTAAATAACTTGTATGTATTTACCTCTTTTGTGCTACTTTGAAAAGGTTTTAACCAAAACTTCTTTCCTTAATTGGATTTTACCCATTGAAATCAGAATCCCTTAACTAAAGGGAGATTGATTTCAATGTTATTTCCTTACCTTTTCTCACTTGTTTTCTGGACTATAAATGGGACACGACCCTTCTGCACTTTGATCATCCTTAACTTCGAGTTCAATACTTACACACTTACAATAATGCTTTGAGTTCAATACTCTTTCAACATTCTGCTTTTTCTTGAGATCTTTTAGAACTGTTTTGCTTGAAACTTGGCTTTCTCAAGACTATTGTTTTTACTTGTTCTCCCCAGAAACTGGTATGTTCTGATTTAATTTTCTGCCTCACCCCTATGTGTACACTTTATAGTTTCAGCATTCTTATTTACTTTATTGTTCATGTTCAGTGATTAAACCATGTATGTTCTTTCCTTGCATCTGTTTCTATTGTAAATCCCTACCCTATATTCCTTTGTATGTGTTTGAGTTAAGTTTCTTGGCCGTCAGATTGTGGTCCCTAATGGATCCTAACTCCTAAGATCTAACTAATAGGCTGGTCAGGGGTGTGCCAGCACTCCCAATTGCTGGGTATGACCACCAGCCTGTCGTGGCCTTCCCTAACTCCCTCTCTATGAATTGTACTTACTCTTAGACTCTATGTTTTGCCCCCATCTTATGAGCCTTGCTGTGGAACCTTGAGTTCCCTTTTAACTTGGATATTTGAGGGCTGGCCCATCCACACTACACTATGATCTAATTCTGCAATGTATTTGGGGTGTAAGAACTGACCAAAGCCCTTTGAGACTCTTGGGAACTTTGAAAGATCCCAAATAAGAGAAAGGTTTTTAGAAATCTGATCCTGGAAGTTGGTTTATCTCATATTGTTTGTCCTTGAGTCTGAATTAGGCTGTTTAGTTGTAGCTTGAAATTCTAATGTAATTTTTACTTTCTTGATTCATTTAAGTATGTAATAATTTGTAACAACTATTGGGGATGGCTAGTGGAAAGGGATAGGAATGACTGTATGCAAAGGGTAGACAATTTGCCTATAGGAATATTTGATTCTTGCTTTCACATAGACAACATGCTTATAGGTTACTTATAAATTTCAACATTCATGTAGATAACTTGTTCCTGAACTTCTGCATTCTCATATAGTTGTCATGAGTATAAGAGCTTCTGCATTCTCATCTTAGATAACATGCCTATAAGAATTTTCTGCACATAGAAATCATGTGTCTAAGTTTTCTGCATTTCTGCATATTAATAGGAATCCTACCTATAAGTTTTGCATTCATTCATATAGAGATTATGACTATAGGTCTTCTGCATTTCTGCATATTCATCTACCATTAGGCAAACAATCATAGGTTTAAAAATAAATCCATTTCATTATAGATACCATGCCTATAGGACTCCTACACTTATGTAATTGTTCAAAATCAACATTGCTTAGAAATCATGCCTATAGGAGTAATCAGTTGAATCAGTTTCGTCTATCGCATCTATGAGTTTAAAATTAGTAGTATTGTCGTCTAAATCGGCAGAAATTTGTCTATAAAACCAATGTCCCTTCTTTAAAATCAGTATGCCTTCTGCACTGTTTGATATCATGCCTTTAGGTCCCACCTAGGCAAACCATTAGGTAATAAATCAATTGTGTCAGTTCTTTTGATAAACTACAACTAGACAAGGCCTAATTCAGACTTCTCATCTAAGAAATATGTGATAAATCAGCATGTCCTAATGCTTTAATTCAATTCAGACCATAACCAGTAGTTAAAGTCATGCTATATAGTTTTCTCCTTTAAGTGAGGAGGCCTGTTTGAGCCTTAACTGCTTTTTTTCCCCCCTAACTACTTATGTGCTCTTGATTCTCGCCTTAGACTTTTTATCCTTTAAATATCTGAAAAGCCCCAACTCTCTCCCTTTAGGATTAGTAGTCCTAAATTCCTTCGGGACTGATAGGATTGGGACGGGTAATAGCATGCAATAAGTAGCGATACTATTCCGCGCTTTAATACCTTCATGGGGTGGAAAGGGTAGATATGGATATGATGATCGGTGTGCTAATACCTCATCTAGCCACTCTTTTGAGGAATGATTACTGGTAATATATTGATGTGATCCATATTAATCATAAACCTAGGACCCCCTCCCCTTTTACTTGCTTTTATCTATTTTCAGAATTGTTTAAATCTATACATAAAATTCCTACCCTCTTTACTTTTCCTCAAATTTCAATTTGCTTGCGATATTATGTGAAAGCTCCTTCTATTTGAGCCCTTATTTGCTTACTTGTTATTTGAAGTCACAATTATAACATGGCTGGGAACCACACTAGTTGATCTTCGGGGTGCCTAACACCTTTCCCTCGAGATAATTTCTAGCCCTTACCCAAACTCTGGTTCTTCAACTCAAAACCCTTCTTAGTGTCCTAATGCACTTAATCATTAGGTGGCGACTCCACAAATTCAAAAAATCCAATGCCCAAAAGGGAAAGACGTGTCCTCCCAAATGTCATAAACCCGATTTCACTTCAGAAAAAGGGGGCGCGACACATATCTCATATAAAGGATGGATCGTTTGAAGTATATCTTTCAGAAGCACATGTCCACTGGAAAGCTAGCCAAGTGGAATATCCTATTGAGTGAATTTGACATTGTCTACGTAACTTAGAAGGTAATAAAGCAACATGCACTAGCATATCACCTTGTTGTAAATCCCGTAGATGGAGAATACGAACCCCTGAAAACATATTTTCCTGATAAAGAGGTACCATTCATAGGAGAAGACATTGCAGAATCCTATGAAGGTTAGAGAATGTTTTTTTATGGAGCAACAAATTTCAAAGGAGTTTGCATAGGAGCAGTCCTAATAGCAAAAATTGGTAAGCATTATCTATTGTCTGCAAAATTCATGTTCCCCTGCACCAACAACATGGCAGAATATGAAGCCTGCATCATTGGTCTCAAAATGGCCATTGACATGAACATTCAAGAGTTGCTAGTGATCGGAGACTTGGACCTACTTATACATCAGGTCCGAGAAGAATGGGCAATCAAAAACTCCAAGATACTCCCATATCTGCATCATGTATAGGAGTTGAGAAAGAGGTTCACAAAGACAGAGTTCCAACATGTTCCCAAAGTACAGAATGAGTTCGTGGATTCATTGGCCATCCTGTCATCCTTGATACAACATCTATACAAAAACTTCATTGATCCCATTCCAATAAAGATCCATGACCAACCAGCTTACTGTGCCCACGTTGAAGAAGAAGCAGATGGAAAGCCTTGGTTTCATGATATCAAGGAATATTTAGAAAAAGGAGAATATCCAGAGCTCGCAAATCCTACTCAGAAACAAACACTTCATAGGTTATCCAACAATTTCTTCCACATCGGAGGAATCTTGTATAGGAGGAATCCTAATTTGGGATTACTAAGGTATGTCGACGCAAAGGAATCATCTGGACTACTAGAGGAAATTTTTGTTGGAACATGTGCTCCTTATATTTTGTCTTAGAAAAGAAGATACTCCAAGCTAGTTACTTTTGGATGACTATGGAAACAAACTGCATCCAGTATGTCTGGAAATGCCACCGCTGTCAGATACATGGAGACATTATAAAGGTACCTCCTAATGAGCTTTATGAAACAAGCTCACCATGGTCGTTCGACGTTTGGGGAATGGATGTTATTGGACCAATCGAGCGTGCCGCTTCGAACGAGCATATATTTATCCTGGTAAAAATTGACTATTTCACCAAAATGGGTCGAAGTAGCATCTTACAGAGTAGTAACTAAAAATTTCATGACGGACTTTGTCTGCGCCTGCATCGTAGATAGAATGATGATGAATACAATTTGCCATGGTCAAATTTAACAGAACAGGATGTCCAGAGCCTTCAACAAAATAGTCAAGTCTAGACCGTTCACACCAGGATGGCTGGTGTTAAAGAAAATCTTTCCATATCAAGATGAATCTAAAGGGAAATTCTCTCCCAACTGGCAGGTTCCGTACATGGTTCACCGTGTCCTAACAGGAGGAGCCCTCATACTTGCATAAATGAACACAGAAGTCTGGCCAAAGCCAATTAATTCAAATGCAGTCAAGAATTACTATGTGTAATCTTTATTCTTTCTCCTATGATGTAAATTGAACTACGCCTGACCTAATTCCCCTTTAAGATGAGATACATAGAAAGCCCTATGGGTTCAGTCACAATTCAATAAAATTTTCGTTACCCCCTCCCCTGCAATTGGAAACTGGGGCAGAATTTTGAGGAGGACCCTCAAAATTCAGAAGTTGATTTCAACTAGTTATCGCTAGCAACACTTGGAAGCATCAACCCAGAAAATTGGGGCGGAATTTTGAGGAGGACCTTCAAAATTCCGTAGCAAGAAGGTTGCAATGTCTTGAACCACATCACAGTCGCCGTTTCATCTAAACAAAACTATACTCGATTATGTATTTATGTTATTTTTTTACTAAATCACGCATGTTTATTACCAAAATTGCCTTTTTAGCAACGCTATCCCAATAATACATATAGTATCACCAAATCAAAGCCGAGCATGTCAAACAGAGCTAGCGAGGATACGAACTAACCACCAACTCTACAAAACTCATGATTTTTCGTTGGATACAGGTACTTGAGTTGTAAAAAACCATCAAATAGATTATACACTCACGAGACTCATATTGTTCAGAAATATAACTCTCAGAAGTGTTGCACTTACTCACAGTTGCTATCTACACGCAATGTCCCCAGTAGGCATAATCTCCCCAAACAGCCACAATGTCGCAATCAGCTATATCAGCTAATAAAACTGTATTACCATCTACCTTTTATATCTTGCATAAGGCTACCATTCTACCTTCCGAGGTTAAGCTCTACCTCCATCTGCATTCTTGTATTGCATATGGCTAACATTATCTTTCCGAGGTTAAGCTCTATCTCCATCTGTATTTTGCATTGCATAAGGCTACCATTGTGCCTTCCGAAGTTAAGCTCTACCTCCATTTGCATGGCTAAAAGATCGCTACCTTTACATTTGCATGGCTGAAAGATCGCCACCTTATTTACACTTGCATGGCTGAAATATTGCCACCTTATTTTTACTTGCATGGCTAAAAAGATCGCTGCCTTATTTACACTTGCATGGCAGAAATATCGCCACCTTATTTACACTTGCATGGCTGAAAGATCGCCACTTTGTTTACACTTGCTTGGCTGAAAGATCGCCACATTAACACTTGCATGGCTAAAAAATCGCCGCCTTATTTACACTTGCATGGCTGAAAGATCGGAACCTCTACATTTGCATGGATGAAAGATCGCCACCCACTGTATATCATGGGCTGAAAGATCGCCAAATTTTCCAAAGGCATCATTGTCCGGAGGCACCATTTTTATAGCCCGAAAATGCCATGACATGGCCTGAAGACTCCTTTTAATCTTTTGCATATCATTATTCAAAGGTATAATAGTTCGAAGGCATCATTCTCATAGCCCAATAGCATCATTTCATGGCCTGCGAATCCCTTATCATACGCTTTACGATCCGGGACATCATGGTCCGAGGACGTCATCCTAACCGTCCAAAGACAACTTTCATGGTCAAATGGAAATTTGCATAATGTTTAAATTTACGCATTATTATATGCTTGTATTACTTATTTGCATGTAGATCGGCGAGCAACGGTCATCTCGTTAGAAGTGATCACTCTCCAGTTCTCGCAGCCCTGTCAAGTTTCAAACCATTCACCCTAACCTCAAAATTGCTTTCGTTCTTGGAAAGTCTCCATCGGCATATTTTGCTGGCGGATCCTGAACTACATATGGCTTGATTGCTATAAAACTAGGATATGTAGGTATCTTAGAATCCAGATCACGGCCAAACCTCTTCAAACCATTTCGTTCGATCAAAATTGGCTATCATATTTTTACCCGATAACTCTTTCATCCTTCCCGGGTAAAAAGGGGCAGCTGTTGATACTAATTTTTTCCTATATATTTTAATATGCAAAAAAATTCAAAATAGCATGTAACGACCCGACCTGTCATCTAAGGTATCTCCGCCCCATTTTCCCTGTTATATGCTTTTATATGTTTCATTTTATGTGTTTGGCGAATATGGAGCAATTCAGACAAAGTTCGGTTAGGAATGAGATAATTAGTCTCTTTAAGAGAAGGTTATGAAAATGTCAACCGAATATTGACTTATGAGTTAGAGGGCTCGAAATGGATTTCCAACAATTTGACTAGTTTTGGATGGTTATTTATGACTTAGGAGCGCAATCGTAACTGAATTTGGAGGTTCGGTGTAGAATTAGGCTTGAATTGGCTAAGTTTGAATTTTGGCGAACTCCAGTTGATAGGTGGGATTTTGATCCGGGGGTCGTAATAGAATTCCGAAAATTGCAATATCTCTGTTAGGTGATTTTGGATATGCGTGCAAAGTTTCAGGTCATTCAGAGGTGTTTAAGTCGGGTTTTAGATCAAATGCAAGTTTCGGAAGTTTTAGTTTAACTTAGGCTTGAATCCGTGGTAATTTGATGATTTTGATGGTTATAATAGTTTTTTATGCTACGAGCAAGTTTGAATGAATTAATAGATCATATCTGTGCGTTTGGTTGAGGTTTCGAGGGCCTCGGGGTGATTTCTGATGGCTAACAGGGAGTTTTGAGTTGAAAAATACAGCAGAAAAGTTGCACAGAACTTTAGTTCTATACGATCGCATAGGTATCATTGTTATCGCATAGGAGGTTTCGCAGGGGGCTCAGATTTTCTCTATTCGATCGCTAAGGGATTGTGCTATCGCATAGACTTGGGAGATTGACATGTGCGTTCGCATAAGGTGTAATGCGATCGCGTAGTGTATTTTGGGCTGGGGTCCCTGGCAGAGGATTCTGCTATGCGATCGCATGGAGGAGAGTGCAATCTCTTAAGAGGAATTTATGGGGCCTGGGATTTGGCTTATGCGACTGCATAGGGTTGAGCGCGATCGCATAGAGGAAATGCCTAGGCAGAATGTTTTTTAGCGTTATTTCATCCGCGACCCATACATAATTTCCACCATTTTTACTCCGCCAAGAGAGCTTTTTGATCGATTTGAAGAGGGTTTTTGAAAGGTATTGATTGGGGGGTAAGTCTCTTACCATAAAAACACCATTTTATTGAAGAATCAACACTCAAATTCATGAAAAAGGGTTGAAATTGTGAAGATCTAGTGCTTGATTTTTGAAAACAAATTTTGGGGATTTGAAAGGCTGTTTGAACTCCGTTTTTGGTGAACTTTATATGTACAAACTCGTCGCGAGACGAGGAATCCATTGACATGATTTTCATAATTTTTTGAGAAGTGGGCTTAGCGCTCGGGTTTTACCAACTTTGTGAATTTTAGTACTTTTCGAGTATTTTTGATTGATTATGTTTCTTTAGCCCATATTTATGTATTCGTTGTGATTTTGACTAGATTCGATGCGCGAGGAGGTCGATACGAAAGGAATAGGGATTGCGGACCAGTTTACGGCCGGCTAGAGGTGAGTAGTTTGTGATGGCGTGAGGGTTTGAAACCCCGATTTATCATATTGTGACGCTATATTAGGGCGTGACTCGCACCCCATGGTAGGTGCGGGGTTGTATATGATTGGGGATTGTGACTTGGTCCATCCCGGGTGTTAAATATAAATTATTGGCGGGTGATACACACATTGTATTGTTTAAAATTAGGCTTATTGCCATATTTGGGGCCTTCTGCCGATTTGTAGCATCCGTCTAGGATGAATATCATTGTGATAACATGATTTGTATAATCATTGATCTCAGCCATGTGATTAATCACTGTTATAAAACGCTAAGTCACTTTTCCTAAAGTTAAATAACTAAGTTATATTTCCTTAGTAATAGGAAACTGAGAATTTAATTGAATCTGTTATGTGACTCATTTGGATACTGTGGACTGAGCATGGATCGGGCTACACGCCGTAGTGATTGTCATATATTGATATTGAGGCAGAGAGCCTCTTCTATGCCAATACCTGGCTGATATTACGCTTGGGCTGTAGGAGCCGCTCCGGAGTCTGTACACACCCCAGTGAGCGTCGTCGACGTTAAACGGATCGGGTTGTACGCCGCAGCGGGTTCATGTGCATTGCATTGCATCCTTGCATTACACTTGACTGATATATTTGATGTTGCTTTGTTGTTGATTCGTAGTTAAGGTGACAGATTGTTAGTTTTAGCTTTACTTTGTGGCATTTCGTGGATTTCTTATCGTTAAATATTTTATATGCTTATTACCCATTGAGTCGGTAGTACTCACCCCTAATCCCTGCACCTTGTTTGCAGATTCAGGTACACCAGGGGCTTAGCTGAGCACTCGTTGTCTCCAGATATTTTTAGAGTCGTTGAGGTAACTGCTTGACGTTCGTAGGACCTGGCTACTTTTCATATTTCAGTTCCATTATTATATATACATTTCCAGACTTATACATTTTCTTTCAGATATTATTATCCAGTTGGTTTTAGAGGTTCTAGACTCGTGGCCCCAGATCTTATGGGAATGTTTATCGATTTTCGTATCTTTCCGTATTGTTCTATTAATATTATTGGATTATTCTTTTAAAATTATTACATTTTTTCCTTAAATTGTCGGTTTTGAGACTTATTGATAAATGGGGAGCGCCTGTTGGTCAGGCTTGCCTAGCTTTAGGATTGGGCGCCATCACAACCAGGTTTAGGTCGTGACATAGCATGTATATGCATATATAAGTATGTCCCAAGGTTTTATTATTTTTCTCTTAATTTTTAAGGATTTTTAAATCAATGTAATTCCCTAATTTATCAAGACAAACCCAATAATTATCTCCAAAATTATCATTTTTTATGATTACTTTATTGGATTCTCATATTTAAATAAAATACAGCTATCATAAGTTTTGTATATTTTTACAAATTTATTTAGTATTTTTAAGGCTAAATTGCATATAATTGCAATATTGGCCTCTTTCAAGATTTAATTATAATCATATTTATAAAATTAACTCCATTATTTTTAATTTAATATTTATATATTTTTAATCTTTTTTGTATGTTTAATTTATTTTTAAAAAATATTTTACTATTTTTTTAAAAATAAATAAGGGAAAATGGCTATTTAAATGTTAGCCCATTTGCATTTCAATTCTAGCCAGATTTGACACCATAATTTCAAATCCAATTATCCACCACAAATCCTAAATCTACCCGACCCACGACCCTTTAAAATAACCCGCTCGGACCCCCTTTTTAATACTAGTCGTTGATCACTTAGATCAACGGCTCATATTTGCCCTTTCCTTTTTTTAACCCGACCTAACCCCTAAACCTAATCGTTTTCCTTTTGTAGCCGCCCTTGAATTCCCTGTTTCTCCCAGTTCTCTCAAAAGCTCCTCTCAAACCCTAGCCGCCTCCCTCCGCTTCCACCCTAAAATCACCAGAATCCATGGCCTCCAAGGCTATTGAAGTCCTATACCGACCTCCTATAACTCCTACACACCTGGTTTCTATAGTTTCAAGGACTGACCATGAAGAAGCTTGGCTCAGACTTTGTTTGATTCGAGTTCTATGGCCATCTCTGAGGCCATCTCTGACCTTGCTCCGGCCAGCCATGGCTATTCAAGCCAGATCTTGACCTCTCCTATTTAGGGTTTCTGATTTTACTTTCTTTGCTGATATTTTTGCCTGATTCTCTTGTCCTTTCATCTTTACACTCAATTGATGGCAAAAACCCTAAGATTTGGGGTTTATTCGAGTTCTACTGTTATTTTATATGTGATTTGTTTGTTCCTTATCTCTGAACTTTTTTGGTTTAAAACCCTAACTTCTTTAGACCTATTTGCATTCATGAAGTTGTCTCATCAATCTTTTGATTCTTTATATGATTCTGAATCCCTGCTAAACTCTCTTAAGGTCTTTCTACTGGACCTTTTGCATTCTATTTGATACTCTTTTTCTTCTCCATTGCTGAGTTACTGAAACTGACCTACGTGACTACCATGTTCCTATAGTCCACTACTTACTGATTTTATAATTGCATGACACTTTTCTTTGTCCTAAATTCGGCCTCGCATGGCTAATACTTGTGTATTCTTTATATGTGCTAAGCTTCCCCTCTAAAATGACTTTCAGTTTTTGACTGATTTCAGACTTCCTTTGTGTAAGTCTGATTGATTTCTTTCTTTGTTTTGCTAATTTTCCTATTACTTGGTTGGATTCGAAAACTTTCCTTAGCCTTTCTGACTTGGTTTATTCATGAACCAATAATTTTGAATCTCTGACTCCTTGATTTACTATATACGGCTTGATTCTTACCTTATTTGTTTAACTGTATATTTCAAAGATTTTTTCCTTAATTAAACACCTATATATGTACCCCTAATTGTCTACTTTGTTCAATATGCTTACTTGATCTCTTTCCTTAAATGATTTCGGTTCATTACCGTTTAAGTTTGAACTCCTTAACTAAAGGAAGTTCTTTTACTGATTGATTTTAATTGGTACATGGTTATTTTTTTGCCTATTTTCTGCCTGTTTTCAAACTATAAATGCCATGCTCTTTCAATGACACGAACACACACAAACACTCTTAGTCTTCTGAACACACACTCACATTCAGAAAACATTCTCTCTTGTCAGTTGTAATGTGGCCTGCTTTTTCAAGTCCTGCTACTGCTTTTACTATATTCTGCTTCTTTGAAACTGGTATGTCCTGATTAAGATTTTTTAGCAATAACAACAATGTGTTTGTTTAATACCATCACTTGCATGTCTGCTTATTGCTTGTGTTTAGTTAAATGTTTAATATAGCATGTTGTAATTTTCTTCTGCCTATTCTAAATCTATTATGAATCCAAACCCCCCCCCCCCCCTCTCCCTATGTGTTCATGCTATGGTTTGTTTGAGGCATGGCAGTACTGCAAATAATTATCCATGACTCAAGATTGATCCCTTGGGATCCTAGCCTCTAATATTGTGTGTTCTGGCAGGCTTATAGGCATGCTAGCATCCTCCATTGTTGTGCATGCCTAAAGTTTGCCCTGGCCTAAGCAAACGGCTCTTTGCAAATTCACTATTCCCCTTAACCCCTTTTGTGTACCTGTTTGTAGTTGTTTCTTTTCCTTTATTCTCAGAACTCTGCCCTTCACTTGCACATTCTCTTAAACTTTAAGTTTTGCCCCCCTCTTGTGAGCCTTGCCTTGGGACCCTTTGATCTCCCTTTGAACTTGGACGCTTGAGGGCTAGCCCTTCCACACTGACTTATCCCCATTCAAATAATAAAATTTTGGTGTGAGCATTTCCTGGAGTCCCATTGAGGCTCTTAGGGAACTTTGACACACTTAAATTAGAGAAAGTCTTTGGATCAATGGTGTTTTTGAGTTGGTCTATCTCATAACTCATAGAGGACGTCAAGAATCAGGCTTCCTCTAGTTGCATTTTCTTTATAGTTTCGGATGTAATTTTATTCATTTCGAGCTGTAATAATTTGTATTAAATGCTTGGGATGGCTAGTAAAAAAGGGTGGGTAATTATGCATGCAAATAGTAGAAATTATGCCTATAGGTTATATTAATTCTGTATACTCAAACTCATATAGAAATCATGCCTATAGGATGTTGAATTATGCATATTCAATTACATATAGAAACCATATTTATAGGATTATACATATCCAAATTCATATAGAAATCATGCCTATAGGATGTTCAATTCTGCACCATGTTTATAGGAGTCTGAATATTCAACTTCGTATAGAAGTTATGCCTATATGATTGTTCAATTCTGCATATTCAACTACATGTAAATACCATGTTTATTGGTCTTAAACAAGTTCTGCATCTAGATACCATGTTTATAGGTTTAAAACAAGTCTTCTGCATTTAGATACTATGTCTATAAGGCTTCTACATTTTTACACCATGTCTACAAAGTTTAAAATCAACAACGTATAGAAAGCATGCCTATAGGAATTTCGAATTGAATCTGATTCGCTTCACTCAAGCATAGATCTAAAAATCAGTAATAATAGGTACTGTCAATTGCAGGACTTGTAATCAATTCGCTAAAACCTGCTTCTCTTTTAATAATCTAGTTCCCTCACCCAGCAGTTTAATAAGTATGCATTCAAACAATTTACTTCGAGCCTTATTATTTCATTATTTTCTGAATCCAGTAGATACCATGCCTATAGCATCCTTTTCCAACACTTAGGCAAGCCATAGGGTAATAATTATAAACTGAATCTGCTTCTGTTAGTTATTACAAGCAGGCAGGCAGGCCTGATTCAGACTTCTTATCTGAGTTATGTAATAAACTAAAACTGCCTCAGCAACCTTACTTCTTCGTCTTTAATACTTTTGATCAGACCTTAAACAGTATGTGTAAGTCATGCTAATTATATTCTTTCTTTGTTCAAGGAGGTATATCTGAGCCTTTGTTTGTTTATATACTTCCCCTAAAATGTGCTATATCTGTTTTCGTATGTCGCCTTAGATTTTTACCTTTGAAACTCTAAATAAGCCCAATATCCCTCCCCTTTTAGGATTAGTATTCCTAAGTGCCTCTGGGACTGATAGGATTGAGATGTATAATAGCATGCAATAAGTAATCGAGACCGTTCCGTGCTTTAATACCTTAATGGGGTGGGAAGGGCGTATATGGATACAATGAGCATGCAATAATGTCACGTGTAGCTCGTCATGGAGGAGTAATTACCGAAAATTATGTGGGGTGATCCATATTTTTTAATAAACCTAGGACCCCCCCCCCCCCCCCTTTTATTCTTTACTTCTTTTAGCAATTTCAACTCTTTCATTAAAATCAACTTTTCTAATTGTTCCTTCAAACTTTGTTTTATTAGTAAACCATTATGTGAAAATACCCTCTTATTTGAAGCCTTATTTGTCTATATAATAATTGCACCCAAATTCACAATAATTGTCTGGCCAGGAACCACACTAGTGAATTTTGAGGGGTGTCCAACACCTTCCTCTTAGAATAATTTCAAGACCTTACCCTATCTATGGTTACTCGAATCAAACCCTTTGGTGTTCCAATGCGCCCTAATCATTAGGTGGCGACTCTTCAATTGCAAACCCTAATTCCGAAAAGGAATAAGTTGTCCCAACCGAATGTCATAAACCTGATTTTTCTCGAGTAAAAGGGGGCACAACACCTACATAAATGGTTTCTTTTTGGCCAAGAAAATACAAAGAGCAAGGTATTTCTGGATGACTATGGAAACAGACTGCATCAAGTATGTTCAGAAGTGTTGCCACTGCCAGATACATGCTTACATGATACGAGTACCGCCCAATGAACTCAATACAACAAGTTCACCCTGGCCTTTCTCCGCTTGGGGCATGGATGTCAATGGCCCAATAGAACACACAGCTTCAAACAACCATAGGTTCATTTTGGTGGCCATAGACTACTTCACAGAATGGGTTGAAGTTGCATCTTATAAAGATGTAACTAAGAAGTTTATAGAGAATTTTGTTCAGGACCACATTATTTATTGATTTTGAGTACCAGAGTCAATCATTACTGGCAATGTCCTCAATCTCAACAGTGATTTAATGAAAGCCATGTGTTAAACATTCAATATCAAGCATAGAAACTCCACAACATACATGCTGCAAATGAACGGAGTCGTAGAAGCCGCCAACAAGAACATCAAGAAGATATTAAGGAAAATGGTGGAAAATTACAAATAATGGCACGAGAAGCTGCCATTTGCTTTACTTGGATATTGTACCACAGTTTGCACATCAACTGCGGCAACTCCCTACCTACTGGTTTATGGTACTGAGGCAGTTATTCCCATCGAAGTGGAAATTCCTTCTTTAGGAATCATACAAGAAGCGAGCTCAATGATGCGGAATGGGTTCAAAGCCAGAATGAAGAACGAGCTCTCATTGATGGAAAAAGAATGAATATGGTATGTCACGGTCAACTCTACCAGAACAGAATGGCAAGATCTTTCACCAAAAAGTTTAGGTCAAGGCAATTCTCACCGGGGATACTGGTGCTAAAGCAAATCTTCCCATACTAAGATGAAGCCAAGATGAAATTCTCACCCATCTGGTAGGGGCCTTACATGGTTCACCGAGTGTTAACATGAGGAGCATATATACTTGCATAAATGGATGGAGAGATTTGGCCAAAAACTATCAATTCGGATGCAATCAAGAGATACTATGTTTAAGATTATGTTCGCACCTTCTATTTGATGTAATAGAACTATGCTTGACCTGATTCTCATTTAAAAGGGGATAGTAGGCAGCCTGTGGGTTCTGTAACATCATAATAAAATCTTCATTTCCCCCATGATCATAAACTAGGGAAAGATCTCGAGTTTTCCCGATTTTATCACATTTTGAACAACCAAGGAATGTGTTTCCAGAAGTATGCATTTAAACTGGGGCAGAATTTTGAGGATGATCCTCAATATTCTAAAGCAAGGGGTTGCGATGTCTCAAAATGCGTCATAGTCACCAGTTCATCTAAATTATTTGATCTCGTGCATTATCACATATTTCAAACAACTACATTTCTGAAAAAATAATTTGTCAAAAACATGCATGTTTTTCGAAAAAGTTTATTTTTATGGCAGCGAGACATTACCCAGGGTAACTCAAGCAGGGTCTCAAGGCAAAAGGCAAAGCAAGGAAATCGAGAGCACGAACCAACCGTCCCCCCCCCCCAAACTCACAATTCTTCTTTGAATGCAGGCACAATGAACACAATAGGAATATTCTCAAATACGTACGCACAACAAAATCACTATCTTTATAATGACAAAGTTGCCAAACGCAAACACATCAAGCTAAGAAATACTTTATGCTATTAATTGATTTTCTTGCATAGGGCTAAGAATTGCCTCATCATCACAAAAGGCTAAACATTGCCTTTTTGCATGAGACTAAGCACTGTCTTCATTCTTGCATAGGGCTAAGCATTGCCCTCATCATCGCAGAAGGCTAGGCATTGCTTCTTTACATGATACTAATCATTGTCTCTATTTCTTGCCTGAGGTTCAGCACTGCCTCAATTGCTGCATAAGGCTAAAACACTGCCTTTCTTTGCATATGACTAAGCACTATCTCCATTATCGGATAAGGCTAAACATTGCCTTTACTTTGCATGAGACTAAACATTGTTTCCATCCCTTGCATGAGGCTAAGCGTTGACTCTATTATTGCATAAGACCAAGCACTGCCTTTTTTGCATTAGAATAAGCATCGTCTCCACTACTTGCATCGGACTAGACACTTCCCTCACCTTGCATAAGGCTAAGCACTACCTTTCTTTGAGACTAAGAATTGTCCCATTCCTTGCATGAGGCTAAGCATTTCCTCCACTACTCCATAAGGCTAAACATTGTCTCTCTTTGCATGAGACTAAACATTATATCTGCTACGCTTAAGCACTATCTTCTTTGTTCATATTGGGCTAGGCACTGCCCTCATCTCACACAAGACTAAGCCTTGCCTTATCTCATCCTCGCATATGACTAAGCATCACCTATTTCCTCTATCAAACGATAAATCTCCATATCTTTGCATCTTCATGATCTGAAACATCGCCACATTGTCTAAAGGCACCATCCTCATAGCCTGAAGACACAATTCCATGGCCTAAAGATCTCTTGAAACTGCACATCATTATTCAATGGCGTCATAGTCAAAAGTCACCATCCTCATAACCCAAGGACACCATTTTATGGCCCGCGAATCCCTTATCATACGCTTCAAGGCCAGGAC
This sequence comes from Nicotiana benthamiana, assembly GCA_034376525.1. Classification (NCBI taxonomy): domain Eukaryota; kingdom Viridiplantae; phylum Streptophyta; class Magnoliopsida; order Solanales; family Solanaceae; genus Nicotiana; species Nicotiana benthamiana. The sequence continues at coordinate 41,842,212 of CM067336.1, forward strand.
GTCATGGTCTAATGACATTATCCTTATCGTCCAAAGACAACCTTCATGGTCCAAAGGTAATTTGCATCATGTTTAAATTTTCACAATAACACATGCAACATGCACCGTGTTTTAAGTTTTGCAGGTAACTCGGGAGGTAACCATTCAACAAACAAGAGTAATCTTCGCTTCGGTTTCCATTCATAATGTTCACATCCTTTGACTACCTCAAATGTAACTGACGACTAGTAATTGACCACCTTTTACTCTATAACCGATCAAATGTCTGGCTTGTGATACACCCGTAACGTCCAAATTTTCATTCATGACTCCACCTAAATAGCCGTTACCAACAACACTCTCCTCCCCAAAAAGAACCTTTTCGAAACATACGACCACTCTTATAACATCTCCATCAATTTTGTTCGTCGTTGGATCCGGAACTATACGCAGCCTGATTTTCGTAACACCGGGGATGTGTAGGCAACTCAAAAACTAGAGTTCGACCCTCATTTATTCAAAACACATCATTCCTCACTCACCTCGGACAAAATTGTTCATCATTTTCTTTACCCGAAAACTCTTTCATCATTCTCGGGTAAAGAGGGGCAGCTGTTGATACCCAATTTTTTCATCATATTTTAAAATAAGATCAAAGTATCATTTCTGCATAATTATATTTATATAAGTTTTTATAATTTTCCACAATTTTTAGAGCTCTAAAATTATTTTTCTTGCATTTAAATTACTTGAATATTTATCAATTATCCCTTAATTTATTTTGTGATGAATAAATTACCCAAAGTTATTATTTGCATCAACATATATGTTTTAGAATATTTTTTAACTTTATTTTATGATACTGTATTGTCTTTTTTAATTACATAATTTTGTGATAATAGCATATATTTGTGCATAATTATATTTTTATATTATTTGTGTTAAAATAGCATTTTTTATATTTTTATAATGTTAGGTTATTATATTCAATTATTTTATTGCATAAGCAATATTTTATTATATATTAAATAGTTTTATAAATTATTTTATTAATACTTTTCGTGTATTTAATATATAGTCCAATTCAAAGCTAATTTAGGACCGCATTAGTGGCCCAAATACCCCAAATTCCTTGCCTTTTAACTTTTCAACTCAATCGGGACGCGATCTCCAACCCGCCTCGTCTCTCGCTCAATCTTGGCTGTTGATCTCAAAGGATCATCGACCCACATCCTCTCCCTTACTTTTAATTATCCCAAACCCTATGAAACCCTACCCATTCTCCTTAATCAGCCGCCATAGAAGACTCTCATCTCTCTTTATCTCTCTTCTGAAGGACCCTAGCCGCCTTCTCCTTAATTCCCTATCCTAGTCTCGTGGATCATGGGATTTTATAATTATTTACTTACCATATTTGGGTTCCTTTGATACTTGTCACACGTTTATGGTATTACTTGGGTATTTGCCCAATTTTGGCAAATACCACCTCTATATCATAGGAGAATCAACTCAATCTTTGTTATTTGGATAATATTTTGCCCATATATGTGAAAAAAATTGAATTCTGTATTCCAGTTGGCTGATTTTGAGTTTTAAACCCTAACTAGAGTTTGGAGTTTGATTTTTTCCTTTCTGGTTCCCCTACTGACTTGCATGCGAGATTTTGCCTTTTTTGTTCATGTTTACTTGATTTATTTTCTTGTGTATCTACCTGATTTTACCACTATATAAAATCCTTCCCTAATCCCTTTGAACATATGCTACTCGTTTAACTTTCCTAGTGCGAGCACTACTCGATGCTCACTGAAGCTCCTGTGAACTCTAACGCACTAGGATTTGGGGGTTTTTACTGTTTCCTTTCTATTGCTATCATTACTGAGATTCTGAGTTACTCACTCTTTTGTTTATTTTTCTTCACAAGTCGTTAGCATTCTTTAATCTCATAGCCTTCATTGTTATTCCTTTACTTGTTCATGTGTGTGCTCTATATGCCAATACTAGTTGAACTTTTAGACAAGCATGTGTTAATATTCTCTGTTATTTGTGGTCTTGTAGCATTATGTTATTGTGTGCTTTCTATAAATCTATTGTCTCAATGATGTTCTTCAAGTTATATGACCTCTAGTATCAAACCTGAGTGGTTTCAACATGTTAAGTAGACTTTCACTCTGCATATTTGATTCGAATAGTTTCTGGCCCTCTTAGGTTTTACCTTATTGACCATGTTCATGCTAGCCTTAATGTCATGTTCTGTGCTTGTTATAAGTTCACACTTATGCCTTAATGTCATGTTCTCTGCTTGTTATAAGTTCACACTTATGCCTTAATGTCATGTTCTCTGCTAATTATAAGTTCACGCATGCCTTAATGTTATGTTTCATGTTTGCTCATGATCTGCTTTAATGAATCTCTTCATATTGAACCCTTTATGAATAATCTATTATTTCCTACAAACTGATTCCCGATTCTCCCATGTTATAGCACCATATCAATATATAATCAAACTTGTTAATCTGTAATTTGTAACTTTAGTAGTTATGTTCTTTGACCTGTCAATCTTACACTCTTAGCATTGGTTCTAGGATAAATGTAAAATTTGTAGTTTTCTCTACTAACATAAATCCTAATGTTTGCTTGTCCTGCTGACCTATAATTGACATGTTCTTTTACTTACCATGAGTTCTTTAGGGTCTTTGTGCTATAGTAGTGCCCATCATATTAAGGTTCATGTTCAACTAAGTTGCATGTTTGCCAACTGCTCTTAACTATGCCCATTATCCTGTCCAAATATTTTCATGTGAAAACTGCCATCCACTTATTCCTCTCTACGACTTTGTTAGATTCTCATGGTAATTGTCTAAAGTCCTTTAGGCTAATTCTGGACTATTCTTTGCTTCGAAATTCTATCTGGCATAGTTTGCATATGATGTTCAAACCTACCATTGGAAGCTTATTTTGTTTATACCATATGTGCCTGTAAGGGATTTTGTCTAAACTTATTTGTATGTCTTTGTCCTGAAATCCCTGCTCTTTCTCTATTAGCTATAACATTAAAAGATGAAACTCCTAACTCTTAAGGTTCGCCTAGTACCAAGCTTGTCACGTATGTTGCTATGGTTATTTAGCATTCCATGGCTAAGCAAGGAAGTTGTCTTGAAGTTTGGGCCTAGTTATTGGCTAGTTTGTATCAAAACTGAAACGTATTAATAGCCACCTAGAGTTTGGGTATGTTCATCACCTAAGGCACCAAGTTCAGTTGAAGACCCAGAATGAGCTTAAGGTATCCTGTATTTGCTGTATTTTGGGCCGATAGCCGCCCTATTAAGTCTGTAACTATTTTATTCTATTTGGACCTGTAATAGTCTATAGTAACGAATAATGGGGAGATTAGTGGAATCAGGTAAAATGGGTATATTCTAATGCATGCATAAAAAGGGAAGAAAACATGCTTATACGGTCTATGTGCTCTATTCACCTTTTCGTTTAGCATGTCTTATTTGTTATTTTGTTTAGTGTGTTCCTATTCTGCTAGTCATAGAAATCATGCTTATAGGAAATCTCACACTTCGCTTAACCTCTCTAAAGTATGTTTAACTATTTGATATACTTGTTTGTAGGTTTACTATTGTGCACTGTTAGACAACATGCCTGTAGGATCAATAACACATTTTTTTTAAAATGTCGCTCGTATCACTGGGGAGATGAAGGGAGCTCTCGGTGCACGATAGTATCCAATAAAACAGTTCCAAATCCGGCGCACATTAGCAAGGCGCAAGTGTCGCCGGAAATGGCTCGCAAACGAAGGAATCCGGCTCCGATGACTGATACTGCTCCCCCAAAGCTCGTCACACCTGCAAATGGAGGAATCACAACACTTGAGCCTTTGACTTTTGGTAATTTTCTGCCACAAAAATACCAATCGAAGGAAATTTTACATGCAGAAGAAGGAAGGGAGAGATTGGGAAGAAATGAAGTAGAAATTGCAACAACTGCAAGGAGATTACAATTTTCTGCAGTATTGGATCCTCCAATACCTGATATTGTTGATATTATTGAGCCAACAGTCGCAAAACCTACTCTCGCAGATGTGGTAAAAGGCTACAGTGACATGCAGAAGGGTAAGACACTCTCCTTTGTACCTCCTACTTTGAGAGAAGGGAAAAAAGTTGTGAAAATTTGTGAAGAAGATCTTAAGCCACAATTAGAGTATTGGCAAAATGCTCTGATTGGATTTGTTATCGGAGATCGACCTAATGAACAAAACATGAACAATTTTGTCATGAATGTTTGGAATTTTGTATCCAAACCTGAAATTCTGATGCATGCTGAAGGTTATTGTATATTCAGATTCAATAACACTGATGATAGAGACACAGTTATGCAATATGGCCCTTATACATACAGAGGAAGACCTATGGTCTTAAGACCATGGGAGGTCAATTTTAGCTTTCAGGCAAGTATACTTAGTACAGTGCCTATATGGATTCGTTTTCCTGGGCTCCCTGTGGGTTATTGGTCTGTAGAAGTATTGAGTAAGCTGGCGAGTGCGATTGGGAAACCTCTGTATACTGATAAGTATACAGCTTACTATGATAAAATTTCATTTGCAAGGGTGCTTGTTGAAGTAGATGCTGCATACGACCTTCCTGATGAGTTGGAACTTGAAACTCCTTTTGGTCCCAAAATCCAAACTGTAGAATATGACTGGAAGCCTACATTTTGTAACCATTGCCTTATATTTTGTCATGAGGAGATTGAATGTTGGTACTCTTCTGACAGTTCAACAAAACACAAGGAGGAGAATGAAAAGGACAGTAAAGTAGCAGAAAAGAAAAAAGGCAAGCAGAAGGGGAAGGAATGGGTTGTTAAAAAACAGGTGCTAGCTGAAGTACCTCAAATACCTGCAAGCCAGGGAGTCCAGCAGGAGGTGGAAGCAGCAACTGGTGATAAAAATGATAATCAGATGATACAAAGTACCATGGTGCAGGTGGAAAAAAGTGTGGAAACTCCTGATCAACAGATAATAGCTGAGCAAGTGATTGATACTACCAAGCCAAATGGTGAGAAGCTGGATATTGAAGGGGATAAAGGGAAAGCAATTATGGAAGCAAAGAATGGAGGACAACAATTTGATCCAGGTCCCTCATATAGCCTTGCTGATGGTGGTACATGATAGTTGTCACTTGGAACATAAGGGGACTTAATCAGTCTCCTAAACAGAAGGAGTTGAAACAATTCCTTTCTGATAATAAAGTAGATGTAATTGGTATACTTGAAACTAGAATAAAAGAACATAAATCAAAAAAGATCTTTGATAGAATTGCAAGAGGATGGATGTGGAAATGCAACTATTCAAGGGCTGCTAATGGAAGAATTTGGCTCTTGTGGAAGACTCATATTCAGGTCCATGTATCAGAAATATCAGACCAATTCCTACACTGTCTTGTAGAGGATACAAGGAGTGGAACCAAATTTCAATTTACTGTTGTATATGCTTATAACACTGCAGTCCTGAGGGAGCAATTGTGGAGTGACATGAAAACCATTCCTGTGAATCAACAAGATGCATGGCTGGTTAGTGGAGACTTCAACTGTGTGCTCAACTCTGAAGATAGGTTGGGATCTCCTGTAACTGAAGCTGAAGTAAGAGACTTTAGAGGTTTAGTTGATGATTTGCAACTCACTGCAGTTAGAGCAACAGGATGGCATTATACATGGACTAATAAACAAGACCCTGAATCAAGAGTATATAGCAAGATAGATTGGGCTTTTGGTAACTACCAATGGTTGCAGCAATTTGGACATTTGGAGGCAGACTACATGAACCCTCTAATATCTGATCATTCACCTATATTGATCAAGTTTTGTGTGTACAAGCCACTACATCCTAAACCCTTTAGGTTGTACAACAGTGTGCTAGAGCATGAACAGTTTCCAGAGATTGTAGAGAATGTATGGAACAAGGAGTATGGTGGATCACACATGAAGCAGATATGGAGCAAGCTAAAGGCAGTAAAACAGGAATTAAAAGGGCTGAATGAATACCTAGCCAAATACAAGCAGCATATTATTATGACAAGAGAGAAACTTGACAGCTTACAAATGCAAATGAGGCATGATTGCTTTTCACAGGAGCTAATTTGTGAAGAAAGAGGGTTGCTAGATGATCTTGCAAAGTGGAACAATGTGGAGGAACAAGTGATGAGGCAGAAATCCAAAGCCACATGGATTGAATGTGGTGACTCAAACACTAGGTATTTCCATGCTCAATGGAAAATAAAAAATGGTCAGAGTAATATTACTTCCATTTACACAGACACAGGGATCAAACTTGCTGAGCCAATGGCAGTGGAACAGGAATTTTTAAAAGTGTTTCAATCATTAATGGGTGAAGCTGCTACTGAACTTCCTTGTGTGGATACTAGCATAATGAAGGGGGGTCCTTGTCTCACAATAGACCAACAGCTTGAACTGATTAAGACAGTGTCCTTGGAGGAAATTACTGCTGCTATTTCAGAAATGCCTAGGGATAAGGCACCTGGAATTGATGGATTTCCTATAGAATTTTTCACCAAAAACTGGAGTATAGTCAAGCATGATATCTATGCTGCTACCAAGGAGTTTTTTGAAACAAGTAATCTGCCAAGAATGATCAACAATACTGCAATAGCATTGGTGCCAAAGGTTAAGAATCCTACTACAGTCAAGGATTTTAGACCAATTGCATGTTGTACTACATTGTACAAGATCATTTCAAAAGTTATCACAAGGAGGATGAAAGGCATTATGGGAGAGTTGATTGGCCCTGCTCAATCTGCATTCATAGAAGGAAGATCCATCATTGATAATATTCTACTAAGCCATGAAATTTTCAAAGGATACTCTAGGAAAGGGATTTCACCTAGATGTGTCCTTAAAGTGGATCTTAGAAAAGCCTATGACACCTTAGAATGGAATTATTTGAAGCAGATCCTCATAGCTTTGGGCTTCCCTGCTAAATTCACAGGCTGGATAATGGCTTGTGTGTCATCTGCTTCTTACTCTCTTGTAATGAATGGGGGTCTTACTAAGCCATTCAATGCTAAGAGGGGTTTAAGGCAAGGAGACCCTATGTCTCCTTATCTATTTGTCTTGGCCATGGAGTATTTGAATAGACTGCTGCAGCAACTTCACAACAATGGCAACTTCAATTTCCATCCTAGATGCAGGAAGCTAAACATCTCACATGTGTGCTTTGCAGATGATCTTTTAATGTTCTGTAGGGCTGACTTGGTTTCTATACAGATTCTACATAGCACATTCCTCATATTTTCTGCAGCATCTGGGCTTCAAGCAAATGTAAACAAGAGTGCTATCTATATTGCTGGAGTATCAAGGGACACCAGGGAGGAAATTATGCAGGCTCTAGGATTTATTGAAGGGCAGCTTCCATTCAAATATCTTGGAGTTCCTCTTGACTCTAAGAAATTAGCTGTTCATCACTATTTACCTCTCATTGAAAAGATCACAGCCAGGATCACTTGTTGGTCTGCAAAACTACTCTCCTATGCTGGGAGGGTTCAATTGATCAAGGCAGTAGTATTTGGTATGCAATCTTATTGGGCACAAGTGTTTATTATTCCTAAGAAGGTGCTGAAAACTATAGATACTATATGCAGAACATACTTGTGGACAGGGAAAGCAACAGTCTCAAGGAGGGCTCTTGTAGCTTGGGAAAAGGTTTGCCAACCTATCTCAACTGGTGGTCTGAACATAATGAGATTGGATATTTGGAATAAAGCTGCTATAGTGAAGTTACTCTGGGATCTAGCAAGGAAAAAAGATTGCCTATGGGTTAAATGGATACATACTTATTATATCAAGAATAGGAATTTGGAGTTAGTCACTGTTCCATCCAACTCCTCTTGGGTGGTGAAAAAGATTCTTAACTGTCGACCAATGGTGATGGAGAATGCTCAAATGCAAGGAGGACTCTTGGCCAGAATGCAGAATGTGTGCTTGGTTGGGAAATTCCATATCCAGAAGATGTATACTGCATTACTACCTCAATTCCCAAAGGTAACATGGAAGAATATTATGCTTGTTCATTCTGCCCTTCCTAAACACAGGTTTACAATCTGGTTAGCAGCTCACCAAAGGCTACCTACAATAGAGAGGCTTCAACATATGGGAATTCACATTCCAACCTCATGTGTATTTTGCCAACTCTTTGAAGAAGAATTCAATCATCTATTCTTTGAATGTGCTAATACTAACAGAATATGGTGTAGAATTCTAAAGTGGCTGGGGTACATAAGGACCATTAGATGCTGGGAAGATGAGTTGAAATGGATATGTAGTCAAGTCAAGAGTAAAAACTGTCGAAAGGCCATTACTGCCACAGCATTTGTGACCACAGTTGCAATCCTATGGAGAAGTCGAAATGCAATCAGATTTGAAGCCAAGAGATTTGATGAAGATCATTGTTGCAAGGAGATATCAGTTTTAATTCATGCAAAAAATAGGAATAGGTGGAAGAATGAGCTTCAGCTGCTCAATTCTTACCCTTAGATTAGTCTGCTCAATCATTGTAAATGAATAGAAGAAATTAGAGTGAGATAGGGGGCAATACTGTATAGATATGTAGTAGAAGTCCATACTACTACCATTGAACTACATTGTATATTTGTTTTTGATATTAAAAAAAAAAGTAAAAATAAAAAAATAAAAAAATAAAAAAAATAACACATGTTTCACTATTGTCCATCTAGATACCATGTCTATAGGGTTTCAATTAATCAATAAATAAATTATTTCTATTTCTCTTAACACACCGCTCCTTTCATGACTATAGGATTTTAATCAATTAATCAATCACTTTGTTACTTCATCGCATTGCCACACTTAGATGACATGTTATAAAGGGATAAAATATGTAAAATCAATTTCAAATGTTAGAAATCACGTCTACAGGACACTGCCATTTGCCTAAGAAGCATTCTTACAAAACCAGCACTAGTAATTCGGGATTTTGAGATTTTGAGATCATTTCTCTATCTTATTGCACAAATAATTAGAAATCAGACCTATTGGATTTTCAATACTTTAATCTACCTATACGTTTCAGTAATACCTATATAGTTCTTAGAAAATAGAATGACATAGGAACCATGACTATAGGATTTGAAAATACTTCTTGATTTTGAAACTGTCTACTACCTAAACTGAAAATTTGTAACTGGTCGCGTGCTTTTGTGCTTATTTGTGGAGGTTAACTTGTGCCTTTCATTGCTATTATGTGCAGTCCTAATTGTTTTGAATGTCACCTAGTTTTTATCATTTCGAGCATCCTAAGTAAGTCTAGAACCACTCAAATAAAGGTCCAAAGCCTTTTGGACAATGGGCATGGGTCGGGCGCGCATAGTATGCAACTTAGAATTAAATTATAGCGTCGTTAGGAAAATAACTTCAACATAGTAATTGGATAGCAGGAGATGATAGTATGTGCCCGCTGAATAATATGATTAACTTCTACCTTAAGGGAGTTGCGAAGTATTATTTATGTTGCACGGGGTCATCCTTTAGGCTAAAAAACTTAGGACCTCCTTCCCCTTCCCCTTTATGCTTGCTAACTTAATCATTAAATAGAGACCGATGTATTTTTGATCTTTAAACTTGTATTCATTATTCATATAGTTTATTATTCCTCGTATAGGTTTATGTTACAATGGGACTTTCAACTTTCATATTTTCTTTCATATGTTCACCTAGTTTAATTACATAATCCATATAGTTTCAAGTTCGGTTGGGACCCACAGTTGTGGACCTCGAATAGTGCCTAACACCTTTTATTTGAGGTAATTTGAGCCCTTAACCAATCTTTGGTGACACAAACTAGTCAAAAAAAGTTATTTGCAAATAGATTCCCTAACGCACCTTAAAAATCGTTAGGTAGCAATTCTTCTCTTTTAATACCCATTTAAAAGAGTTGTCACGTGTCGAAGCCCCCTTTCGTGAGAAAACGTGATGCGACATATGCAACCGTATAAAGTGGGACTTATGTCAGTGTTGCTTGTAAGGGAATTACGTGAAGCTACACGGCGTCGTGAGGCAGGCTAAAGTGTGTAGCTATTTCGAGAAAACTGTTTTCAAAACTATTTAAATTTTACGTGGCATTATAAGGAAAGATTGTGACTGAGATTGTTAATTGTGAATACGAGGCAGTACCTCAGTTATGAATCTTATTATACACGAGGCAGTACCTCGTTGTGATTCTTGTTGTTCATCTCATGTTGCTAAGAGTTTTGGTGGGAACATTTCTTGTTGTTTTATTCTTACTTGTTCTATCAGTTGTTGTTTGTATATCAACATTGTGGTTCTCTTTAATTAGTTCCTTTATGTTACTCCCATGCTTACAATTCTGATATTAGTTGACGCTATTAACTTGTTTCGTATCAGTTATTTCTATGCCTTCCATTATTTATCCTTGTTATGTTTTCATACTGTTTAATTATATCCTAGTAGGCGGTTTGACCTGACCTTGTCACTACTCTACCGAAGCTAGGCTTGATACTTGGTGAGTACCATTATGGTATACTCATACTATGCTTCTGCACATCCTTTTATGCAGATCCAAGTACATTTGCTCGTGCCGGGCGTTAGTGATCGTCTATTGGCTGTTTTATAGAGACTTCAAGGTATGCTTGTCCTACGTCCGCATTTCTCGTAGTCACCTTCCCTTATCTTTACTTCGTGTTGTATTTTCTTTCAAACAATGACGCAGTAGACATTCTAGTTTTACTCTATAAAGCTTACAGTTTCACCGGTTTTGGGAAGGTATTTGTTGAGATTCTGTTGCGGGAGATTTTATGAGTTTAATTGACTTGTTTTAGTATTTTGATTAATTATTTATTTCAAGCTATTATTGAATGTTAAGATTACCTAGTCGTAGAGATTATATGCTATCACGACATCCTACCGAGGGAAATTAGGATCCTGACTAGGGTAAATATAAAGAATATACTAAAGTAAAATGGTATATTTCGCCCTTTTACTTCTAAAATTTAAAGAGGTAGACAAATTAAAGTTGTCATTTTCAATTTCTTGTAAAGTGACTACAGCCATTAATATTAGATTTTAGTAGGTAACAAACTAGTTTGTAGCTGATTGGCACACTTAAGAGGGTGTGCCATTGTCAGGATTCCTATAGCCAATGAGAATTGAAAGCAGATAGAGAAGATATAATCCCCGTCCACGCTGGCAAATTGGAAGATATAGAGAGAGGGACCCCCAAGAGGATACTTCTCTTAATAAAAATAAGTGAAAAAGGAAGCATGTGGAGATCAGAGATGCCACGAGTGAAACACAGTGAGTCCACATGGCGAGCCATGGCAGGAACGTCGAGATCGCGCCCAACACCAACCTCTTATCAACAAAACCAAATCCCTCCCTCCTAAAACGTAGTAATTGACTCCATTTCTCTCTCTCTCTCTCTCTTGTAATTACTTGGGCAAAGAGAAGACCGTCTCTTTCATCTTTCAAAAATTGCCCAGGCTGCCATGTCCGCCATTGCTACTTCTGCTGCTCTCTCTTTTCCCTTCTCTTTTTGCCGTTCTACCAAGACTTTTACTACAAGAAAGGTGCCTCTTTTTTACTACTGTTATAGCCTTCCTTACGTTATACAAACTTTTATTTAGCTGGATTGCTGTATCTATTATAGATTTATCACATATCCACTTACAGTGTAAATAAACCTGCTCTAGAAGGTTACTTGAATTAATTTTTGAGGTTGCTAGTTAAATTTAGTAAGAGTATTTACATTTAATATCGTTTTAAAAGACGTGCTAGTTTAAAAGTTTTTACATTATCAATACATAAAAGTTAAACCCACAAGTTTTAAATTCTTTTTTCCCTTAAAATTTGTACCCAATCAAACGCCGCCATATAAAATGAAATAGAGGGACTAAAGCTTAGTAGACTCTGATGGCTCTGATCTTTCACTCAATGTCAATGTTTTGGTTTGTGGCATGTTTTTATGCTCTGGGGTGTCGGGTATAATAAGTACAAGTAATTCACATAGTAATTGGTTGCGTTATTTGTGAAGTTATTAGAATGTGGAGACAACTTGCATTTTCTCTGTCTGATGACTTGTTGAGTGGACGATAATTGTGCAATTTTGTTCATTTTCAGTGTTTCAAAGGGGGATTTGGAGTGTTTGCAGTGTATGAGGAGGCAGGTGAGTTAACAAACAAGAAAAGCTCCTGGTTGACACTCTTTGATGTGGAAGATCCAAGGTCAAAATTTCCTCAGTCTAAAGGCAAGTTCCTGGATGCAAATCAAGCTTTAGAAGTTGCTAGATTTGATATACAATATTGTGATTGGCGAGCTCGGCAAGACGTACTTACAATAATGTTGCTGCATGAAAAGGTTTGTTCTTGTAAATAATGTGTATTTACCCCTAATTTTATTGAAGTTTGAAATTGAGTTGAGTTTAAGGATTTCATTATATCTCTATGTACATAAAGCAATAGCTTTGTATATAAAAATATAGTACTCCCTCCCTTTTAATTTATGTGACATAATTTGACTCAATACAAAGTTTAAGAAATAAAAGAAGACTTTTGAAACTTGTGGTCTTAAATATGCAATATTATTTGTGTGGTTAAGACTTTTGAAACTTGTGTTCTTAAATATACCACATAATTTGTACAACCATAAAAACTTCTTATTAAGATTAAAATGGGAAGTTAAAGTTAAATTGTTTTCAAATATAGAAACATGTCATTCTTTTTGTAATGGACTAATAAGGACAAAATGTCTCATAAATGGAGTCAGTAGTATGCTTCATTTATGCTAATTAATGACTGTTCCTTCTTTTGTAGCTGTTTCTATTTTTTCTGGTCGGACAAGAGGGGTTGCTCTGATGGTAAGCAACCCCCACTTCCAACCGAGAGGTTGTGAGTTCGAGTCTCCCCAAGAGCAAGGTGGGAAGTTCTTGGAGGGAGGGATGTCGGGGGTCTATTTGGAAACAGCCTCTCTACCCAAGGGTAGGGGTAAGGTCTGCGTACACACTACCCTCCCCAGACCCCACTAAGTGGGATTATACTGGGTTGTTGTTGTTGTTGTCTATTTTTTCTGTCATAGTTGTCTTCCTTTTTATCCTTCTACTAAGTTTTGTGCCTGGTGGATATTATGTGAGTAGGTTGTGGAAGTATTGAATCCTCTAGCTCGTGAATATAAATCTATTGGAACCATGAAGAAGGAACTCGCGGAGTTACAAGAAGAACTGTCTCGGGCTCACAAAGAGGTATAGAATACTTTGTTCACATTGAACAAGCTTGTGTTGGTTGGATTCAAGCCAATCCTTTATAGATTTTGGGTAGAAATATATATAACATATCAAATATTTTACCATTATTATTGGTTATTTAGGTCTATTTTCCTTCTATCTCTTAAACTTATTAAAGCAGGGCATTTTTTCTGAGGAATAAATGGTTAATTACATAGATAAACTGGTTTAAAAATCTTGTCAAAAAAAGAAAAACAAACACAAAACGCGCATTGGAGGATCTTGTGTATTTCACAGAAATCAAGTTTTGTATCTAAATCTTGATAGCAACAGGTACATATATCTGAGGTGCGGGTTTCTGCTGCTTTAGATAAGCTAGCTCACATGGAAGCATTGGTTAATGATAGGCTGCTTCCGGAGAGGAGTACAGAAGAATCAGATTCCCCATCTTCCTCCACCGGTACGTCTACAATATCTAGAGATAATGCTAAAAGCAAGCAGCCTGGGAGAACCCTCAATGTGTCAGGTCCGGTCCAAGATTACAGCTCCTATTTGAAGAACTTTTGGTATCCTGTGGCTTTTTCTGCTGATGTTAAGGAAGATACCATGGTAAGGCAATTACCTGATTTATGGAATGGAATAATCTCATTTTCATAACTGCAGACAACATTTGATTACCAAGTTCCGTACTCTCTACAAATTAATAAGTCCACCAGAAAAAAGAAAAGCACAATGTTAAGCTACTTAAATGGACTGATGCAATACTGTGTTGCCAACCAATAGAATGTTGTGCCATCTCCTCTCTAACTTTCTGAAAGAGGAGAGAATATGACAATGAAAACTTAGATAGGAACTGGTCTGTTAAGACTTTTATGCTTTTTGCATTATAACACTGACTGTTCTTTTGATGGTAATTTGACTATAATCTTTCAGACACCAATTGATTGCTTTGAGGAACCGTGGGTGATTTTTCGTGGGAAAGATGGAAAACCTGGATGTGTCCAGAACACATGTGCACATAGAGCTTGCCCCCTTCATTTGGGTTCAGTGAATGAGGGTCGCATACAATGTCCTTATCACGGTGAGAATAAGAAGAATCAGCAAATTTCCTATTTAGTCAATAAATAACACTTAATGAATTTGGTTCTTGATACATGGAGAGTGCACGAAATAGCTGATATTTACTTTTATGTTTATTTGATGATCTTTAGGGTGGGAATATTCAACAGACGGAAAATGTGAGAAAATGCCATCAACAAAATTTCTGAATGTCAAGATCAAAGCTCTGCCATGCTTTGAGCAAGAGGGAATGATATGGATTTGGCCTGGAAATGATCCTCCTGCAGCTACTCTTCCTTCTTTACTACCCCCTTCTGGATTTCAAATCCATGCAGAGGTTTGATATAACTGCCTTTAGATTTTATTAATTGTTTTTACAAGACTAAGGACGGTCTGTTAAGTGTTTCTGCCTCATTCCTGGTGTTCTTGAAACTGGCAGATTGTCATCGAACTTCCAGTGGAACATGGGCTACTTTTGGACAATCTGTTGGATCTTGCACATGCTCCTTTCACTCATACGTCTACATTTGCTAAAGGATGGACTGTCCCAAGGTTTGTTTTGTTACATCGATTCTAATTTGTCTAAAAGTTAGTGTAACAGTGGTCGACTAGTATTCAGTTTTGAAATTGTAAAAAGATGCCGGCTGTTCTTGAAATTTCCACTGTGGACACTAAGGAACTGAAGGCAAATTCTTAGTTCCTGCATAATTTCTTACGAACTAGTGAATAACATGCCAAAATAAATAATAAATTATCTCACTGAATTCATCATGTTTGCAGTCTGCGCTCTCTCTCTCTCTCCAAAACAATTTGGACCTGCATGCATATTTCATTTAAGAGGTCCATTATGTTAGGTTGCTTCTTGGTTAACTTCCATAAGGTAGCTTACCTATTAAACTGATCAAAACTTGATATGACTTTTATTGGGATATGAACAAACGGAAAGAGATTTTTGACGAGAGTACCAAATTAGATTAGTTGGTAATTCTTACTTTGCTAGTTAATAATTTCTTCATGTCCCAAAATGATTTTTCTATAAGAAGGCACGAGAAATAAATCTTTGTGATCTTGTTAATTACAGTGGCCTTGTGCATCGAGTGGAAGGGAAAATATTGTGGAGCATTATTAGCTATGAACATGGAAAAGATGTTTCCATTTTATGACTACCGGAACATTGCAATGCTATATTTCTGTTGTTTACTTTTTTGTTTTAAGGGGAGTTGGGGTGCAGGGCAGTGGTTCCTGTACTCTTTTTATGGATAATGTCTGGCAGTAAGGGCTTAAAGATATGAACACTCACTAGTTACCTTTCCTTTTCAGCTTTGTAAAATTTTTGACTCCTGCGTCTGGTCTGCAAGGATATTGGGATCCATATCCAATAGATATGGAATTTCGGCCACCTTGTATGGTTCTATCAACCATTGGAATCTCAAAGCCAGGCAAATTGGAAGGGCAGAGTACCAAAGAGTGCTCTACACATCTTCACCAACTTCATGTATGTTTACCTGCATCTAAACAGAAGACAAGGTTGTTATATAGGATGTCACTGGATTTTGCTCCCGTACTAAAACACATCCCTTTCATGCAATACGTGTGGAGGCATTTTGCTGAACAGGTTAGATTATATTCTTAACATTGGTAATGTCTGTGAGTACATAAACCTTGTAATGATGTGGATCAGCGTAATTGGCTTCCTCAAGATATATGGCCACCTGCACACTGCCTATAATGATTGACGAGTACTCCTGCATCATTTTGGCCTGATTAATCTATGAAAAAAGTTGCCTCAGTTTCCTATGTATTAGTCCTGAAAATTGATGCATTTAGCAAAAACTTGTTTAAAGTTGGCATGCAGCCAGGAGGTGGAACAATCATTGCAACATCACGTCTCAAAGTTCTCAGTGCAAAGTGGCTGAAGTCTTGAGTTTTCCACATCTATTATTTAAACAACAAAATTATTAAAACAACTAAAGTAGCACGCCAAAAATGTAAAGTGGAAACTTATTTCCTATTAAAAAAAAAATTGTCTACATGTGTTTTTCTTGTAAACTGGATATTGTATTAAGGATTTTCCCACCTAAAAACTGAAAAGGAAGTATTTGAAAAGGTAAGTTCTGATTGTTTTTTTGTGATCTATGCTTTGGGGAAACGTTTTCAGGTTTTAAATGAAGACCTACGGCTTGTGATTGGTCAGCAAGAACGGATGCTCAGTGGTGCTAACATTTGGAACCTGCCTGTGTCATACGATAAGCTAGGAGTGAGGTATAGAATATGGAGAGATGCTGTAGAGAGTGGAGCAAAGCAGTTGCCATTCAGCAAATGAAACAGGGAACTAATCCAAGGACAGATTTTACTTCTTAAGATGATAATACACTCTAAACAATTTTAGCTCTTTGAAGAACTTCAGTTGCTGAGGATCTCTCTTGGTATATGACGCGGCTGCACACTTGTTGCTCGTGGAGATACTAGAGCATCCTGCTCTTGGTGTATGCCTAAAAGAAGATTTCAGCATAGCTTCCCATGTAAATTAAACTGTACACTAATTGCTTTTTGGTTCATGTACAGTGTAAACAACCTTGACCCGTTGTCAATTCTTTCACGTTTGCCCTAGCATGCCTCCTACAAAATTTGGAGGTTTTTTCTAAAGTCATGGAAATGGTCGTCCATCATGTATCATAGCCTCAACCTTCCCAGATTTGAATTGAATACACAATTTTTTGTCAAAATGAAGCAATAGAAACATCTGATTTTCTAGCTGTTTGATCTAGTTTGGCTAAAAGTGTATTTTTGTCCTCAGGCTTATGTTCTTTCAGTGTTTCAAGAAACAAAGGGTTCCAGTGCATGGATGGTGCTGCTTAAAACAAAATTTTCATATCATGTTATTTGTTTAACAATTAAACTTATAAATGGTTTTAAGGATACGTGATTTTACTTGGCACAAACCGATAAATATATGATTTAATGCTAGGAATTAATAGTAAAATAAAGCAAACCGATATGATGAACGATTATGACCCTCGAGCTAGCCCGCCCTCGAACCAAACTGAGTAAGGCATTGAAAAGTAATAACTTTGAACAACAGTGCTTGCAAGAGAAAATATAATATATTGCCTTGTTATGCATGAATATATGCTGCTTACAAAATGGTTGAGACCCTCTTTATATAGTAGTGGAATCATATATATATATATATATATATATATATATATATATATATATATATATATATATATATATAAAAGTATTTTAAAAGGCGTTCCTGGGGCGAGCCGTACCAAAAACGTCCAGGGCGATGGTGGAGGGCGAAAGTCCTGTAAGGCGTACGCCCAGAAGTTCGAGGCGTACGCCCGGGCGAGTTTTTTGGTTGATGCGAGTTTTTTTGGTTGGGGCATAAGCCCAAGAGGCATCTTTTAAAAAAGGAATTAAAACTTAATAAATTTGCAAGTAAACTTTTTAATATGCTAAAAGCCCTAAATTAGAAGTCTTTCCCAATTCTTTCTGCTAGTCTGCCTCTACTAAGAGCAACGATTTATCATTTTTTCTTTTTTGCAACAGAAAACTTCATTCTTCTCCGTAGGTCAAATTCAAAAGGTTTGTTCCTTCCTCCATGGAAAATTTTATTATTTTGAACGCATTACTTTCCTTAGCAGCACTTTTGAGATGCCACCTTGTTTATAAATATAAAAAAACTCTTTTCAATTCCATTTGATTCGGGGTGTCAGGGACCCTCCAATAGAAACCTCGTCTTCTTTGTCGAGCGCATCCTTCATTTCCAAGCTTTATTTCATTCGTAATTTTTCCATCTGGGCACCTCGCCTGTTCATTCTTTTTTTGGGGTGTATAAAGCCACGAAGCGATTCAGACATCTATCTTATTGTATTGACGCAATTGGAAAATAAGGATTTCTCCCTGCCGCTCAATCCTATATTTCTTCAGGTCAAATGCAAGGTTGCTACAGAAGGCGAAAGGGCACCAAGTAGTTCCCTCGTTTCTGAGTCAGCCATCTTTCCTATTTCATCGCTCTTTTTATATTTCACTGTTAATTTGTAAATATGTATGTAATTAGTTTTTATGTTCAGTGCTTCTCTTGCTCTCTTTCAAAATATTATATGGGATTATATGTATGCGTGCTTTTATATGTATTGATTAGATTTATATATAATTTCATTTATTTATTTGAGATTTATAATTTCATTAGATAATATGAGATTTCACTTATATAAAATTATTTGGAATTTATATGTAATTTCACTTATTTATATTTTTTTCAAAATTTTATGCAATTTTACCTATTTAATAATATTTTTTATAATTATATTATTTTATAAGATATTAAAAATTGAATACACATGGGGCTTGCGTCCCGTGCCTCGGGGCTTACGCCCCGCTGAGGCATATACAAAACGCCCCACCTCATATATATATATATATATATATATATATATATATATATATATATATATATATATATATATATATATATATATGAGATCAACGCATTTATTAAAGCCTATTTATGACCATTTATTCACACGACTATCGGGTGATTATCCAATTTGACAACTGAGGCCAGGGCCTGGCCGTCCTCACGAGGACGTCCCCTCTATGTGGTCCCAACTCCTTGGCGCCAACTGGCAGTCTCCTAGCAATAAATACTAAGAGAAAGAACCCTACGGGGGGGGGGGGGGGGGGGGACTGCCTCTTCTTCTTCTTTACATCGACTTCTAAAAGAAGAGATAATACAATATTGTAAGGCTCTGAACCTTTCCATGGAGAGGCAGACCAAACCAATATCATTAATAAAAGATTCTCACCCTCCTCCCTTCATCTAATATCAATTGTCCCTTACTTCTTATTCTTTTGTTCTTTGGATTTATTACAATCTACAATGATTGGGCCTCCGTTAACTTTGATTGTTTTATGCTTATAAAGTAAGTGAAAACTTTAGAGTTAAACAATTTGGCGCCGTCTATGGGGATCAAACCCACGACTTAGGGCGGCCACCTCGCCCATTAGTCCGACGTCTGAAATTCCCCTCATGGACGTGCTCTCTGCTTCCGAGCACAGGACCCCGAACATTGTCACAGAACCATTAGTGGCACACGCAACCAGGTGCCTGGTTCTGATGTAAAAGAAATACTCGAAGGGGCGGGTAGCGACTTCATCATCGAGCTACGCAGTCAGGCCGTTGGTCCCACGAGGAACCAACCGGATCATAGTGCCACGTACCTCTGAGGAGCGTACAGAGTCAACACGTGCCCAAGTGTAACTTCCCTCCATGCCAACTCTGCGTATTTAATCAGCATCGCCAATAACTTTTAATAGGAGGAGACGAGCTGATCAGGGCATACCTTGTAATAACGGCAAAGGTCCACCACCAACATGGGGAGAGGAAGCCTAAATCCCAGCCTGAAAGGGTAGGCGTAGAAGACGCAGTACCCTCGATGGTCGACGTGCACCCTGTCGCCACTCCTGGCCAAGACGATGTCGGCAAAGCGAGAAATCTCACATTGCTCCTTCAGTTGAGCTAAGCCAACTTCCCCCATCAATGGAGCCTCGTCCACTTGATCTTCTCCCTCAGGGTCGGTAAAATCGGTCGCCGGGCCACCGGGAAGGGAAAGAATGTCGGTCACCAACGGGAACCTATCAACGGTCGGCAAATCGGTGGCGGGCCCCACCACCGCAATCGCCACCGGAAATGTATCGGAACGGGAACTGCTCACCATTATCAATATAACGAAAAGAAGGTGGTAAGATTCGCCGGAAAAATAGGAGAATACGAAGGTCCGACGAAAAACGGAGGATGAATAAACAGGGACAGAAAAACCAGAAAATCTGAAAGCAAGAAAGCTTATCTCCCTCAGAATTCCACTTAGACAGATATCAGAAAAGTGAGAACTGAGCAACACAACCCCATATAATAGGCAAAACGTGAATGACCCTCACGAATCCCAAAGGTCACCATTAACTACCCGACCAACCGCAAAATGGTTCAAACCTACAGTGACATGCAACATTATGACATACGTCATCGAACGGTAATTCGACCATCAATCGGCAAGTCCCCCATGGAACGTTTGTAATGACCTCAAGACACCACGGGCACGCCCTATGCGTCACCATGCACATAGGAGGCCCCCTTACACACAACAAGCGCAATCGTACTCTCTCCAGGCACGCGTGAAAATGGCTATGGCCGTCCTGAAAATATAAATGGCTACGGCCATCTCCAAATTATAAGTGGCTACGGCCACCTTCAAAGTATAAATGGCTACGACCATCCTCAAAGTATAAATGGCCATGGCCATCTCCAAAACATAAATGGCTACGGCCATCCTCAAAGTACAAATGGCAACGACCATCTCAAGACAATAAATGGCTATGGACGTCCTGAAAGTATAAATGGCTACGACCATCTCCAAAATATAAGTGGCTACGACCACCTTCAAAGCATAAATGTCTACGACCATCCTCAAAATGTAAACGGCTTCGGCCACCGTCAAAATACAAATGGCTACGGCCATCCGAAAAGTATAAACAACTGCAGCCACCCCCCATATGTAAACAGGTTGGAACTCTCGAAAAAGTGCGTCTGGGGTCATTAAATTTGAATATGGCCCTAACCATTTGCTCCACTACGGCCAAGACCGTCAACACAAGATGGCTAAAGCCATCGATTTTGAAATAATAATTGTTAGATAATACGCTTAACGCTAGAGGGGGGGTGAATAGCGTTATAATAAAAATTAGCGTAAACTTTGCGGAATTAAAAAATTGCAGGAAGTAAATAAGTGCGATAAATAATAAAGTACGCACCGAAGTATTCTGGTTCACCACAACACGTGGCTAGTCCAGTCCCCGAGAGACTCTCTCGAGATTTTCCACTAACTTGTCAAGCTTACGGGTGCTCAACAAACCTTTACAGCTTAAGGACACAAGCCTTAACACCTTTGCTCGAGGATACAACACTCCAAGACTTCACTATTAAGCTTACGGGTGCTTAACCAACCTTAACAACTTAAGGACACAAGCCTTAACACCTTTGCTCGGAGATACAACACTCCAAGACTTCAACCAAGGAAACACAAGTTCCTTACAACAAGAGGATCACAATTCTCTTACAAGTGTACAAAACACTAAACACTCAAACAAAACACTCCTTAATGAGTAGATATGAGTAAAAGAAGTAAGCTCAAGATCACAACAACTATGGACAAGACTTTGGCTCTAAAAAGCTTTATGAAATGATATAAAATGATAAACAATAGTATGCAAGCTCATAGCAATAGAATGATCAGTTGTTGTGTGTTGTTGTGTTTAAAACACTGAAATGAAGCTGTATTTATAGTTGAAAAATTTGGCATTACCGTTGCCTAATTGCCAATTAAGAGTTGTTGATTTTACTCTGTGACAATCGATTATCAGGAAGCCACAATCGATTGTTTGCCAATCGTTCCAAAAATCAATCCCAGATTTTATGCTTAACAATCGATTGTCCAAGATCAACAATCGATTATTGGCAACGTTCAAAAAATCATTTCCGATTTTACGTAAAACAATCGATTATACCAAATCAATAATCGATTATTCAGCAACGTTCAAAAAATCTTTTCCAGATTTTAATTTCAACAATCGATTGTACAAAATCAACAATCGATTATTCAGCAACGTTCAAAAAATCTTTTCCAGCTTTTAATATCAACAATCGATTGTACAAAATCAACAATCGATTACCTGACGGTATTTGAAAACTTTACGACAACGGTCAGCTTCACAATCGATTGTGCAATGTTAACAATCGATTATTTATCAGACTTTGAAAATCATTTTAGACACTGCCTCTTGCCAATCGATTGTTTTATACTCACAATCGATTATTTAATAGTTTTGAAAAAGTCTGGAAGTCACTGCCTCAACACAATCGATTGTCATAAGTGCACAATCGATTATTTTGTGACTTTGAAAATCTGAAGGACACTGTCTCTTCACAATCGATTGTCATTAGCTTCACAATTGATTATTCATGAGTTTTGAAAAACTTTGATGGACACTGCCTCATCACAATCGATTGTCATAAGGTTCACAATCGATTGTCATGCAGGTTTGAAAAACCTGATGCTCACTGCCTTAACACAATCGATTGTCATTAGTTCACAATCGATTGTCATGCAGTCTTGGCTTAACATAATCGATTATCATAAGTACATAATCGATTATCTTAGTCTAGTTTTTAGAGGCATGTTTAAAAATCATTTTGACTAATGAAAATATGCATGATTTAAGATCATTTAGCATTAAATTAAATATGCATGATTTTGTAAAAAATAATTTTATGAGAGAAGCCATGTCATGAGTCAAGTTGTCGGATCAAGATCACAATTAAGAACGACTCATTTAAACTATAAAACTTTGTCTTGTGCTTGAATCTCGTTATCCACCAATTGTGCGCTTGTACTTGAACTTCGTCATATATCAATTTGCGCTTATTTGTCATTTATCAAAACCTACACATAGGAACACACGTTTTAGTATAAAGCCTTGAGAACGTGTTTCCAACAATTTCCCCCTTTTTGATAATGGCAAACTTTAAGCGGGTTATGCAAATTAAACAATTTATAATGACGATTCAAGACAAGTAAAGATATGCAATAAGTATGCGATTAGTTCCCCCTCAATTTAAGCTTATAAATATTGAGAGTGCATACCCGTTATCTTCCCCCTTTTGCCATTAGCAAAAATAATATGAGAAGATGCCAAAGATGTAAATAAAACTTGTTTATTTATTGGAAAGAAAACGTAATTACTTAAAGAGAGTACAACTCAAGTAATAGCAGAACAATCGATTATTGATACGAGATAATTGATTATTAGACGACAGAAACCGATTTTTCTGAAGAAGACTTGATTATTGCGCGTCATGCTTTATAATTCCCCCTACCTTTAGGGCGATACCTGCAAAAATTCGTTAGACGTCTCCGACGCTCAAGTTAGAAATCATGTAAGATAAAAAGATGCAATGCATGACTTAGATCAACGTGGAGTCAAGAATCCCCAGTTCACTATGAATTCGGAAGAAGGACTCTTTCTCTAAGGGCTTAGTAAAGATGTCGGCCAATTGGTCTTTGGTTTCAACAAATTCGATTTCGACATCGCCCTTGAGAACGTGATCTCTTATAAAATGATGTCTAATTTCAATGTGTTTTGTTCGCGAATGAAGAACGGGGTTCTTCGTCAAGAATATGGCACTAGTATTATCACATTTAAGAGGGATATGATCAAGACTTAGGCCATAGTCCAAGAGTTGTTGTTTCATCCAGAGGATTTGAGCGCAACAACTCCCCGCGGCTACATATTCAGCCTCGGTTGTGGACAACGCAACACTTACTTGTTTCTTGCTAAACCAAGAAACGAGAGAGCTACCGAGTAAATAGAAAGTGCCACTAGTGCTCTTGCGGTCCAATTTGCATCCAGCAAAATTGGAGTCGGAATAGCCAACGAGTTGGCATGAAGAACCTTTGGGGTACCATAGACCCACATTTGTAGTACCAACAAGGTACTTCAAAATCCGTTTTACCGCAGTAAGGTGAGACTCCTTCGGACACGATTGATAACGGGCGCATAAGCACACGCTAAACATGATGTCCGGACGACTAGCAGTAAGATAGAGAAGAGAGCCAATCATACCTCGATACTTCTTAGTGTCGACTTCCTTACCTTTCTCATCTTTGTCTAGATGATCGGATGTGCTCATGGGAGTCGCCATTGCTTTTGCATTGTTCATTTCAAATCGTTTCAGCAATTCTTTGCAATATTTGGCTTGGCAAATGAACGTACCTTCTTTCATTTGCTTTACTTGTAATCCCAAAAAGAATGTTAACTCACCTATCATAGACATCTCAAATTCGCTTGTCATTAAATCGAAAAATTCCTTGCATAAGATATTGTTAGTAGCACCAAATATAATATCATCCACATATATTTGAACTAATAAAATATCATTGTTTTTATGCTTAACAAAAAGGGTGGTGTCAACTTTCCCCCTAATGAAATCATTTTTCAATAGAAATTTACTCAATCTTTCATACCAAGCTCGGGGAGCTTGTTTTAAACCATAGAGAGCCTTTTTGAGTTTGAAAACATGATCGGGAGATTTAAAATCTTCAAAACCGGGGGGTTGTTCAACATAAACTTCTTCTTGTATAACACCATTTAGAAAAGCACTTTTCACATCCATTTGATATAAATTGAAATTCATAGAAGAGGCAAAAACGAGCAATAGACGAATAGCTTCTAATCTAGCTACGGGAGCATATGTTTCTTCATAGTCAATACCCTCTTCTTGATTATAGCCTTTTGCTACAAGCCTAGCTTTGTTTCTAGTGATTACACCATTTTCATCTAGTTTGTTTCGAAAAACCCATTTCGTACCAATTATGGTATGATTTTCGGGTCTTGGCACCAAATCCCAAACGTCATTCCGTTTGAATTGGTTAAGCTCCTCTTGCATTGCCAAGGTCCAAAATTCATCCCCAATTGCTTCGGAGATGGTTGTTGGTTCAATTTGAGACACAAAAGCAGTATGTCCTAAGGTGTTCTTAAGGGAGTTTCGGGTACTTACCTTTTCTCCGACGTCGCCAATTACCTGTTCGAGAGGGTGATCTTTGATTGTCCTCCACTCGTTAGGCGTTTTCGTTTCATTCTCCAATTGTGGCGCTTCCTCCGTTGGTTGTTTCAAAAATTCGTCTAGATTTTCTTTAGGCGTTTCCTCTTGTATTTTGTCTTTCAAGCTATCTAAGATACCTGCAAGATCAAAACCAGTATCCTTTCTCGCCAAGCGAGCATTATTTTCGGCAAATACAACATGAGGGGATTCCTCCACAGTTTCGGTTCTTTTATTAAAGACCCTATATGCTTTGCTACGTGAAGAATAGCCAATGAAAATTCCCTCATCGGACTTAGCATCAAATTTTCCCAATTGATCTTTGCCATTGTTATGAATAAAACATTTACAACCGAATACTCTAAAATGGGAGATATTTGGTTTCTTTCCCTTGTAGAGTTCATAAGGGGTCTTCATGAGTATTGGCCTTATGACTACTCTATTTAAGATGTAGCATGCGGTACTCACGGCATCTGCCCAAAAATGTTTGGGAATCTTAGCCTCTTCGAGCATGGTTCTAGCCATCTCTTCGAGACACCTATTTTTCCTTTCCACCACCCCATTTTGTTGTGGTGTACGTGGAGCGGAAAAGGTATGCTCGATACCGAGTTCGTCACAAAAGTCCGCAAAGAGATTGTGATCAAACTCTCCCCCATGATCACTTCTAATTGAAGTGACGGTTGTTTCCTTTTCGTTTTGAACACGCTTAAGAAAGTATTTAAAATTCTAAAAAGCATCACTTTTATTGGCAAGAAATAAAGTCCAAGTAAATCTAGAATAATCATCAACAATCACAAAAGCATAACGATTTCTTCCTAGACTTTCAATGCGAGATGGTCCAAATAAATCCATGTGAAGCAATTGCAATGGTCTAGAAGTTGAAACAATATTTTTGGATTTGAAAGATTCTTTTGTTTGCTTCCCTTTTTGACATGAAACACAAATAGAGTCATCTTCAAATTTTAAATTGGGAAGGCCAATAACTAAGTTTTGAGAAATCAATTTGTTCAAAAGATGCATGTTGATATGTGCTACTCTACGATGCCATAGCCAAGTATCATCCTCTTTACTCATAAGACAATCAACATATTCGGGTGAGGAATTAGCAAGATCAACCATATAAATATTATCCACTCTAAAACCACGAAGGATAATTTCAAAATCACTACGTCTAAACACTAAGCATTCATCCGAATCAAATAGGGCAAGATTTCCCTTGTCACATAATTGACTTATGCTCAAGAGATTATGCTTTAAAACTTTCACAAGTAATATATGCTTAATAGAAGAATTTTCATCCTTACCGACCGATCCGATGCCGATAATCTTTCCTTTATTGTTGTCACCAAAAATAACACTTCCTCCTTCTTTGTGTTCTAGTTGAAGGAATTTGGATTCGTCTCCCGTCATGTGCTTGGAGCATCCACTATCAAGGTACCATAGTAAACTTGATCCCTTCAAACATACCTACAAAACAAGTTAATGCGCTTTAGGTACCCATGCCATTTTGGGTCCTTGAGGGTTAGGCATATTATAATGACGCGATTGAGTGATATGTCTATGTCGTGTAAAGCATGCAGGGGCAATATGACCAATGCGTCTACAATAATGACAAGCCACGTTGGGGTTATGCATCCTTCTAGGTTCATAGTAACTTGATGGACGAACATGAATTACTCTATTTCATTATGACTATTGCGTATTTCATGAGAACCATTTCTCCTACTATTAGTTCTAAAATGAGCAGCATTTCTAGAGTAATGGTCATGTCTAGATGTTCTAAGAGGTTCAAAACTCCTTCTAGTGTTTGGCCTAGAATATGCATCATTTCTAGGGTAGTCATTTCTAGGTGGTAAGTCATTTCTAGGTCTTCTAAAATGTTCAACATTTGGTCTAGCATGCATATTTGTTCTAGGATTGCTATTTCTACGATAAGCATTTGTTTTATTAATCCTAGGTTGAGCCTTAGGTGGTTGGGGTTTGGCTTCAACCTTTTCTTTAGGCTCATTCTTAAAACCTATGCCATGCTTGGTTGACTTCAAATTAACAAGGACCTCATTCAAGTTTTTGTGAGAAGAATTAAACTTATCTAAGGTACCTTTAAGTCTATCTACCTCATTTTCGAGATGCATGCAAGAAGAGCAATTTTTAATAGAACTTTCGGGCTTATCGGTGCTTCTTTTTCCAAAAAACTTGTTTTCCTCTTTCAGCTTCTCATTTTCTAAAACCAGTTTTTCTAACTCCTTTTCTTTCAAAGAAAGCTGTTTTTGAAAATCTTTTTCTTTTAGAGAAGCATTTTCTTTTATGCTCTTGACAGTTTTTGAAGCTTTAATAAATTCAGTATATAGTTCATCAAAAGCAGTTCGTATTTCTTCAAGAGTAAAGAAGTTTTTAGAAGAGATTTGACATACCTCATCTTGCTTGTCTTCTTGCGTCATAAGACAAAGGTTTGCGGCTTCGTCTTCTTCTTCTTCCGCTTGACTCATCTCCGGAGTCTCCTCCCCAAGAAATGTATGCACGTTGCTTCTTAAAAGGTTTCTTCTCCTTTTTTATGTTTGGTTAATTTGATTTGATGTGCCCGGTTTCACCGCATTCATAGCACTTTATTTGCTCGCCTTGCTTTTTTCCCTTTCGTTCATACTCCTTTCGCATGAACTTTTGAAATCTTTTGATAACGAGTCCAAACTCGTTGTCTCCGTCCTCATCAACTTGAGGTTGGCTTGTGCTTGCCTTAAGCGCTATTCTTTGCCTCCTTTGATCATCAACAAGAGGGTTAAGTATTGTAGATTCATAAGTCTTAAGGTTACCTCTTAATGCGTCGATTGTGACATTTGAGACGCCTATGGATTCTTGAATTGCGTCGGCCTTTGATCGCCATGCCGGAGTGAGACTTCTAAGAATTTTTCGAACAAGTTCTCTATCCGTGAATGCCTTCTTGAGGGCATGTAGGTCATTTACGATTATTGAAAATCTTTCGAACATTTCATCCACCTTTTCACCTTCCTTCATGTGAAATAATTCATAAGCATGGGTTAGGAAATCAATTTTAGCTTCCCTTACCTGGTCCGTACCTTCGTACGTAATTTCCAGCTTGTCCCACATTTCTTTTGCCGTTGTGCAACACGATATTTTCCTGTAATCGTCAGCATTTACATCACAATATAATAAATTAATTGCTTTAGCATTATTTTGAACCTTTCGGATATCATCCGCGTCATATTCTTCTTCGGATTTGGGAACCCATTCGTTTTCAACCTTTTTGGTTGGAATTTGATTTCCCTTCGTTATCACCTTCCAGAGATGAAAGTTGTTTGCTTGAACGAAGATTTTCATCCTCTCCTTCCAGTACGTGTAGTTTGTACCGTTGAATAGAGGTGGTCGTGTGGAGCATTGTCCTTCATCAATTCCTGCAAAAGAGTCACGAGTAGAAGCCATGGATGGTTCTCTCAAACTGTTAAGTCTTCAGAGAGTTGGGCTCTGATACCAATTGTTAGATAATACGCTTAACGCTAGAGGGGGGGTGAATAGCGTTATAATAGAAATTAGCGTAAACTTTGCGGAATTAAAAAATTGCAGGAAGTAAATAAGTGCGATAAATAATAAAGTACGCACCGAAGTATTCTGGTTCACCACAACACGTGGCTAGTCCAGTCCCCGAGAGACTCTCTCGAGATTTTCCACTAACTTGTCAAGCTTACGGGTGCTCAACAAACCTTTACAGCTTAAGGACACAAGCCTTAACACCTTTGCTCGGAGATACAACACTCCAAGACTTCACTGTTAAGCTACGGGTGCCTAACCAACCTTTACAACTTAAGGACACAAGCCTTAACACCTTTGCTCGGATATACAACACTCCAAGACTTCAACCAAGGAAACACAAGTTCCTTACAACAAGAGGATCACAATTCTCTTACAAGTGTACAAAACACTAAACACTCAAACAAAACACTCCTTAATGAGTAGATATGCGTAAAAGAAGAAAGCTCAAGATCACAACAACTATGGACAAGACTTTGGCTCTCAAAAGATTTATGAAATGATATAAAATGATAAACAATAGTATGCAAGCTTATAGCAATAGAATGATCAGTTGTTGTGTGTTGTTGTGTTTAAAACACTGAAATGAAGCTGTATTTATAGTTGAAAAACTTGGCATTACCGTTGCCTAATTGCCAATTAAGAGTTGCTGATTTTACTCTGTGACAATCGATTGTCAGGAAGCCACAATCGATTGTTTGCCAATCGTTCCAAAAATCAATCCCAGATTTTACGCTTAACAATCGATTGTCCAAGATCAACAATCGATTATTGGCAACGTTCAAAAAATCATTTCCAGATTTTACGTAAAACAATCGATTATACAAAATCAATAATCGATTATTCAGCAACGTTCAAAAAATCCTTTCCAGATTTTAATTTCAACAATCGATTGTACAAAATCAACAATCGATTATTCAGCAACGTTCAAAAAATCTTTTCCAGATTTTAATATCAACAATCGATTGTACAAAATCAACAATCGATTACCTGACGGTATTTGAAAACTTTACGACAACGGTCAGCTTCACAATCGATTGTGCAATGTTAACAATCGATCATTTATCAGACTTTGAAAATCATTTTAGACACTGCCTCTTGCCAATCGATTGTTTTATACTCACAATCGATTATTTAATAGTTTTGAAAAAGTCTAGAAGTCACTGCCTAAACACAATCGATTGTCATAAGTGCACAATCGATTATTTTGTGACTTTGAAAAATCTGAAGGACACTGTCTCTTCACAATCGATTGTCATTAGCTTCACAATCGATTATTCATGAGTTTTGAAAAACTTTGATGGACACTGCCTCATCACAATCGATTGTCATAAGGTTCACAATCGATTGTCATGCAGGTTTGAAAAACCTGATGCTCACTGCCTTAACACAATCGATTGTTATTAGTTCACAATCGATTGTCATGCAGTCTTGGCTTAACATAATCGATTATCATAAGTACATAATCGATTATCTTAGTCCAGTTTTTAGAGGCATGTTTAAAAATCATTTTGACTAATGAAAATATGCATGATTTAAGATCATTTAGCATTAAATTAAATATGCATGATTTTGTAAAAAATAATTTTACGAGAGAAGCCATGTCATGAGTCAAGTTGTCGGATCAAGATCACAATTAAGAACGAGTCATTTAAACTATAAAACTTTGTCTTGTGCTTGAATCTCGTTATCCACCAATTGTGCGCTTGTACTTGAACTTCGTCATATATCAATTTGCGCTTGTTTGTCATTCATCAAAACCTACACATAGGAACACACGTTTTAGTATAAAGCCTTGAGAACGTGTTTCCAACAATAATCTCCAATGTATAAATGACCATGGCCATCCTAGGTCACGACCAAAACAGCGTTCGATCTCCCCCTCCGAATTTCTTGAACTATACTCGGCAAAGTCCGCTCGTCGAGCCCGACCTGAGCCCGACCTTAATAAGCGGAGAGACTATCTCTCTGGGTCAAAACTTGACCTCATGATACTAAATGAGATCAACGCATTTATTAAGGCATATTTATGACCAACAAATGATATGACCATTTATTCACACGACTATCGGGTGGTTATCCAATTTGACAACTATGGCCACGGCCTAGCCGTCCTCACGAGGACGTCCCCTCTATGTGGTCCCAACTCATTGGCGCCAGCTGGCAGATCTCCTAGCTATAAATACTAAGAGAAAGAACCCAAAAGGAGGGGGGGTTGCCTCTTTTTCTTCACATCGACTTCTAAAAGAAGAGATAATACAATATTGTAAGGCTCTGAACCTCTCCATGGACAAGCAGACCAAACCAATATCATTAATAAAAGATTCTCACCCTCCTTCCTTCATCTAATATCAATTGTCTCTTGCTTCTTATTCTTTTGGTATTTGGATTTATTACGATCTGCTATGATTGGCCTTCCGTTAATTTTGATTGTTTTATGCTTATAAAGTAAGTTAAAACTTTGAACTAAACAAACACACACATATATATATATATATAAGAGGGTCAAGAAATGGTGACATGGCACCTTTCATAGATGAGGATTAGTATTTATCCTTTTTCCTATTTTTTTGGTTTTTTCTCATCGATTACTATTGTTCTCGAAGTTCGTTTTCTTCCAAAAAACTGTTTAACCGTTGCAATGTTTAAGAAAAATAACGATCTTGCCTAAACAATGTGAAGGTTACAATAGTGATTGCGGCAATTAAAGCAGGGAAAGGGGCCAAAATTATACCCTTATTATTGAAAATTAGTCACGTTTATATTTGTTTTTATTTTCGATCTAAAATTGTTCCTACTGTTAATAAAATATGGAAAATTATCTATGTTGTTAACAAAATATGCAAAATCGTCCCTAACTCTAACAGATTTCTTACGTGGTAGTAGGACCCCTCATCTAATTTGTCAATTAAGCAAATACGAACCCGAATTGTAGAGACTCATGATAATTTTTTTGGTCATGCCTATTTTTTTGACCCATGCCCATTTCTTGGACCCTTCCCTTCCCGTTTACCCTCTTCTTGTGAAGAGTTGAAGATCAGAAATATGAATAAAAAACCACCGCTTCACCGGTCCACCACCTTCTTTCACCAATTTATGACATAAAATAGATTATATATAATTATATGTGGAAAAGTTTACTTGTTGAACAGTAAATATATCTTGTTTTATCAGTGTAGTTTTTTGAAGATTAATCCGATGACTGTAACTTTTAGGTGATTCCCTTTGATTTTAAATAGAAGAATATTGTGTTTTTCAATCACACATGGAGATGCAGTTGCCGGCGGCTTCTGCCATGACAACCACCAACTGCTCCACCACTCTCTTCTTCCCGACGTGAAGTTTCTGATGAGAAAACCGACCGCCAAAGATTTTTGAATAACATAATTATCTAGCATTATCCGGCACGAGATACAAGTAGAAATAATATACGAATGTATGGGAAATGAAAAAATAAAAAAATGGGGAGAACAAGAAATTTACAGCGAAAGTTTTTGGTGGGTTATGCACAAATTTATTTATAGAGAAAGGATGAGGATAATGACTTTTTGGGGCGGGTTATTAAAAGGGTGGGCAAGTAAAAAGAAATCTAATTGGCACATTATTTTGGTGGTCCCGTTGCCACGTAGGAAATATGTTAGATTTAGGTATAAATTTATCTACTTTAGTAACGACAGGGACAATTTTACATACTTTATTAACGATAGGGATAATTTTAGCCCTAAAATAGAACAAGATATTAACATGGCTAATTTCAATAATAGGGGTATAATTTTGGCCATTTTCCCATTAAAGTAAATAAAAAAATTAATACGCCACTCTTCCTATTCAGACGTCCTTATACGCTGCACTCTTCTGAACCACCAACTGTCTTGCTAATCTCTCTCATTACTATTCACTTTGTATGAGTCATGAAACCTTCACTGCTTCACAATTTCAGATAGAAGCAAAAATACAAACAACCCACTTCATACAAATAGATTTGGACGATGTTCTTCTGCTATTCTTCTTCTTTAGCGTGTTGTATCTTTTTGATAGTTGGCAATATGGACGGTTCGATCGGTTCTTATAATAATAAATTACAAATATGGTTATGGCATCATGTTGTTTTTCTGCTATTTTCTGGTGCTATTCTTGGAATCATGTTGTAATTAATACATTTTTCCTTTTACATTAATTGTATG
This sequence comes from Nicotiana benthamiana, assembly GCA_034376525.1. NCBI lineage: Eukaryota > Viridiplantae > Streptophyta > Magnoliopsida > Solanales > Solanaceae > Nicotiana > Nicotiana benthamiana. Next base: position 41,874,901 of record CM067336.1, read on the forward strand.
GTATTTTCTTAACAAAGTAATGTTTGTATTAAATATCTTTCTGACTAAACAAATTTCCAAATGCTTGTAGTCATAAGACACGTATATACTGAAGTAGCTTCTTCATGCTCTAGGTGCTTTGAAGATTGTATGGTAAAGGCTCAAGAAGACGAACATTTATTCCTCCAAATCAGGTTAATCTTATAAGTGCGCACGGATTAAATTAATTATCTTTTTCTGATGTACATACAGAAAGCTAAATATTAACAAACTCCATTGGTTACGGTTAATATTCGCACCTATTTTCTTATCATATTTTCTTTATTTTCTTTCCATATGAGTGGTCTTTATATGTTTATATGTTTTTTCAGTTTATTTCACTTAACATGAGTCAATGTAATTACTTTACTCGGTGAGCTAAAATTGAGATTTCAATATATTAGGAAAAGTGGTAGGATGAGTTAAGTATGCAATAGTATGGTCTACACAATTTCGATAAAACCTTCCCTAATTTGTTTACTCAACATGATATTACGTCATTAATAACATAATTTACCTCTAAGGTCTTACCAGAATAGCCTTCAGAGTTGAGACTTGAGACAGGGATCTAAGTACTCTAATATATTTAATTATTTATTTATGCTCTTATAGTCTTATTGATTCGATTTCCTTTCCTATTTTTCTGTTGTTTGGATACCTCTGCACCTATCGGATCAAAGTTAAAGGTGGAATTTAGCTAACTTTTACTGGGCAAGGTTGGAATTTGACAAGGACTTCATCTTTACTACAAATTATTGTCATATCGATTTTTGGATATTTCTTGCTAACCATTTTGGAAGATGAACCATATTCTTTAAACATGTTTTATACTATGGAGAAATATTAATATTCACGTTTAGGGTGTTAAGACAAGAGGGGTTGCTCTGATGGTAAGCAACCCCCATTTACAACCAAGAGTGTTTATTTGGAAACAACCTCTCTACCCAAGGATAGTAGTAAGTTCTGCGTACACACTACCTCCACAGAGCTCACTAAGTGGGATTATACTGGATTGTTGTTGTTGTTGTTTAGGGTGTTACGTTTAACTAAGGAAAGTATAGAGATTGTCTTTATCACCCTTCTTTTGTTGTTAGGGTTTATTAATGAAGGATTAAAAGAAGAATATATTATGTTGCAGAGGAACAGGAGGAGCAAATTGAGCTTTCATTTACTAGAATTTGGAATCCAGCCGTCTATTCACGACAAGAATATGAGGTTATTAGTGCAGGATAGGAGGTTCTTGGTTGAACAAAAATTGTCGTCTTTTGAATTCTCCTATATAAGAAGTCTGGTAGAAACAGGTGAAGCAGGATCCTCTTCGTTGACATCCCTGCTTTATCGAAAACATTTTTGTCATTACTTTTGCATATTATTACGTTAAATGCCACCGCACAATTTTGGAAATAAAGGGAACTTCTAAACCATTTTCGAGGCCCAAAAGATCAACAATAACAACCCAGTATAATCTCACTTAGTGGAGTTTGGGGAGGGTAGTGTGTACGCAGACCTTACCCCTACCCTTGGGTAGAAAGGCTGTTTCCAAATAGACCCCCGGCATCCTTCCTTCCAAGAACTTTCCACCTTACTCTTGGGGAGACTCGAACTCACAACCTCTCGATTGGAAGTGGGGGTTGCTTCACGGTGTGGTAATTGCTGAATCAGTGGCCCACCTTAATTTACTGCATTTGATTAACTTCTTGACAAATCACTATTAGCGCATATGAGATGAACATGTAGAAGCTACGGGTCCCACCCAAATCTGTTTACCACCAAATACCAATCATCCCCTCAAATAACCTACATCTCTCATTTATCCTCCTATAGCATTTCGAGTTTTGACCCATAAAAATTTAATTTAAACAGTTATCACAAGTAAAGTAAGACCTAAATATTAAATAATAAAATTTTATGAAAGATTAATTAATAATCTTAAACAAAGCTTCAACAAAATTATTAAATGAAGCGTTAACATATTTCAATGGACCAAAGTAATATAAAAATAGGAATGAAATGAAATAATAAAATATCATCAATAATTAATCTTATATATTGCAAAGTCATATTTAATTATTGTGATATATAGTAATTTTTATATAATTTTTAGATATATAAATTTTATTTTAAAAAAGTTAAACTTTATGTCTAAATTCACGCTCAATGAAATAATTGCATTACAAGAATTGCGACGAAGAAAATAAAAACTTGACAAATATAAGTAACATGGTTTAGAACATTAAACCTTAAGCATCCAGCATTTAATGACCCATTTTAAAACTTAGGACATTTTGCCGGTTCTGAATAACATATGTAGTTGAAGATTTTTTTAAAAAAAATTATGTTCTAAATTTATATTTCTGTAACTGTAAATCAATTCATTATAACGTGTGAATTATAAAAATAAATAATTTTTAAATAAGAAAAATGGATATCTTTTCTAGGCAGACTAGAAAAAATACTACAGTCAAAATCATTTTGTTTGAAGGTCTGCCTCAAAATCATTTTTAAAGATCAAGTGAGACTCCAATGGGGCATTAGCAGAAGATGCTCCAACATTATTTGCCTTTCTTTTAATGAAGTTTTGATAAAGCCTGACAAAATACTCAGGTGCAACGGCATTCAATTTTTCAATGATCTTTCATGCCACGTTGGTGGCAATTATCGCTTTTGCCTCTAGAAGGACTATTTTGAGAACCCATATTGTTCTCTCGTTTTCCGAGACCACCACGATGACGACTATTATATCGTCTCTTACTTTTTCCATGCCCACGTACATTCATATGGACATAATTATTATTCTATTTTTTTCCTGACTTATCACGTCTAGCTGCCATATTCGACTCAGGAAACGGAGCTGATCATGTGGGACGGGCATCATGATTTATTAGTAAAAGGGTATTATGTTGCTTATCCACCAGAAGGCATGAGACCAATTCAGAGTACTTTTTAAAATCGCTTTCACTGTATTGTTGCTGTAATACCATATTTGAGGCATGAAAAGTCGTAAGAGACTTTTCCAGCAAATCATCATCATTCATAACATCCCCACATAATTTTAATTGGGAAGTTATTCAAAATATAGTTGAGTTATGCTCACTTACGGTCTTAAAATCTTGCAACCGTAAGTGCATACGATCATATCGAGCCCTTGGCGATACTGTATCCTTAAGGTGATCATAGCTTTCCTTCAGGCTAGTCCACAATTCAAGTGGATCTTTCAATGTCAAATATTCAACCTTCAAATCTTCATCCAAATGACGACGAAGGAAAATCATGGCCTTTACTTTGTCCTGGCTTGATGCTTCATTATCCTGAATAATGGTGTCACCACGGCCTTTAACGGCTAAGTGAATCTCAGCATCGAGGACCCATGATAGGTAATTGTTTCCTGAAATATCAAGTGCACTAACTCAAGCTTTGACAAATTCAACATAGTGAAAACTATCGCAGAAGATAAATAATTAGAAATCATTAGGATAATATCGTAAGAAATCTTAAAAATAGACATAATATCAAATTCGTGATCTATATATATGCTAAAGTGATAATTCCATAGAAAATAATGATATTTTTTTCTTCAAATTATTAATATATCTTTGATGTTAACTAGAACAAAATATCTTCTAACCTTAACACGATTTTAAATGTTGAACAATATAAAATAAGTATTCTTTTCTCAATTAATTATATTAATATGAAAATTAGCATCTTTCACATGACAATAATGCAAATAACTTAAAATAAAAACACAAGAGTTCTTCAATTTTTTCATATATCTAGATATGTGAGAAATTATAAATCTGCATAGTAAAGACATTAATCATGAAATCAAAATATACAACAAAGAAAACAAACTGAACAAATATACCTGAACAATGAAAAAAGCTAAACTTTGTGCTGATAATGTGTTAAGGAACATAGTTCAAAGTAACAATATAAAACAAGAAGATAAGTAACATAAGAGAAGAAAGAGATAACTTTCTTATTTATTTCAAGTGTTCAAGTGCATCTCATATCACATTTCATGCATCTAAGTTACAAAATGATTGTCTTAAACATGACATTAACAATTTAGATCATGAGGAGAGGTTACGAAGGTGTGGGAGTTACAATTATAGTAGTGATGAATAGTGGTAAATTATTTACATCATGAGTGAAAATAGTGGGAATAATTGACATCCACATCAACTATAGGTTTTACAACATTATCACATTAGTATTAAACTATGTGTAATTAAATTGGTCAAAATATACAAATGACCAAGATTAAATTATCTGTGTTATCACACGATATCGCCTATCTGTAATCGAAGGGAAAAAAAGTGTATATACACACACAAAGCTAAAACAGGAAAATATATATATATATATATATATATATATATATATATATATATATATATATATATATATATATATGTGTGTGTGTGTGTGTAACCTTTTATATTAAAAGCATGAAACCTTTTAGTTAAAAGTTAAATTACTAAAATACTCCTAATTTATTTAAATACGCAAAAAATTAAAAACCCCATGCAAGAAACCTGCGGAAAGACACCGTTTGAAGAGACTGTTCCCAGTGTTTCTTTACTTTTGAAGAGAGCCTGAAGAGCAGAGGTAGGCATTCGAGCAGTTCAGATTAAATATAGAATTTCGTTTTGGATTTTCAGTTTTTGGATTGAAGAAATAACAATTCAAATCCAACCTAAATAAGCTCGGATTTGACCAAATTCTTTAAGTTCGATTTCGGATTAATCGAGTTGGATGTTTTGAATTTTCGGTTTTGAGCTTATAAGTTAACATGTTTCTTCTTTTTATAATAATTAATATCCAAATGAAGCACTTTTATTAAATTACCTAAAAAATTACCCATTCTCACCGTAATCATTCAAATAAAGTATCCAAGTAATGAAATTACTATCAAGAAAATACAATAGAGATATTAATACGGCTGATAAAAAGCAATAATAGTAAAACCATGTCCAAATAGAATGTATTCTAACAGTATCTTAGTAATTGATATTGCATATGTGAAATAATATCTAACGGATAGGGTATTTAACTTATTTGTATTGACACATAGATAACGTACGAAATATAAAGTATAAAATTTTTGGATTTTCGGATATCCAAAAATCCAAAGTACCAAATCTAACATCCAATTCGAAATCCAAAAAATTTAAAAATTAAATCCAAATCAAAAATTTTTAAAATTCAGATTTTGATTTAGATTTCGGGTTTGTCCAAACTATGCTCACCCCTACTGAAGAGTTGCCATCGATTTATTCTATTGACTTTAAAAATCAAATTCTTGGATGACAATTCTTTCTCACTCGCCATCTTCTATTTTAGTGCAGGTTTGCCCTCTTTTTTATCCTGCACCAAAGTCCCATCTTTTTTTCATACTTGTTTCTTTTGACATTTTTTTTCACTTGTACTTGATATCAGATCTTTGGCGCTACTATTATTTCCTCTATCTATTTTTATGATTCAATTGTCAGAGATATCCATCTCTGCGGAAATCGACTCATAAGTTCCTTATTTATATTTATATAGTTAAAAATATTCATACATGTACATACTTCTCATGTTGCTTTGTCCGTTGATTTTCTGATATGCGCAACTTAATTGGGTTATCATTTAGCTGAATTTCGTTCTCCAAAGTGGTTACTATTTGGATATGATTGCACTTTAATTTTGTTTAAGCTTGATTAGAGTTTAATTGAGTTTTAAGTTCAACTGTCACGATCCAAAACTCAAACCCGATTGTGACGGCACCTCTCGTAAAAACAATGCCAGCTAACAAAACGAACACTTTCTTTTAACAGTTATTTAATATTTATAAAGCTAAAACGTGATTAGAAGGGAGATATACCAAAGTTTAATTGATAGTAAGATGGCTAGAAGAAAGAGTTGGCTAACGAGTATGCCTCTTGGTGGAAACCAAGAAAGAAAGAAAAAAATAAACAATTGAATTTTAATGAAGAAAATTGAAGTTCTATTTATACTTTTCATGACTTAATACGTACAGTTTGTGATTACTAATCGTGTAGAGAAACTAGTATGTATATATATATATTAATGTTTCGATATGTAAAATTCAAGTTATTGTTATTAGACTGGACCAATGCCCGACCCAACCGCTAAAGTCGACCGAACCGAACCCTATAAGTAGCCATCCCTTCCCACTCCCACTCGGAACTGGGGAGTTGGTCGGGAATAAAACCCTATGTTTTTTCTCTCTATTTTTCTGTCTCCTCTACAATTCGCTTATACCCATTGATTGGGTAGAAATCTTGGTCTGAAGTCTGTGTTTATCAATCGATCAATGTTGTGGTGCAGTAACTGTGAAGAGAACAGGGAACCCGCGAATCAGGATGGTAAAATATGTTGTTCCTCCTGTGGAAAAGTTCTTTTCGAAGAAAATTTGTCCATTGAGCCCACATTCTCTAAGAATGCTGCTGGACAGAGCCAATTGTCAGGAAAACTTGTGCGGTCTGTCCAAAGTGAGTATTCAGTTTCCCGTCAAAGAACAATAGATGAAGCATATAATGATATAGAGAGTATCGGATATGCATTAGGAATTAACGGTGGTGAATCAATATATAGACCGGCGTCGCGTCTCTATACGATAGCACTTGAGAGGAATTTCACAAGGGGTCGTAGGAAAGAGCAAGTTGAGGCTGCTTGTCTTTACATTACATGTAGGCATAACAATAAGCCGTTCTACTCATTGATTTTTCTGAGTACTTGAGGATAAATGTGTATGTTTTAGGTGCTGTTTTCCTACAGCTTTGCAAACTTCTAAGCCTTGAACACGATCCGATTGTTCAAAAACCTGTGGATCGGAGCCTTTTCATTCATCGATTCACTGATCGTTTATTCAGGGGAAAGGAGCCGAATATATCTAGAACTGCACTTCACATTGTGGCAAGCATGAAGCGAGATTGGATGCAAACGGGGAGAAAGCCAAGTGGGGTATGTGGAGCTGCACTTTATATTGCTGCTCTTTCACATGGACTGAGTTGTTCTAAATCAGAAATTATCAAAGTGGTGCATATTTGTGAAGCAACATTGACAAAGCGATTGATTGAATTTGAAAACACAGAATCTGGGAGTTTAACGATTGATGAGTTAAATACAAGAGCCAAGGAGCTTGAGAAAGAAGAGAGGCTAACCCTGCAACTTTATTCCGGGTCAAAAGGATCTGGAATCACAGAAGTGTTAATGTGAACACAAGAATAGTGTGGAGCTGCCCTTTGCCCATGGTCTTTGTGAAAGTTGCTACATTGATTTTATAAAACATTCAGGTGGGCTTGATGGAGGATCTGAACCTCCAGCCTTCCAACGCACTGAAAGGGAAAGATTAATGGCAAAAGAAGCTGCTGAAGATCCATATTTTGCCATGTCCGATCAGGTGAAGAACAATGGCCACAAGTCTTTGGAGCCTGAAAACAGGGAACATGTGCAGATATCAGGCTCTGAGTATAATGCGAGTTGTGATACATTACATGGCACGGAATGTATGAGTCCTGATGAACATGATGAATCAGGTAATTTTTTGGATATCGATGATGTAGAGGTTGACGGTTATCTTCTAAATCAGGAGGAGAAGCAGTTCAAAGAGATCATTTGGGTAAAAATGAACTGGGAATATGAGGAACAAGCAGCTAAGGAAGCAGCTGCATTAGCTGCACAGAAGGCTTACGAGGAGTCCCTTTTGGCTAACTGTTCCGAAGATGTGCAAGCTGCACAGAAGCTCGCTGCTGATGCTGCCACCGCTGTTGCAAAATCAAGAAAGGAAAAACGAGAGAAAAGGGCTGCAGAACTGAAAAACTTCGGTCCTGCTCAAACCGCTGCAGAAGCAACGAAGCAAATGTTAACTAAAAAGAGGCTGAGCTCTAAGATCAACTATGATTTGCTAGAGAAGCTTTTTGATGAAACTGCAATACCTGAGAATCCAAAAAAAGTCAGGAAGGTGGATGACTCAACGGATGATAACGTGGTAAAGAGCAGCAAAATTGATCTCCCGGAAGTAGACGAGACTAATGAAGAAGTATTTGGCGAGCATCTGCAGTATGATGGAGATGATGGAGGATATGACTATGATCAACAATATGATTATGATGAGTATTGAATTAATCTGCATTCAATATGACTGTTGTCCCCTTAGAAATAGACCAACAATTTCCTTTCCCTTATGTATTAGGAATTGTATGTCCTGGTAGCTAAATGCTTCTCAAGTTATATTTTTTTTTCTTCTAATTATAATTGATTAATTTATTTCCAGGGAACACTTTCAATACTGCCATGTTTAAAGTGCTCTACAGTTTTAGAGCCATCAAAATGGGCACTAATTAATTGGTTTAAGTAATTACACATCTATATTAGTATGTAATAATCCGGTCTTCATTTTCTACCGTATGTACTTTATAAATGTCCTAACAATAGATCATTAATTACTCATATAGTATAATACACGACCAAAACAGAACAGCCAAATTTATTCCTCAAACTCACACTTATTAAAAGAAAGAAGATAATTACAAACATTTATACGAATTCAAACCCTGAAGCGCCTGGTATATATCAGAAATTCACAGCGCATTACCACAGAAGGGGCAGAATCGGAATTCGCCATCAACTTCCCGGCGACAGAACTGACACCTAAGAACTTCCGGGACATCGGCCATGGACGACGGTGGTCGCGACGGAGGAGTTAGAGATTGAGGGAAGAAAAGATTGCAGTCGTTGCAGTACATGACCGGCTCTTTCCCCGGCCATCTCCAAACCGGAACAAAGAAGAGCTTCAGAACCTTCTCGTAGTCGACGAGGTCAGCACGTGATCCGCATGCTATACACCTCCCTACCCCGCTCTTCAATACCTGTCTCGCCTGCTGCTCTAGCCCTCCTACGAAAAAGAACATTGTTTTTTGTGTCTGATAACTTGTTCGTTTGCGATTTGCTGAATGGCTTTTTGGTATGAATTGAAGTTTTTGAAGAGGGAGAAGAGAGTTTTGAGAGAGCTGAAGAAAAGTGGAGTGAAGTTTCCGGAGGATTACGGGTATTTCGGTTGGCTTGAGAATCAAGTAATTCCAGGATCGTTCTTGGGTCATCCTTAAGCCCAGCTCATTAGGGTACCCGGCCTTTAGCCCATAACATGAAGGATAGTGTGATGATAATTTATTGCGAGAACTTCATTTGTAGCCATTCGGTGAAAATTAATGACAACTGGTAGTCACAAAATAAGGCATACAATTCATAGCCCAAAATAACGCAATTATCCCGCTTGGCCCTGACGTTAGAATAATGGTTGCTTCATTGTTCTTAATAATATCAACCTCCATTGCTCTTCTCACAAAAGCAATAATTCAACTCGAATATACTTTTCTTTTCCTCTCTTGTACTATTATTATTATTATTATTATTATTATTATTATTATTATTATTATTATTATTATTATTATTATTATTATTAATCCCACAATGGAATCTAATTCCTTACCCGCGTATGGTTTTCAAGCAGATGATATACTAATATGTAAATTAAAGCTGAATATGTTGCTTTCTGAGTGTTCGGATTGTATGAGAAGAAAAAAAGTTGGTTACGTTATAGGATGAATAGTACTATAGGGAAATAATGAGAGAAGGTTGATTCTGAATGGACTTTGAGAATTGAACAAAGAGTGTTAATCTTTCTCGCTCTCAGCAAAATGGAAAGCAGTCTCAAGGGGAGAGCTTATAACTAAAGATTGAGAGAATTACGGTGGACGCTATGTACGGAAGAATTGAATAAACTATGATTTAGTGATAATCATATCCAAAACAATACAAATAGACTTTCCCTATACAACTTATAAACAAATAGAGTGTCACTATACAAAATATATGCAAAAATAGAATGTTAACATACAAAAAATATACTAAATAGACTGCCATTATTCAAAATATGGACAAAATAAACTATCACTATACATACATATACTAAATAGATTGCCACTATACAGTTTATATACAATTAGCTCTCACTGTATAAAATATATACAAAATAGACTGTCACTATACGAAATAGACTGTTACTATACAAAAAGTATACACAATTGACCGTCACTATATAAAATAAGCTGTTACTATACAAAAAATAGACAAAATAGTTTATCACTATATAAATATAGTGTTACTATACAAAAAATATACAAATAGACGGTCACTATACAAAAAATATACAAAACATATATTTCGGGCTATTAGATGCAATATGTTTGGACCGAAGGGCCATTTTTTGTAAGTGGGTCATAACATGGGCTATTAAAATTTTGAGGGGCTATAAAGTGCAGTTTTCGCTAATTTATTTTCACTAAGTGGCCGTTATTATGACCTTGTATTTAGAAGTTGGCTGTTTGAAGATATTAGATACACGGTCTACATATTAATTTTGAATGAATGGGAAGTTCTGAATTTGCTCTTGAATAAAGAGAAATTTTCATAAATCACTATCTTTATAGATAGCGTTTGCAATATTACAGATTTTAGATACCTTTTCCTTATAAGATATATTTAACGTATTTAAACTATTGTATTCATGCATACAGTAGCAAAAATAGGTGTGAATCAGGAAAGTCCAATTAATCAGTTATTATATTCGAGTGTATTCAACTGTATTTATGGAGTGAAACATGGGATTACAGCTTGACAGATTATTGTATTGGAATGTATTCGACTGTATTCACAGCGTGAAATAAGGGATTACATTGTTGTTAAAATGGAAAGTGAATCAATTAACATAATAGACTCCGAATATAACTCAACAAACTCAATTATAACACACAAATTTTGTATTTGTTAGTTATAAAAATAATTTTATATCACAAAATACAGCAAAAATATAGCAATCTTCAGAGAAATTATATAATACATCTGAATACATAAATTATATTAATTAAAAAATATATATGAATACATTCATGGCATCGCGAGATAATGGATACAATAAAATAGAATACAAAGGGGTACATTGAAATACAATGAGAGAAAAATATTGAATACAATGAAATACATGGAATACAACAGATACATTGAATTACAATGAAAAAAAAGATAGTGAATACAATGAAATACATAGAAATACAGTGATATACATTGAAATCATCTTAAAAAAAGGTAACTGACTCTTCAAATTGCTCAACCCCAAACTTCAGACGACCTATTTTAGTCGACAATTTTCCGACGACCCATCTAATTCTGACCATGATTCCATAAGCAGCAATGAGAGAAAGAAGAAGAAAAAGAGAAATCACAAAAATCAGAAATAAGAGATTCTGATTTTGATATTCGTGGACATGAATAATATGCCAACTCCAGTATTTTTCTTCTTCTTCTTCTTCCTTTGCGATTTTGATAGTTTTTGTAAAATTTCAATTTTGATAAATTGCAGGCTGTGATTTCTCCTTAATTAAATAGCACACGGTTACGCCAAAATTTAGGTTTTTGTTCTTCTTCGTCTTCAATTACTTTATTTGTGCATATTTGCAAGCACAAACACAACAATAATGCTGTTTGTCTTCTTCATCTTCAAACTTATTAATGTTTTTATGGATTTTCGTTTCGTACTAAAATGTTGTTCCAATAATCAATATCAGTATTGCCTTTATTGGAGTTATTTTGGTTAAGAGGAAGAGGTCTACGAAATTTTGGGAGAATTGGACGTATCAAAGTAGAGAGAGAAAGAAAAAGATGTAATAAATAATAAGCGTATTTAGTGGCTTAGAACTAGGAGGAAACCAAAATTAAATATTGTGCTATAAACTTTAAAACGTATCAATAGAATATTATTTTTTGAATGGTATTTATTTAAAACAAATAAGGTGTTAACATTTGCTATATGAGGTAAAAATTCATTGAATAAATGATTTAGATTTGTCATCCATTAATGTTCAGGGTCGGATTTAGCCTTGCCGTTACAAGAATGGGATCTTACACAAATGTATGAAATAAGTCTCAACTTACCAACCTCTAGCCATTAGTCATAGATTTACCAAAACTAGTCAAACACATATAAAAATTAAAAAACTAAATAAATAACGTTCTTTTTCTTAAAGAAACACATGCAAAAATCTCCTTCTATATTTTTAAGCATGATTAGCGACATTAGATGTAAGACGCAAAGAAAATTTCACGGATGAGGAAAAAAATAAGGTGATGAATAAAAAAAATGACATTCCAAAAATCTAAGGAAAAAGGAACTTTTTCGATGTGTATAGTTGAAATTCATTGAAAACATATAGACAAGTCAATATATAAAATTTGAGGAAGATTAGAGGTGATTTGGGCTGATTTTGTATCAAAATTTGCAATTAAATCGAGTTCAAAAAATTCTTACGTGACACATGTATTAAACATGTCTGTATTTCACACAGAGGTATACATGAATATACATGTGATACACAAATGATATATAGTGTGATACACATATTATTTTTTTATGTTTAATTTTACTTTGAATTTTCAATTAAAATCACCTGAAACTTCACCAAATCATTCCAAAATTGAGATTCAAGCTCTTTAAAATGTACCCAAGCTATTCTAATAACATCCATTTAAAAGAAAGAAAAAATTTGACCATTTGAATAATATGGACATCTTAGCCTCAAAAAGGAAAACTGCAGAAGCACAACTGGAGTCGGCCGAAACCTAGCTCCGAGGTCAATAAAATCAAGGAGCATCAATCCTAATTGGAATTGGCTATTTTCAATAAGGCAGACTTGGACAATGAACTCTAGGCAGACAAATCTGATGTAGCAGTGGCCAATACCAAAGCCGATGCTAAAGTGGCCCAATTCAAGGTCAACGTCGAGACCATCTAGGCGCAGGCCAAGAGCATGGAGGATCGTGTAAGGTGTCAAGCTTGAAGGGAAGCCCTAGAGGGAGTCCATGCTCAAGACCTCGATATACTGGCTAAAATCAAGAACGCTAAAGCGGAAGAAGCCAGGTCCGGCAGCTGGCCTTTCCTGAGGAAGATTCCAAGAGTTTAAGCGAGACTGGAGGTGGGGAAGATCCCGAGGGTGGAGATGTTTCTTCCGATGAAGACCATGCCACTTAGGTCTTTATATTTTTGCCTTCGTTTACATCTTTTTGAGGTCGTTTCGGCCATTGTAAATTTTTTATTTAAGCCATTCTGGCCTCTGTTAAAAGATTACTGGGTAATTAGATACAAGACTTTCTTTTCCTTTTTGGCTTTCAATTTTTTCCTTTGCTGTATTACTTGTATTCACAAATGTCAGAATGCTTTAGCATAAAATAACTTAGGTTGTGTAAGTTCAAACAAACTCAGCCTTTACATTATTTTTATTTTTGAGGTGTCTTGGAGGTTCGGTGTTACCAGGAACCTTCTCCCAAAGTAAGTAATCAGATTATAAGTTTGCCGAGGGTAGCCTTTAAAACTGGTTATGAAAATTTCGAAAGCCTATTTTTTGTTACAGTTCTTAGATGTCTTCGTGCCAAATGTTAATATAGACGTAGCCTTTTAGTTCGGGTGTAGCCTAGTGAGTTTGCTTTCCCGAGTTATCCAGCCTTGCCTAAGATAACTGTCTTTGAGTGGGGGTGGGTGTGGTCTTTAAAATTTGAGGATTGCCTAAGAGGTCTTATGCCCCCGATGTTTAATAGTTCGATCAGCTCGAGTTTGTTTTCGGACGGTAGTCCCCGAGTGAGGGAGTGATCATCCGAACTCTGGTTATAATCGACCCTTGAGCTCTTTTCCATCACAGATCGAAAGTACGATATTGTAAAGAGGGATTTTTTCTAAGACATAAGATAATTGCAGGAAAAATACTTCTCTTTATTCTTATGAAAACAGTTATATATGCGTACATATTTTATGCCAGGGCTCGAGCAACCTATGTGGCCACGGCTCGTTTGACCATTTGACCCTTACAACAAATCTTACATATCGACCCTTCTATTACGAAGTAACTTCTTCGCAAAGGTAATGCCCCCCAATATTCGAAGTTGATTATAGAGGAACCTCAGATACTGTTAGTACTGTCTTCGACACTGATTTGTGATCGTCCTTTGATTCTAGGGCCTCGTTAAAAACTTTGCCGAAAAACCCAATTAGGACAAAAATGGTTCAAGAAAAAAAGAGCGCAACATGTGCTTTCAAACCTTAAGACTTCGCGTGCTCCTTGTCGACCACCGGCAAGTGTTAGTCCGAAAATAAAAAGAAAGGAAATAGGGTTGTACCTTAGTAGTAATATCGTTTTAGGTGAGTTACGTTCCAATTGTTCGGTAGTTGTTCTCCATTAGTTATTCCGAGCTTATAGGATCCTTTCCCTGTCACTCAAGAATCTGGTATGGTCCTTCGCAGTTCGGATTCAATTCCCTTCGTTCGGATTTCCGGTGCTTAGTGTGACCTTCCTTAGTACTAAGTCCCTGACATTGAAGTATTTAAGGTTGACCCTTCTATTATAATACCTCTCGATCCATTTCTTTTGGGCGGACAATCGAACAAGGGTGGCTTCACGGTTTTTATCCAATAGTTTTAGCTTGTATTCATGGCCTCGTCATTTGGTTCCGCTGTTGCATATCAGAATTTGATACTCGGCTCCCCGACTTCGAACGTTCCATTAAATTGGTTTACTATAAGGAGGGAGTCACACATAGGTTCGATCACCTCTGCCCCTAAGCCTTTGGCTAGTTCGAGACCTGCAATCATAGCCCCATATTCGGCCTCGTTGTTAGTTAATTTTACAGTTCTAGTAGACTGTCTAAATATATTGAATGGGGTGGCTTTAGTACGATGCCAAATCTGGACCCCTTTACAATTAAAGTTAAACTGCGATAACGTATAAAGTCACGGATAAAATCAAATATAACTTTAACTTTTAAAAATAATTTTTCAAGATAATTTTAATTTTTTTTCCAAATTCCAACCAAATCTATTTTAAAATGCTAGCTGAGAACTTTGGATATGCATATTATTGTCCTCACATATAGTTAAATCAGAATTTTCATATAATTTTAGCTTTTGAGTTTTGCACAATGTTAAAAATATTTTCTCAAATTGCATATCTAAACAGTTCTATTTAACAAAGGAAAAAAAAAATTTCTGGGGCTTCGCCGCTTGTCTCAAGGCTAACGCCACTTATCGATCGAAGCACATGCACCACCTGCGGCTCTGATCACAACGAGACGACGTTAAGTGTGCACGTGACGCGGAAGCAGGTGGCGTATTTCATTTGCCACGTCGGATCAAAAGGCAAATTGTTTTATTCCACGTGTTGCAGATGACACAGCGTAGAGTGAAGTATATTTTGTAACGTTACTCTCGAGAGTGTTGTATTTTCAGTCACGCGTCAGTACCATGTTTGTCCCGTTCTCTAACTGCACCTCTTTTTTTTCTTTTTTCTTTTTTTGGGGTCCTGGATCACGAAAAGGAGTCCAGGAATCTACTTCCTCTAAATGACCTTAGTACCCTCCTCACTTGTTACCTAAATTTGCAAAATATATATTTTTTGACATAAAATACCTGGGGCAATTATGTTCTACCAACTCCAATTTTTCAATTCGTAACATGGTGTCCTTCACTTTTTTTATTTTCTTGTTAAATAGTACTATGAGTAACAAAATGCTGCTGTGAAAAAAACCCGTACTAATTAACAGAGACAGCTATAATAGTTAAACTTTATGGGTTTAATATTTAAGATTGAATTTATTATATTTTTAAAATTATGGGTACTTATTTATTTTTTTGTAAATTTAATAAATTTTTACCTATAAAATTATTCTTCGCATAAAAAATTATAAATTTAGTTAAACTTGTTACTTTAACACTATATATGTTACTGCTCAGTAAGGTGCTTTAAAGAAAAAAAAGAAAACAAAATAAGAAACGAACTTATAAATACAAACTATAACGACCAACTTGATGCAATTGGTATCAATGTTTTATATTACAAAATACATATAATTTAGAATTGGAATAATTGAAGGGAAATATTTCTACTTCTGATTTTACGTAGATATAATCTACACGCACAAAAGGATATATGTTTAGAGCATATTTTACCTTTTTTACTTAGCTACAAAAATATAGGAAAGGGAAATATAAAGTGCAAGTTGTTTAACATGAGAGTGATAATTTGTACAAATAGTAAAATGATCTATGATAAAATGTTTCAATCAAAAAAAATATTACTATAACTAACATTTAGAGAATTTACAGAATTCCTGGTAATATAACAGGGGCATTTTTGACATTACATGTGTGATAGATGGCAGATGTCCGCACAGTTGAGAGTTCCCATAAGCAATATACTACTAGTACTATATAAAAAGCTCTTGAGATCCACAATGAGAAACGAAACTGAAGATATTTTTTCAGTAAGGTGAGAGAAGAGATAAGAGTGAAAAAAATGGCGATTAGGGTATGGATTTCCTTATTTCTCTGCGTTTACGCATTGCTAGGATCGCTTTCTTATGCTTCTGAGAGCGAAGAGAAGGAGTACGTTGTGACACTGGATCACTCCAATTTCTCTGATTTCGTTGGTCAACACAAATTCATCGTCGTCGAGTTCTATGCCCCTTGGTAAATTTCGCTAATTACACTTTCAATTTGTAACTTTGCTTTTTTATTTTCATTACTGTCCGTTGTTTTTGAATCTGTAGCTTCTCTATTCAGACGTATCTTTCAGATTCCGATATTTTCTGTTTTTCTTTTCTCTTAAAAGACTGATTTCTTTGGGGTATTTTTGTTTATTGATAGTTTGAAAAATAAGAGCTTAAACAGATGTTACGGAGATTATCAGATCCATGATGCCCTTTTTTAATTAATGGAAATGGTTTTCATGAAAATATTCCTCTGTGGGAAGTATTTTACTTTGGGAAATCTTTTCTTGCGTTTAAATTATGATGTAGAAGTTAGAGACATATGGTATTCATACAAGGCGTAGAATAATTTGTGAGGATAGTGTTTTGGATATTTTTGAGTACTAAAGGTGGATAAAAATATATTTAAGCATTGACTGAAGTAAGTGATATAGAGTAAGAGTTGGAACTTCTTCTCATAAGTGAGTAAAGTCATTGTACCATTTTGTTGAAAAAGTCTTATCATTGGATTTCCAAAACTCAAGGTAAGCAAATACGTGGAGACAATTTCACCGAGGAATGATGAAATCATGAATAATGTTTGTTTTAACATTATTATGCAGCTCGACCAAACAGTCAAAGCTAGAAGCTTTAGTGCATTTTCTTTATTGAATCAACAAAATAAGCTGCACTTTTTTTTTCTTCTTATCTGTGATGTCTGTCTCTATTTAAGTCACAAGGAAATTGTATGCCTCAAATTAGAAGCAATTATTTGTTTCCATGTTGATTAATGACTTTGATATTTTATAGGTGTGGCCATTGCAAGAAACTTGCTCCTGAGGTAAGAACCACTAACACATTCTTTAGAATTTTATAAAAGGTAATAGGGTTTTGGAGCATAAGTATGTGCAATGCATTTAAACATTCACTTGGTAATTTGCAGTATGAGAAAGCAGCACAAATTTTGAGTCAGAATGATCCACCTGTTATTCTGGCCAAAGTTGATGCTAATGAGGAGCAAAACAAGATTCTTGCCAGTGAGTTTGATATAAAAGGTTTCCCTACAATTAAGATCTTGAGGTATGGAGGAAGCGTTGTTCAAGATTACAAAGGACCACGTGAGGCTGATGGTATCGTTTCTTACTTAAAGAAACAAAGTGGTCCTGCTTCTGCTGAAATTAAATCTGCTGATGATGTTATTGATGTCAATAAGATCATTATCGTAAGTGCCCTCCCCTCTCCTCTGTATCTCTCTCATTATATATGTGTACACACACCCAAACACACATGCTCACACCAGAGTAACCCGATACACAAACACCCAGAATTGCTCCCCTGGGTTTGCATATATTTTTCTTTTATTGGTTTAACCCCTAAAAGATCTGCTGAATGGGAGTTGACATTATGGTTTGAAATTCTTATAGGTTGGGGTCTTCCCAGAGTTCTCTGGCGAGAAATATGAGAATTTCACAGCTCTGGCTGAGAGATTGCGTTCTGAATATGAGTTTGCTCATACTTTGGATGCTAAACTCCTTCCTCGAGGGGATTCATCAGTTTCCGGCCCTGTTGTTAGGTTATTCAAGCCTTTTGATGAACTTTTTCTAGATTTCCAGGTATTGGATCTGTGTGAAAGTTTTGTACATTTTCTGATGTACTAGACAATGTTTCAACTTATGATCACATGTACTTGCAGGAGTTCGATGTGGATACCTTAGCAAAGTTAGTTGAAGCAGCAAGCATTCCAACTGTAACTCTATTTAACAAGGACCCCAATAACCATCCTTTTGTTATCAAATTCTTCAACAGTCCAAATGCCAAGGTGCACCATTTACTTAGTTTACCAGTCTTATACTGCATGTGCAGACTCTGTTAGTCTTGTTGCTATCTAAACCCGTATCTACTCTCCAATATGCTACCAAATCTCTTATTCGAAGGGGGTGTCTCTTGTTTTACTTTTTGGAGCAACGATGTTTGGTAATAGGAGAGTAAATGTGGATCAAGATTTTTCTTTCAAATTATTTTCTTCACCTTTTAGAGTATTATGTTTTGTTTCCCTTATCCTAAGTTGCTCTTTCATTTATGTGGTCAGTATGAACTCTTCCTGTATAATGACAACTACCATGAGCAAAGATAGATGAGTAAAGAATGGGTAGAAGAACTTCATCTGTGTTTTTCCGAAAATTTCGCTTGTCTCCGAAAGTATATGTATCAAGTAAAGTTTTTTCTCGTAGAGGCTGCTTATGTAATTTCATGCTAGCTTGTACTTTCTAGAGCTGTAGTCGAAAATGGGCCTACTTTTGACATAGCATATCTTCTGGTGGTTCTGCTGTCGTAATTCCACTATTGCTGTACTGGATAAGCACTTTATGCACCCAATTCTGGTTTCCTTATCGGAGTTTAGTTCCAATTATCTCTTTGTGTTGGACTATTTAGAGCTGGAGGCCTTGTCCCCGTTTTCTCCCCATTACCCTATTAATTTCGAGCAGTTTCTAATAAATGAGTATGACATTGGCAGGCCATGCTGTTTGTAAACTTCAACAGTGACCTAATTGATACTTTTAAATCCAAGTATCATGAAGTTGCTGAGCAGTACAAAGGCAATGATATTAGTTTCTTAATTGGTGATGTTGAGGCCAGTCAAGGTGCCTTCCAGGTTAGGTTTTGTATTTGTTGTGTTTGAATCATTTCTTGTTATTGACGTTAATGTGATGATATATTTGGCTTCATTACAGTACTTTGGACTCAAAGAAGATCAGGTACCTCTAATCATCATACAGACAAATGATGGGGAGAAATATCTCAAACCAAATGTTGAGCCTGATCATATTGCTTCATGGGTTAAGGATTTTAAGGTAATGAAGCACTCTGCTTTTTCTTTTACCCGTTTCTCCTGTATTAATTATTTCTCCAGTCCAGTCCTTTTAAATTCATTTTACATATCCTTGTTTTTACCTCTTGGAATTTCTCTTAAAAAACTTTTAAGTGTTGCTTGAGATGTAAACAAATCGAATGTAAAGAGAAGTTCTCAAGAAACATTGTTTCTGTGGGCAACTTTTTTCATCTAATGTTTCTAAAATATTTACTCACATCATATTTCAGGATGGCAAGGTGAAGCCTTTCAAAAAATCAGAGCCTATCCCAGAGGTTAACAGCGAACCTGTTAAAGTTGTGGTTGCTGACACTCTCCAGGAGATGGTTTTCAACTCTGCGAAGAATGGTATTCCCTACGTAACGTTCAAATACTGTTGACATTTTGTTCGGTCCATCTTAGTGTTTCATATAGAACTTATTGTAGCACTCTCATGCTCTCTTATGCAGTAAAGCAACTGTACTTCAAATTGTATATTTCGCTAGTTCACATGGCTATTCAGCATGATATAAATTGAGTTGATTTGATGAAAAAATGATATAAATCGAGTTTAAAAGCATACTAGACGGACTTACAATGGTTGTGATTTTGAGATTAGTTGTTCCAACTTGCTCTGATTAAGCTGTTCAGAAAATGTTGATAAGTGGCAGAATTAAACATACGGTACAAGATCATCATCTGCGGAATATGGCGTAGTATTAATCAAACAAGTCGTATCACAATGTATTTAAGTGCAGTATGACATTTTATAACTGCCACGTGGACAGTTACTATTCAATTATGTGGTGTAGTTCAATTTCTTCCTTGCTCCATGCCTCCATCCTACTGTGTTTCGTCTTCTTCATATCCCTGAACTCAAACATGTTCTTTTGTTCGAATATTTACTGTATATGCATTTTGATGATTTCTGTGGTTGTTTCTTATAGTACTCCTTGAGTTTTATGCCCCTTGGTGCGGACACTGCAAGCAGTTGGCCCCTATCCTTGATGAAGTGGCTGTCTCATTTGAAAGCGATGCTGATGTTATGATTGCTAAAATTGTGAGATTCCTACTCAAAGCTCTTCATTCTGTGATGGTTCTGAAATATAGCATGTATTTTGAGTATGTTTATTGCTTGTACAGTAAAATTGGAGGAACATGTTTGGCACATGGTATTTGTTTTCGGGGAAAGAAAAGTTCAGGAGTTAAATTGTTTTACATAACTTTTTGTCATATATAATGTGTGATAGCGGGTTTTTTATTAAAACTTTATAAGATTTGGTCCCAATTAACAAAAATGTTCAACACCCAATCTGGACAAAGTACTATCTGATGTAAATACTGATGAGATAATACCTAGGGCTGAGTGCTTACGAGCATAGCCTGCATAGGAATGAAGGTAAGAAGATCAAGCATGAGGCAACAAGTATCTGCTTGCTAGTATAAGCTTGGATTGAGTATACCTAGTGTTGAGTGCTTACCAGCATAGCCTGCATATGGTATAAGCTTGGAGGTACATGCCTCATTTTGCAGGTTCATGCATTATTACCTAACAAAAATTTTGCGCTCAACTTGTTAAAAAATGTGCATAAATTTTGTTGCACTTAAAGTTTCTTAAGCGGAATATTTCATGGCTTTTACCTCTTCTATTTTGCTGTTTTTCCGCCCTAGCGTACAGGTTGGCTCCTCCTTTTCGGGGTAGCTACTTCAATCTTGTGTAAATATTTGAAATTTGAATATCGGAAATTGCTAACAAAGTCATCTTTTGCTGTTATGTAGGATGCTACTGCTAATGATATTCCCCAGGGAACTTTTAATGTCCAAGGTTATCCGACTCTTTATTTCAAGACAGCAAGTGGAAAAATCTCGCAGTATGAAGGTGACAGGACCAAGGAAGACATTATTGACTTCATCCACAAGAATCGGGATAAAGCTGCTGACCAAGGTTCGAGAAAAGAGGAGCTATAAGTAAAGGTAACTGAATGTCTAGGTCAAAACATTATTACTACTTGTGGAGTAAAACATAGCATTTGAAGTTGTCATAGCTGCATTTGGAGTTGTTTCATCTGCTTGAAGTTTACCTGTAATTCAACCAGTACATAATGTTTTGTTCGGTATTAGTAAAAATGGTGATATTGAGGTAAATTTTAACAGTAGTTGGAACGAATGGACAAGAAATTAAATAAACTTGAGCTGAAGACATGCATTTTCTCCTCTGTGGTTTTTCCCTGTTGTGTTTGGTTTGAGTGGAAACAAGAAGTATCAATGGGCCTAAGAATAAAGCCATATTTCTATTTTTTCTATTTGTTTTCTTTTGTACTAACCAACCAGGAGAAGGATTTTAAGCTCTTGAACTTTACCTTCCTTCCTTTACTTCTCAATGTAGGAAAGATTCTTACTTGCTTTCAGACATGGCTTAGATATTTGGAATAAGTTTTGACTAGTTTTGTTTGCTTTATGGTGTCTAATTTCCTCTTTGCCTCTGCCAGGAAGAATAGCGACGAGAGGAGATTTTAAAGGTTTCCAAGGCATTTGGCATTATGTTGGCTGCCTTACCATTTACCAGGTCCAATGAAGTGAGGAAACATCATGCGCTACATTTCTAACCCCTATCCCATACCCCCCCCCTGAACCCCTGCCATCACAACCCCCAAAATAGCCCCTTTTACCATGGTCTGTAACAAATATTTCTGATAAGGTTTTGTTGAGGATTAGGTATCGTAGCTAGTCTCAATAGTTTGAGTAGTGCATCTCAGCGTGATGAATGTTTTCCTGGAGAAACTATCATCTAAGTTATTTACGAAGCAAAGTGAAAACCCTTTAAGCTTGTCTTGAATGTCTCTTGCTTTTAGACTTACTTTTACGTCAGTTAGCTTTCCGGTTACACTTGGTAACTAAATGTTTATGTTTAACGATAAATACTGGCCTTCCACGGAGTGGCGTCTGCTTTGTGTTGGTGCCCTTTCTTTCTTCACTGTGATATTTGATGAGTATCTCTTCTGATATTTTTTAAACTAGTATAATCTCTCATAATGTAGTTGATTTGCACGCATTAATAGCATGATATTGCTTGTACTTGGTAAGAATGAACTATTTCTCCGAGTGATTTTATTTTGTGTCTCACACAACTTACTTTATTTTGCTTGTGAGGCCTCTTTTTATCTCATATATGTGTGGACCCATATTTTACGCCTCTTTTTATCTCATATATGTGTGGACCCATATTTTACACATATGGGTCCATAAAACTTTGGGCAAAATAAAAATTTTCTATTTCTCCCAATTATGTACTTCTCAGCAAGCTGTGACTTTTTGTTTCATTTTCTGACTCTCATTTAGAACAGACAATTGAAGATGCTCCAAAAACCCATCAGCATAACTAATGAGTTTATTTTAGGAATTTTTACATATACATCCCATATAATAAACCTTACTACCACTCATGTTTAAGGTTAGTATTTATTACATTTAAGTATACCATGTTTCAATTTATGTACCAAAATTTACTTTTAAGATTTAATTATCAATGATTTATTAAGGGCTTGATTTGTGGAACAAAATATTTCCATATCTTCTTTCCCCATTTTTTTCTCTTTCTTCCAGCCTATTTTTACTACATTTAATTACCCCACGTTTATTTTTGTCCACTTTTTTCTCTTGCTTGATTTGTGGAACACGTTTTTTTTTGTTCTCAAATTTCTTCTTTTGATAAATTAGTCAGTTCTCAAAACATTTAGATAACCATATGCAAAAGAAACTTGAATCTAACTCTGTTACAAGAAGTTATCATTCCCTCTCAATGAAGAGTAGCACCAAGACTATTGAATAGGTAATAACGACTAATCTTATTTTGTTCTCGATTTATCGTAATGTGAAAAAATGGAGGTGCAACTCTAAGCAGCACCACTGGCACCCTTTCCTTTCTTTCTCTGGAGTTTCTTCATGTAAAACTCAAGTTCCTTACCCTCCAAGATGTAAAAGTAGTAGCTGTTGAACTTGTTTCCAGTGAGTTTTTAAAATGTAGTCAATTGTAGTTAAATGTAGTTAAGGTTATATGCAGAGTTTCCAGTGAGTTTTTATAATGTAGTCAAATGTAATTAAATGTAGTTAAAGTTATATGAAGTGTTTCCAGTAAATTTTTAAAATGTAGTTAAATGTAGGTAAAAAAACTTGAGCAAACACACTCTACTTTTTTTTTATTATTGAAAACTAAGCACTATTACTTTTTCAAAAGCTTGGTGGGATAGATATATGTATGATTCAAATGTAAACTTTCAACAAACCGTACTAAGTTCTTTAATTGTATTGCTTTATATGTTTAGTAGCTTTTTTTTCTTTGTAACCAAAAAACAAAAGTCAATGGCGTGTGTTTTTTCCCTTTAAAGAAATACAGATTAGTAGGAGAGATTCAATTATGAGCATTTAAGATTTTACCTTAACTGATTTAGTATTTATTTGGTACAAAATCAAAGAGTAATTAGGAGCCATAAATACAGGAGTTATTTTAGGATACAATTCATTTAACATAGATTTGAGCCTTAATAAAAGGCGTTATTTTAGGAGGCAACATCTGGAAAGATTCCGTTTGGTACATATTGTGTAACAAAAACATGGGATATGAGGGTAATAAACAAACAATGCACAATAATGGTAGTAAAGTTTGTTATATGGGATGTATAGGTAAAAATCTCTTTATTTTATCACGTGAGGAAACATAATTGGAGAGGAATTGGGCTGGAGTCCAAAATTGATTAAGAAAAAAAATATCCTGTGTGCATGAAAGTGGTTTAAAATAATTACTTAGTATTATAAAAATATAAAAGATTACTTTCTTGTGAAATAAAGTAATTATGCACACATGGGGCCATTATTGTAAAATTATTACAATTATAACTCTAACATGTACATATGACTATTCATGAAATAATTAAAGCCTAGTATTGTGACAACCCAAAGGGTCATCACCGTAATTCTTTCTTTCTTTGTGCTTTCGAGGCCTTGAAAATCTCTTTTTTGGTTGCCTTGATTTGTGTGCACAGTCCGGACACGAAGCCAAAAAAATATTTATGTGGAAATACCTTAATTCTGTGTTAAAAATTATGAATTTTGATAATAATATTGTTATAGTTTACTCTGGTCAATATTTTGGGTAAACTG
Source organism: Nicotiana benthamiana (assembly GCA_034376525.1). Classification (NCBI taxonomy): domain Eukaryota; kingdom Viridiplantae; phylum Streptophyta; class Magnoliopsida; order Solanales; family Solanaceae; genus Nicotiana; species Nicotiana benthamiana. The sequence continues at coordinate 41,899,499 of CM067336.1, forward strand.
ACCTGTACATGTGATGTGACGGTCTCGGAGGGTCCGTAGGAAAAAATGGGACCCGGGCGTATTCCCGGAATCGAAATCTGAGGTCCCAGGTTCGAGTATGGAATTTTTGAAAGTAATTGTTTATCTGAAAATAATATGAAAAATCTAAATGAAAATGAGTTAGAAAGTGATGGAATCGGACTCGTATTTTGGTTCTGACGCCTGGTAAAAGTGTTAAATAAGTGTTAAGCGCTATCTGTAAAGTTTGACTGAAAACGGACGGCATTTGATGTGTTTTGGACTTAAATGGGAAATTTGGAAGTTATGAACTTTGAAATGAAAATTATGAGTTTTGGAGCTTAATTCTTTTATTTTGATGTTATTTTGGCGATTTGATCGCCCGAGCAAGTTCGTAGGAGGTTAATGAGTTAGTGTGTTTGTTTGGTTGGGAGCCCCGAGGGCTCGGAAGTGATTTCGGGGGTGGTTTGGGATGTTTTTACACTTAAAAATGTAGCAGATTTTCTGCAATTGTTGCCCATTGATTTGGCTCTACGCGATCGCGGCCTCAGCCACGCGATTGCACTGCTTTGGTTCGTATCTCTACGCGATCGCATCTTCTTTCACGCGATCGCGTAGGTTATAGCTTCCCCTTCTCCGCGTTCGCGTACCAGCCCACGTGATCGCATAGGCTAATTGACCCCTCAGTGCTTTTTCCTCTACGCGATTGCAACAACCCTCGCATGATCGTGTAGCTCCCTAACTTCCTTCACTGCGATCGCGTCACCGTTCCCTCTATCGCGAAGGGCATTTTTGCCCAGTGATTTTAAAAGCCTAAAGACAGAACAGTGACGGGATTTTTTCAAACTTTACTCACGAACCCTTTTTCTTCATCCTCCATTGAAGAGTCTCAAGCGTCTCTTCCTCCATAACACTTGGGGTAAGTAATCTTAACATCGTTTCTTCACTATTTCATAATCTAATCACTAAAATCCTAGCCTAAAAACGTGAAATCAAGGTAGAAATTAGGGCTTTTGGGTAGAGTCAGATTTTTGAGAATTTTAAGCGTTTCAACCTCAATTTGGGGTCAAATAGTAAAACAAATTACATATTTGGACTTGTAGGGTTATGGATGATCGGAATTTGGTCCGAGCCTCGAGTTTGGACATGTGGGCCCGGTGTCGGATTTTGGTATTTTTGGAAGAATGATAGGAAATTCATCTCTAAGCCATGGAATTGTATCCTTGAGCAATTATTAATAATGTTGAATTAATTATGGGTAGATATCGTTGTTTCAGAGTCGGATTCTAGAGGAAAACGGTGTTAGAGGCTTGATTGCTATTTTTCGGACCGAAGTAAGTGTTTGTTCTAACTTTGACTTTTGGGAATAGGATTAGGACAATATTTGCTATGTGCTATGTCGAGTCGGTGTAGGTATGATGACAATTCCTATGCGCCCGAGTCTAGCATGACCGTGAGTCATAATTGCTTTTAAATTCGAAAGAGGTGAAAAAATTGAGTTAATTACTTATTAAATGAATTATGATGATAGTTGAGAAGCAAATGAGTTAAACAAGGAAATTTGGTATACTTTTCCCTTGTCGGGACTTGTTGTTGAATTGTTTTCCCTTGTCGGGATGATTAATCTTGTTGTATATTCCTTTCCCCGAGTGGTTGTGACCGTTGATTAGGTGAAGAAGAGAGATTAAGCACAAAGTGTCTTTCCGTGCCACGTTTTGATAATTATGCACGAAAGGTCTTTCCGTGTCATGTTTCTTGATTATTTGAACATGAAGGGTCATTCCGTGCCTTGTTATGAGAGTTATCTGCGGAAAGCACGAAGGGTGATGTCATGCACTATATTTGATAATTTTGGCGAGGAAAGCACGAAGGGTGATGTCGTGCACTATATTTGACGGTTTCGGTGAGGATTGAGAGTAAAAGCACAAAGGTTGGTGTCGTGCAGTTGTTGATTTACTGGCTCTATTTACTTGATATTAATTATTCAGTCTCCATTTCTTTGTTCGTTGGCCTTATATTTGAGTTGTTACACCCCACATCATGTCCCCTACCCATTATCTATTTAAATTTTGTTGTCTTTCTGTTATTACACACATATCTATACCTGCTGATTGCGGTAGGTCGGGTCTAACCTCGTCACTACCTCGCCGGGGTTAGGCCAGACACATACCAGCACATAGGGTCGGTTGTGCTGATGCTACACTTCTGTGCCCTTTTTTGCACAGGTAAGGAGATATCTTACGTATCGCAGCAGTAGCTTAGGAGCGTGCCCTTCAGTACAGAGACTCCCAGGTAGTTCGCTGGCGTTCGCGGGCCCTGAGTCTCATCCATTTCAGTTCCGTTTGTTTTCATTTTATCGAAACAGACTTCGTATGTAATTTTCTTTAAACCCATATTTGTAGTATCTTATAGTAGTTTGTGAGTATTGTGACACCAGATCTCGGGTAGAGGATGTTGCTAATTATTTCGCATTTACTTCATTTGATATTAATTAATACTTCTGCTTGAATTTATTATTTTATTATTATCTTGTTGGAGAATTAACTGAAAAAGGTATGTTAAGTTGGCTTGCCTAGCTCTGACAGTAGGCGCCATCACGGCTCCCGATAGAGGAAAATTCGGTTTGTGACAAGTATAAATATAAATGATAAAATTAAATTATATATTATTATAAAACCATTTGTGATGCAATTAGTAATTATTTGGATAATTAATATGCTAGACCAAATTAATTTAAATCATGTTAAAATTACAGAAAATTATGAAAAAAATACTGGTTGATGTTCATGCACTGTTTTGAAAGTGCATATGCATTTGAAAAAATATGAGGGAAAATTGAGTATCAATAATAGAAATTATAGTAAAATAGAGCGAACCAATGTGATGAACAATTGTGGCCCTTGATCTGATTTCCCTCGAACCAAACAAACGAACTGTTGAAAATATGAACTAGGCAACAAAGCTTAAGAGAGCTTTAAGAGAATGTAATATATTGCTTTGATATGCGTGAATGTAATATCCTTACAAGTGATTAAAATTCCCCTTTATGTAGTAGAATTCCACTTATGGTACAAGTCTAATTATCGAAGAAAATCACATGATTAGCGAAACACCCGTACTTGATTTTATCCGTTTCGATAATTTTGCCATGATCCTCCACCAGTCATGGATATCTCGCCTTTTCATTATTATGCTATTTTCGGTCTTGTTCGACATCTATCCCGTTTGGCCTCGATCATTACTGGTCTTGATCTCGACAGGAACTTCGAATCCCAAACTCGGTACCATATGCTCATGTCTTGGTCTGAATACTATGGGGCCGATCCTCGATCCATTCCCCCAATTTTGGTTAATCAGTAAAATTGGGAGGGTCCAATTTTAACCGTATATTAATAGTCCCCTCATTTTTGGAGTATAACGACAAGAAATGAATTGAGTCCTCGATCTTTACCCCGATTTTCCATGACATCATCACTGTTGCGTAAGCAACGGAGGAAAAAAAATCTCGGAAGTTGGCCTTCCCGAGGAAGACTCTGAGACCTCTAGCGAGTTTGGTAGCGGAGAAGATTCTGATGGTGAAGACACTTTTACCGATAAGGATTATGCTGCTTAGGCTTCGCACTGTTTGTAGTTTTTTCTTTTATTTTTAGGTTGATCGGTTATTGTAAAGAATTCTTGATCGGGACCTAAAGCCCTTGTAAAAGTCTTTTGACGAATATATAAGGCTTTTCCCCTTCCATAGCTTCTGAATCTGCTATCCTTTTGTATGGATCAAAGCGCATAAGCACAAAATTGCTTTTGAAGGTCCATAGTTTGAGATGGTAATGACCAACAAAAAGTACTTCCGTTGATCATTTCCGATCGATAGACCCGAAATGACCATTTAAACTTGAGTTTAAGTAGCTCTGAGGCTCAACAGTCGATTTTCTCGAACATGAGGTGCGGTAGCACTTAGGCTTGATGGTCGAGTGAGTACTTGCTATAACTCAAAATGGAAATAGCCCTTAGGATTTATGTCGAGTGAGGACATGCTTGAACTCGAGATAAGATAGCTCTTGGACTCGAAAGATAGTCCTAGAGTGAGAATTTATTCATAATTTTGTAGCCCTTGGACTTAGTAGTCGAATTAGTACTTGCTCGAACTCGAAATGAAAATAGTCTTTAGGCTTTATGATCGAGTGTGGACATGTTTGTACTTGAGATAAAGTGGCCCTTGGGCTCGAAAAATATTCCCCGACTGAGAATTTATTCGAACTCTGGTAGCCCTAGGGCTTAGTAGTCGAGTAAGTACTTGCTAGAACTCAAAATGAAAATAGTCCTTAGGCTTTATGATCGAGTGAAGACATGTTCGCACTCGAGATAAGGTGGCCCTTGGGATCGAAAGATAGTCACCGAATGAGAATTTTTTCAAACTTGGGTAGCCCTTGGGCTTAGTAGTCGAGTGAGTACTTGCTCTAACTCGAAATAAAAATATCCCTTAGGCTTTATGATTGAGTGAAGATACGCTTGAACTCGAGATAAGGTTTCCCTTGGGCTCGAAAGATAGTGAGAATTTTTTGAACTCGGGTAGTCCTTGAGCTTAGTAGTCGAGTGAGTACTTGCTCGAACTCAAAAGTAAAATAGCCCTAGGCTTTATGGTAGAGTGAGGAATTGCTCGGACTTGAATTAAAAGTAGTCCTTAGTCCTTTTTATTTGTTACGGATTTCGGATATCTCCGATCCGTGTTAATTCAGTCGTAGCCTCATTAATTTTTAACTTGCCCTTTGGGATCATTTTCAGTTTCATTTTGAGCTTGCCCGAAGTGTTAGTCCCCGAGTGGGGTGGCCGTGGCCTGTAAAAATCGAGGTTCACCTTTGAAGTCTTATGATCTTGAAGTTTTAACAATTCGATTTAGTTTGTTTTTCGGACGGCATTCTCCAAGCGATGGGTTAGTTTTTTGAACTTCCGTCATGATTGGCCCTTAAGCATGTTTAAACATGTTACAACCCTACATTTTTGTGCGTGAAAGTACACCATAAGCAAATTGATGAAAATTTGGGAATGAGATTTATTTTGGGATTATACATATCACGCTATTGCAAACAAGTAATAATTAAATCATGAAAGTGAGAGGGTAAGCGAATCGAAGCAAATGAGTTTCGTTGAAGTTTGTCAATTTAGGTATAAAATAGGGTCCAAGCTATAATACCTCGTATTCATGGACTAGTGTCATACAGGATACCATAAGACCATGATATTAAGATATATAAAGTGTGTTTAAAGTGAATGGTATTTTAAGTAATTTGAGATAAATCTTAATTATGTAGGTAATTAGTTAATTATTGGATAATGAGATATCCAAAACAATTAGCAAATTATTGGATAATGAAGGGGTGATTGGAAGCACCTCAATCCTTTTTAAGTTACTCATTAAAAGCTTGGATAGATGGCATAGTTAGAGGGATTAGGATGACTTAGTCATCCAACAGGACACCCAAAAGTATTCTATAGTTAGTTAGTCTATCACTTACTTCACCTTTGGCAATGTAAATTCACGATTCTTACTAGCTAAAATGAATATCTTATAGAGATAGTTGATCGTGAGCTCTTTAAAGAGCAAAACATTTCTATGCCAAACAAACTGATAACGTTGGTTGATTGATTTTGTAAAGCGTGAACTGCAAATTCTAAGACTCTGTTAAGGTATTTAAGGTTATCCCTTTTTTTTGGCATTATTTAAATAATACAAATGAAACGAATAAAATACGCAACTTTCATAAATGACTCTATCATAGAAATACTAGGGGTGTTTATATTATTGATTTCACATGTGAATTATCATTGTTCATGGGTCTTAGAAAAATACGAATTTGATAAATTTTATCTGAAAGGCATATTGATTTTTATGGCATTCCAAAAAAATCTTATTAAAGTATTTCTTATGCATTTCATGCATTGACTCATGACCAGATGACATTATATATGCATATATATGTATATTATATGTATATAGGATATGAAAAAAGGTTACAATGTTATATACACATCACCACTTGATCAGCTGGTATACGTTGATGATTTTACCCAGAATGGCCGAGATGATACGATGGGATGCCTTCAGAGGCTTGATGATATTATGAACACATGTACTTATGCACGACATGATATTCATACGCATATGCATGAAACTATAATTATTTCATGATTTACAGAGTTGTCCATACTTACAGGTTCAGTCACGTACTCTATATTTCTTCCATGTCTTTTATATATTTATTTATGTGCATTACATACTCGGTACATTATTCCTACTAACGTCCCTTTACTGCATTTTAGGCCCGCAGATCCCGATAGACAGGCCGAGAGTCCTCCAAGTAGGCTATCAGTGTGGAAAATATTGTTGCGCTCTATTCGCTCTGGAGTTGTTTGTTTGGTCAGTATCGTGGGTATTATTTAGTATGGTGGAACCCTGTCCGAACCTTTATGTTAAGTATATACTCTTAGAGGCTTGTAGACAAATGTCATATATACGAATGCTTGTATGTCCTTGTCAGCTTATGTATTGAGTTTACAAATGATCATGTTGGCCTTATTGACCCGTATATCACATGTATAAGTTTTTATATCAAGTTGGATCATTCTATATTAAGTATTCCCTTATGTTTATTATTGTTATCCTATGATGGCCTATTTGGTCTATTTACCAATAAAAGTACAATAAGAAAGACATGTTATGTTGGTACTCCGTTAAAAAAAACCGGGTACTCGTTGCGACCCATAGGTTTGGTTCGTGATAAAAGTGATAGCAGAGCAGTTCTGTTCTAGGGAGTCTACAGGCTATATTTAGTAGAGTCTTGTTAATGGGTGTGTCGTTCACCACACTTATAAGTAGGAGGCCACATGGCATTTAAGATTTTCACTCTTTTTTCTTACTCTAGATCGTGTGGTAGAGCTCAGTTGTAAGAATTCAATTTCCTAAATTCTATCTTATTCGTAATACAATAATGCCTACATCCAAAAAGACATTCGGTAAGAGATATAACGGTGGAAGACATGAGTTAGAGGAACTCAATTTTGGATAAATATGAGGTATGAGGTATTTAGGATCGTGTGTATACTAAGACGTGTAAGCCTCATGATAAGGAATTTTAAGACAAGAATACTTATCCATATTTATGGCAAAAGGCAATGAGAGATTTAAAAGATAAATACAAGTTTCAAAAAGTAAAAGAAGCAAGATGAAGAAGGGTACGAGGTACCCAGTTAATAGAGATTACCATTATTTACCATTCAGAAAGGGAGATATAAGCATTTTGAGTTACCTTCAACAGTGATGGATGTATGTAAAATCGGCAACACTATCTCGGTTATGCCCTATGGGAGCTAATAGACGTAATTTCAGATAAGGACGAGTTATCAGGATCCGACTGGGGATAAAGTAACCCAAAATAGTTGATGGATTGGTAGATTTAGTTGATATTTCTTAAAGATAGTGCAAAGGTGGTAAGGGATCTCCTTTTGAGACACCTAAATGGTTCACCCTAAAATAGTACAGTTAGATATAAGTACTACAAAGATAAGCACCGGAAGGGATAAATATTACATTAGTGTGATTCCCATCCCTTGTAGAAAGAGAATGTTAGACAATTCGAAGAGCCAATGGATAGAGCAAGAGGGGCTAAAAGCAAAACAATATTTTGTTCAACTTTTTAGAATAAAATGATAGATAGAAATTTTAGCGGAAAAATAAGAAGAGAGTTAATGAAGCATTATGTGTCAGATATGATGCATGGATGACAACGGTAGATAAAAATGACATTATTATAGAGTATATAGTCAAGTGAAGGAAAATACAAGAGGAGCCAGGCCTTGAGCCAACAAAAGCGTATATGCCTTAAAGTCATATCGTCATTTTGATAAATAAGCAAGTGACTCCAACACGGCTACCAGAAGGAAAAGTTAGACTCTAAAGTAATAGAAGTATGGTTTGGTGAACAAGATAAACTAAGCATAAATTAGGGCTGAGTGATTTGATAATAGTCAGCATCATGAAAATTTTAGATTTGCGTTCTGGCGATAATAGAATGGGCAACAGAAAATAATTCATGAAAAATTCAGAGAATGGTCATTCAGGAAGACACTTCCCTAAAGCAATCAATAAGAGCAAAATTTAAGCTTGAGGGATTGTATGTTCCAGTTGCACTAAGTGCCACTATTGCGAGTAAGGGAATTTATTATCCTTGGTACAGAAGGATTGATGTAAGGCGAGTAAGGGTCATTGATGCTGTGAAATGATGCCAAGGATGAAGAGGTAAAATATCTACAGGTAGATCCTTGTGGCTCCAACTCTTAGTACTTTTTTAAGGAGGGATAATATAGAGTGATGTGGCATTAAGTCGGAATTATGTGCCTCTAGTCGCTATGAAATGGTAAAGGAAGAATGCGATAAAAATAAAAAAAGAATGAGATGGCACTTACCAAATCCTACATATATACTACGATTCCAGAATATTGTGCAAGCACGACGTCAAGGAGAGGAAGTAAGTGTTCCTGCCCGAGCTGTTATTATTAAATACGGAGCCAATGCAAGACGTAAGTTAAGACAAAGGAAATAACACTAGTAATATTATGTGGAATATTGAGATGAGAATGTGCCAACGAGTAGTTAATAATTGATTAGGAAGAGCCTAGTTAGGGCTAAATAGGAGGTTACATACGAGTCAGCAGTTTCATCAACATTTGGCAATTTAGGTGTAAGTTATGGTCCAAACTATAACACTATGTATTCATGGATTAGTGCTATATAAGGTACCACATAATCATGAATTAAGGTATAAAAAGTGTGTTAAAAGTAAATGGTATTTTAAAAAATTTGAGATAAGTCTTATGTGGGTAACTGTTTAATTATTTGATAATGGAATATTACTTAAACAATTAAAGAATTATTGGATAATGATTAAAACCTCCAACTAAGAAGTTATGTGGCAGCACCCCAATCCCATTTAAGTGACTAATTAAAGGTTTGGATAGATGGCATAGTTAAAGGTATTAGGATTACTTAGTCATCCAACACGTGGGAAACACCTAAAAGTATTTTATAATTAGTAAGACTATCACTTCACATTTTGGCAATGTAAATTCACGTTTCTTACTAGCCAAATTGAATATCTTTATAGAGATGGCTGATCGTGAGCTCTTTAAAGAGCAAAACATTTTCGTAACATAAAAATTGATAACGTGGGTTGATTGATTTTGTAAAGCGTGAATTGTAAATTCTAAGAGAACCAGTTAAAAGTATGTTAAGATTATTTTTTATTTTTTTTATATAATTCAAATAATATAAATAAAACGAGCAAAATATGTAATTTTTATAAATGATTTTATTCATAGAAATACTGGGGGTGTCTATATCTTTTATTCCCCATTCCTATTATATCTTCTGTTCATGGGTCTAAAAAAATACGTATATAATAAAGTTTATCAGAAAGACATATTGGCTTTATAGCATTCCGAGAAAATCTTATTAACATATTTCTTATGTATTTCATGCATATATACATATACATTGACCCATGGCCAGATGGTGTTGTATACGTGTATATATGTATATTATAAGTTTATGGGATATGGGAAAAATGTTACGGCGTTATATACACAACATCACCTGATCAGCTGGTATACGTTGATGATTTTACCCGCAGTGATCGAGATGATATGATGGGATTCCCTCATAGCCTTGATGAGATTATGAACACATATACTTATACACGACATGCTATTCATATGCTTATACATGACACTATAAGTATTTCATAATTTACAGAGTTGTCCATACTTAGAGGTTGAGTCATGTACTCTATATTTTTTCCATGTCTTTTATGTACTTATTTATATGCCTTACATTATCGGTACATTATTCGTACTGACGTCCCTTTTGCCTGGGAACATTGTACTTCATGGCCACAGTTTTCGATAGACAGGTCGAGAGTCCTCCATGTAGGCTATTAGTTCAGCGGAAGATGTTGGTGCATTTCATTTGCTCCGGAATTTGTTTTTAGGTCATTATGATTTAGACGTGTACTGTTTGGTATAACAGATCCATGTTTAATGTTTATGTGAAGTGTGTACTCTTAGAGGCTTGTAAACAGATTTCATGTATACGAATGCTTGTATGGCCTTGCCGCCCTATGTATTGAGTTTACAAATGATCATGTTAGCCCTATAGTCATGTATATTACATGTATAAGTTTTTATATCAGACTGGTTCATCCTATATGAAGTATAACCCTATGTTTATTCTGGTTAGCCCATGATGGCACATTTGGCCCATTTACCAATGAAAATACAATAAGAATTGTATATTATATTGGTACTCGGTTAATAAATATACCGGGTGCTTGTTGCGGCCCATAGGTTTAGGTCATGATAGCACAGTTGATCAAGAATATGAAATTTTAAAGTAGGAAATTTTTCTAAGGCATGGCATATCGGCAAGGAAAAATAATTTTCTCAATAGATGATTATACATGCGTACATATTTGATATTAGGTCCCAAGCAACATATATGTGCACGGTCCATACGACCGTTTCACCCTTACAACGTATTCTATCGAGACCCGGATGTCACGAAATAATTTTATTACAACAAAGTTGACACTCGAGGGAAATGCCCCCAGTATTCGAGGCTTATTGTAAGGATCCTTGGATACTGTTGAATTGCTCTAAGTTAGCATGACCAATGGTTGCCTCGTTAAAAACTCACCGGAAAAATTCATTTGGGACAAACATTTATCTAAGGGAAAAAGAGCACAAAGTGTGCTTTCAGATCCAAATCGTAAAGAACAAGGGGCATGCAAACAAGTTGCACAAAAAATTTTAGCACGCGTGAGAACCTAGATAAGCCAAGTGTGCACGCAAAAAGGGAAAAACAGACCAGAAAAAGTTATTGCTTACATTTGAAGAAAGTTGAAATGGAATTAAAGGATTTATTCGATTAATGATCAGTCGTAAAAGACTCTGGTGTGAGCTAAAAGAAGGAATTGGGTCTAGGTAATAGACAAATGATTGAATCATTACCAGATTGTATCACGGTTTTCCATAGCATCCATGAAAGGATTAGTGTTAACTAAATTATAGGAGCCCCAAATTAGAAGATAGCTTAAGTATACATGAGGGTTGATTAGAAGGATGAGGAAACTAAAGAGTTACATCAACCAAGTGAATCATGAGTATATTATTGGCCCCAGAAAATTATAGAAATCGTATTAAGAACATTTTAGAATTACCGTTAATATTACAGGTACAAGAGAGTGCAACAACCATCTTATATAATGACCCCACGATAAAGCAAGTTAGAAGGGTACCGACCTCATAAGAAGTCAGTATAAAGCTATTACCGGAATGTGTAAGGAGGTGTGAGTATTATAATAGAGATTCAAGTCATGGATGTGAACCATACCTATGTGGAAGGGAGGTCATAAAAGAGATAGAAGATGTGATGTAAGATTTTTAAGGAAAGTAAGGTAAAGATGAACAACATATGCGATACTCAAATGCAGAAGGTTGTAAATTGTCCATAATTCGGAAAAAAAGGCTAGAAGTATTGGGATTCAATATCTAGGAATGATAGCGGCGTTGTTAGTAGCATATCTTACAGCCTATGGTTAAAAGGTATCGAGAGGTCTGGTTAAGAGAGTAAAAGAAGAGTTACAGAAGATGTGATGTCTCTCTTGATGTTCTAGAAAAGCATAAGAAAATCGGTTGCAAGCTAAAGTATGATAGAATGATAAGGTTTTAGAAAGACGGGAGTAAGGATAATTAAAGGGAAAACGAGAAGGTGATGAAAATGGATAAGTACTCGGAATTAAGCCCATGGAAACAAAAGAGGTGATGGTTTCTCTAAGTCATAGCAAGTTCAGCATATCCTGAATGAACTCGAAGGAGTATAAGACTAATGGCGTTTAGAAGAAATGGAATGATGCCTTGGTAGTATAATGAGGGTGTAATTGTAATGGATAAAGAATGGCGTTTGGACCTTCGACTGAGTAACGATTTGAAGAGGATTTCATAAATTGCACTGTATTAAAATACCCACATAAGGTAAATCACATTAGAATGCTATGAAATATGGTTATGGAAGTACAGTATCGCCCTAGGTGGATCAGGAAAATCACTTCAACTTTCCACGATGCAACAAAATCCCTAGTGATTACGTAAGAGGTTTTATGTTATCAACGGTAGGTTGTAAATCAATATTGAGGTAAATAAACAATAGATGGATAAAGTTCCAACATATTAGAAGAGATAAGGATTCCATCCTTCAAAAGGACAATAATAAGGAAGCACTGAAGGACTTGGATATATACATCTATGATAAGAAACAATGAGAGTAACATCGCAAACCTATAGATTAGCTAAAATATGGAGAAAAATAGAGAGAAGAATCGCATAGGTGCACTTTGAAAGTTAGAGTCGTTAAGCTGCATGACAAAAGGTAGCAACAACTAAAAGATTGGAAGGATTCCGACCACGACTCGTGGCGTAAGAAAGAGGCCCAAAGGGGAAAATGCCCTAGCCTTTGGATTTATTCGCAAAATAGTTGCCGAGATGACAAAAAGAGTACTAAGATACTGGGAATACGTAAGTTATGAACATGATAAGTACGTCAGTCAACATTAGGGGACAAATGTTCCAAATGGGAGAATTATATTACACCCCACATTTTTGTGCGTGAAAGTATGGCATATGTAAATTGATGAAAATTCGGGAATGAGATTTATTTTGGGATTATATGTATTACGCTATTTCAAACAAGTGATAAGTTAATTCGCGAAGGTGAGAGGGTAAGTGAATTGAAGAAAATGAGTTCCGTCGATGTTTTGAAATTTAAGAGTAAATTATGGTCCAGGCTATAATACAATGTATTCATGGACTAGTTGTGACAACCCAAAGGGTCATCACCGTAATGATCCCTTTATCCGTGCTTCTGAGGCTTTGAAAACCTCTTATTTGGCCGCCTCAATTTACGTGTGTAGTTTGGGCGTGAAGCCAAAAAATATTTATGTGGAAATATACGAACTGTGTGTTAAAAACTATGAATTTTAATAATAATATTGATGTAGTTGACTTTGGTCACTATTTTGGATAAACGGACCCCAACCCGTGATGTGACGGTCTCGGAGGGGTCTGTAGAAAAATATGAGACCCGGGCGTATTCCTGGAATCAAAATCTGAGGTCCCAGGCCCGAGTACGGAATTTTTCTGTGAAGTTATTTTCTGAAAATATTTAAGTAAAATGAAAATAAAATTTGATCAAAAGTAATGGTATTGGGATCTTATTTTAGTTCCGATGCCCGCTATAGGTCCTAAATGAGTGTTAAGCGCTTCTTGTGAAATTTGGTCGAAATCAGACCTTGTTTGATGTGTTTCGGACTAAAAATGGAGAATTTGGAAGTTATGAACTTTGAAATGAAATTATGAGTTTTGGAGGTTGATTCTTTGATTTTGATGTTATTTTGGTGATTTGATCACCTGAGCAAGTTCGTAGGATGATATTGAGTTAACATGTATGTTTGGTTGGGAGCCCCGAGGGCTCGGGAGTGATTTCGGGGGTGGTTCGGTTGTTTTTTCTCTGAAACACTTAGCAGATTTTGCTGCATTTTCTCGACAGATCCTTTCCTCTATGCGATCGCATAGAGTCTCCTTGAAGCCCTTACATTTTGGTCAATATGATCGCATAGTATCCTACGCGATCGGATACCTTGGCAAGTCCGTCCAGTGAGAACACAATGCCCCAGTCACGATTGCGCAGTGTAAAGACCCAATTCTGAACATGACGTGTTTTTTCTCTACGCGAGCGCACCCCCCCTCACGATCGCAATGACCGATGCCCCATATCTATGCGATCGCAATCCATTTCCTGTGATCGTATAGTCCAATTTTTGCCCGGTTATTATTGAATTTCCAGAACAGTTCACTTCGGGATTTTTCACAAAATTTTCACACGAGCTCTTCTCCTTCACCCTCCATTAACGAAATTCAAGCTCTCGTTTCTCCATAACTCTTTGGGTAAGCAATCTTAACATCATTTCCTCATTATTTCTTAATGTAATCACTAAAATCATAGCCTAAAAACATGAAATCAAAGTAGAAATTAGGGCTTTTGGGTAGAGTTAGGTTTTTGGGAATTTTGGGCGATTCAACCTCAATTTGGAGTCGAATCTTAAACCATTGAACTCGTAGGGTTATTGGTTGTTGGGTTTTGGTCCAAGCCTCGAGTTTGGACCATGTGGGCCGGAGTCGAATTTTGGTATTTTTAGAAGAAAGATGGGAAATTCATTTCTAAGCTATGGACTAGTGTTTTGAGCTATTATTGATAATATGGAACTAACTATTTATAGATATCGTTGTTTCGGAGTCGGATTCTAAAGGAAAAGCGGTGTTAGAGGCTTTATTTCTAATTTCGGACCGAGGTAAGTGTTTGATCTAACTTTGGCTTGAGGGAATAGGACTAGAGTGTTTGATTGCTATTTGATAAATGATCGATTACGGTGTATAGGCATGGTAACGAGTATCTATACACCAGTGTCAAGCATGAACGTGAGTCGCAAATACTTTTAATCAAAAGATATGGAACGACTATATTGTTAAATTGATAATTTCCAAGTAAAGTGTTGGATAAGAATGAAATGAATTAAAAGAGTTTGTGAAGCAATGATTCTCCTGCGGGACGAGTAGACTGTTACTATTTAATTCTCCCTTGCCAGGATATTTGGGCTATTAGTTGTACCCTTGCTGGGTTTAACTGTTATATTAGTGTTCTTCCCAAATGGGACCTACTTAGGAGAGATTGTTAGAGTTATTCAATTACATTATGGGATCATGTGGCATGCCGACTACTTCTGAATTATAAAGCGGGATCGTGTGGCACGCCGACCACAACTTATATTGATTATTGTTATTGGCCTGAGATGCTGGTGACATTGTGCATAGAGAAAACGGGATCGTGTGGCGCGCCATCCACTTATGTACTACACTATGGGATCGTGTGGAGCACCATCCACTTGGATTATACATTATGGGATTGTGTGGCGCACCGTCCACTGTAGACGTATGTATCATGAATCCCGGAATAGATCTGATGTTGTTTCTAATGTTCCATTTTCACCTACTACTCCCCGATAGCATGTCTCCTCCCAGCTTTACTTGTATTATTTTGTTATTGCTTCTTTCCCGTACTTGTATATCATATTTCGACGGGTTAATTGTGGTAGATCCTATGTAGCTTCGTCACTACCTCGCGGGGGTTAGGCCAAACACTTACCAGCACACGGGGTTGGTTGTGCCGATGCTACACTTCTGCGCCTTTTGTGCACAGGTCAGGAGACAGCTTACGGACCGCAGCTGTAGATTTGGAGCGTGCCTTCAGTCCAGAGACTCCTAGGTAGTTCACTGGCGTGCGCGGGCCCTGAGTCTCTTCTATTTCATTTCAGTTTGTTTATTTGATCGAGACAGACTCTTGTGTATTTTCTTTCAGAAAGATGTTTTTAGTACTTCTTTAGTAGTCTATGAGTGGTGACACCAGATAATGGGTAGAGAAATGCTATAAACTTCCCTACATTATTATTATTTTCGTTAGAAGTCTTCCATGTATTTGTAATTATTTATTTCAGTTTATTACACTATTTAGATTAAAGCTTTGTGAAATGTTTAAAAAAGGTTGGCTTGCCTAGCTCTGATAGTAGGCGCCTTGAAGACCCTGGTGATTGGAAATTTGGGTCGTGGCAAGTTGGTATCATAGCACTAGGTTACTTGGGTCTCACAACTCATGAACAATCTCGGTAGAGTCTGAGGGATTGGCACGGAGACGTCTGTATTTATCCCTTAGAGGCTACAGAGTAGGGAAAAATTTCACTTTGTTCATTCTTGTCGTGCGATTTTGTTTCTCAAATATTGATTGTCCTTCTACTCTGTTCTTTCACAGATAGCGAGAACACGTGCGTCTTCCTCTACTGTGCAGCAGCCCGAGCTCCCAGCAGTAGCTACCACAAGGGGCAGGGGCCGAGGCCGTGGTAGGGGCAGAGCTCAGACCTGGGTAGCAGTTCCTGAGGTGGAGCCTCATATTGACTTTGATGAGGAGGTTCCAGTCCCAGAAGCTCCAATGGGCCCCGCTCATGTCCTAGGAGGGGTTATGTTTCCCCGGATCTCCAGGATACTCTTGTCTGTATATCAGGCTTCATGGACAGTGTCACTAGAGCGGGTTTTCTACTTGTAGCACTATCCACTTCCCAGGCTGGAGGAGGGGATCAGACTCCTGCTACGCGTACTCTGGAGCAGGTAGCTCTACAGATTCAGGTTCCAGTGGTTCAGCGCGCAGTGGTAGCTCAGACAGGTATTACAGCACAGGCCAATGATGGAGCGGCCATGCCTTCGGATGCTTTGTGGAAACTTGATCGGTTCTCCAAGCTTTTCACAACCACTTTCAGCGGTACTTCACTGGAGGATCCTCAGGATTTTCAATTCAGTTGTCATGAGATCCTCAGGACTATGGGTATAGTGGAGACTAATGGGGTCGATTTTTGCACCTTCAGGCTTGCAGGATCTGCCAAGACTTGGTGGAGAGATTATTTCTTATCTAGACCAGCATGGTATCAAGCTTTGACATGGGATCAGTTTGCAGAGTTATTCTTGGAGAAGTTTCTCCCCGTCATTCAACGGGAGGCACTTCGTAGACAGTTTGAGCGCCTCCATCTGGGCTCCATGATAGTTACACAGTATGAGACTAGATTCATTTATTTTGCATGCCATGCAGTTGTGATACTTCCCTACAGAGTGGTAGAGGGTCCAGAGATTCATTAATGGATTAATTCAGCCGATTTGTCTTCAGATGGCCATGCGAGTTGGTAGTCATATTTCCTTTCAGGAGGTGGCCAATGCGGCCCGCCGGGTAGAGATGGCACTCGCTCGAAGAGGTGTCATAGGTCAGATAAGAGGCCTCGTCATTTGGGTAGGTTCAGTGGTACCTCATCTGGAGGTAGGGATTCACATGACAGAGGCCATCCCCCGAGGCTCTTTCAGTCACCCCTCCAGGCTTCTCATGGTACTCTAGGCGGTCATAGTTCTCAGCCATAGTATTCTGACCAACAGCTCTTCAGCACACCATCAGCTCCTATCAATGTACCACCACTTCGATACTCTCAACAGCCGAGAGCTTGCTTCACTTGCGGCGTCCTGCGGCACATTGCCAAGTATTGCCCTCGAACTTCCAGCATCTCACAGCAGCAGGGTACTCATCCCATGATTCATGCAGTAGGTGATCCACAGGTCGCCCAGCCAACTAGAGGTGGGGTAGAGGCCATAGAGGTGGTGGTAGGGAGCATAGAGGTGGAGCTCAAACCGCCAAAGGTACGGGTCTGCCCGTAGAAGATAATCCCAGAGATATGGTTCAGGGAGGTGGGGCTAGCCCCATTGTTATGCTTTGCCGGCCAGGCCAGAGGCCGAGTCATCAGATGCTATAATTACAGGTACTATTCTGGTCTGTGATAGGGGTGCTTCTGTGTTATTTGACCCAGGGTCTACGTACTATTATGTGTCGTCCTATTTTTCAACCTATTTGATCATTCCTAGTGAGGCTTTGGGTATTGTTATATTTGTGACCACACTGGTTGGTGATTCCATAGTGGTCGACCAGGTGGATTATTTATGTGTGGTGGTATTTGAGGGTCTGATACCCGTGTCGACTTATTGCTCTAAGATATGGTAGACTTCGACGTTATATTGGGGTTGATTGGTTGTCCCCATATCATGATATTTTGGATTGTGACACCAATACCGTGACTTTGGCTTTGCCAGACTTGCCTCTACTTGAGTGGAGAGGGACCCCAGGTCATGCCACTCGTAGTGTTATTTCGTATGTCAAGGCTCGATGTATGGTCGATAAGGGGTGTCTAGCATATCTGGCTTATGTTCGCTACTCCAGCGCAGAGATTTCATCTATTGACTCTGTTCTTGTTTTTCGGGAGTTCCCCGAGGTTTTACCTTCAGAATTGGCGGGTATGTCGCCCAATAGGGATACTGATTTTTGTATTGATCTGGCTCTGGGCACTCAGCCTATTTCTATTCTGTCATATCACATGGCCTCACCATAGTTGTGAAAGAGTTGAAGGAGCAGCTTAAGGACTTTCTTGATTAGACCCAGTATATCACCTTGGGGTGCACCAATGTTGTTTGTAAATAAAAAGGATGGGTCGATGAGGATGTGCATTGATTACCGGCAGCTGAACAAGGTGACGATAAAGAACAAGTATCCATTGCCGCGGATTGACGATTTGTTCAACCAGCTTAGGGGTCCCAGGGTGTTCTCGAAGATAGATTTGAGGTTTGGATATCATTAGCTAAGGATTAGGGCGCCTGATGTCCCTAAGACAGCGTTTCGCACTCGGTATGGGATTTATGTATTTTATGTTATGTCGTTCAGGTTGACCAATGCCCCGACAACATTTTGATGAACCAAGTGTTCAGGCCCTATTTGGATTTGTTTGTGATTGTATTCATTGACGACATTTTGATATACTCCCGCAGTTAGGAGGAGCATGAGCAGCACCTCGGGGTAGTTCTTCAGACTCTGAAGGATAGTCAGTTGTATGCCAAGTTCTCGAAGTGCGAGTTTTGGTTGAGTTCAGTCGCATTCCTGAGTCATGTCGTATCAGCAGAGGGTATTTAGGTGGACCCGAAGAAGGTAGAGGCAGTCAAAACTGGCCTCGACCAGCTTCAGCTACAGAGATTCAGAGCTTCTTGGGGTTAGCTGGTTACTACAGACGTTTCGTGGAGGGGATTTCATCCGTTGCATCCCCGATGACTAGATTGACCCATAAAGATGCCCAGTTCAGGTGGTCAGATGAGTGTGAGGCGAGCTTCCAGAAGCTTAAGACAGCTCTGACTACGACACCGGTATTGGTTTTGCCTACGAGATCTGGGCCTTATACTATTTATTTTGACGCATCCCGTGTCGGTCTTGGTGCAGTGTTGATGCAGAATGGCAAGGTCATAGCATATGCTTCGAGGCAGTTGAAGATCCACGATAAGAATTATCTAGTTCATGACCTAGAGTTGGCAGCCATTGTTCATGCCTTGAAGATTCTGAGGCAATATTTATATAGTGTCACGTGTGAGGTGTACACGGATCACAAGAGCCTTCAGTACTTGTTCAAACAGAAAGAGTTGAATTTGAGACAGCGAAGGTGGTTGGAGTTGTTGAAAGACTATGATGTTTCTATCTTATACCACTCGGGAAAGGCCAATATGGTGGCCAATGCATTGAGTAGGAAGTCTGCTAGGTAGTCTTGCCTATTCTCCGGTCAGCCAGAAACCGCTTGCTTTGGGTGTTCAGGCCTAGGCAAATCCATTTGTGAGATTGGATATTTTCGAGCCTAGAAGGGTGTTACCTTGCACGGTTGTTACTGGCCATGGGAGAGAAAAACCATGGATTTTGTTACTGGTCTTCCGATGACTCGGAAGAAGTTTGATGCTATATGGGTTATGCTTGATAGGCTGACCAAGTCACCGCATTTTATTCCAGTTGCCACCAACTATTCATCCCATAGATATGTTGAGATTTAAATTAGAGAGATCGTTCGCCTTCATGGGGTGCCCATATATATTATTTCGGACCGGGTATGCAGTTTACCTCGCATTTTTGGAGAGCGGTACAGCATGAGTTGGGCACCCAGGATCAGTTGTGTACTACATTTCACCCCTAGATGGACGGTTAGTCCAAAAGAACTATTCAGATACTCGAGGATATGCTCCGAGCCTGTGTTATTGATTTTGGAGGCTCGTGGGACCAGTTCCTGCCTTTAGCAAAGTTTACCTACAACAAAAGCTACCAGTACAGCATTTAGGTGGCTCTGTATGAGGCGTTGTATGGTCGGCGGTATCGGTACCCAGTCGAATTATTCGAACCAGGAGAGGCTCAGTTATTGGGCACAGATCTAATGCAGGAGGCCTTTGATAAGGTCAAGATCATTCAAGACAAACTTCGGTCAGCTTAGTCGAGGAAAAAGAGTTATGCAGATCGCAAGGTCAGGGATTTTTATTTCATGGTTGGTGAGCGAGTATTGCTACGTGTATCTCCTATGAAGGGCGTGATGAGATTTGGGAAGAAGGGCAAGCTTAGCCCTAGGTTTTTTGGCCCATTTGAGATTCTTGATTGCATGGGGAAGGTGGCTTATAAACTTTCCTTGCCGCCTAGCTTGTCAGTCGTGCATCTGGTTTTTCATGTATCCACGCTTCAGAGGTATCACGGTGATCTTGCCCACGTGTTAGATTTCAGTACTATCCAATTGGACAAGGATCTGTCATATGGGAGGAGCCGTGGCTATTTTAGACCGGCAGGTTCGACAGTTGAGGTCGAGGAGTTTTCCTGCAGTTTACCTCGCATTTTTGGAGAGCGGTACAGCATGAGTTTGGCAACCAGGATCAGTTGAGTACAACATTTCACCCCCAGACGGATGGTCAATCCAAGAGGACTATTCATATTCTTGAGGATATGCTCCGAGCCTGCGTTATTGATTTTGGTGGCTCGTGGGGCTAGTTCCTAGCTTTAGCAAAGTTTACCTACAACAACAGCTACTAGTCCAACATTTAGATGGCTTCGTATGAGGCGTTGTATGGTCGGCGGTATCGGTCCCTAGTCGAATTGTTCGAGCCACGAGAGGCTAAGTTATTGGGTACAGATCTAATGCATGAGGCCTTTGATAAGGTCAAGATCATTCAGGACAGACTTCAGTTAGCTTAGTCGAGGCAGAAGACTTATGCATATCGCAAGGTCAGGGATTTTTCTTTCATGGTTGGTGAGCGAGTATTGTTACGTGTATCTCCTTTGGGCGTGATGATATTTGGGAACAAGGGCAAGCTTAGCCCTAGGTTTATTGGCCCATTTGAGATTCTCTATCGCATGGGGAAGGTGACTTATAAACTTGCCTTTCCGCCTAGCTTGTCAGTCGTGCATCCAGTTTTTCATGTATCCATGCTTCGGTGGTATCACGGCGATCCTGCCTACGTGATAGATTTCAGTACTGTCCAATTGGACAAGGATCTGTCATTTAAGGAGCCGTGGCTATATTATACCGGCAGGTTCGACAGTTGAGGACGAGGAGTTTTCCTGCAGTTTACCTCGCATTTTTGGAGAGCGGTACAACATGAGTTGGGCACCCAGGATCAGTTGAGTACAACATTTCAACCCTATATGGACGGTCAGTCCAAGAGGACTATTCAGATTCTTGAAGATATGCTGCGAGCCTGCGCTATTGATTTTGGAGGCTCCTGGGACTAGTTCCTGCCTTTAGCAAAGTTTACCTACAACAACAGCTACCATTCCAGCATTTACATGGCTCCGTATAAGGCGTTGTATGGTTGGCGGTAACGGTCCCCAGTCGAATGGTTCGAGCCAGGAGAGGCTCAGTTATGGGTACAAATCTAATGCAGGAGGCCTTTGATAAGGTCAAGATCATTCAGGACAGACTTCGGTCAGCTTAGTCGAGGCAGAAGAGTTATGCAGATCGCAAGGTCATGGATTTTTCGTTCATGGTTGGTGAGCGAGTATTGCTACGTGTATTTCCTATGAAGGGCGTGATGAGATTTCGGAAGAAGGGCAAGCTTAGCTCTAGGATTATTGGCCCATTTGAGATTCTCGATCGCGGGGGAAATGTGACTTATAAACTTGCCTTTCCGCCTAGCTTGTCAGTCGTGCATCCGGTTTTTCATGTATCCATGCTTCGGTGGTATCACGGCGATCCTGCCTACGTGATAGATTTCAGTACTGTCCAATTGGACAAGGATCTGTCATTTGAGGAGGAGCCGTGGCTATATTAGACCGGCAGGTTCGACAGTTCAGGACGAGGAGTTTTCCTGTAGTTTACCTCGCATTTTTGGAGAGCGGTACAACATGAGTTGGCCACCCAGGATCAGTTGAGTACGGCATTTCACCCCAGACGGACGGTCAGTCCAAGAGAACTATTAAGATTCTTGAGGATATGCTCCGAGCCTACATTATTAATTTTGGAGGCTCGTGGGACCAGTTCCTACCTTTAGCAAAGTTTACCTACAACAACAGCTACCATTCCAGCATTTACATGGCTCCGCATAAGGCGTTGTATGGTTGGCGGTAACGGTCCCCAGTCGAATGGTTTGAGCCAGGAGAGGCTAAGTTATTGGGTACAGATCTAATGCAGGAGGCCTTTGATAAGGTCAAGATCATTCAGGACAGACTTCGGTCAGCTTAGTCGAGGTAGAAGAGTTATGCAGATCGCAAGGTCATGGATTTTTCGTTCATGGTTGGTGAGCGAGTATTGCTACGTGTATTTCCAATGAAGGGCGTGAAGAGATTTTGGAAGAAGGGCAAGCTTAGCTCTAGGATTATTGGCCCATTTGAGATTCTCGATCGCATGGGGAAGGTGGCTTATGAACTTGCCTTGCCACCTAGCTTGTCAGTCGTGCATCCGATTTTGCATGTATCCATGCTTTGGAGGTATCACAGCGATCCTGCCCATGTGTTAGATTGCAGTACTGTCCAATATGACAACGATATGTCATATGAGGAGGAGCCGTGGCTATTTTAGACTGGCAGGTTCGATAGTTGAGGTCGATGAGTTTCTTGCAGTTTACCTCGCTTTTTTGGAAAACGGTACAGCATGAGTTGGCCACCCAGGATCAGTTGAGTACGGCATTTCACCCCCAGACGGACGGTCAGTCCAAGAGAACTATTAAGATTCTTGAGGATATGCTCCGAGCCTACATTATTGATTTTGGAGGCTCGTGGGACCAGTTCCTACCTTTAGCAAAGTTTACCTACAACAACAGCTACCATTCCAGCATTTACATGGCTCCGCATAAGGCGTTGTATGGTTGGCGGTAACGGTCCCCAGTCGAATGGTTTGAGCCAGGAGAGGCTAAGTTATTGGGTACAGATCTAATGCAGGAGGCCTTTGATAAGGTCAAGATCATTCAGGACAGACTTCGGTTAGCTCAATCAAGGGAGAAGACTTATGCATATCACAAGGTCATGGATTTTTCTTTCATGGTTGGTGAGCGAGTATTGCTACGTGTATCTCCTTTGAAGGGCGTGATGAGATTTAGGAACAAGGGAAAGCTTAGCCCTAGGTTTATTGGCCCATTTGAGATTCTCTATCGCATGGGGAAGGTGGCTTATAAACTTGATTTGCCGCCTAGCTTGTTAGTCGTGCACCCAGTTTTTCATGTATCCATTCTTTGGAGGTATCACGACGATCCTTCCCACGTGTTAGATTTCAGTACTGTCCAATTGGACAAGGATCTGTCATATGAGGAGGAGCCGTGGCTATTTTAGACCGGCAAGTTCGACAATTGAGGTCGAGGAGTTTTCCTGCAGTTTTCCTCGCATTTTTGGAGAGCGGTACAACATGTGTTGGGCACCCAGGATCAGTTGAGTACATCATTTCACCCCCAGACGGACGGTCAGTCCAAGAGGACTATTCAGATCTTGAGGATATGCTCCGAGCCTGCGTTATTGATTTTGGAGGCTCGTGGACCAGTTCCTACCTTTAGCAAAGTTTACCTACAACAACAGCTACCATTCCAACATTTAGATGGCTACGCATAAGGCAATGCATGGTCGGCGGTATCGGTCCCCAGTCGAATAGTTTGAGCCATGAGAGGCTCAGTTATTGGGTACAAATCTAATGCAGGAGTTCTTTGATAAGGTCAAGATCATTCAGGACAGACTTCGGTCAGCTTAGTCGAGGCAGAAGACTTATGCATATCACAAGGCCAGGGATATTTCTTTCCTGGTTGGTGAGCGAGTATTGCTACGTGTATCTCTCTTGAAGGGCGTCATGAGATTTGGGAAGAAGGGCAAGCTTAGTCCTAGGTTTATTGGCCCATTTGAGATTCTCGATCGCATGGGGAAGGTACCTTATAAACTTGCCTTGCCGCTTAGCTTGTCAGTCGTTCATCCGATTTTTCATGTATCCTTGCTTTGGAGGTATCACAGCGATCCTGCCCACGTATTAGAATTCAGTACTGTCCAATTGGACAAGGAACTGTCATATGAGGAGCAGCCGTGGCTATTTTAGACCGACAGATTCGACAATAGAGGTCGAGGAGTTTTCCTGTAGTTTACCTCGTATTTTTGGAGAGCGGTACAGCATGAGTTGGGCACCCAGGATCAGTTGAGTACAACATTTCACCCCCAGACGGACGGTCAGTCCAAGAGGACTATTCAGATTCTTGAGGATATGCTCCGAGCCTGCCTTATTGATATTGGAGGCTCGTGGGACCAGTTCCTACCTTTAGCAAAGTTTACCTACAACAACAACTACCATTCCAGCATTTAGATGGCTCCGTATGAGGCGTTGTATGGTTGGCGATATCGGTCCCCAGTCGAATGGTTCGAGCCAGGAGAGGCTCAGTTATTGGGCACAGATCTAATGCAGGAGGCCTTTGATAAGGTCAAGATCATTCAAGACAAACATCGGTCAGCTTAGTCGAGGAAAAAGAGTTATGCAGATCGCAAGGTCAGGGATTTTTATTTCATGGTTGGTGAGCGAGTATTGCTACGTGTATCTCCTATGATGGGCGTGATGAGATTTGGGAAGAAGGGCAAGCTTAGCCCTAGGATTATTGGCCCATTTGAGATTCTCGATCGCATGGGAAATATGGCTTATAAACTTGCCTTTCCGCCTAGCTTGTTAGTCGTGCATCCAGTGTTTCATGTATCCATGCTTCGGAGGTATCACGGCGATCATGCCCATATGTTAGATTTCAGTACTGTCCAATTGGACAAGGATCTGTCATATGAGAAGGAGTCGTGGCTATTTTAAACCGGCAGGTTCGACAGTTGAGGTCGAGGAGTTTTCCTTCAGTGCATATTCAGTGGATAGATCAGCCTCCTGAGGAATCGACTTGGGAGTCCGAGTTTGGTATGCGGAACCGTTATCCCCATCTATTCCCCGACTCATGTACTTTTTTCTTTTGTCCGTTCTAGGACGAACGGTTGTTTTAGAGCTGGAGGATGTGACGACCCAAAGGGTGATCACCATAATTCTCCCTTTCTCTGTACTTCTGAGGCCATGTATACCTCTTAAATGGTCGTCTCAATTTGCGTGGCAGTCCGGGCACGAAGCCAAAAAACTTTTATGTGGAAATATATGAACTGCGTGTCAAAAACTATGAATTTTGATAATAATATTGATATAGTTGGCGTTGCTTAATATTTTGGGTAAACGGACCCGGACCCGTAATGTGACTGTCACGGAGGGGTCTGTAGGAAAATATAGGTCCCGGTCATATTTTCGGAATCGAAATCCAAGTTCCCAGGCCTTAGTACGAAATTTTTCCATGAAATTGTTTTCTAAAAATGCTTACGCAAAATGAAAATTAAAATTGATCAAAGTAATGGTATCAGGCTTGTGTTTTAGTTCCGATGCCCGGTACAAGTCTTAAATGAACGTTAGGCGCTTCCTGTGAAATTTGGTCGAAATCGGACGTCGTTTGACGTGTTTCGGACTAAAAATAGAAAATTTGGAAGTTATGAACTTTGAAATGAAATTATGAGTTTTGGAGGTTGATTTTTTATTTTGAAGTTATTTTTGTGATTTGATCGCCCGAGCAAGTTCGTAGGATGATATTGTTTCGGACTAAAATCGGAATTTTTTCATGAAATTGTATTCTGAAAATGTTTATGTAAAATAAAATTAAAATTTGATCAAAACTAATGGTATCGGGCTCGTATTTTGTTCCGACGCTCGGTACATATCTTCATTGAGCGTTAAGAGCTTCATGTGAAATTTGGTCGAAATCTGACGTTGTTTGACGTGTTTCGGACAATAAATGGAAAATTTTGTAGTTATGAACTTTGAAATGAAATCATGGGTTTTGGAGGTTGATTCTTTGATTTTGATGTTATTTTGGCGATTTGATCACCCGAGCAAGTTCGTAGGATGATATTAAGTTAGCATGTGTGTTTTGTTGGGAGCCCTGAGGGCTCGGGAGTGATTTTGGGGGTGGTTCGGGTGTTTTTTCTCTTAAAAACTTTGCAGATTTTGCTGCATTTTGTTCACAAATCCTTTCCTCTATGCGATCGCATAGGCATGTCTGCGATCGCATAGAGTCTCCTTGAAGCCCTCCCATTTTGTTCAATGCGATCGCAGAGTATCCTACGCAATCGCATACCTTGGCCAGTCCCTCCAGTGCGAACTCAATGCCCCTATCACAATCGCACAGTGTAAAGCCCCAATCTTTAACAGGACCTATTTTTCCGCTACGCGAACGCAACCTGCCCTCCCCCCCGATCGCGATGATCAGTACCCCATCTCTATGCGATCGCAATCCGTTTCCTCTGATCGCATAGACCAATTTTTTCCCAATTATTATTTAATTTCTAGAACAATTCTCTTCGGGAATTTTCGCAGAAATTTCACAGAGGCTCTTCTCCTTTATCCTCCATTGACAAAATTCAAGCTCTCTTTGCTCCATAACTCTTTGGGTAAGCAACCTTAACATCATTTCCTCATTATTTCTTCATTTAATCACTAAAATCCTAGCCTATTAATATGAAATAAAAGTAGAAATTAGGGCTTTTGGGTAAAGTAAGGTTTTTGAAAATTTTGGGCGATTCAACCTCAATTTGGGGTCGAATCTTAAAACAAATTATATATTTGAACTCGTTGGGTTATGTAATTGGGTTTTGGTCCGAGCCTCGAGTTTGGACCATGTGGGCCCGGTGTCGGATTTTGGTATTTTGGAAGAAAGATGGGAAATTCATTTCTAAGCTATGGAATGGTGTTTTTGAGCTATTATTGATAATATTGAACTAATTATGGCTAGATATCGTTGATTCGGAGTCGGATTCTAGAGGAATAGTGTTAGAGGCTTGATTGCTAATTTCAGACCGAGATAAGTGTTTGATCTAACTTTGGCGTGAGTGAATGGGATTAGAGTGTTTGTATTTGCTAAATGGTTGAGTACAAGTTATAGACATAGTGACGAGTATCTATACACCGGTGTCTAGCATGACCGTGAGTCATAAATTCTTTTAATTAGAAAGATATGGCACGCCTATCTTGTTAAATTGATAATTTCCATGCAAAGTGTTGGATAAGAATGAAATGAATTAAAAGAGTTTGTGAAGCAATGATTCCCTTGTCGGGACAAGTAGACTGTTACTATTGAATTCTCTCTTGTCGGGATGTTTGGGCTGTTAGTTGTACCCTTGCTGGGTTTAACTGTTATTTTATTATTTTTCCCTAATGGGACCTCCTTTGAAGAGATTGTTAGAGTTACTCAATTACATTATGGGATTGTGTGGCACGCCGACCACAACTTATATTGATTATTGTTATTGGCCTGAGATGCCGGTGCTATCGTGCACGGAGAAAATGAGATCGTGTGGCATGCCATCCACTTATACTATACTACGGGATCATGTGGCGTACCGTCCACTTAGATTATACATTATGGGATCGTGTGGCGTGTCGTCCACTGTAGATATATGTATCATGAAACCCGGAATAGATCTGCTGTTGCTTCTAATGTTCCATTTTCATCTAGTACTCTCCGATAACATGTCCCCTCCAAGCTTTACTTGTATTATTTTGTTATTATTTCTTTTCCGTACTTGTATATCATATTTGCACAAGTTAATTGTGGTAGGTCCTGTCTAGCCTCGTCACTACCTCGTCGGGGTTAGGCCAGGCACTTACCAGCACATGGTGTCGGTTGTTCTGATGCTACACTTCTCTACCTTATGTGCACAGGTCATGAGACAGCTTATGGACCGTAGCAGTAGACTGGGAACATGCTTTCAGTCCAGAGACTCCTAGGTAATTCGCTGGCGTGCGCGGGCCCTAAGTCTCTTCTATTTCATTTCAGTTTGTTTATTTGTATCGAGACAGACTCTTGTGTATTTTCTTCCAGACTGATGTTTTTAGTACTTCTTTAGTAGTCCGTGAGTGGTGATACCAGATACTGGGTAGAGACATGTTATAAACTTCCGTACTTTACTATTGTTTTCGTTAAAAGTCTTCCTTGTATTTTTAAATATTTATTTAAGTTTATTATACTGTTTAGATTAAATCTTTGTGAAATGCTTAAAAATGATAGCTTTCTTAGCTCCGATAGCAGGCGACATCACGACCCTGATGATGAAAAACTCAGGCCGTGACACTAGTGCCATACAAGTGAGTAATATTTTAAGAAATTTGAGATAAATCTTAATTATGTGGATAACTGTTTAATTATTGGGTAATGAAATATTACCTAAACAATTAAGGGATTATTAGATAATGATTAAACCCCCGACTAAGAAGTTATATGGCAGCTCCCCAATTCCATTTATGTGATTAATTAAAGGTTTGGATAGATGGCATAGTTGAAGGTATTAGGATTACTTAGTCATCCAACGAGTGGGATACACCCAAAGTTACCCTATAATTAGTAAGACTATCACTTACTTCACATTTTGGCATTGTCAATTCACGTTTCTTACAAGCCAAATTAAATATCTTATAGAGATGGCTGATTGTGAGCTCTTTAAAGAGCAAAACATTTTCGTAACATAAAAATTGATAACG
This sequence comes from Nicotiana benthamiana, assembly GCA_034376525.1. Taxonomy (NCBI): domain Eukaryota; kingdom Viridiplantae; phylum Streptophyta; class Magnoliopsida; order Solanales; family Solanaceae; genus Nicotiana; species Nicotiana benthamiana. The sequence goes on from CM067336.1 coordinate 41,928,079, forward strand.
TTGCTTGATTGATTTTGTAAAGCGTGAATGGTAAATTATAAGAGAATCAGTTAAAGTATGTTAAGGTTATTCCTTTTTCTTTTTTGTGGCGATCAAATAATATAAATGAAACGAGCAAAATATGTAATTATCATAAATGAATTTATTCATAGAAATACTAGGGGTATCTATATTCTTGATTCCCCATGTGAATTCCTATTATATCTTCTGTTCATGGGTCTCAAAAAATACGTATATGATAAAGTTTATTCGAAAGGCATATTCATTTTTATAGCATTCCGAGAAAATCTTATTTACGCATTTCTTATGTATTTCATGCATTTATACATGTACATTGATCCATGACCAGATTGTGTTATATAAGCGTATATATGTATATTATATGTTTATGGGATATACAAAAAAATTTACGCCGTTATATACGCACCATCACCTGATCAGCTGGTATATGTTGATGATTTTGCCCGCAGTGATCGAGATGATATCATGGGATTCCCTCATAGGATTGATCATATTATGAACACATATACTTATGGACGACATGATATTCATATGCTTATACATGACACTATAAGTATTTTATAATTTACAGAGTTGTCCATACTTAGAGGTTCAGTCATGTACTCTATATTTCTTCCATGTCTTTTATGTACTTATTTATTCGCCTTACATAATCGGTACATTATTCGTACTGACGTCCCTTTTGCCTGGGAACGTTGCACTTCGTGGCTGCAGTTTTCGATAGACAGGTCGAGAGTCCTCCATGCAGGCTATTAGTTCAGCGGAAGATGTTGGTGCATTCCATTTGCTCAGGAATTGCTTGTTAGGTCAGTATGATTTGGACGTGTACTCTTTGGTATAACAGAGCCCCGTCCCAATGTTTATGTTAAGTGTGTACTCTTAGAGGCTTGTAAACAGATGTCATGTATACGAATGCTTGTATGGCCTTGGTGGCCTATGTATTGAGTTTACAAATGATCATGTTGGTCCTATGGTCATGTATATCACATGTATAAGTTTGTATATCAGGTTGGTTAATCCTATATTGAGTATTACCCTATGTTTATTCTGGTTAGCCCATGACGGCCCATTTGGCCCATTTACCAGTGAAAATACAATAAGAAATATATGTTATATTGGTACTCGGGTAAGGAATATACCGGGTGCTTGTTGCGGCCCATAGGTTTAGGTCATGACAACACAATTGATCAAGAGTATGAAATTTTAAAGTAGGAAATTTTTCTAAGGCATGGCATATCGGCAAAGAAAAATACTTTTCTCAATAGATGATTATACATGCGTACATGTTTGATATTAGGGCTCAAGCAACCTATATGGGCACTATCCATTCGACCGTGTGACCCTTACAACATCTTCTTATCGAGATCCGTATGTCACGAAATAATTTTCTTACAACAAAGTTGACACTCAAGGGAAATGCCCCCGCCTCCCCCCAATATTCGAGGCTTATTGTAAGGAACCTCGAATACTGTTGAATTGCTCTAAGTTAGCATGAACAATTGTTGTCTCGTTTAAAACTCGCAAGGAAAAATTCATTTGGGACAAAAATCGGTCTAAGGGAAAAAGAGTACAATGTGTGCTTTGAGATCCAAATCTTCGCGCCGCTCATTGTCAATAGCTTGCAAGTGTTAGTCGAAAAAATAGAAAGAATTAAAATGGGGTCATACCTTCATTTAGATTTTGGATATTTAATGTGTTCTTCCTCAGCACCAAGCCCCCGTGAATTTTGACCTCGATCATTTCTCCTCTCATTTTGTGTGAAGCTTCGCCTAGGCCCGCTGTCTCTATGGTCTACATTGTACGATTGATATCGATATCTATTCGACATTGTCTCTCGACTGATGTCCCTTTTGATCCTATTCGTAGGCCTGTTAGGATAAACAGACCCGGAAGAAGCTAAAAGTGGATCATACTAGACCCTAATCTTCGAATGATATAGATTATGTACGTCTGCCCAAGTGATATCTGAGTAATCGATAGAAATTTATTTTAACTGGGTATAGAACTCCGAGTTTTGAGACCTTCAGTGAAAGCTTGAACAGCTCAGTCATCGGTGACCGGAGGCAAATCTATTCTTTCCGCTTGGAATGGAGATACGAATTCCCTGAGCATCTCGTTATGTTTTTGCCTTACATTGAAAAGATCTGTCTTCCTCGTTGCAACTTTAATGGCTCCGGCGTGTGCTTTAAAAATTATTTTGTAAGTAAAACAAAACAATCAATAGAATTAGGGGGTAAGTTATGATACCATATTAAGTCATCCTTCGATAGATTCTCACTGAACTTCTTTAGTAGTACGGATTAAATTTCGTCATCTTCCAAGTAATTTCTTTTGATGGCGCACGTATACGAGGTGATGTGTTCATTTGGATTGGTCTTCCCACTAAACTTGGGAATCTCGGGAAAATAAAACTTCTTGGGGATTGTCTTTGGAGCTACAGTAGAGGGGAATGGTCTTTGAACGAACATTTTAGAATCTAGTTCTTCTAATATCGGTGGTGTCCCCGGAGTTTGATCAACTCGTGAGTTGTACATTTGTACCCTTTTGTTGTTTTCCTCAATCTTCTTCTTCCCCGATTCAATTCGTTTAGTGATTTCTTAGAGCATCTTCATAATGGCGGGGTCAGTACCCGATTCATTCTCATTTGGCCTCTCCGAAACTGGTTCGGCTCTATGCATAACATCTAGTGAGCATACGGGCTCGATCCTGATTGGTGCTCGATTCTGATTTGGTGAGATTTTGATAAGAAATGAGACACTTAGTCTCTTTAAGAAGGCTTACGTTGGAAAAGTTAACTGAGTGTTGACTTGTGAGTTACAGGGCTCGGAATTGATTTATGATGATTCAGTTAGTTTCGGGGGGGGGGGGGGGAGATGATTTAAGGCTTAGGAGAACAATCGGAAGTAAATTTGGAGGTTCAGTGTAGAAGTTATCCTATTTTAGCGATATTAGGATTTTAGCAAAATCCAATTGGTATGCGAGATTTTGATCTTAAGAGTCAGAATTGAATTCCAATAGTTGTTTTAGCTTCGTTATGTCATTTTGGACTTGTATGCAAAATTTGAGGTCATTCGAACTGGCTTTGACGTGTTTCGCCATCAGATGTGAAAGTTAGAAATTCAAAGTTCTTAGGCTTGAATCCATTGAGAATTGGTAATTTCTGTGTCGTTGGATGTATTTTTATGATTGGAACCAATTCATATAATGATTTAGAATGTGTTTTCACTTTTAACTGAGGTCCTGAGGACCTCGGGGATATTTCGGATGGCTAACGGGAACTTTTGAAGTTGGAAAACTTCATAATAGGCAAAGATGTAAATGAGTGTGCACAATACCTTCTTTGAACGATGTATCTCTCGTTACATAAAGAGCTGTGTGACCCAAAACCAACCATTTGAGTCTAGTTTCCAACAAAATAAACCGTTTGTCATTTTGGGTGTATACAGAAAGTTATGATTATTTTACTGGGTATATGTCAGTAGCACGACCTTAGGGCGGGATTGGCGCGGGCGCGCTAGTGTCAGGCCTCTTAATACTCCTTTGGATGGGAAATGACATACTTGAGTCATTTCTCAAGCCTAGGGCTTCCCCAACACCCCCAATTCGGCCAAGGCACACAATTGCACTCCTAAGGTAAGCTTTTAAGTGTGTTTTCATGGTGATTTCACTTCTCAATCACTAGTTACAACATGATTTTGATTGTATTTCGTAGGACTTCTTCAAAATCTCAAGAGCACCCCAAAGTTCTCTTTCAAGATTTGGTCTACAAAAGGTAATCCTACACCTTAGACTTACACATATGGGGTTATTATGGAATGAGTATGAATGATGTATTACAACTTATGGTATGTTGATTGAAGGCCACAAATTCCCAATTTAAATACATGAACATGGTACAGATTTAAAGGTATTTATTTGGTGGAATTTGTTGGTTGGGTGTGAATGGATGGTCATACATGTGTAGTTGGAAGTTATAAATTGGTTAGGAATGATGGTGAGATGAATTGTTGGTTAATGGTGATAGTTGAAGGAACCAATACTATTGTTATGAGGTGTAAATATTTATGCCTACAAGGTGTTTGATAATATGCCTAAATGGCATAAGTTATGGAATTTATTACTAATATTGGCCCTATTGAATGTTGTATTGTAGATTGAAGTTACATAATGGTATTGCATTATTATAGTATCATTAAGGGGGCAAATTTGGGATATGTATGGCTAAAACCCCGTCTTTTAGAAATCAGGCTTCATCAATGTTTGTGTGATTTTTGGTCAGTTTCGACGCGCGAGGAAGCAAATTCGAAAGGAAAGGGCATAGCGAGCTTGGTGTTTGGCTGTCTTGAGGTGAGTAATAATTTTAAATGATATCATGAGGGTTTGGAACCCCGGGTCGCACAACATACTACTATGTTGAGATGGGACACACGTTGTATGACGAGCGTGTGGCCATTTACTACTGGGGATTGCGACTTGGTCCATCCCGGTTGATATTTTACCGCATATTTGATAAAGATTAATTGTTTTTATACCATGATTTGGGATTATTGCCACATTTGGGATTTGTGCCAATTACTTGAAATCTTTTGTGAATTTACATCACTAGTTTTCCTCACCAATTGAAATATTATTTGAACTCAATCCAATTGAACTATATTATTTCGTGAACTCAACCACATTTATATTCAACTCGAGATTTAATGATATTTATAATGTTTTTGAGTTGAGCACTATTGTTTTACTGATGCCGTAGGGGCTTATGATTATTTTGTGGACTGATTAAGTCCGAGGGCCATATGTGAGGATATGCTGAGTAATGTTAGGAGGCTTTCAGGCCTCGCGTGTTATGTGAGGAGGCTTTCAGGTCTCGATTGTAATGTGTGAAGGCTTTAAGGCCTATTGATATTACACTTAGGCGCTAGGAGCCCCTCCGGAGTCTATACACATCCCCGGTAATCGTGGGGTATCCAGGTGAGTTGGGAGTGGGTCCAAGAGGCCGTTGTTTGTGTTTGGTGAGTTGGGAGTAGGCCCAAGGGGCTTATGTTGTGTGCTGGTGAGTTAGAAGTGAGCCCGTGGGGCTTATATTGTGCTGTGAGTTTCATATTGAGCCCGAGGGGCAAGCTTTTTATTATTCCTTAATTGTTGAAATTATTGTTTTCATTATTTTAAAAAGAGAATTATCTGATACTTTACGGTTTTATTGTATAATTGATTTTCTGCTTAAGATAGTGTTATATTGTGCCTTTATGATATTTCATGATTTCAGACGTTATTTATTTTTACCACTCACTGGATCGGAGTACTCACATTACTCCCTGCACCATGTGTGCAGATGCAGGTATTGATCACCCGGTAGCCGGATATTAGCTGATTGAAGGTATTTCTATTGTAGATGAGCAAGGTTACCGCCAGTATTCACGGCACTGTTTCTCTTCCTTTGATTCTAAATTTCCAATATGTATTTTACTGGTTTTATAGTAGTGTTTAGATTCCTTAGATACTCATGACTTGTGACACCCCGATTTCAGGCTGAGTCGGGATGGTTTCCCTTTTATTCTATCATGTTTACTTCGCACTTGTGATTATATTATCTATGAATTAGACTTATTCCTGCTTAGTAATTATAAAGAGATGTATTGTTTTGTTGTTAGTTGGCCTTGTCCCCACGAGAGGTGTCATCATGACCGAATTGGGATTTTGGATCGTGACAATTCTCATATCTCGGTTTGATATACTACGGGGCCGATTCTCGATCCATTCTTCCGATCACGATTAATCAGTCAAATCGAATGGACCCGATTTTAACCGTATGCAATTTCAAATCTCGTAAAGTATCAATGACTTATATTTGTTTAACATAGCAATGTTATAAAATACAAGCTCCGGCTTAATGATAAAGAAATGTTCAAATGTGTAAGCAAGGAAATATTCAAATTCTGCTGAGTTTCACGTAAGTCTATGCAACTTGATTTAGAGAATTAATTCAGTTCTATAGATACTGGATTCGGATCAATATGACATAGCCACCTTTTTTTAACTGATTTTGAAATAAGTAGTAAAGTTGTTGCACGATTTATTCTCAAGTTTCTTCTTCTTACATATTATACTCGTCCTTTTCCTTCTAACTCGTTCAAATCTAAAACATATACACAAAATATTTCGTGTTCTCGCATGTTCGAGACAAGACCACAATCCAACAAATATGACGTGAGCAACCTACCATAATACAAGTATTATTAGTAGTTTTCACGAATCAAATCTTGAGTTATACATCATTTGTAGTGTCAAAATAGTTAAGAGAAAATAGTTATCCACCCATATTATCCATAAAAATATGAGTAGAATAATGAACTAAAAAAGTTAAATATAGATAAGAACTATATTATACATTTAAAAAATGGAAAACCAATCGATACCATATGACTTTAGCTAGCTTTTACATATATAAAGACTCAAATTGGAGATTCCTCAAGTTTGGGAGATTAGGAATTCTCTCAAAAGTATTAGGCCATCTCCAACCTTTACCATATTTTTTGTCCGCAAAATGGGGATTTCTCCATTTTGAGGACAACTTACTCCAACCATTCCCCCATTTTTTTCCCCAAACTTTTTTATATTCTTCTAACTCTTCTATATTATATTATTATCTTTTATTTTAATTTTAGTTTTAAATTTCAATTAAACAACTTTCATCTTTATCTTTATTAATTTGTTATTTCCATAATTAAAACAACTTCATAAAATTTTAAATAATATAATTTGTAAGAAATTATTATAGATTAACTAATAATTCAAATAAAATATTAATATGCACGAAAATTAATTTTACATTGAGAATGAAAATTAATTTTACAAAAATATGACAAAAATTAATTTATCAAAATTATACACTAAAGTTAAGATATATTATTAATATTATAAAAATATTACATAAATATAATTAGGTGTATATAAAGAGATAAAATAAAAAATTAAATAATAAAATAATAAAAAGAATAATGAATAGTAATGGGGGGGGGGGGGGATGAATAGTGTACCCCATATTTGAGGAATATTATTCATCCCCCATTTTGGGGACAAGGTTGGAGATGCTCTTAAAAATCCATGGATAATATCGTTACCTGTGTTATTTGTATTAAATATGGGTTGGTTGGATAGTTTATTTATTTTTGGCCGAATGTCACAAATAGCCACTAAAAGCAGCTGCTTTTATTTTAAAGTCATTGTTTTCAATGTATTTAGTCTTTAGCCACTCCTTTAAAAAAATTTATACCTGGCTAGACGAAAATATCTTTATGCTATAAGTTATACCTACACTATCAACACAAGCAGCAGTTACACAGAAATAGTAGGAGCAGCAGCAGCACGCAGAAGCGGCGATCAACACAGGACAAACCAGCATTTCTCTTCCATTTTCAAAAACTCGGCATTTTAATCCAAAAAAAATGACATAGATAAACAGTAAGTCGTAATTTCATGTGTTTCTATCGATTTTTATTTCGGTATTGTTATACTTTTTCGATCTGTATTGATTTGATTATATAGTAGATAAGAATTTGATTATTTTTTTTTTGAATTTCTTGATTGATAAAATTAAGAACATCGCCTCTGATGATAATTCTGTATTACGAACATAGTATCTTCATTTTGGAAATTGAATTCAAAATTTAAGAACACAATCTCGTTAACTTTGATTCCACTGGCCTCGTTTTGCAAATTGAATTAAAAAACTTAAGGACATAATGTCCTTCACTTTGTTGTTGTTCTTCTGTATACGAAGTCCTAAAGCTTCAGTTTCAAATTGAAAATGTTAATGACAGGAAGTCCTTAATTTTGGAATACAGATTGAAAAGTTAAGGACAGGCAGTCCTTAAGTTTTGACATGAAGGCTAAAAAGTTTAGGACTGGCAGTCCTTAACTTTTAATTCCATGTTTAAATGTTATGGACATGCAGTCCTTAACTTATAATTATATGTTTAAATGTTAAGGACAGGCAGTACTTAGCTTTTAATTCCATGTTGAAATATTAAGGACAGACAGTCCTAAAGTTTTAATTTCTGGTTCAAAAGTTAAGGACTGAGAATCCTTAAATTTTAATTCCATATTTAAATGTTAAGGATAGACAGTCCTTAGCTTTTAATTCCATGTTAAAATGTTAAGTACATACAGTCCTTAAGTTTTAATTTCTGGTTCAATAGTTAAGGACTGGCAGTCCTTGACTTTTAATTCCATGTTTAAATGTTAAAGACAGGCAGTCCTTAACTTTTAATTCCTTGTTTAAATGTTAAGAACATGCAATCCTTAGCTTTTAATTCCATGTTGAAACGTTAAAGACAAGCAGTCCTTAGGGTTTAATTTCTTGTTCAAAAGTTAAGGACTGGCAGTCCTTAACTTTTAATTCCATGTTTAAATGTTATGGACTGGCAGTCCTTAACTTTTAATTCAATGTTTAAATGTTAAGGACAGGCAGTCATTAGCATTTAATTCCAAGTTAAAATGTTAAGGACAGCCAGTCCTTACCTTGTTCTTGCACTTACAGTACACATGTTCTTAATTATACAAGGATTTCTTTATAACGTATGTCCTCTGTTTCCCATTCTCTTCATTTGCAGGATGGAAACACTATGCATTACAGTTACTTTTAATGGTAGATGGACTGAAGACTATAAATATCTTGATCATAAAATAAAGATTTTTCTAGCACTTGAGCCAGTTCGGTTTGATGATTTCATTAAATAGATCTTTGAGCTTATTGAATTGGATAGAGAAAAGTTTGAAGCAGTGATATGGTTTGTTATTAACCTTGGAACAAGCAAAAACATGCTTGTATCCAAATATTTAGATCATCACACATGTATAAAGTTGCTAAAAACTCATTCACTCTTCAAGGGCTGTCATTTCATAGTTGATATTTTGGAAAGAATCTTTGCATCAACAAGTAATGAACATGTCAATAGAGAAACTCAACATGACAATCAAGACCAATGCTAACAGATAATTGAAATAGATATGGTTGAAGCTCAACCATTAAAGGAAGAGGTGTTTCAAACATTTGATTCTATTCAAGCCGAAGGAAGCATTATAGAGATTGGTAACAAACAAGCTTTGGGTATTCAAGTCTTAGAGAGTGCACCGGTAATCGAAGAAGTTGTTGAAAAGATCTGTACTCAAATAACTAGACAAAGATCAAATTTGAAACAAAAAGAATCCGAACTACGATATTAAGAGAAAATTCTTCATTGGATGAAATAAAAGTCGGATCAGTATTTGACAAGAAGAAGAGTATAATTAACTATTATTTTCAATATAGCAATCAAATGACATTTTGAATTCAAGGTTGTTATATCAAGCTCAACAAGATATTCGTTGACATGCAATGATGATAGGTGTTGTTGGTGTATGCGTGCTTTCAGAGTTAAAGAGTCAACATTGTTCAAGTTAGTAAAGATTGAGAAAAAGTATAACTGCTCTATTAACACTAGGAAAACATATCAAAGGCATGCTACTTCAAAGTTGATTAGTGGTTACATTATCAACAATCTTCGGGACGCAAGACTTGAAGTTACACTAGCTTTTGTCATGGCAGAGATGCAAAAATTGCATGGACTAGGCATTGGATATCACAAGGCATGGCGTACTATTCAAAATATTTCTGCTTTAATAAGAGGGAGTCCGGAAGATAATTATGAATTATTTTCTTCATACTTGTATATGATGACAAGTAAAAACCTGGGAACTTATAGTAACATAAAGATAGAAGACAACAACAAGTAAACAATTTAGGACATGTTGTCTTTAACCTTGTTAACTTTTGAGTTGTAACCAAAAGTTGAGGACTTGCTATCCTTAAGTTTTTAACTTATAGTTCAAAGTTAAGGACTTCCGGTCCTTATTTTTTGAACTTTGAAATAAAAGTTAAGGACATAATGTCCTTAACGTATAACTTTTAAATGTAAGTTAAGGACTGACTATCCTAAACTTTAGGTATTTTAACCTTGTTTTTTTATTGTAGTTTCAGGTTTCTTTATATGTTTCATGCATATGGATCATCAATAGCTGGTTGGAATCATTGTAGACTAGTGATTGTTGTTGATGAAACCTTTTTGAAGTCAAAATATTGAGGTGTTTTAATGATTTCAGTTTCAAAAGATGAAAATAACCAAAATTTTCCATTAGCCTTTGGAATAGCAGAATCTAACAACAACAATTCCTATGAGTGCTACTTTATTAGCTTCGCAATGCAATTGGGAGCCGTGAGGATTTAATTTTTTTATCTGACAGGCATCAAGTTATTGCAAATGGAATTGCAAAGGTATATCTTGAAATCCATCATGGAATTTGCGTCTATCATTTGGAGCAGAATCTAAAGTGAAGAAAAGTGAAAAGTGAGGTCATAAAACTTTTCGAAAGTGTTGCAAGAGTATACAGGCACAAAGAATTTGACCTATACATAAGAAGACCTATGACTACTTAATGGAAGAACCGCCGGAATGATGGGCACGTTCTTGTAGTCCACGACGAAGATATGACATGCTCCAACAAACATAGTTGAGTCGATGAATTCCGTCCTATTAGAAGCAAGGGAAATTCCTATATTAAGAATGATGGATTTCATTGAAGTAAGCTACAAAGTTGGTTTTATGAAGAAAAAAAAACAGAAGGAACATTTTATGATATTTCTTGTTGGGTAGAGGAGGAATTGAAGAAAAGAATAGATTTAACATTTACTTTGAATATATGTATTATGTTCTATGTTTATATTATGATTTTAACATTATTTACCATAATGTACTCACTTATAATTTTCCTACATTGAAGATCTTCACTGTTGATTCATGGCATTCTAGAGTTGAAAAAGAAGTAATAACTTTCTTGGTGGACTTAAACACAAGAACATGTGATTGTTTTCAGTTTCAATTTGATGAATTACCCTGCATATATGCAATTGCGGCTATTGAGAAGAGAATCATCGAGAAGTCCGAGTTTTGTTCGCACTGGTACTTAAAGGAATCTTGGCTGAAAACATATGAAAGACAAATACATCTTGTAGGACATACTGATTCTTGTACCAGAGAGTGTTAAGTTACAAATTGTTAAACCTCCAGATTTTAAAGTGCCACCAGGTAGAAGGCAAAAGAAAAGGCATATTCCTACTACTGAGCCATCAAAAATAACATTCAAATGTGGTCGTTGCAGAAGAATTGGTCATAATAGAACAACTTGTATATATTCTCCGACACTCCATCCATTTTCAAGAAAGCATAGAGAAAAGTAGATATATCCACTTATGTTTATCGACTCATTTATCTTTTTGTATTCATTATTATTCTAATTTGAGCGAATGTCTGGATTTTCAATATTTCTATCTTGTTCCCTTATTTTAAGTTGTTTTGAGTTCAACAATTAAAAGTTACTAACATAAGTCAGTAATGTCACGACCCAAATTTCCCACCATCAGGAGTCGTGATGGCGCCTGCTAATAGGAGCTAGGCAAGATAACTCTTACTTATATTTCTATTTTTTTAACAATATTTAATTAAAGATATTATCAACAATATTAAATTTCTGCAGAATAATTAAATTTAGCAGAAAACTTAATAAATGTTACTAGATGCAATACTGAAATCCCGACATAAACACTACCCAAGAACTGGTATCACTATGCTCACGAACTTCTAAGAATACTAAACACAACCGTTTGAAAAAAATATAAAACTATTTGTCCCGAATACATGAAATAACAGACTGAAAATAAAGATAGAAGAGACGCCGGGTCCTGCGGAGGCCTGCAAGGCTACCTCGGTGTCTCGATGATCAGAATGCAAACACCTGCACTACTGTTACTGCTGCTTCTCGTAACCTATATCTGCGCAAAAAAGAGCGCAGAGTGTAGAATTAGCTCAACCGACCCCATGTGTTGGTAAGTATCCGGCCTATCCCGGCGAAGTAGTGACAATACTAGGACCGGACACTCACATAAACCTATACAGTTCAAAAAATATATATACAACAAAATCACAGAAAAATCATTTAATATTTGGGAAGGGAAAACATGCTCTAGAGTAGCAACAAAATATAATAACAGGTGTAGAATAAATGAACTTCAATTAAGGAGAATGGGTAAATCAAAATCTGCACAGCACAAACAATCGTGCTTTACTCTCGTCCTCGCCAATACAGTCAAATAAAGTGCACGGTATCAACCGTTGTGCTTTTCCTCAGTTACTTTCATATCAAGGCTCGGAAAGACCCGTCATGCTTAATTATTCAAAAATATGGCACGTAAAGACCTGTCGTGCATAATCACTCTTCCTCGCCAAATCAATAATCAAAACCAATCAGGGCGAGGGAAATACATAGATAGTATTAATGTTTTGACAGGGGAGAATACAATAATAACAGTTTACACATCCCAGCAAGGGAATAATTATATCTCCTTTTTTTTTTCATTCACTTCTTTCTCAATTATCAAGTTATTGTTCGAGCCAACGCTCTGGGAATTTAAAATTCACAATTTCCTCTTCACACTTATCACATTATCTAGAAATCAACAATTTGGTGTGGAAGATTTACATCAATATCAAATAATTACGAGTAAAGACTCACGTTCGTACTAGACCCCCAACGTATAGATACTTGTCATCATACCTATATGTCGAACTCCACAGATAGCAATCAAATAGACTCAACTCATATTCCCTCAAGCTAGGATAGATCACACACTTACCTCGAATGTGTAAGGCCAACTCAATCCTTAAGCAATGCCTTTTCCTTTCGAATTTGGCTCCAATTCAATCGTATCTATACACAGTAATATCATCAACAATACTTCACAAACTAATACAAATGGATAAATATATTTTCTACAACATTCTGCCTGAAATAGTGAAAATAGACCCCGGACCCACGTGGTCAAAAGACGAGGTTCGAACTATTTTCCAATAACCCATTCACTCAAGAGTTCAACCATACCAAAATCATTTCGGCCCTCGAATACTCAAATCTATTCGAGAGGGTTTCTAAGTTTTTTCACGCTAAATTTATGTATTTAATGCTAAAACTAGTAGTAGATTCGAGTAATCTAACCAAAATTAAGTTAGGCACACTTACCCCGTTGTTTTCACCGAAAATCTCCCGAAAATTGTCTCTCCCCCAGCTCCAATTTGGTGAAAATGGGAAATGGGATGAATCCCATTTTTAGAAAATAAGAATCTGTCCAGAAAATGTCGGGGGCACTGTTCACGCATTCAGGGGGCACTGTTCATGGGGGTACTGTTCATACGTACTGTTCATGGGGTTACTATTTCTGCAATTTTTAGAATTCTTTTCTTAAGTCCGAATCACTCCGAGGCACCTCTGAAACACTCCCGAGCCCTTGGGGCTCCAAACCAAATATGCACACTGACTCAAAAACACCATACGAACTTGTTCGAGCGATCAAATCACCAAAATTAATGATTTGAGCCTTAAATCCAAGTAAGTTTTCAAATTTCATAAACTTCCAAATTTTCCAATTTAAGGTCGAAACACGTCAAACGATGTCCATTTTCAATCAAACTTCACAGGAAGCGCTTAACTAATATATGTGACATGTACCGGGTGTCGGAACCAAAATACAAGCCCGATACCATTACTTTTTGATCAAATTTCATTTTCATTTTCCTTAAACATTTTCAGAAAATAATTTCATCGAAAAATTCTTTTCTCGGGCCTGGGACCTTGGAATTCGATTCCGGGCATACGCCCAAGTCCCATATTTTTTCTACGGACCTTCCGAGACCGTCAAATCATGGGTTCAGGTCCTTTTACCAAAAGAGTTGACCAAAATCAACTTTATCAATATTAATATCAAAATTCTTTAAAGTTTTCACATAATTCATATATATCAACATACACAATTTTTGGCTTCGCGTCCAGACTGCGGACGCAAATCGAGGCAACTAGTGGTTAGGTTTTCAAGGCCTCGGAATCCTGAAATGACTAATAAAACAAGTGATGACCCTTTGGGTCGTCACACTCGTCACCTCTAAAACAATCGTTCGTCCTCGAACGGACAAAAGAAAGAAGTACCTGAGTCAGGGAATAGATGAGGATTACGTCTCTACATGTCAGACTCAGACTCCCAGGTCGATACCTCAGGAGGCTGACCTCTCCATTGAACACGCACAGAAGGAAAACTCTTCGACCTCAACTGTTGAACCTGCCGGTCTAATATAGCTACAGGTTCCTCCTCATAAGACATATCTTTGTCCAATTGGACAGTGCTGAAATCTAACACATGCGATGGATCGCCGTGATATTTTTAGAGCATGGATAGATGAAACACTGGATGCACGACTAGAAAATTAGGTGGCAAAGAAAGCTTATAAGCCACCTTTCCCACACAATCAAGGATATCGAATGGGCCAATAAACCTAGGGCTAAGCTTGCCCTTCTTACCAAATCTCATTACGCTCTTCATAGGCGATACACAGATCAATACGCGCTCACCCATAATGAAAGCTAAATCTCTAACCTTGCAATCTGCATATCTCTTCTGCCTGGATTGAGCTGTACGAAGCCTATCCTGAGTAATCTTGACCTTATCTAAGGCCTCCTGAACTATATCTGTACCCAAAAATCGATCCTTTCTCGACTCAAGCCATCCAAGCGTAGATCGACACCGTCTACCATACAAAGCTTCGTAAGGGGCCATCTAAATACTCGATTGATAGTTGTTATTTTAAGCAAACTCTGCCAAAGAGAGGAACTGATCCCACGAACCTCACAAATCAATAACACAGGCTCGGAGCATATTCTCCAATATCTGAATAGTCCTCTCGTACTGACCGTCCGTCTGGGATGAAATGATGTACTCAGCTGAAACTAGGTGCCCAACTCTTTCTGAAACACCTTCCAGAAGTGCGAGGTAAACTTCGGACGTCGATCCGATATGATAGATATGGCACCCCATGAAGGCAAACAATCTCCCTGATATAAATTCCCGCTAGCCTCTCGGACGAGTAGGTGGTGGAAACAGGAATAAAATGTGCTGACTTGGTCAGCCTATCAACAATAACCCAAACCACATCACACTTCTTCCGAGTCATCGGAAGGCCAGTAACAAAGTCCATAGTGATCCGCTCCCACTTCCACTTGGGAAGCTCAATTTTCTAAAATAAACCACCAGGCCTCTCATGCTCATACTTAACCTATTGACAATTCAAACATCGCGCTACATATGCCTCAATATCCTTTTTCATTCTGCGCCACCAATAATGTTGCCGCAAATCCTGATACATCTTGTTGCGCCTGGATGAATAGAATATCGGGAAGTGTGAGCTTCTTATTGAATCAATTCTCGAATCCCATCAACATCTGGCACACAAATTTGCCCTTGCAATCTCAGAATTACATCAGCATCTAAGGTGACCCGCTTGGTACCTCCTCGCTGAACGTGTATTTAAGGATACATAAATGGCGATCATCAAACTGTCTATCGCGAATACGCTCAAATAATAAAGAGAGAGAGCAACCGTTCAAGCTAGCACTCGACTAGGCTAAAAAATACCCAATCTCACAAAGCGATTGGCTAAGGCCTGACCATCTATAGTAAGCATCCTCTGACTGACCGGAATATAAGCAGCCCATACTAGCCGACTTCCTGCTCAAAGCATCGACCACCACATTTGCTTTTCCCGGGTGATATAAAATGGTGATGTCATAATCTTTCAACAATTCCAACCATCTTCTCTGCCTAAAATTCAACTCTTTCTGTTTAAACAGGTACTGAAGGCTCTTGTGATCAATGAATACTTCACATGCCAGGCCATACAAATAATGCCTCCAAATCTTCAATGCGTGAACAATCGCCGGCAACTCCAAGTCATGAACTGGATAGTTATTTTCATGAATTTTCAACTCCCTCAAAGCATAGGCAATAACCTTGTTATCCTGCATCAATACTGCACCAAGCCCAATACGAAAAGAATCACAATAAATAGTATAAGGTCCCGAACCGGTGGGCAAAACCAACACCAGTGTTGTGGTTAAGGCTGCCTTGAGCTGCTGAAAGCTCGCCTCACATTCATCTTACCATACAAACTAGACACCCTTCTCGGTCAATCTGGTCATCGGGCTTGTAATAGATAAAAAACCCTCCACAAACCGCTGATAATAACCCGCTAATCCCAAGAAACTCCGGATCCCTGTGGATGATGCCGGTCTAGGCCAGTTCTTGATTGCCTCAATCTTTCTTAGATCAACCTAAATACCTTCTGTCGTCACAACATGACCCAGGAATGCAACTGAACTTAGCCAAAATGCACATTTTGAAAATTTTGCATATAGCTGACTATTCTTCAGTCTGAAAAGCCACTCTGAGATGATGTGCATGCTCCTCCTGGCTACGAATGTATATGAGTATTTCATCAATGAAGACGATCATGAACAAGTCCAGATAAGGCCTGAACACTCTGCTCATCAATTCCATAAAAGTTTCTAGGGCATTTTCCAGCCCAAAAGACATGACCAGGAACTCATAATGTAACTTATCTCAATATTCCAAATTCTCCTAGCAATTCTTAAGAATTTTGGCAGAGTCTCCCTTGTAATTGGGCCTATCCACCAGTCAGAGTGATACCCAAAACAACTCCTAGCAATCTTTCCACAACCTGACAATGCACCATAAAGTACATATCAATAATGTTAACCTCCGCGTTACGAGCAAGACATTATCACGAATATATCTGGACATGAAACATATCATATGTATGCCTTAACCATGTCTCTTGCCATAGGAGTTGTTCATAAATTACAACATTGCGAATTAACCTTCTGTTAACAATTATCTTATACCAAAACTCCACTTTTCTCATAATGGGGCATGGAGACCTCATGATTACTTTCCCGAATTAACGAGTCACATTTATCCTCACCTGGGTGCTCCTTTCAAAGGCTAAAACTCAATGGTTACAAAAGAGAAATTATACAAGAATTATCAACTAAATATAACAGCCACGACTCTCATTTCAATTATAGTACTCGATTTTTATTTTCATAAAAAGGGGAATTTTAAACACATATAATTTTTACCACCAGGACCTTGTCCTTCTATAAAATCCACCACGTTGTAGCTCGATTTAAAAATTTTCATATTATATAAAAATTTGAGGATCGCATCCTCAACTCTGAATCGCAAGTACTTGCACATTGTACCAACTAAAATTTTTCATTTCCTTTCTTTCTTCTTATTAATAATTGTCAGTCAAAGAAAATCACGACATAAAATGAACCCTCATACCGATAGGGCATATAATTAACAATTAAAATTAATTATTACAGTAATTACATCAAATCCCATTGTAGTAAGTAATATAAAGTCACTTTTAGCCTCATAAACATTCTTAGTGACCAACACATAATAAAAGGGATAGCTATCTCCATATAATAGCCCAACGTGAGTATTCACATAAGTAGATTTAATGATTACAAAGCTCACTCATGAGTGGGGCATAATAAGAGTAATCACCTCAATTTTTCAAAACCAAATCAAATTAAGGGGAAGAAGAAAAAAATCCTTTTTTATAACCATCGGAATTGTACATGTGATGACACCATA
Organism: Nicotiana benthamiana; assembly: GCA_034376525.1. NCBI lineage: Eukaryota > Viridiplantae > Streptophyta > Magnoliopsida > Solanales > Solanaceae > Nicotiana > Nicotiana benthamiana. Next base: position 41,945,699 of record CM067336.1, read on the forward strand.
TGGTGTAGTGACCTCAGCCATACCATAGAAATCATATCAACAGCTGGTTCTCCACCTCTAGCATCCTGACCTCTACCTCTGGTTGGTCATGTAAGATAAGTATTGAGCTACAATGGAGCACATAGCCTGAGTGTTTTCCTAAATTATATTTCTCCAAACTACCACATTCACAACAATTTCTTTGAGGCTCAGCTAACTTGTTGAACATGATGACATATTCGGATACTGCCATAGTGACCTGGCACAACCGTTCAGATCACATATATCACATATTGTAGAGAATTCGGGAGGTAACCTCCTTCAAAAAATTTCTCAAAATAGAGTTGAGTAGGTAGTGTTGCATTGGCCAGTCCGTCCTCTTCGTAGCTGTCACAAACACCGGCGACCAAATTCCCCTTTTGCTATGCTGGCTTGACATTGTTGAACTACCCGATTTATTCATATACTCTTCATTATTCTTTGGGGGCGATTCTTACCCCCTACAAGGTACCAAACCTTAAATATGTATAAATTATTTGGGGGACCTTTCCGTGCCATATATATACATTTCAAGCCAAAACTGACATAACACATGGCCATACGGTCCATTCACTAATAGTGGAATTCCTCATTTGGAGCTAAGTCAAAGTCACAACATCCGATAATCCACAATATTAGTCCTTCACAACTCAAATAAATCAACCAAACGTCAAGGTCCATTGAACCCTTGCATGATTCATTAGGTGATCTCTTGATACGTCAATATTTTCCGTTGGAACCACAATTGGTTTGGCAATTACGTTATCGTTTCACTACTTCTCTTTGACATCCGAAGCACAATAAAACCAACCCCTTACTTTTAACTATTTCACGTTCTGCAATACCTCATAGCAGCGGTAAAGAAAAATCCCGTGGGTTCTCAAAAGATGCACCGCTGAAGGTGGTAGCGAAGAGTTTGGTGAAACCTATCCGACCTCTGCCAAACTTCTGAAGGAGTAGTTGATCTATCGCCGGCCTGTGCCATTGTTCGGCTGAAGAAGCAGTACGTTACTTCACCATTTGTGGGAAAACAAGAGTAGAAATTCAATAGATTTGAGAAATAGAACCGAATGACAAAAGCGAATGAAGGTGAAATTTTTCCTAACTCTGTAGGCTCGGGGGGATAAATACATACATGTCTGTACCGATCCCTCAAACTCTACTAAGGTTGTTCGTGAGTTATGAAACCTATGTAACCTAGTTCTCTGATACTAACTTGTCACGACCAGAATTTCCCACCATCGGGAATCGTGATGGCGCCTACTAATAAGAGCTAAGCAAGCTAATTTTACTTATATTTCCATTTTTTAACAATACTTATTTAAAGCTATTTTCAACAATATTAAAATTTTATCGGAATAATTAAATATAACAGAAAACTTAGTAAATGTTACCAGATGCAATACTGAAATCCCGACACAAACACTACCCAAGAACTGATGTCACAATGCTCACGAACTTCTATGAACACTAAACACAACTATTTGAAAGAAATATAAAACTGTTTGTCCCAAATACGTGAGATAACAGACTGAAAATAAAGATAGAAGAGACATCGGGTCCTGCGGATGTCGGCAAGGCTACCTCGGTGTCTCGATGATCAAAATGTTAACACCCGCACTACTGCTACTACTGCTGCCCGTAACCTGTATCTACACAAAAAGAGTGCAGAGTGTAGAATCAGCACAATCGACCCCATGTGCTGGTAAGTGTCCGACCTATCCCGGCGAAGTAGTGACAAGCCTAAGACCAGACACTCACATAAACCTGTACAATTCAAAATATATATATACAACAAAATCACAGGAAATAACATTTAATATTTGGGAAGGGAAAACATGCTCTGGAGTAGCAACAAAATATAATAACAGGTGTAGAATAAATGAACTTCAATTAAGGAGAACGGGTAAATCAAAATCTGCATGGCACCAACCATCGTGCTTTTAGTCTCGTCCTCACCAATACAGTCAAATAAAGTGCACGGTATGAACCGTCGTGCTTTTCACACATACTTTCATATCAAGGCACGGAAAGACCCCTTGTGCTTAAATATTCAAAACATGGCACGAAAGACTCGTCGTGCATAATCATTCTTCCTTGCCAAATCAATAATCACAACCAATCAGGGCGAGGGAAATAAATAGATAGTATTAAATCTTTTGACATGTGAGAATACAATAATAACAGTTTACACTTCCCAGCACGGGAATAATTATATCTCCTTTTTTTTTCTTTTATTCACTTCTTTCTCAATTATCAAGTCATCATTTGAGCCAACACTCCGGGGAATTTAAAATTCACAATTTCCTCTTCACACTTATCACACTATCTAGAAATTAACAATTTGGTGTGGAAGATTTACATCAATATCAAATATTCACGAGTAAAGACCCACGGTCGTACTAGACCCCCAACGTATAGATACTTGTAACCATACCTATATGTCACACTTCGCACATGCAATTAACAAATAGACTCAACTCATATTCCCTTAAGATAGTATAGATCAAACACTTAACTCGAAGTTTCAAGGCCAACTCAATCCTTACGCAATGCCCTTTCCTTTCGAATTTGGCTCCAATTTAATCGTATCTATACACAATTGATTTAATATCATCAATAATACTTCACAAACTAATCCCAATGGCTAAATATATTTTGTACAACATTCTGCCCGGAATGGTGAACATCGACCCTGGGCCCAAAATACGAGGTTCAGACCATTTTCCGATAACACATTCACTCAGGAGTTCAACCATACCAAAATCATTAAATTTCGATAACGTTTCGGCCCTTAAATCCTCAAATCTATTCGAGAGGGTTTGTAAGTTTTTTCCCGCTAAATTGATGGATTTAATGCTAAAACTAGTAGTAGATTCGGGTAATCTAACCAAAATTAAGTTAAGCATACTTACCCCATTGTTTTCTCCAAAAATCTCCCGAAAATCGCCTCTCCCCGAGCTCCAATTTGGTGAAAATGGAAAATGGGGTGACTCCCATTTTCAGAAAATAAGAATCTGTGCAGAAAATGTCGGGGCCAGCAGCATTGTTCACGCGTTCGGGGGTACTGTTCATGGGTATTGTTCATGGGGTATTGTTCATCCGTACTGTTCATGGGGGTACTATTTCTACAATTTTCAGAATTTTTTTCCTAAGTCCGAATCACTCCGAGGCACATCCATAACACTCCCGAACCCTCAGGGCTCCAAACAAAAAACATTATACAAACTTGATCGAGCGATCAAATCACCAAAATAATATCAAAATCAACGATTTGAGCCTTAAATCCAAGAAATCTTTCAAATTTCATAAACTTCATAATTTTCTAATTTAAGGCCAAAACATGTCAAATGACACCCGTTTTTAATCAAACTTCACAGGAAGCGCTTAACCAACATAAATGACCTGTACTGGGTGTCGGAATCAAAATACGAGCTCGATACCATTACCTTTTGATCAAATTTTATTCTCATTTTCCTTAATCATTTTTAGAAAACAATTTCATGGAAAAATTCTTTTCGGGCCTGGGACCTCGGAATTCGATTCCGGGCATACGCCCAAGTCCCATATTTTTTCACAGACCTTCCAAGACTGTCAAATTATGGATCCGGGTCCGTTTAGCAAAAATGTTGACCAGTGTCAACTTTATCAATATTAATATCAAAATTCTTCAAAGTTTTCACATAACTCATATATATACACATAAATGTTTTCTGGCTTCGCGCCCGGACTGCAAACGCAAATCGAGGCAACTAATAGTAAGGTTTTCAAGGCCTCAGAAGTTCAAAATGACTAATAAAAAAAGTGATGACCCTTTGGGTCGTCACAAGTAAGTTCAACTTCCAATTTCAAAACTTAAGGACTGTATGTCCTTAACTTTGAATTTCAAGTTCAAAAGTTAAGACATGGGGTCTTTAAGTTATAGTCCCATGTTTAAAACATAAGGACTGTTTGTCCTTAACATTGAATTTCAAGTTTAAAATTTAAGGTCCTTAAGTTATAGTCCCACGTTTTAAACTTAAGAACTGTATGTCCTTAACTTTGAATTTCAAGTTCAAAAGTTAAGGACATGAGGTCTTTAAGTTACGGTCCCATGTTAAAAACTTAAGGACTGTATGTCCTTAACTTTGAATTTCAAGTTCAAATGCTAAGAATATGAGATCCTTAAGTTATATTCCCATGTTCATAACTTAAGGAGTATCTGTCCTTTACTTTGAATTTCAAGTTCAAAAGTTAAGGACCTGAGATCCTTTACATATACTTCCATGTTTAAAAACTTACAGACTGTTTGTCCTTAACTACACGAGTCCTTAAGTTTGAAATACAAGTTCAAAAGCTAAGGACATTCAGTCCTTAACTTTGTGTTTCAAGCTCAAAAGTTAATGACATTTGGTCCTTAACTTTGAATTTGAAGTTCACTTACACTTAGTCATGAACTAATACTAACAAAATCAATTGACAAATCAAGACTTGAGAGAAATAATGAAATAAATAACAAGATGCATTGATATAACATCTGAAATTGTAATTTTGCATAGCTGTTACAAAAACTAAGCTATGCCGACAAAATATAAGTGCCTTTTCACAAATTTACAGAATATTTCAGTAGTATCCTAAACTGGCAGAATTCAGATGTAGCCTTTACAACAATTTTATACAAAAGAACACCACAATTTCTTTACAACTCCTTGGGACAGAAAGTTTCATTTTCACTCTCATAATCATCACCAACATTTTCTGGTGGAGTATCATAACCATAATTTCTTTTCCATTCACCATGTGCCCAAAAATTTGCATCAAGTTCTTTTCGAAAGTCTTTTATGTATTCGGGTTGGAATTGTTGCACGTTCTTTCCAATCATTGGCAACTCAACAAATTTGATCAGGAATGCACCACTATCAGTCCTAAGAGAAATGTAAGATATGCAGTAAGTTAAATAATAAATCTTAAGTACATATAAATAATATAACAAATAAAAACATGTACTATCTAGTTTGGTGTGGTGATCTTTGCCACTGTGTATCAAATTTGTTGAAGATATTCCCAAAAGACTTGTGATGTTTGTCAAACTGTGAAAACTTTTGCAAGTGGGGAATCGTGCGTGCATATATTTCCATAGGTTCATTCCAGCCTCATATGGCTCACTGTATATGGAATCGTATACATCAATCTTTTTTTTTCATTCAAGTCCAATACTCCCAACAAAAAGTGTGTCACAACTTTATCATCTTCTGAAGGAAGGCGATATGAAAAAACAATTTTGACAACCTCAGTCCAAGCAACTCTACATCTACGGCTGTCCCCCCGCACATATGGTGTCAAAAACAACTGATCATTACCAGCACACCAAAACTCATCACTAATATCTTCACTAAAATCTTTATACACAAGTGTCATATAGTTATCAAAAGGAACATTAGTAGTTGTGCATCTAAAAGGATGATCGCGAGGGTGGTAGCATTCCTTTTTCCTCAGATAATATAGGGCAATGTCAATATACTTCATAAAAAAGCCAAAAATAAAACAAATGCATCAGACAAAGAATAATTAAAAATAATAAATTAAGAATAGAAAAAATAAATGCCTTGTGAATTATCTAACCTTATTATCAAGAACAAATTTGCTATTTGAAAGCTCAAGCAAAAATATTTTGCTACTGATATTTTGATGATACAATTTATATGAATTTTTCCGCACACTATTATCACCAGCATATAAATCAATTTGTCCCCTGAAAATTTTGAAAATATCAAGTTAGAATTTAATCTTGCGCTTAGCCTTTCATGTTGAAAAATTAACGACAGGAAGTCCTTAAATTTGATTTAGAAGTTCAAAAGCTAAGGACACTTGGTCCTTAACTTATAGGTTCAAGTTTAAAACTTAAGGACTGTATGTCCTTAAGTTTGAATTCAAAATTCAAAAGCTAAGGACAAGCAGTCCTTACGTTTGAGTATCAAGTTCAAAAACTAAGGACAGTTGGTCCTTAACTCATAGATTCAAGTTTAGAACTTAAGGACTGTCTCTCCTTAACTTTGAATTCCAAGTTCAAAACTTAAGGATAGGCAGTCATTAAGTTTTAAAACTTGAATCAATAAGTTAAGGACAGTTAGTCCTAAAATTATTCTTACAGTCACAGAAGCTAAGGATGTAGGGAAACACATTAAGAGGCTTACTCTTTTTTGTGACCTCTCCTTTTCTCCTTGCCCAACGACACGATGAATTCTTCATTAATTTTTCATCTTTTGTGAGATAATGAAAAATTAACCAACGAGTATATGTTGATTTTATCCAACCTGAGCTCTTCGGAGTATTTTGATTTTCTGCCTTGGAACTTATTGTTTTTCTTTCCTTATCAATAGGAGATTTCAACTGCCAGCTTAGCTTCTTGTTCCTTTTACCTCGCCCGAGTTCTTCTTAAGCATTTCCTTCAACCTCCATAGTTAAAGCCGCATCAATGTCTATTTGTGTACTTGGAGGAGTAGGAGTAAGAAGAGAAAATGACAGACCATCATAACCAATATTGTCTCTCTTTCTTATCCTCGGACATTGGTTAAGAGCGTCATGATTTGTGTCCTCTTTCTTGTACTATGCTGGTGACACTATATATATATATATATATATATATATATATATATATATATTAGTTTGTTGCAACTTGTCAAATGAAAAGATAAAATTTCAATTGTGAATATAATATATACGACAGAATCAGTGCGCATCTTCTCCACACTACCTTCTTGTGTTTTTTCAAGAGACAATTCAGCTACAATATTGCGTGCATCATTTTCTTTTTCTTCCAATAGAACATTTTCTTTATCTTGCAGTTGTTCACCACGTTCTTTAGTTGCTTTTTCATAAGATTCTGCCAAAATATTTACAAGAGATAACATGTTAATAATCTTTTATTAAAACAAACATATATAAAATTAATAAAGGCACTGTCTAACCATTTGCTATATTCAAGATCATCCCGACTATATTGTCATCTTCACATGTTGCATCTATAGATTTGGAACCAATCTCACTTCTGTCTATGTCTTGAGATTGTAGTCCAGTTTCATCTCGATACTGCACTCTTGCTTCTTCCCTTACTGCTTCAAAAGATTCTGTGATATTTGCAACTAATACCCATTCTAATAATTCCCTAATACTAAGATACAATATATAATGAAAATTTTATCTAACCTTGATTTGCACAAGTTTGAACTCGAAATTTTTCTTTGTATGACAGAGGTGTAGAGAGATCATATGTTCCTTTTAAGCATTTGCATACAATCTCGCTGACACTTGTTCCCAATGGACTTGTTAAATCCTCCTGAGATTGCAATCCACATGTACAAATTTTTTCTGGCACTCCTTTCTCTTGTTGATTCTCCTGGTCTTGACATTCTTGTCAGGCCCAAACCTGGTCGTGATGGCGCCCAACCATAAAGCTAGGGAAGCCTGACCAACAATCACTCTCAATTTAACAATAAGTCTCAAAACCGAAAATTTAAGGAGAAACGGTAATACTTTAGAGTAATAATCCACTACTATTAATAAAATAATATAGAGATATACGAAAAAAACCAATAAACACTCCCATAAAATCTGGGGTCATGAGTCTAGAATCTCTAAAAATGGGATAATAATATCTGAATGAAAGTATATAAGTTTGGAAATGTATATCATAAAAAAATTGAAATAGGAAGAGTATCTAGGTCCTGCAAATATCAAGCAGCTACCTCAACAACTCTGATAAATCTCTAGAGAGAACAACTGATCAGCTAAGCCTCTGGTGCACCTGAATCTGTACACAAGGTACAGGGAGTAGGGGTGAGTATTACCGACTCATTCAGTAATAAGCATATAAAATGTCCGAAGATAATAAATCCACGAAATTCCACAAAGTAAAGCTAAAACTAACAGTCTGACACCTTAACTACAAACTAACAGCAAAGCAATATCAACTATATCAGTCAAGTATAATGCAAAGATGCAATGCAATGCACATGAACCCGCTGCAGCGTACAGCCCGACCCGTTTAACGTTCTCGGCCATAACTGGGGGTGTGTATAGACTCCGGATGGGCTCCAACAGCCCAAGTGCAATATCATCATATCATCACTGCGGCGTGCAGCCCAATCCATACTCAGTCCACAATATGCATATGAGTCACACAACATATTCAATTTATTTTGTAATTTCAAATTATGAAGAAGAATATAATTTAGTTATTTAGTTTCAGGTAAAAAGTAATTTAGCATTTGATAACAGTGATTAGACACATGACTGAGATCAATGATTATACAAATCATGCTATCACAATGATATTCATCCTAGACGGATGCTACAAATCGGCACAAGGCCTCAAAATGGCAATAAGCCCAATTTTCAACAATGCAATGTGTGTATCAGCTGCCAATAAAATATATTTAGCACTCGAGATGGACCAAGTCATAATCCTCAATCATATATGATCCTGCAAGTACCATGGGGTGCGAGTCACGCCCTAACATAGCGTCACCATGTGATAAACCGTGCTTTCAAACCCTCAGGCCATTATCTATACAAACTACTCACCTCTAGCCAGCCGTAGATTGGTCTGCAATGTCTTTTCCTTTCGAATCTTCCTCTACGCGCGTCGAATCTAGTCAAAACCACAACAAATATGTTATTATAGGTTAAAGAAACGTAACTCAATTGAAATTACTCAAAAAATATAAGAAATCACGAAATTGGTAAAAGCCGAGCCCCGGGCCCACTTCTTGAAAAATTCTAAAAATCACATCATCGGATTCCTCGTCTCGCCACGAGTCTGTACATATAAAGCTTACCAAAAACGGAGCTCAAATCGCCTTCCAAATCCCCTAAATTTGTTTCCAAAAACTAAGCCCTAGTTCTTCACAATTTAAATATATTTTCATGGATTTGGGGGTTGATTCTTCATAAAAATGGTGTTTTTAAGTCAAGAGACTTACCTCCAATCAATACCCATTGAAAACACGCTTAAAAACGCCCAAAAAGCTCTCTTGGTTGCTTAACAATGGAGGAAAATAGGCTTGATTCGCGGATGAAATGTTATTAAAAACCCATATGTCTGCCCAGTTATTATCCTATGCAATCGCATCCAAGCCCTTGAGATCGCATAGCACAAAATCCCTGGGCCCTCAAATCCTTTTATGCGATCACAGGATACCCCTTGCTATCGTAGAGCTTTCATTCCTCCTCCTACGCGATCGCATACATATCCACGCGGCCGCACTAAACCATCCCCCATACCTATGTGATCGCAAACCCCCTTACGCGATCGCATAGAGCAATTTCCGAGACTCCTCCAGGCCTTATATGAGATCGCAGCCAGGCCTACGCGATCGCATAGACGAAAACACCTCTGAAAGTTTCTGCTGCGCTTTTCATGTTCCAAATTCACCGTTAGCCATCCGAAACCACCCCGAGGCACTCGGGACCTCAACCAATAGCACAGATACATCCTATTACTTCGTTCAAACTTGTTCTTATCATAAAAACACTATCATAAACATCAAAATCATAAAATTACCACGGATTGAAGCCTAAGTTAAACTAAAACTTCTGAAACTTGCATTTGATCTAAAACCCAACTTAAACACCTCCGAATGACCTGAAACTTTGCACGCACATCCAAAATCACCTAACGGGGCCACTACAGCTGTCAGAATTCCATTCTGACCCTCGGATCAAAATCTCATCTATCAATCGGAATTCGCAAAAATTCAAACTTAGCCAATTCAATCCTAATTCTACACCGGACCTCCAAATTCAGTTCCAATTGCACTCCGAAGTAATAAATCACCACCCGAAACTAGTCGAGTCATCGGAAATCCATTGCGAGCGCTATAACTCATAAGTCGGTTCACTTCATTGTCATAAGGAGACTAATGGTTTCATTTACAACAGGACTACATCCAAATTACTTCAAATTCTCCAAATACATATAATGAAACATATAGGAGCATAAAATGGGGAAAATAGGGTGGTAACTCACGTGACGACGTGTAGGGTCGTTATATCCTCCCCAACTTTAAAAAATGCTCGTCCTCGAGCGGGTCAAGAAACATACCTGGAGTATCAAACAAGTGAGGATATCTGCTCTGCATCTCCTGCTCGGTCTCCCAAGTGGCCTCGTCCACGGTCCTACCTCTCCACTGCACCTTCACCAAAGCTATGTCCTTTGATCTCAACTTTCGAACATGACGACCCAAAATAGCCATTGGCTCCACACCGTAGGTCAAGTCCTCCTCTAGATGAATAATGCTGAAGTTTAACACATGGGAGGGGTCCTCCACATACTTTCGAAGCATAGAAACATGGAACATCGGATGAATTCCCGACAAGCTAGGTGGCAAAGCAAGCATATAGGCCACCTCCCCAATCTACCTAAGTATCTCAAAAGGTCCAATGAACCTTGGACTCAGCTTCCCTTTCTTTCCAAACCTCATAACGCCTTTCATGGGCGAAACCTTCAGCAAGACCTTCTCGCCCACCGCATAAGATACATCTCGAGCCTTCCGGACCGTATAACTCTTCTGATGGAACTGAGCTATACGAAGCCTCTCCTGGATCACTTTCACCTTCTTTAAGGCATCCTGAACTAACTCTATCCCCAATAATCTAGCCTCGCCGGGCTCAAACCAACCAACCAGAGATCTACACTGTCTCCCATATAAGGCCTCATACGGCACCATCTGAATGTTGGATTGATAGTTGTTATTATAAGAAAACTCCGCAAGTGGAAAGTACTCAACCCAAGAACCACCAAAATCAATAACACAGGCACGCAACATGTCCTCCAATATCTGGATAGTGCGCTCGGATTGTCCGTCCGTCTGCGGATGAAATGCTTTGCTCAACTGTACCTGTGTGCCCAACTCCCGGTGAAAAGTCCTCCAGAACTGGGAAGTAAACACGATACCCCTATTTGAGACAATGGAAACCGGGACCCCATGCAACTGTTACAATCACCTGGATGAAAAATCTCTACTAACTTCTCCGCATAATAGGTAGTGCATACTGGAATGAAGTGTGCGGACTTGGTCAGTCTATCCACAATCACCCAAATCGAATCAAACTGTTTTCGAGGTACGAGGAAGACCATTCAGGAAATCCATAGTAATATTCTCCCATTTCCACTCTGGAATATTCATCCGCTAGAGTACACCACCGGGTCTCTGGTGCTCATACTTGACTTACTGATAGTTGAGACACAAAGCCACTTAATTCACAATATCCTTTTTCATCCACCTCCACCACTAATGCTGTCTCAAATCCTAGTACAACTCCGCGACATCCGGATGAATTGAATACGCGAGCGGTGGGTCTCCTCTAATATCAACTCCCGGAGACCATCCACATTGGGCACGCAAATCCAGCCATGCATCCGCAACATACCATCATCTCCGATGGTCACATCTCTGTCATCATCATGCTGGACCATGTCCTTCAAGACAAGCAAATGCGGTTCATCATACTGCTGCACTCTGATGCGGTCATACAAAGACGATCGGGAAAACACACAAGCCAACACCCAACTGGCCTCAGAAATGTCTAACCTCACCATCTGATTGGCCAAGGCCTGAACATTAACTGCTAGGGGCCTCTCCCCAACTGGAATGTACGCCAAACTACCCATACTAATAGTCTTCCGGCTCAAAGCTTCCGCCACTACATTGGCCTTCTCGGGATGATACAAAATAGTAATATCATAGTCTTTGAGTAACTCAAGCCATCTCCGCTATCTCAGATTAAGATCCTTCTGCTTAAACAAATGTTGTAGACTGCGATAGTTCGTATATACCTCACAAGATACACCATAAAGGTAATGCCTCCAATCTTCAAGGCATGAACAATAGCAGCCAACTCTAAGTCATGAACAGGGTAGTTCTTCTCATGGGGCTTCAGCTGACGAGAAGCATAGGCAATAACTCTACCCTCCTGCATCGATACACAACCAATCCCAACTCTCGAAGCATTACAATACACTGTGTAAGAACCTGAAGTTGATGGCAATACTAGTACCTAAGCTTTAGTCAAAGCCGACTTGAGCTTCTGGAAGCTCTCCTCGCATTTATCTGACCACACAAATGGAGCATTCTTCTGTGTCAACTTCGTTAGAGGCGAAGCAATAGATGAAAAGCCTGAATAGACCTGCGGTAATAACCTGCCAAACCGAGGAAACTCTGAATCTCTGTAGATGAGAACGGTCTGGGCCAACTCTGCACCGTCTCAATCTTCTTTGGGTCAACCTAAATACCATCACTGGACACCACGTGTCCCAGAAAAGCCACAGTACTAAGCCAGAGTTCACACTTGGAGAACTTCGCATAAAGCTTTTCCTCTCTCAATCTCTGTAATACCACCCTCAAGTGTTGTGCGTGCTCCTCCTCGCTACGGAGTACACCACGATATCATCAATAAAGACTATCACAAACGAATCCAGATACAGTTTAAATATGCTACTCATCTAGTGCATGAACGAGGCTGGGGCCTTAGTCAGCCTGAAGGACATCACTAGAAACTAGTAGTGCCCATATCTTGTCCTGAAAGCCATCTTCATAATGTCTGAATCCCTAATCTTCAGCGATGATAGCCTGATCGAAGGTCAATCTTAGAGAATACCCTTGCTCCCTGGAGTTTATCAAACAAATCCTCAATAAGGGGTAGTGGGTACTTGTTCTTCACTGTCACCTTATTCAGCTGCCTGTGGTCAATGAACATTCTCATTGTGCCATATTTCTTCTTTACAAACAATACCAGTGCACCCCAAGGTGACACACTCGGGCGAATGAACCCCTTATTTAGGAGTTCCTAATGTTTTTCTTTCAATTCATTTAGCTCCATTGGTGCCATACGATAGGGAGGAATAGAGATGGGCTGAGTGCCCAACACCAGATTAATACCGAAATCAATGTCCCTGTTCGGCGGCATGCCCGGAAAGTCCGCTGGAAACACATCAGGGAAATCCCATACAACGGTAACCGAATCAAAACTAGGAGCCTCAGCTTCCATACCTCTCATAAAATCCAAAGACGACAAACAACCCTTTCCAACCATCTGTTGGGCTTTTAGGAAGGAAATCACCCTGCTGGGTACATAATCAGTCACACCTCGCCACTGGATCCCTGGAATACCCGGAATAGCTAACGTAACTATCTTGGCATGACAGTCCAGGATAGCATGGTATGGAGATAACCAATCCATACCCAGTATCACATCGAAATCTACCATGCCCAATGCTAACAAGTCAATTCGGGTCTCCAGACCCCCAACAGTCACCAGACAGGATCGATATACATGATCCACAATAATAGTATCACCCACCAGGGTAGATACGTGCACAGGCAAGGCAAGACAACCGTGGTTCGTACCCAAATGATGAGCAAAATATGAAGATATATAGGAATAGGTGGATCCGGAATCAAATAAGGCAGAAGCATCCCTGTGGCAGACTGAGATAATACCAGTGATGATAACATCTGATGCAATAGCGTCCCTCCTATCTAGAAGAGCATAGAAATGAGACTGACCACCGCCAGTAAGGTCCTCACCCATAGGGCGACCTGAGGCTACCTGGCCTCCACCGCTAGCTGATTGAGTGGGTGCCGAAGAAAGTAGAGCAGAAGACAAGGGTTGGTCCCTCTACTGAGACTGTCTACTATGGAGCCGAGGACACTGTCTCCTCATGTGACCCAACTCACCGCACTCGTAGCAACAACCTGGAGCTTGTGAAGGAAACTGATGGAAGCCCTTTGCTGCAGATGAACCCTAGGCTAAAAAAGCAGGAGCAGAGCTTTGAGCTGGAAGGGCACTCAGTGCGGGATGGCTCTGCTAGTGTACCTAATGACCCCTGCCTGAAGAGGATCCACTGGACTGTGTACATCCTGACTGAGGAGGCCTGAAGGAAGGAACTCTAGCATGCTGGAACTGGCCCCTAGACGAAATACCGCTTAAATTACCTAAACCTCGAGGCCTCTTGGCCTGCCTCTCCATACGCTCCCGACAGTGTCCTGTCTCAATCAGTCGAGCCGGATCAACTACCTCCTCAAATATAGCTATTGTAGCCCTCTCTCTAGTCATCAATATACGGATCGGATAGTTGAGGCCATCTATAAACCTCCTAATCCTCTCTCTATTTGTCGGGATCATCCAAGTTGCATGCCTAGCAAGCTATGTAAACCTCAACATGTACTGAGTCACTGTCATATCTCCCTTAGTAAACCACTCGAACTGAAGATGCAGCTACTCCCTGTGAGTCTGGGGCACATACTTCTCCAAAACTACCGTGGAGAACTGCTGCCAAAGTGAGGGGCGCTACCCCATTAGGCCTACGCCTCTCAAAGTCCTCCCACCAAGTAAATGCAGGTCCTATAAACTGGAAGGTAGTAAAAGGCACTCCACTAGACTCTAGAATACCCGCAGTACATCGCATACGCTGGCATTTATCCAGAAATCCTGGGTATCCTCTCCCTCAGCACCACTGAATGTCGGAGGTAGGAGTCTACCGAACCTCCCCAAACGACTGGCGCAACTGGAACAACCGGTGCAACTGGAGCAACTGGCTGAACTAGAGATACCTTAGGTGTTTGTAAGCCCTGAACAACCTACTCTAGTGTGAGAGCATCGGGGGTCTGATGACCACCCCCGATCTGAGAAGTAGCCGCTACTATAGTGGCTGAAACCGCCTGAGCCAAGTCTGTGCATACGGACAAGATATGAGCCAAAGCCTCCTGGAGACCAGGAATCATGATGGGCACTGTCGGTGCCGCTGGAGCATCTACAGCTGGAGGCTGGTCCTGGACCTGGGCAGCTGGTGGGTCTGTAGGAGCTGTCCCTGCTGGTCCGCCTCATCCAACACAATGACTACATCCACCGTCTCTAGCAGGTGGTATTGGGGGTCATCTGCCACGTCCGTTAGCACGGGTTCTCACCATCTGCGACAGAATAGAATACAGAAATTTTAGTTTTCATAGCAACAAGCCGCAAGATATGAATTTCAAGAAAGTGAAGTGTTTCCTAAAAGTTCTGTAGCCTCCCGAGTACAGATACGGATGTGTACATACCGATCCGCGAGACTCAACTAAACCGGCTCATCACTCGTGATGCCTAGTAACCTAGGCTCTGATACCAACTTGTCACGACCCAAACCTGGTCATGATGGCGCCCAACCCTAAAGCTAGGCAAGCCTGACCAACAATAGCTCTCAATTTAACAATAAGTCTCAAAACCGACAATTAAGGAGAAAAATTAATACATTAGAGTAATATCAAATAATATAATAAAATAATACAGAGATATACGAAAAACCGATAAACACTCCCATAAGATTTGGGGTCACTAGTCTAGAGCCTCTAAAACAAACAGGATAATAATATCTGAATGAAAGTATATAAGTCTGGAAATGTATATCATAACAAAAATGAAATAGGAAGAGTAGCCAGGTCCTGCGAACGTCAAGCATCTACCTCAACAACTCTGATAAATCTCTGGAGAGAACAATTGCTCAGCTAAGCCTCCGGTGCACCTGAATCTGTACACAAGGTGTAGGAAGTATGGGTGAGTACTACCGACTCAGTGAGTAATAAGCATATAATACGTCTGAAGATAAGAAATCAACGAAATGCCACAGAGTAAAGCTAAAACTAACAGTCCGACACCTTAAGTACGAACTAACAGCAAAGCAATATCAACTATATCAGTCAAGTATAATGTAAAGATGCAATGCAGTGCACATGAACCTGTTGCGGCGTACAACCCGATTCGTTTAACGTCGAAGGGACTCACTGGGGGTGTGTACAGACTCCGGAGGGGCTCCTACAGCCCAAGTGCAATATCATGATTGCGGCGTGCAGCCTGATCCATACTCAGTCCACAATATGCATATGAGTCACACAACAGATTCAATTTATTTTTAGTTTTTCCAATTATTAAGACGAATATAATTTAATTATTTAATTTTAGGGAAAACATGACTTAGCATTTCATAAAAGTGATTAGATACAGGACTGAGATCAATGATTATACAAATCATGATATCACAATGATATTCATCCTAGACGGATCCTACAAATCGGCACAAGGCCCCAGATATGGCAATAAGCCAAATTTTAAACAAAGCAATGTGCGTATAAGCCGCCAATAAATTATATTTAGCACTCGGTGGACCAAGTCACAATCCCCAATCATATACAATCCGCACCTTCCATGGGGTGCGAGTCACGCCCTAACATAGCGCCACCATGTGATAAACCGGGGTTTCAAACCCTCAGGCCATCATCTATACAAACTACTCACCTCTAACCGGTTGTAGATTGGTTCGTAATGCCTTTTACTTTTGAATCTCCCTCTACGCGAGTCGAATCTAGTCAAAACCACAAAGAATACGTTATTATAAGTTAAAGAAATGTAACCCAATTGGAATTACTCAAAAAACACTAAAAATTACAAAGTTGGTAAAACCCGAGCCCCGGGCCCACTTCTAAAAAAAATCCGAAAATTACATCATCGGATTCCTCGTCTCGTCACGAGTCGGTACATATAAAGTTTACCAAAACGGAGTTCAAATGGCCTTTCAAATCCCAAAAATTCATTTCAAAAAACTAAGCCCTAGTTCTTCACAAATTCAACATATTTTCATAGATTGGGAGTTGATTCTTCATAGAAATGGTGTTTTTAAGTCAAGAGACTTACCTCCAATCAAACCCGTTGAAAACATACTTCAAATCGCTCAAAAAACTCTCTTGGTTGCTTACCAATGGAGGAAAATAGGCATGATTCGCGGATAAAATGTTATTAAAAACCCATATGTCTGCCCAGTTATTACTCTATGCGATCGCATCCAAACCCCTGTGATCGCATAGCACAAAATCCTAGGCCCTCAAATCCTCTTATGCGATCGCAGGATACCCCTTGCGATCACAGAGCTTTCATTCCCCCTAGTATGCGATTGCATACATATCCACGCGACTGCACTGAACCATCCCTCATACCTATGCGATCGCAAGCCCCCTTACGCGATCGCATAGAGCAATTTCTGAGACTCCTCCAAGCTTTCTATGCGATCGTAGCCAAGCTTACGTGATCGCATAGAGGAAAATTCCTATGAAATTTTCTGCTAAACTTTTCATGTTCAAAATTCCCCGTTAGCCATTCGAAACAACCCCGAGGCCCTCGAGACCTCAACCAAAAGAACAGATACGTCCAACTACTTCATTTAAACGTGTTCGTACCATAAAAATACTATCATAAACATCAAAATCATCAAATTACCACGGATTCAAGCCTAAGTTAAACTAATACTTCAGAAACTTGCATTTGATCTAAAACCCGGCTTAAACACCTTCGAATGACCTGAAACTTTGCACGCATATCAAAAATCACTTAACGGAGCTACTGCAACTACTAAAAATTCCATTCTGACCCCCGGATCAAAATCTCACCTATCAACCAAAATTCGTCAAAATTCAAACTTAGCCAATTCAAGCCTAATTCTACACCGGACTTCCAAATTCAAATCAGATTGCGCTCCTAAGTCATCAATCACCACTGAAACTAGTCGAATTGTCGGCAGTCCATTCCGAGCCCTCTAACTCATAAGTCAACATTCAGTTGACTTTTTCAAAATATCCTTCTTACAAAGAGACTAATAGTTTCATTTCTAACCTGACTACATCCAAATTACTTCAGATTCTCCAAACACATATAATGAAACATATAGGAGCATAAAACGGGGAAAACAGGGCTGTAACTCACGTGACGACGGGTCGGCTCGTTACAATTCTCCTAAATCTTCAACTTCCACTCCATCAACAGATTCTACAAATATTTGTAATCACAAAATAGTTTATATGTATTACTCTATTGAATATAAATTTCAACGAAAAAAATTCAAAATCTATATCTAACCGTTCCCTATATGAGTTACATTTTTAGTTTCATCATCTAGATATGCATCTCTAATATCTCTCTCATTCATATTCATATCATTATCTGGATCTTTGTTGATTATAACAGTAGGCTCAGAAGCAGGACAATGATCATCAACTCCATATTTTCTAATTGGAACACTAGATTCTCTACCTGTGTTCCTCTGATCAGCTTTCCCAAACATGTTTGGCAAAGTATCAAGCTTTGATCCTAGATTTTCTTTAAATCCTGAGAAAGAAACTAAGTTAGAAAGATAAGGACAGGTTTAAATCTTAAGAATAGGCAGATCTTAAGTTTGAATTCCAATTTCAAAAGTTAAGAACAAGAAGTCCTTATCTTTGAATTCCAAGTTCAAAACTTAAGGACAGAAAGTCCGTATGTTTCATTTCCAAGTTCAAAAGTAAAGGACAAGAAGTCCTTAAATTTACATTCCAATTTCAAAACTTAAGGATATGAAGTCCTTAAATTTCATTTTCAAGTTCAAAAGTCAAGGACAGGAAGTCCTTAACTTTGAATTCCAAGTTCAAAAGTTAAGGACAAGAAGTCCTTAACTTTCAATTACAAGTTCAAAATTTAAGGACACGAAGTCCTAAAGTTGGACTAACTGAAATCACCATATTTCCATTCTCAATCTTTTTTTTTTCTGATACCCTAATTAACTCTAGTAACTTCAGCTTGGAAATCCTTCTTAAAACCTTGTGATAATCTCTGAATCAAAAAATATAAAAAAGAAAGTGGTCATAAGCAAGTAATAAACAAATAAATAACTAATACTATTCAAAGGCAGAAACACATATTCTAACAATTTCCTTAAGTATGCCTTCGTCAAATTGTGTGGAAGAATACCTTGAGTTTTGATCTTGTGAAATTGGCTCCTCCACACTAAGAGGCTATGTATCTTCTTCTTCAACAAGAATAAATGGTGATATCTCAATCAACTTAAACAACTATTATATAAGAAAAAAATAAACATAAGTATACGGAACTAAAAACAAATAAACAAAAAAATAGATAGTGATTATATTAACTTACTTCTTTATTATGGAGATATTTTCTACAAAGAGTATCAAATTGTGGAGACTTTAATTCAGAATAACATAACACTCGAGGATAACCAGATTCCTTGAAGTTCACAAATTGTTTCTCTTGGAAAATAGAAAGTACATCCATAATCCAAACACAAAAGGCAAAAGGAAAGTCATATCTATACAACTCTTTTTCTTTGTCTTTCTCTTTCTCAACATCATTCTCATTTGGCTTCAAGCTACTCTTCAATAATTTTAATAGCGTCTCATAAGAAAGAGAACCCCAGTTGAAGAAAGCTCAGAGTGCATCATCATCGATAATTTTCATTATTTGCTCCAACACATTCCTATTCTTCCTCTTGCACATCAAAACGGATTCAACAAAATAGAGTACTGCCAACTTCAAAGCATCATTATCGCTGCCAACAAATGATGAAGTTGTGCCACGTGGGCGACTAGAAATAAAATTATACAAATCAGCCAACTCAATTTTATCCTTTCCAGGGAAATAGATTCTTAAAAGCCTATTCTCTTTCTCACGTAAACTTTGATGTCGAGCGACGAATAAGACTTCAAACCAGTAATAATATGAAATGAGTCACGGAAAAACTTAATTTCATGGTCAAATACCTTGAAGGTCATTGAATTAGGTTCATTACTTACAATTTCAGAAAGCAACATACAGTGAATAAGTTTACCCGAGAACTTCACACTTTGTAATCTGAAGAAGTTTTCAAAAATACTATCCCTCAATTTCTTTCACTGGCTATTCGACAAAAAACTTTTAATTGTTTCCTTATATTGAAAATTTCCTTTCCAATACATCAGAAAATTACGCCAATCCTCAAACTCAAACACACGATCGCCTTCCATTATCACACTAGAAAAGAAGAAAAAGAAAACAAAGATTAGGACTTAACTTAAAATTTCCAGTTTAAAAGTTAAGGAAATGCAGTCCTTAAATTACAGTTTCAAGTTGAAAAGTTAAGGACACTTGGTCCTTAACTTTAAATTTTAAGTGCAAAGGTTAAGGAGATGCAGTCTTTAACTTATAGTTTTAACTTCCAAAGATAAGGATACTTAATCGTTAACTTCAAGTTTCATGTGCAAAAGTTAAGGACAATCAGTCCTCAACTTTGAGTTCCAACATCTGAATTTAACGTCGTTTCTTTCTTATATTTCATAAACCGGTTAACTAAAAAATCATAAACATAGTAAGCTTATGAATTTCTACGACTATTTTTATGAAATATCCCTACATAATTAAATATATTAAATCAGCCACAAACACATTTCAAATTTCAAACACTAAAATTTTCTGAATCAGAGAATCACACTACATCTCCAACACCGAATCAACATATAATGCTCATTTTTGAAATTTCACAAATACTTCACACGACATTAAACCGAATTACACATGTAGAAAAATAAAATACGTTAAAAAATATATATTACCAGTCGCAATTCATAGAAGATGACGGAGAAGATGAGGGACATAAAGTTTAATTGAAGATTGCAATTTGCATACGAGGATGATGAAGATACAGAGAACACGAGAGCTCTGAAATCACTCTCAATACTCGTCTGAACGAAAATAAGGGTTTTTGGGCATTTTGGGATTATAAGCGAATTCCAAAAAGGGTAAATGTATCTTTTTCCCATTAGTAGTGGCTATTTTTTAGGAGCATTGTAATAAGTGGATAAAAATTAAAGACACTCATAATTAGTGGTTACTACACGCTATTTTTATTTTATTTTTAATATTATCCGCCTATATTCGACCCGACTTACTCGTTTGCTATTCTTAGATCATACGAAAATAACTTTATTATTGCTCCAAATAAGTCCTTCAAATTTAGCAACTTTTTATTTCTTTTTTTGGGAGACACGAAACATTTAGATATCATTGGTGGATTACTTTAGCGTGCGGTTGAAGAAGGGAGAAGTTTGTTACACCTGCATAGACTACTAGGTCTCAACAGAATAACCTAACACCTTCTCATGGAAAATTAAAACTCAAATTCCATGGATAACTCCGTCTTTTTATGACTTAGTTATATATTCGTATTAGCGTACAAACGTGGATAAGAACATAGTGCTCGATATGAATAAATTTTAAAAAAAGTGTGGTGTTATGAAATAATATAAAAGACAAGAACAATAACTCAAGAACAAGAGCAAATAGAGAGAAGAGTAGAGAGAGTTCTTCTTATTGATACTTAGAGAATGTTAGGAGTGATTTACAATGATAGAGGGCACCTCTATTTATAGGGAGGAGGATGATTTAGCTACCAAGAATAGAACTCTAGAATCTCTCTAATTAAAGACATTCACCTTAAATAGAAGTGTATTTATAACACTCCCTCTTGAATGTCTATTCAATGATGTGCCTCGTTAAAACCTTAAAACAAAACCCAATGGGAAAAATTAAAGTAAGGAAAAAGAGTACACATGTTTGAATATGCGCCTATTGGTTGCCTCATTAAAAACCTTGCAAGGAAAATCCAGTGGGACAAAACCTTGTAAGGAAAAAAGAGTGCAAGGCGCATTAACTCCCCCTGATAAGAACATCAATTTAAGTCCTTAAGTCTTCGCATCCCGATCTTGTGAACTAGCTTCTTGAAGGTTGACTTTGGTAGAGATTTTGTGAACAAATCAGCCATATTGTCGCTTGAACGAATCTGTTGAACATTGATATCACCATTCTTTTGAAGATCATGTGTGAAGAATAACTTTGGTGAAATATGCTTCGTTTTATCTCCTTTTATGAATCCTCCCTTCAATTGAGCTATACATGCTGCATTGTCTTCATACAAAGTTGTGGGTAGTTTATCACACTTCAAACCACATTTGTCTTGGATATGATGTATTATCGACCTTAACCACACACACTCCCGACTTGCTTCATGAATAGCAATTATCTCGGCATGATTAGATGAAGTAGCCACAATTGATTGCTTAGTCGATCGCCAAGATATGGCGGTTTCTCCACAGGTAAACACATAACCCGTTTGAGATCGAGCCTTGTGTGGGTCGGACAAATATCCAGCATCAGCATAACCAACAAGATCCGGGCTACAATTCTTGCCATAAAATAAGCCCATATCGGTAGTTCCCTTTAGGTACCGCAATATGTGTTTGATCCCATTCCAATGTCTCCTCGTAGGAGCCGAGCTAAATCTTGCTAAGACATTAACTGAAAAGGATATGTCAGGTCTTGTAGTATTTGCAAGATACATTAGTGCGCCAATTGCGCTAAGATATGGTACTTCAGGACCAAGTAGCTCTTCATTCCTTTCTTGTGGTCGAAATGGATCTTTGTTCACATCAAGTGATCGAACAACCATCGGTGTACTTAAAGGATGTGCTTCATCCATGTAAAACCGTTTCAGTACCTTTTCTGTATAGGTAGATTGATGAACAAAAATTCCGTTTGCCAAATATTCAATTTGCAAACCAAGACATAGTTTAGTCTTTCCGAGATCTTTCATCTCGAATTCATCCTTTAGATAATCAATTGCCTTTTGGAGTTCTATAGGGGTTCCAATAAGGTTTATGTCATCAACATATACGGCAAGTACAACAAATTCCGATGTTGTTTTCTTTATAAAAACACACGGGCAAATGGCGTCATTTATATAGCCTTCTTTTAACAAGTACTCACTAAGACGATTATACCACATTCGTCCAGATTGCTTTAGACCATACAAGGATCTTTGCAATTTAATTGAGAACATTTCCTGAGATTTTGAATTGTGCGCGTTTGGCACCTTGAGTCCATCGGGAATTTTCATGTATATCTCATCATCAAGTGAGCCATAAAGATAGGCAGTAACTACATCCATTAAGTGCATGTCAAGCTTTTCATGGACAGCAAAACTTATGAGATAACGAAAGGTTATCGCATCCATTACAGGCGAATATGTCTCTTCATAATCGACACCAGGCCTTTGAGAAAAACCTTGTGCAACAAGGCGTGCCTTATATCTTTGTACCTCGTTTTTCTCATTTCTTTTGCGTACAAAGACCCATTTATAGCCGACAGGCTTAACACCATTAGGTGTTTCGACTATAGGGCCAAAAACTTCACGTTTTGCCAGCAAATTCAATTCTGATTGAATTGCTTCTTGCCACTTTGGCCAATCCTGTCTTTTTCGACATTCTTCAACAGATTGAGGTTCGAGATCCTCACATTCTTGCATAATGCTAGATGCTACATTATAAGCAAAGGCATTATCCACCACAATATCCACTCGATTAATATTTGCCTCAATATTAATTGGATTTAGGGATAGTTCCGTATTTTCCAGAGTCTCGGGCTCAATGGATTCTTCATGAGTCTCAGAATTTGTTAAATCATGAGATTCTTTCGTGGTGTCATTTTGATCTTTCTTTTTCCTCTTTCTAGGATTTCGATCTTTGGAGCCTAATGGTTTGCCACGCTTCAGGCGTGCATTCGACTCATTGGTTATGACACTAGATGATTGTCCAACAGGGACATCAATACGGATTGGAACATTTTCCGCGGGAATGTGGGATTTCGTTATCCTTTTCAAGTCCGTAAATGCGTCAGGCATTTGATTTGCTATTCTTTGCAAATGGATAATCTTTTGTACCTCTCTTTCACAAATAGAGGTATGTGGATCAAGATGAGATAATGATGCATTTTTCCACAAAATTTCCCGTTTGGTTTCACCAACTTCTCCCCCTAATTTTGGGAAAAGTGTCTCATCAAATCGACAGTCTGCAAATCGTGCAGTAAACAAGTCGCCTGTCAATGTTTCGAGGTAGCGAATGATGGAGGGCGATTCAAACCCAACATATATTCCTAACCTTCTTTGCGGACCCATTTTGGTGCGGGATGGCGGTGCTATAGGCACATATACTGCGCATCCAAAAATTCTTAAATGGGATATATTGGGTTCATGACCCAAAACCAATTGCAACGGGGAATACTTGTGGTAATTCGTCGGTCTGAGACGAATTAGCATTGCTGCATGTAAGATGGCGTGACCCCATACCGAAGTGGGCAGCCTCGTTCTCATAAGTAATGGCCTTGCAATCAACTGCAGGCGTTTAATTAACGATTCTGCAAGACCGTTTTGAGTGTGAACATGAGCTACAGAATGTTCAACTTTTATCCCGATTGATAAGCAATAATCATTAAACGCTTGGGATGTAAACTCAGCAGCATTATCCAGTCTAATGGACTTGATTGGATTATCTGGAAATTGTGCTCGTAGTCGAATTATTTGTGCCATTAATTTCGCAAACGCAAGGTTGCGTGATGACAACAGGCACACATGAGACCATCTACAGGATGCGTCTATCAAGACCATGAAATACCTAAACGACCCACTAGGTGGGTGAATAGGTCCACAAATGTCCCCTTGTATACGTCCCAGAAACGTGGGTGACTCAGTCCCAACCTTTGTTGGTGATGGCCTGATAATCAACTTGCCTTGATAACACGAAGTGCAAGGATATTCATTATTCGAAAGAATTTTGAAATTCTTTAACGGATGCCCATATGAGCTTTCTATAATCCGTCTCATCATGACCGATCCTGGGTATCCCAATCGATCATGCGAAAGTACAAAGGTATTGGAATCACTAACCCTTTGGTTTACTGTTGAATGTGCCTCAATTGCACTAATTCTTGTATAATACAGGCCACAAGATAAAGACGGGAATTTCTCAATAACCCTCTTTTGGCCGGAGACATTCTTTGTGATGACGAGATATTCAAGATTATCTTCATCCATTGTCTCAATATGATAGCCATTCCGGCGTACATCTTTAAAACTCATTAAGTTTCTCTTAGACTTGGAGGAGAACATTGCATTCTCTATGATTAACGTCGTGCCTTTGGGCAGAGTTACAATTGCTCTTCCGGAGCCTTCAATCAATTTACTACTTCCAGATATTGTAGTAACGTTTGCCATACACATATTTAGTTGAGAGAAATACTTCCTTTCTTTGAGTATTGTATGTGTAGTACATGAATCAACTAGGCAAATACTTTTACAGTTGGACGTTGATCCAAGTTCGCTTTGTGAGATATCCATATTTGCTATCCCATAGTTTGACATACAAAAGAGATACACGAACATAAGAATAAATAAGTTCAATTCGTTTGTGTCACATAATATTTTCAAAATCTGCTGCTAACAGTTGACTAACAAAATCAGATATGTTATCCATTACTTTGCAGTTTGAAAATTTCAGTTTAAACATTTTCTTCAAACAATCGATTGTGGAACATTGACAATCGATTGTTAAACACACACAATCGATTATTTGCTATTTTGAAAAACCAGATCATACTGTCTTAAGACAATCGATTGTTATGGATAGACAATCGATTGTTGGCTATTTTGAAAATTTTCAGAGCACACTGTTTTAAGACAATCAATTGTTAAGTATAGACAATCGATTGTTGGCTATTTTGAAAAATTCCAGAGCACACTGTTTTAAGACAATCGATTGTTAAGTATAGACAATCGATTGTTGGCTATTTTGAAAAATTCCAGAACATACTGTTTTAAGACAATCGACTGTTAAGTATAGACAATCGATTGTTGGCTATTTTGAAAAATTCCAGAACATACTGTTTTAAGACAATCGATTGTTATGCATAGACAATCGATTGTGGATGATTTTTGAAAGATTCCAGATTACAGTCTTAACGACAATCGATTGTTAGACAAAGACAATCGATTGTGGATGATTTTTGAAAAATTCTAGATTACACTGTCTCAACGACAATCGATTGTTAGACAAAGACAATCGGTTGTTGATCAATTATTTTTCAGCTTTAATGCGAAAATAGTAGATAATCGACTAGTTTTTCAGGCTAGTCGATTACCCCTACTGGAAAATAAAATTTTTATTGATATTTGAGCATATTGAAGATATTCTAAAGAACTACTGCTAACATTGCATCATGAACTAACTAATACGAGCTAATACTAATGACTATTAATTTATTCACTAACTAATACAAATAAGTAGAACAAAATCAAATAACTCCATCTTCTTTCGTCACGGACCCATCGCCGATTAGGTGGTCTATTTTCCCCTCGGGTTGCTCAAAGAAGTCTGCCACATCCAGGTGGGTGATGTCCGAGTTGTCGTCATAGACAAAATTTATTTCAGGGCCTTTTCTCTTTCGAGATGCTTGATAAAGGTCAACCAAGTGTCTTGGTATACGGCAAGTCTTTGACCAGTGCCCTTTCCCACCGCAACGATAACATATAGTTTCTGAACCATTTGCCTTAGGATCTTCATGACCCCGTTTCTGCTTTCGGCGGTTATCTCTCCTTGGGGGTTGACGGACTTCATCGGAATTTCTTCCTTGTCTACGTCCCTGGCTATGACCCCGTTTACGACCATGACCATGGTCCTTTTCATGTTTGGCATAATGAGAGTGCACCTTATCTGCTTCAGGCAGTGGTGTAGACCCAGTGGATCGATTTTCATGATTTCTCATGAGCAGGTCATTATTTCGCTCAGCCACTAGTAGAAGAGAAATCAATTTAGAGTACTTTGTAAAGCCTTTCTCTCTGTACTGTTGTTGCAGTACCATATTGGAGGCATGAAACGTTGTAAACGTTTTCTCAAGCATATCATAATCGGAGATATTATCTCCGCATAGCTTCAATTTCGAAGTAATTTTGAACATTGCAGAATTATATTCAGAAACGGACTTAAAGTCCTGGAGCCTCAGATGAGCCCAATCATATCGTGCTTGTGGCAGAGTGACCAACTTCAGGTTGTCATATCTCTCCTTTAAGCCGTTCCACAAGATGAGTGGATCCTTGACGGTGAGATATTCAATCTTCAAACCTTCATCAAGGTGATGGCGCAAGAAAATCAAGGCCTTCGCACAGTCTTGGGTGGATGCTTTTTCTCTATCTTTGATGGTGTCTCCGAGACCCATAGCATCTAAGTGGATTTCAGCATCCAACACCCATGTCATATAGTTCTTGCCCGAAATTTCAAGGGCAACGAACTTTCTTTTCGTAATGTCAGATATAATCGAAAATTAAATTAGGAAGAGGGAAATACCTTAGATTTCTCGAGAATGGTTCTTGAGACGGTAGAGTCTCGTGCTGATAACGTGTTATGAAATAATATAAAAGACAAGAACAATAACTCAAGAACAAGAGCAAATAGAGAGAAGAGTAGAGACAGTTCTTCTTATTGATACTTAGAGAATGTTAGGAGTGATTTACAATGGTAGAGGGCACCTCTATTTATAGGGAGGAGGATGATTTAGCTACCAAGAATAGAACTCTAAAATCTCTCTAATTAAAAACATTCACCTTAAATAAAAGTGTATTTATAACATGTGATCCTTTTTATAATTTTGGGGATTTTATCACTGATCGGTAATCTTATGGTATACGAAAGAAATAGGAAATTGGCACCAAGACAGAAATTTCTGATGCTGATGATTTCAGGGAAATTAAATGAGCCAATCATAAGGCAAAGGTCCAATAAGCGGGACCCATTTTCCACAATTGCTGAGATTTTAGTAGAATCGTAAATCTCGCTTCCGCGCGTCAGCCGACGTGGATGCACGCTCCAGCTTTTATTTTTATCCCTGCCTCGTTTTTTTTTTCCTTTTTTTTCTTTTTCTTTTTATGGTCCCAGTCTCCCAGACTCGTTTTATTTGGCAATGAAAAAGACGGAAATGTCTACTTTAGAAAAATAAAAAGTTAGGCAGAATGACCTAGTCGTCCTTAAATTTGCACCCTAAAGTCGGCCTAATTTTCTCTTTTCTCTTTTATTTTTTATTTTAAAATTGGATGAATATTTCTCCCTACAATCTTGCACCCAATTTCTAGGCTATATAAATAGATGTTTGTCTGGCTTGGTCGAGACAAATTTTCAATTATATTGGTTCTATTATAAATAGAGCTTTATGTAAGGTAAATATCTATATTTTAGAAAAAATTTAAGAATTTTATTTGGTGGTTAAGTTATTTTATCCTTATAAATAAAGAAGTTCTATTTTATTGTAATTGATCTCAAATCAATAAGAATTTTCTCTCCCTACTTATTTTTGTAATATTATTCTTCTTTTTTATTATTTTATAACACGTTATCAGCACGAAACTCTAACCAATTGGATATAAGCTTTACGATAGAGCATAATGATTGTCAATTATTCCATGAACTTTCTTCATGATTAAATTCTAGATATAAGGTAAGTATTTTAGGTTATTTTTCTCTTTTAAATTCTAGAAATTCTATAATTTAATTTTAAATACAAGCAAATCCGATAATTTTATATTATAACTCTAATGAAATTTGTAAGAAATTATAACCACCCGAAGTGGTAAATATTTTATGTCTTGCCATGATCAAATTCATATATAATTGTGGGCAAAAAATTAAAATTTATTCCATTGAATTTGCTCCATTCTCATTCCCTTAAGAGAATATGATAGCAGTATGTGATGAGTCTGAAAGAAAATATAATTATTACTATGAATGAATAAATGAATGTGGACGTGGCTATAGATGAAATTATAATTGTCATCATTTTGGCAATAAGAATAATAAGGATTCTTAAAATAATCCTTCACTTGTGAAAGTAATATTTGTCATCGATTTGACATGAAATTTTGTAAAGCACACATAGATGATTATGGTCCATTCAATTCATGATGTGAATGTGACCACATATGATTTATGAATACATATTCATTCTTAAAATAATATGAACGTGCTAGTGGTAGTGAATAAACCACACTCACATCTAGAATGAGGTTTGAGAGAAAATAAGAAAATAATATTATTATTGTGGCATGAATGGTCATTGGTCACATACCTATCGTACGCCAAAATATTTTGGCGATGTAGTTATTAAAGGGAGATAATAGTGCAACGAACAGATCTTGTATATAATTTTGACAATGACCATAGAGGTATAACTTTCTCTTTAAAAGAGATATTCACCATTTGGATGTTGATGAATATGGTAGTACCAAATTAATTGAGAGCTCTAGAAGAGCCAATTAATATTATTTTAGAGGAATAAAATTAATTATTAATAAGGCATTATATGGTTAGTAAGTCTAAAAAAAAAACTTATTGAATTTCTAGAGTATTCGCGAAAGCGGTTCGTTATATTGGGAATAAAAGAAAGATTTAATATCTTCTATTACTATAACTTGTAGCGGGGTAATATGTATATAAAAAGTTATCCGCTTTATTCTCCAGTTTGTACTATACAAATAAAAGAATACCACAATAAAGTGGATGTTTATTGATATAAAAATTCATATCATAATAAACTTGGAGTTTATTGATAATTGCACACGTCATAGTGTAAACCTGAAGTTTATCAATTTGATAATTCATTCAGTTTGCATAATTGGTTTAGCCATGCTAATTTAAACATGATGTGCAAAAGTAAAAGAGAATTCACATGGGTAAATATGAAAGAACAAGGAAGTTTTTTATGAATTCTCTTATGTTGCTTGTTCTTATTAATCAAAAGACCAGCTAAAATTGGATTGAATCCCATGAATGCTAGAAATTTCAAAGGTGAATATGGGCCCATTCATCTGCCATGTATACCACATAAGATGCATCTACGAGATGGTTACATGTGCAATTATTATTAACCCGCAACCTGGTATTTGCGAGGTAACTTGCTCAATAATTTGATTTGGAGCAAAATTTTTAGATTTTTTGTTCAAGATAGTTCATCTTGATAAGTTGGTTTACATCACAGTTTGTGATGACCCAAAAAGTCATCACTTGCTATTAATTGAATTTTGCATTTTCAAGGCATTGAAAACCACATTTAACATCACGTCAATTTGGGTGCGCAGTCTGGACGCTTAGCCAAAAAGCCTAAATACAAAAATCTGTAAAAAAATAATAAATTTTTTTACTATAAAATGAGTTAATTTGACTTCGGTCAATATTTTGGGTAAATAAACCCGGACCCGTAATTTAACGGTCCCGAAGGGTCCATAGGAAAATATAGGACTTGGGCATATGCACGGAATCGAATTCCGATGTCCCAAGAACATGATGAAATTTGAAATGAAATTTGATCAGAACATGATGGTATCGAGCCCGTATTATAGATTCGGCATCCGGTACAGGTCTTATATATGATTTAAGATATTTTGTAAAATTTGGTAAGAAACGGATGTCATTTGA
The DNA here is from genome assembly GCA_034376525.1 of Nicotiana benthamiana. Lineage (NCBI taxonomy): Eukaryota > Viridiplantae > Streptophyta > Magnoliopsida > Solanales > Solanaceae > Nicotiana > Nicotiana benthamiana. The sequence continues at coordinate 41,975,872 of CM067336.1, forward strand.
TATGATTCGGACCTAAATTGCAAAAATTAATGTTTTAAGAAGTTTGAAATAATTCTTTCATTTTGAGGTTTAATTCGATGTTCATGATGTTATTTTGGTGATTTGAGTACTCGGGTAAGTCCGTAGGATGTTTTTGAGGTTGTGTGTATATTTGGTTGGGAGCCCCGAGGGCTGAGTTTCGGATAGGCGTCGGAGTGTTTTTGGACTTAGGAAAGTTGCAGAATCTGCTGGTGTCCAGGTGTTTGTTCTATGCGATTGCATAGGGGAGTTCACAATCGCATAATGTAAATTTCAGGGGTTATATTTTGTGCTATGCGATCATATACACCCTTCCGTGATCGCATAGAGTATAATTTAAGAGATCCATTTTTTTTGTTCTATGTGATCGCATTGTCTCCTCCGCGATCGCAAAGTGTTAGACCAAACCGGAGAAGGAATACATTTTACTATATTCGATCGCACAGCCTTGTTTGCGATCGCAGTGCCCAATCACTTATTCTATGCGATCGCATAGGCTAAATCTGCCCAGTTATTTTAAAAGTTCAGAAACAGTAGCATTACGGGACTTAACCCAAATTTCCTAACTTCTTCTTCTCCACACATCTTGGGACGTTTTTTGAAGAGCTTTTTCACAATAACCTCTTAGGTAAGTAATCTTTGACTTGTTTCTTTCCATTTTTATCATCAACCATTAGATTTGTAGGCTTAAAAAATGTGATTAAAGGTAGAAAATTAGGGATTTGGTTAGAGTTAGGGTTTTTTTATTATTTGAGAATTTGACCTTATTTTGGGGTCGGATTTGAAAACAAATTATATACTCTGGCTTGTAGGTGAATGGATGATCAGGTTTTGGTCAGAACCTCGTATTTTGATTAAACGATTTTTGGATTTTTGGTAATAATGATTAGAAAGCTATAATTAAGCATTGAAATTGGATTGTTTAGCGTTTATTGATGTTATGAAGTCGATTATGTATAGATACGATTGTTTTGGAGCCAAATTCGAAAGGAAAGGCGGTGTTTGAGACTTGAGTTTGCCGTGGAAGTTCGAGATAAGTGTTTGGTCTAACCTTAACTTGAGGGATTAGGAGTTATGTCCTATTTTCTATTTGCTTCTTGTTGAATACGACGTATAGGCATGGTGATAGGTATCAATACGTTTGTGTCAAGCATAACTGTGGGTCTTATATTGTGATTTTCATAATTTTGTTGTATTATTCATGCCTTGATGAAGATTTCTATTTTTTGTGTAAAGTTGTGGAAAGAATTATGACCTATGAACATTGAAGAGCATTGGCTCGAGTTGTGAAGTGAATTGTAAGGTAAAAGTGAGAAAGAGAAGAGATTATTATGTTGCCCCCTTGCCGGGCTAATGTTGAGTTGCGGTCCACTTGTATTGTGTTCTTAATTGATATTCCAGATGCTTAGGTTGATGATTCTTTGTGATGGGTAAGGATTATGGTTATAGTTGTGGTAGTTAGAGGTTTGACAAGTTTATGTACAGCTGAGGTAGCTGGGTGTTGTAAAAAGTTAGTTATAGATGTGGCAGTTAGGTATTGTAACAAGTTTGGTTATAGCTATGGTAGTTAGGTGTTGTAACAAGTTTGGTTATAGTTGTTTCTCCCTTGTGGGGATATTATCGAGGTATCATTGTTTCTTTATCAGGATGTTTATTGATATTATTGCTCCCTTGCCGGGATTCCTTTTGATTGATGGCTTGTAAATGGGAGAGGGTGGTACGCCTACCACAAGATATAAAGCAATGGGAGCGGGTGGTACACCTACCACAAGATATAATAAAATAGGAGTTGATGGTATATCTACCACAATATATAATTAATAAAATGGGAGCGGATGGTACGCCTACCACAAGATATAATGAAATGAGAGCGGCTGGTACGCTTACCACGAGATAAATGAAATAGGAGCGGGTGGCATGCCTACGACGAGATACATAAAATGGGAGCGGGTAGCACGCCTGCTACGAGATACCATGAAATGATATCGGGTTGCACGCCTGCAACAAGATGTGAAAAGAAAGTAAAATCTGCCTTTGTTTTCTTTATTCTTGTTTGTGGTTGGATTTTGATTCCATTATAGTTGTATTAATATTCTGTTTACCTGTTATTCCCTGAAGCATGTTTCCCCCTTCCATCTTGAATTATTTATTCCTGCTTTACTTTTCGATGTATGTTATATAACTGCACAGGTTTATTTGGTAGTCTGGTCCTAGCCTAGTCACTACTTCGCCGAGGTTAGTCTAGGCACTTACCAGCACATGGGGTCGGTTATGCTGATACTGCACTCTGCACTCTTTTGTTCAGATCCCAGTGCTGTGGACTTTGGACCGCTATAAGATTGCTGATTCTTGATCATTAGATGACCCGAGGTAGTCCTGCAGATGTTCGCAGGCCTTGGCATCTCTGTTTATCTACTAATCCTTTTTCTTTCATGCACTTCTAGAGACAGTGTTGTATTTATTTCATTCAGACTCTTTATATAGTATTCTTAGACCGTCTGTGAAACTGTGACACAAGTTCTGGGTAGTCGAGACTCAAACAGTTGTATTAGCTATTTATGTTCAGATAGCTTATTGTTTCTTTCTTCCATTTATATTAAATTTTGCTATTTAAATATTATTATTTCGACAGCATGGTATACATACTCATAAACTGCGTCAATGCCTCCTGAAAAGCTGGAGTAGTAGTGGTTGTGGGCGTCTCTGGTGCCTGATTCCTGACTGGGTCTGCTGGTGGCACCTCGGCGTCTGCTTGTGCAGGTGCTCTGGCTGCACCCCGTGCACGTTCACGACCCCTTCCTTGGCCCCTGCCTCTAGCGGCTGCAGGAGGGGGTGCGGGTGCCTGATCGTCCCGGGTCGCGCGTGTCCCCACCATTTGTGAGAGAATAGAAGATAGTAGTTTAGAATCGAGGTAAAAAAAACATAGCACGACAAGAATTCAAATGAGGTAAAGATTTTTCCTAAACAGTTACATAGCCCCCCCGTAGATAAATACATACGTCTCCGTTCCGATCAGCGGGGCTCTAAATAACCGGCATGTGTCCTGTGACTCCTATAAACCTAGAGCTCTGATACCAACTTTTCACGACCCTAGTTCACCAATCGTGAACCTGTCATGACGGCACCTAGTCTTCACGACTAGGTAAGCCTGATACATTGCGGAAATCCAACAAACTTTATGAACGCGGAAAATAACACCGAAAAGAATAAGAAAATGTATAAAATGCCTCTTGGCACATACATATCGACTCATATAATATAAGAAAACCTCCAATACCCGAAAACCTATGGGCAACACAGGCTAAGAGTAAACATATTACAATGCTCTAACATCCTGAAGTGTCTATAACAACAGGGTATATGAAAGAAACTATTAAGTAAAGGTAGAATAGAAGAAGGCTCTTCGGCTCTATGGACGCGGCAGATGCATACCTCAAGCCTCGAAATGCAGCTCAGAAGTCCCTAATAGCGCACTTGACCAGATGTACCTGGATCTGCACAGCAAAAGTGTGCGGAAGAGTAGCATGAGTATACCATAGCGGTACTCAATAAGTGCCAAGCCTAACCTCGGTGGAGTAGTGACGAGAAAGGTCGAGGCCCCTACTGAGATAAATATAAGGATAAGTATGAAATGAAATAGCAGTAGGAAAAAAGTAAATCTCGAATATCTAACAACAATAAGAAGAACGGAATAGACTATATTACACTTCTACAAAACCAGAACAACCATTACAGGCTATTTATCATCGGGGATCTCCAAGTATCCCGAGGATCTCCTAGTATCCTCATCATATAAGCAAGGGATCTCTAAGTATCCCGAGGATCTCCCAGTATCCTCATGACATAAGCAAGGGATCTCCAAGTATCCCGAGGATCTCTTAGTATCCTCCAGTTAATCAGTCCTTCCCTGGGGATCTCTTAGTATCCGCCAGAAAATCAATTCTGCACTGGGGATCTCTTAGTATCCGCCAATCATATAATCCAGAGTCGGGGATCTCTTGGTATCCCGCACTTCCAACCCTCGAAGAAAAATACGAACATGGGGAGCTTCCGGGATGCCGTCCCGTAGTCCCAATAGTAAATACACCACAACAACCAATATTTAGCAGCAATGAAGCGAAATGCGAACAACAAATAAAATCGAGAATCTAACATGTTTAACAAGAAGGACAAATATTGTAATTTAATCAAATAAGGCAAATAGGTTGCTAGCATGCTTTCCTAGAAAAGATAAATATACAATTGAGTCAAATAGATCAAATAAGTTACCAACATACTTTTCCTAAGTCAAAACAAGTGAAGTTTCATCATTTTTTAACAATTAAATATGTGAAGAAACACAATATAAATAATCCAAGTAAGGTGAATTTTCAACAACTAGCACAACTACACGCCCGTAACCTTGCGCACAACAATGACAAGGATTTACTAAGGGTATAGGTCCCCCACACAAAGTTAGGCAAGCCACTTACCTCGAATTGGTACAAAACCGCTAAGAAACAATGCCCTTGCCACGAGTATCCAGCTCCGAGTGGCCCAAGTCTATTCAAACCAATTACATATTGTAAATATCATCGCAAGCAACTGATTACACTGTTAAATTTGAAGCTAAAGCGCCGAAAAAGGGGAAATTTCCAAAATGCCCCTCAGGCCAACGTCTCGGAATCGAATAATTTTCATATTTTCAGAAACCTCGTACTCTCATGAGTCTAACCATATCAAATCTCCCAAATCGGAGGTCAAATGCTCCCTCAAATCCCAATTGATTATTCAATGAACTTCTACTCAAATTCCTCCATTTTTGGACCTTAATTCGAATTTAAAAGATAAATTTTACAACAAAATGAGTGGTTAAAGCTAGAAAAGATCATAGAAACTTTACCCAATAATCTCTTCTTCAAAACTCGCTCGATATCGCGTTGGTCCGAGCTCTCAATTGATTTTTCAACATATGAAATTTGAGCCTCGGATAAACCCTTTTATCTACTGTGATTTCTGTAGGAAACACGTTCTCAATGCAATATACTAAAACGTGTGTTCTTTTGTATAGGTTTTGATGAATGACAAACGAAGCGAAAATTGATATATGACGAAGTTCAAGAAACAAGCGCACACTTGATATACAACGAGATTCAAGCTCAAGACAAAGTTTTATAGTTTAATTGAGTCATTCTTAATTGTGATCTTGATGCTACAACTTGACTCGTAACATGGCTTCTCTCATAAAACTATTTTCCAAAATCATGCATATTTAATTTAATGTCAATGATTTTAAATCATGCATATTTACAGTAGTCAAAATAATTTTTAGACATGCCTTAAAAATCTGGACTAAGATAATCGATTATGTACTTATGATAATCGATTGTCTTAAGCCAAGACTGCATGACAATCGATTGTGAACTAATGACTATCGTTTGTGAGTAAGACAGTGAGCATCAGGTTTTTCAAACCTGCATGACAATCGATTGTGAACTAATGACAATCGATTGTGACTGAGGCAGTGTCCATCAAAGTTTTTCAAAACTCAGAATAATCGATTATGAACTAATGGTAATCGATTATGTTGAGACAGTGTCTTCCAGTGATTTTCAAATTTATTAAATAATCGATTGTTACATTGGACAATCGATTGTCAAAAAGACAGTGTCTTAAATGTTTTTCAAAAACTGATAAGTAATCGATTGTTGACTTTGTGCAATCGATTGTGAAGCTGACCGTTGTCGTAAAGTATTCAAATACCGTCAGGTAATCGATTATTGATTCTGTATAATCGATTGTTTTGATTGAAATCCGGAAAAGATTTTTTGAACGTTATTGGGTAATCGATTATTGATTTTGTATAATCGATTGTTTTGATTAAAATCCAGAAAAATTTTTTTGAACGTTGCTGAGTAATCGATTGTTGATTCTGGACAATCGATTGTTTGTGGTAAAATCTGGAAAGGATTTTTTGAACGTTGCCAGTAATCGATTATGGATTGTAAGTAATCGATTATCAAGCGTAAAATCTGGGATTGAATTTTGATCTGACTGGCAGACAATCGATTGTTGGGGTTTGACAATCGATTGTCAGTGAGTAAAATCAGCAACTCTTAATTGGCAATTAGGCAACGGTAATGCCAAGTTTTTCAACTATAAATACAGCTTCACTTCAGTGTTTTAAACACAACAACATACTACAACTGATCATTACATTGCTATAAGCTTGCATACTTTTGTTTATCATTTTATATTCAATTTCATAAGCTTTTGAGAGCCATATTCTTGTCCAAAGTTGTTGTGATCTAGAGCTTACTTCTTTTACTCATATCTACTCATTAAGGAGTATTTTGTTTGAGTGTTTAGTGTTTTATACACTTGTAAGAGAATTGTGATTCTCTTGTTGTAAGGAACTTGTGTTTCCTCGGTTGAAGTCTTGGAGTGTAGTATCTCCGAGCAAAGGTGTTAAGGCTTGTGTCCTTAAGTTTTAAAGGTTTGTTGAGCAACCGTAAGCTTAACAAGTTAGTGGAAAATCTCGAGAGAGTCTCTCGGGGACTGGACTAGCTTCACGTTGTGGTGTACCAGAATATATCGGTGCGTTCTTTCCTTTTTATTTATTTAACGCACTTATTTATTTCCTGCAATTTTTAATTTCCGCAAGTTTACGCTAAATTTTATTATAACGCTATTCACCTCCCCTCTAGCGTTAAGCGTATTTTCTAACAATTGGTATCAGAGCCATACTCTCTGAAGACTTAACAGTTTGAGAGAACCATCCATGGCTTCTACTCGTGACTCTTTTGCAGGAATTGATGAAGGACAGTGCTCCACACGACCACCTCTATTCAACGGTACAAATTACACGTACTGGAAGGAGAGGATGAAGATCTTTGTTCAGTCCAACAGCTTTCACCTTTGGAAGGTGATAATGAAGGGAAACCAAATTCCAACAAAGAAGGTGGAAAACGAATGGGTTCCCAAGTCCGAGGATGAGTATGACGCGGATGACATCCGAAAGGTTCAAAATAATGCTAAAGCAATTAATTTATTATATTGTGCTGTTAATGCTGACGATTACAGGAAAATATCGTGTTGCACAACGGCAAAGGAGATGTAGGACAAGCTAGAAGTTACGTACGAAGGTATGGACCAGGTAAGGGAAGCAAAAATTGATTTCCTAACCCATTCTTATGAATTATTTCACATGAAGGAAGGTGAAAAGGTGGACGAAATGTTTGAGCGATTTTCAATAATCGTAAATGACCTACATGCTCTCAAGAAAACATTCACGGATAGAGAGCTCGTGTGAAAAATTCTTAGAAGTCTCACACCGGCATGGAGATCAAAGGCCGATGCAATTCAAGAATCCATTGGCGTTTCAAACGTCACCATCGACGCACTAAGAGGTAACCTTAAGACCTATGAATCTACTATTCTTAACCCTTTTGTTGATAATCAAAGGAGGCAAAGAATAGCTCTAAAGGCGAGCACAAGCCAACCGCAAATTGATGAGGAAGGAGACAACGAGTTTGGACTCGTTATCAAAAGATTTCAAAAGTTCATGCGCAAGGAGTATGAACGCAAGGGCAAAAAGCAAGGCGAACAAATCAAGTGCTATGAATGTGGTGAAACCGGACACATCAAATCAAATTGCCCAAACATCAAAAAGGAGAAGAAACCTTTTAAAAAGCAACGTGCATACATTTCTTGGGGAGGCGACTCCGGAGATGAATCAAGCGAAGGAGAAGAAGACGAAGCAGCAAATCTTTGCCTTATGGCACAAGAAGACAACAAAGATGAGGTATGTCAAATTTCGTCTAAAAACTTTACTCTTGAAGAAATGCGAACTGCTTTTGATGAATTATATGCTGAGTTTATTAAGGCTTCAAAAACTGTTAAGGGCAAAAAAGAAAATGCTTCATTAAAAGAAAAGGATTTTCAAAAACAGCTTTCTTTGAAAGAAAAGGATTTAGAAAAACTGGTTTTAGAAAATGAAAAGCTGAAAGAGGAAAACAAGTTTTTTGGAAAAAGGAAGCGCCGATAAGCCCGAAAGTTCTACAAATAATTGTTCTTCTTGCTTGCATCTCAAAAATGAGGTAGATAGACTCAAAGGTACCTTATATAAGTTTAATTCTTCCTACAAGAATTTGAATGAGGTCCTTGTAAATTTGAAATCAACCAAGCATGGCATAGGATTTAAGAATGAGGTTAAAGAAAAGGTTGAAGCCAAACCCCAACCACCTAAGGCTCAACCTAGGACTAATAAAACAAATGCTTATCCTAGAAATAGCAATCCTAGAACCAATATGCATGCTAGACAAAATGTTGAACATTTTAGGAGACCTAGAAATGACTTACCACCTAGAAATAGTTACCCTAGAAATGATACATATTTTAGGCCAAATGTTGAACCTTTGAGAAGACCTAGAAATGGCCTTCAACCGAGAAACAATCACTCTAGAAATGCTGCCCATCCTAGAGCTCATAGTAGGAGAAATAATTCTCATGAAATGCGAAATAGTCATAGTGGAAATTTTCATCCGTCTAGTTACTATGAACCTAGAAGGATGCATAACCCAAATGTGACTTGTCATTATTGTAGACGTATTGGTCATATTGCTCCTGCATGCTTTACAAGTCATAGACATATTACTCAATTGCATCATTATAATATGCCTAACCCCCAAGGACCCAAGATGGCATGGGTACCTAAAGAACATTAATTTGTTTTGTAGGTGTGCTTGAAGGGATCAAGTGTACTATGGTACCTTGATAGTGGATGCTCCAAGCATATGACGGGAGATGAATCCAAATTCCTTCAATTAGAGCACAAAGAAGGAGGAAGTGTTATCTTCGGTGATAACAATAAAGGAAAGATCATCGGCATTGGCTCGGTCGGTAAGGATGAAAATTCCTCTATTAAGCATATATTACTTGTTAAAGGATTAAAGCATAATCTCTTGAGCATAAGCCAATTGTGTGACAACGGAAATCTTGCTTTATTTGATTCGGATGAATGCTTAGTGTTCAGACGTAGTGATTTCAAAATTATCCTCCGTGGCTTTAGAGTGGATAATATTTATATGGTTGATATTGCTAATTCCTCACCCGATTATGTTGATTGTCTAATGAGTAAAGAGGATATGGCATCGTAGAGTAGCACATATCAATATGCATCTTTTGAACAAATTGATTTCTCAAAACTTAGTTATTGGTCTTCCCTTTTTAAAATTTGAAAATGACTCTATTTGTGACTCGTGTCAAAAGGGGAAGCAAACAAAAGCATCTTTCAAATCTAAAAACATTGTTTCAACTTCTAGACCATTGCAATTGCTTCATATGGATTTATTTTGTTCTTCTCGCATTGAAAGTCTAGGAAGAAATAGATATGATTTTGTGATTGTTGATGATTACTCGAGATTTACTTGGACTTTATTTCTTGCCAATAAAAGTGATGCTTTTCAAAATTTTAAATATTTTCTTAAGCGTGTTCAAAATGAGAAAGAAACAACCGTCACTTCAATTATAAGTGATCATGGGGGAGAGTTTGATCAAAATCTCTTTGCGGACTTTTGTGATGAACTCGGAATCGAGCATACCTTTTCCGCTCCACGTACACCACAACAAAATGGGGTGGTGGAAAGGAAAAATAGGTGTCTCGAAGAGATGGCTAGAACCATGCTCGACGAAGCTAAGATACCCAAACATTTTTGGGCGGACGCCGTGAGTACCGCTTGCTATGTTCTAAATAGAGTAGTAATTCGGCCGATACTCATGAAAACCCCCTATGAACTTTATAAGGGTAGAAAACCAAATATTTCCCATTTTAGAGTTTTTGGTTGCAAATGTTTTGTTCATAACAATGGCAAAGACCAATTGGGTAAATTTGATGCTAAGTCGGATGAAGGTATTTTCATTGGATATTCCTCACGTAGTAAAGCATATAGGGTCATTAATAAAAGAACCCAAATTGTGGAGGAATCCCCACATGTTGTATTTTCCGAAAATAATGCTCGCTTGGCGAGAAAGGATTCCGGTTTTGATCTTGCAGGTATCTTAGATAGCTTGAAAGACAAAATACAAGAGGAACCACCCAAGGAAAATAAAGATGAAACTGAGAAACAACCAACGGAAGAAGCGCCACAATTGGAAAAAGAAACAAAAGTGCCAAATGAGTGGAGGACGATCAAAGATCACCCTCTTGAACAGGTAATTGGAGACGTCGGAGGAAAGGTAAGTACCCGAAACTCTCTTAAGAACACTTTAGGACACACTTCTTAAGAGCTGACGCTCTCACTTGGCAACACTAGTTTAAGTTATTACTTCTTTATAGATTTCTAACTTGAGCGTCGGAGACGTCTAACGATTTTTGCAGGTATCACCCCAAAGGAAAGGGGAATTATAAAGCATGACGCGCAAGAATCGAGTCTTCTTCAGAAAAATCTGTTTCCCTCATCTAATAATCGATTATCTCTATCAATAATCGATTGTAATGCTATCATTTGAGCTATTATACTCTCTTTAAATAATCACACCTTCTTTCCATTAAATAAACAAGGCTTATTTCATCTTTGGCATCTTATTATTATTTTTGCTAATGGCAAAAGGGGGAAGATAACGGGTATGATGCACTCTCAAGTTATAAGCTTAAATTGAGGGGGAATTCTCAAATTGAGGGGGAACAAATTGCATACTTGTTGCATGTATATACTTGTCTTGAATCGTCAATATAAATTGCTTGTCTTGCATATCCCGCTTAATGTTTGCCATTATCAAAAAGGGGGAAATTGTTGGAAACACGTTCTCAATGCAATATACTAAAACGTGTGTTCTTTTGTATAGGTTTTGATGAATGACAAACGAAGCGAAAATTGATATATGACGAAGTTCAAGAAACAAGCGCACAATTGATATACAACGAGATTCAAGCTCAAGACAAAGTTTTATAGTTTAATTGAGTCATTCTTAATTGTGATCTTGATCCTACAACTTGACTCATAACATGGCTTCTCTCATAAAACTATTTTCCAAAATCATGCATATTTAATTTAATGTCAAATGATTTTAAATCATGCATATTTACAGTAGTCAAAATAATTTTTAGACATGCCTTAAAAATCTGGACTAAGATAATCGATTATGTACTTATGATAATCGATTGTTTTAAGCCAAGACTGCATGACAATCGATTGTGAACTAATGACAATCGATTGTGAGTAAGACAGTGAGCATCAGGTTTTTCAAACCTGCATGACAATCGATTGTGAACTAATGACAATCGATTGTGACTGAGGCAGTGTCCATCAAAGTTTTTCAAAACTCAGAATAATCGATTATGAACTAATGGTAATCGATTATGTTGAGGCAGTGTCTTCCAGTGATTTTCAAATTTATTAAATAATCGATTGTTACATTGGACAATCGATTGTCAAAGAGACAGTGTCTAAAATGTTTTTCAAAAACTGATAAGTAATCGATTGTTGACTTTGTGCAATCGATTGTGAAGCTGACCGTTGTCGTAAAGTTTTCAAATACCGTCAGGTAATCGATTATTGATTCTGTATAATCGATTGTTTTGATTGAAATCCGGAAAAGATTTTTTGAACGTTATTGGGTAATCGATTATTGATTTTGTATAATCGATTGTTTTGATTAAAATCCGGAAAAGATTTTTTGAACGTTGCTGAGTAATCGATTGTTGATTCTGGACAATCGATTGTTTGTGGTAAAATCTGGAAAGGATTTTTTGAACGTTGCCAGTAATCGATTATGGATTGTAAGTAATCGATTATCAAGCGTAAAATCTGGGATTGAATTTTGATCTGACTGGCAGACAATCGATTGTTGGGGTTTGACAATCGATTGTCAGTGAGTAAAATCAGCAACTCTTAATTGGCAATTAGGCAACGGTAATGCCAAGTTTTTCAACTATAAATACAGCTTCACTTCAGTGTTTTAAACACAACAACATACTACAACTGATCATTACATTGCTATAAGCTTGCATACTTTTGTTTATCATTTTATATTCAATTTCATAAGCTTTTGAGAGCCATATTCTTGTCCAAAGTTGTTGTGATCTAGAGCTTACTTCTTTTACTCATATCTACTCATTAAGGAGTATTTTGTTTGAGTGTTTAGTGTTTTATACACTTGTAAGAGAATTGTGATTCTCTTGTTGTAAGGAACTTGTGTTTCCTTGGTTGAAGTCTTGGAGTGTAGTATCGCCGAGCAAAGGTGTTAAGGCTTGTGTCCTTAAGTTGTAAAGGTTTGTTGAGCAACCGTAAGCTTAACAAGTTAAAGGAAAATCTCGAGAGAGTCTCTCGGGGACTGGACTAGCCACGCGTTGTGGTGAACCAGAATATATCGGTGCGTTCTTTCCTTTTTGTTTATTTAACGCACTTATTTATTTCCTGCATTTTTTAATTTCCGCAAGTTTACGCTAAATTTTATTATAATGCTATTCACCTCCCCTCTAGCGCTAAGCGTATTTTCTAACAATTTCCGCTTTTTGCGGATCCAGGGATAGCTTCTGTGGTCCCGCTTTCGCGGTCAAATAGTTTCTTCAGCGGGTTCACGTAAGATCTCAATTTCCACTTCTGCGGACATATATCGTGAAGGCAACCCCCGCTTCCGCGGAAAGGTCTACCGCTTCAGCGATCTCCTGGCCCAGGGCCCTTTCGCTTTTACAACCTCTGAGCCTCTTTTATGGTGCCGCTTCTGCAGTCCCCAAGCCGCAGAAGCGGAAACAACAGAAACAGCACATGAACTTCATCAAAAAATTCCAAAACCAACCCGTCGAGCATCCGAAACACACCCGAGGGGACCTCAACCAAACCTACAAACCTATCCCTTAACATCATTCAAAATTGTACCAATCCTTATACCACCTAAAACAATGCTGGAAACTCGAATTAATCAATGATTTGAACTTAAACACTTCAAAACTTAGCCAAACTTGCTTTCGATTCAAAACCTAACCAAAACACGTCCGATTGACCTAATATTTTGCACGCACATCCCAAATGAAATGACGGTGCTATAGCAACTTCTGGAATCCCATTCCGACCATCGGATCAAAAATTCACTATCGGACCGGAAACTTCAAAATTCTAACTTTCGGCATTCATAGCCTAAATGAGCTACGGACACCCAAAATACATTCCGAACACACTCCCAACCTCGAAATAACCTAACGGAGCTATCAGAACCATCGGTTTTCCATTCCGAGGTTGTCTTGACAATGTTCTGATTACGGACTATTTTCCAACACTTAAGCTCTCATTTAAGGGCTAAGTGTTCCAAACCACTCCAAATTCTATTACCGAACATCCCTGCAAACCAAAATAGCAGAAATGAACTTAGGGGAAGCAGTTAATGGGGAAACGGGGCATAAATTCCAAAGATGACTGGCCGGGTCATCACATTTATCAAAGGGGCAATGATGTGGTACTACAATTTGCCGTCCAATTCCATCGATTCTTTTGCCATGCTTGCTGATTCATTCATAAAGGCGCACATTGGAGCAATAATGGTCATGACCAGGAAGTCGACCCTCTTCAATACGAGATAGAAGGCCAATAAAATGCTAAGAGAGTTCGTATCTCAATTTTAGATGGAACGCATGGACCTACCCACAGTTACAGATGATTGGGCTATCCAAGCCTTTACTCGGGATTTGAAGAATAAAAAATCCAATAGCATTACGTCAACTAAAGCAGAATTTGATTGAATATAAAGCGGTGACTGGGCCGATGTGAATAATCGTACCAATTGAAGATCTGGGTCGAGGATGATCAGTTGGGAGCTTCATCCGGTTCTATTTACCCAAATAGGTTCGAAGGAAGGATTCAAAGGGACATCAACAGAAAGCCCTGATCGAACAGAGATCGATACCAACCATATAAGGCAGATCGAAGGAACAACTGACCTGGATGTAATCTCATTCGAAATGATCAAAGGAATGATCAAGGTCAAAATTCTCCAGGGATCACGAGTAAGAATGGCTTTGATAAACACGTTGACCCTAAGGAAGCACCACGGTTATCGAAATACAACTTTTACATCGATGCTTCGGGTATTGTGTCATCCAATAGATGAATCAACGATACTAGCTGGCCCAAACCCCTACAAACTGATCCAGCTCAAAGGAATCCGAATCAAATGTGAAAGTACCATGGAACCCATGGTCATAAAACCGAGTACTGTAGACAATTAAGGGAGCAGGTAGCTCATTTATTCAACAAAGGTCATCTTTGAGAGTTCCTGAGTGACCAAGCAAAAAATCACTTCAAAGATAATGATGTTGTCGCGCCCCCATTTTACTTGTGGTGTCTGGGTTTCGACATTCATTGGGAACAACTCATTTCGTTTGGAGAATTGGGTATTTGAATTTAAAGATTCACCACCTAATGGATTTAAGATCTGTTATGGCACCTAGAGCAAATAACTCATGAAGCTGGTTTGCATTACCAGAGATTGGGTAAAGGCTCAAAATAACCTTGAGGGGAAAGTGTTAGGAACCCCTCGCGGTCCGCATTGGTCGGTTCCGACCAAACTCGGATTATGTGAATTAGTCATTTAACAGATAAGCAATCTAAGAACATATATAAGATAAAAGAGATTTAGCAGATAAGCAGTCTAAGCATACATATGTAGATAAGATGAGGGAAGTCCTAGGTTTGTTAGCCTATAGGATCACATCTGTACAATACCCGGTAATCCTTCCTAACCTAGAGGGGCTACACGTGGCATTAATGTACAGGTCATCATATCCTTTACTACCCAATTAACATTACCTTGGTCATATCCTAATGCATTCTAGCAACCTTAAGATGTATCCTATGTGTGCACTACTCGTCCCTTTAATTATATAGTCCCAGAGGTATTTAGGACTTCTAGTTAAGGTGGATCTAGACTCTTCTACACTAATTAAAATGAGAAAACTCTAGGAGACAAACAAAACACTTAGGACTTGACCAAGTATATAACAATTAAAGGCTCACACTTTACCTCCACAAATAGAGCAAGTAAGTGCATGTCTCAAACAACATATTTCAAATATTTCTGAAAGGTCCTAGAATAGGATATCAAGGTGAGCATGACAAGCAAAGAATATGCAGCATTACGTTAAGGAAAAGTGTTAAAGAACTAATCAGTTTGCCTACTAATTTTAAAACTTGTTAAATCTGGTCAGTCACAAGTAAGCAAAGTATAGTTCGACAGTTTTATTAGACCTTCATTACCTATAGCCTTGCCTAGGCATAGATCTATAATACCTTTTAAACATGTTTTCTGAATGCAATCAGAATTCTCGGAATTAGTTTAAAACAATTTGAGTTTATTAAGTCCCGTAGGCATGCTATCTAGGTGTGTTAACTGATTTTAGACTTATAGATACTGGTAGCTAAATGCAGAACTTGGTTTTAAAGTCCTATAGGCATGACATCTAAATGTGGCAATTAGTGTTAAAATATACAAAAGACTGATCTAAACCTTGTTGATATACAGAAACTGATATTTCAAACTTACAAGCAAAGCGGGTTAATTTTAAAACCCCCTATAGGCATGGTATCTAAATAAATAATATTGAAACAATCTATAGGCATGGTATCTAAGCAAGCATCACAACAAACTTACAAACATGTTATCTAGAATGCATGATCGATTTTTGAACCCTATAGGCATGATGTCTAAATGAGCAAACATTATAATGATATATAGGCATGGTGCCTAAATGAACAAATATTGTAACAACATATAGGCATAGTATTTACCCTTTCCCAACAGGATATGTATAAGAATCCCTCTATTTTACTAACTTGCCCAATATATGTTTACAAGAAATTATTATTACAGGCCAACATTAATAATGAATTACATAAGTAAAATTTCTACAACTATATGATCTTGAATATACTCCCAAAGAATAAACCTGGCAAACCAGACTTTCAAACAGTCCAAAAATGCCCTAACCTCTTAGTGCATCCAATATTATCCTGGTGTGTCAAAGTTCCTAAGAGCCTTAGAGACCCCGGGCAATGCTTGCACTAGAAAATTTCAAAGTAACCCTTTATGAGCAGGTTTTGGAAAGTAAACTCTAGTGTGTCAAAGTTCAGAGGAGACTCATGGACTCCTAAGCAATTTTTACACTAAACGGGCAAGACCCTAGGTGTTATAAGAATATGGGTTTTAAACAAGAGGTAGTTTGTAAGAAAATAGTTTTGGAATTATCAGGAAGTAACAAAGGTCCCAACAGTCAAATAATATACTGAAACAAAGTAACTTAGAGTTTCAACTTAGTTAGTTAACTACCACTAGGTGAGCATTCAGTCACATAGAGAGGAATAGTTGGGCTGATGAGTCATATTGGTCAGAGGTGAACATAAGATAGAAAGGATATGCTAGCGAATAAGAAATAAGTACGAGTCAGGTTCATATATTAACACAAAATTCTAACTAAAGCAAGAATAAACAGATTGAGAGCAAGATACACATGGGTTCAACCAGGAAGAAGTAGACATGTCATTGCAGTCAACATAGAATTAAACATGTTATTGCAGCATACACATAGGTTCTATTAAGACAGAAGTAGGCATGCTATTATAAGGAAGCGAATACATTAAGAAACATGTAGTCTAATTGAATGGTAGTACACATACTGGCTAGGAATAATGAGCATGAATAACATAGGTCTAGTTAAAGATAAATAGGCTGGTATAACATCCTACTGATTTAGTAACATAAAATGGATATGTTGGGAATAGGAAATACATAGATCAAATCATACAGAGGTTTGCATGATAGTGAAGTGAGAGCATACCGGTTAAAGAAGAAAAGCAGAAAGTAAAGTAGCAGGATTCAATAGTCTAGTCCTAACTTTCAGCCGAGTAGAATGAACACAAGTAACAAAGAGAAATGACAGTTTGCGTGTGAATGTGTTTGTGAAATGTTGTTCTTCTAAAGAATAAGAATGAAAGGGTATATATAAAACTTAGTGTGGTACAATAAATAAGGTAAAGAAGAAATCATAGTCTGCAAGACAGTAAAATAGAATCAATCAGCCGAGTAGGGGATCAATTCTATGGAAAATCTGGAGGAGACCCCTTAAATTGAGGATAATCAATTAACGATATAGAACTAGGGCTCAAAAAGGTCAAGTGATCAATAGTATACCATGTAGGAAGTCGGTCAAATTCCCAAACTGTACTGATAATCAATTAAGGCAAGTATAATTAATCAAGGTCAAAAATAAGAAAACAAATAAAAATCCCAGAAAATATCAATTTTAACATGAATTATTTGAATCCCTGATAGACACCAATCAGTAAAATCCCAACAAATACTAATTTTACTCAAAACATAAAATAGAATCAGTCAATATAACTGGTCCACAGAAATAAACACAATAATAGAAAAAAATGAAAAACTCAGTGTCACAAAAAAGAATATCTAGGGCTTGAGAATATACACGAAAATTAATCAAACATGTAAAGAGATAATCAGATTCAATATTTGAAATTTAAAATCCTTTTTACTTTTAGAAGAAGGTAAACGAAATCGAAGCAATTAACCAAAACAAAAGATTTTCGAGGGAAAACACCAAATAATGCTCGAATCGTTTCGTTTCAGATCTACAAAATCTGAAAAGATTCATGCATTTATAGAACTAGGGTTTCAAAACAACATAAATGTAAGAAATGTTGTCAAGAGAATTCAAACTAAAAAATAGAAGGAAATCAGTACTCACAAACGAAAATGGCGCTAGACAGGCCAGTAAACAAATTTCGGACAAAGAACCAGGTTGAATCTCCTTGAGATCATTTTAAGGATCCATGTAATCAAATAGCAGGAGGTATAAAAGGTCGGTAATGGTCGAAGAACATATGGCCCGGTGCTAAAGCCTTATCAACACGCCTCGATAGAGACGTTGTCTGTACATTTTTATAAGGTGGTCGAGGGTAAAAGGCATCCCCTCGACTTTCCTCATGAAGAATCGGTGCAAATAACAATGCACCAGAAGGAAGCGTAGATCTGGCCAATGGTTATAATGTATTGGTGGCAGAAATCAAGGATAACGGGATCAACAGGGCCCAACGTAAAAGAGTAAGTGTGAACACTCAAGAACCCTTTCACGTGAGTGGTGATTTCCACTTTAGGGGTCGGAATCACCACCTTTGTGTTTTCCAAATGGAAGTTCCTTTTCACATGCACGAGCTCACCATTGATTATCGAGAAGAGGGGTTTTCAACTTTGAAATCAGAGATGAGGTCGCATGACTCGGGAACGCACAACACTCTAGGATGCATCGCTCCACCGGTGTTTTATCACCGGCCGGCCATGATGAACAGACTTTGTCCTTTTGGGGAGCAGTTTTAGATGTTTCTCTATTTCTATGTGTGATCATAAAAAAAAAGAAGAAGATGAAGTTTGTTGATTTAGGAGAGGGTTGGCAAACGATATGTAAATAATTTTCGGAATTGAGGAACTTGAAGGAAAGAGAGCTTTGAGGATTAAGAAAAGTTTTGAAGATAAAGTTTGAAAAAATTATGAAAAGGATCTACTTATAATATTGCTATGACGCTTTGAAAACATTAGTGGACGACCATAAATTGGCACTAATTAATGATCTTGAGAACTATGCAAACGCGATGCTTTAGTCACCTTCGTTTCTTACGTCACGAGGGTGACATCATGATTGGTCGAGGTGCAAAATCGAAGCTGAGTTCATTTCTTCACATTACACTCTAATAAGCGAGGGGACTATTTGTATACTATCAAAATTGGGCCTATCCGATATTGCTATTTGATAGAAACAAAGGAGCTGCATCAGGGGTGACCTCATAATGAATCAGACCCGATCTCGAAGACGAGTCCAAAGACCAAAGTGTCCATCGAGACTGAGGCCAATAACAATCGAGACTAGGTATGACCGACTTCGAGTGAAATGTAATAATAGAAATTCAAGATATTCGTAATCGGTCGAAGATCACGGCGAAAATATCGGAGCAGATCAAATCAATGGCAGTTATTTGTATCAATCATGGGATTCACTTCTATAATTAGAATTGTACTATAATTAGGATTCCTCTAGTATATAAAGAGGGATCCCCATCATTTGTAAATACCTTGCATTTAGAGAGATCAAAGCAATATAATATTTCTCTATTGTTCATCAATTTATTGTTCTTTTTTTTATTTTACTACCTTTGAGGGTTCATCAGCTCGAGGACATTTCCAAATATCAGTTTGTTTTATATTCTTGTCAATTTCATTGCTTATCTCTATAATAATCAATTGGTATTAAGTGAAATCACATTTTCTTAAAATCACATTACAAGTTTAGTTGTTACTCATATTTAAGAAAAACCGATAAATAACCGAAAAACGTGAACAACCGACAAACTCCGACATTAACCAAATTGAGAAAAAACCTATTTAACTGGTTTGGTTTGTTTCTAATATTTGAAAAATCAATTACTTGATTTGATTTCTTTTTAGGAAAAAATTGATCCAAGCCGAATCATGAACACTAATTTCAATTGCACAAAAGGTGAACCCTTTGTAAAAGAATTTTGTCGTACGCATATTTATAATGCAAATTTAACTTGTTAATTCGAGAGATACATAAGTTAAATTAATAGGAGATAGTTAAGAAAGCCAAAAAATTATACTTTTGGAAATTTGTAGCTTTACCTGAAAAATCACTTTTGCAATTATTTATTTATTTTTAAAATTTTGGTCAAACCTCAAATGTAAAGCAAAATATACTTTTAGGGTAAAAAAATATTTTTAACTTCCTAAAATTTGACCAAACACTTTAGTGGGCATTTGGACATAAGAATTATAAAATTTCGAAAAAAGTAAAAAAAATATTTAAGTAAAAATGATATTTGGAAATTAAAGTTGTGCTTTGATATGAATATAACTTTTATGTTATTATGTGTGAAAATTTTAAAAAATAGAGTTTTTAAATTTTTGAAAAAATTCAAAATGCATCTTCAAGTAAAATTTAAAAATTTTATGAACAAATACTAACTTCGAAAAAATTTTAAAATAAATAAATAAACATCTTATGTCCAAACGGGCTCTTAATTTATCTCGAAGTGGCGGAGAAAGTATTTAGTTAAACAGGCAAAACTACTACATCTGTAAATAAGAATTACAAGAAAATACACATGGCTTCATATCATAAAAGAAATGACCCCATATTTTTTAGGTTTTACCCTACCTAGCCCATGTTTTTGAAGTGATTTGGAGTAGATTTGAGTTAAATTTAAGAGAAAATACAAGGTAGAAGACGAAGTCAGTTTTTTGTATAATTTTGTATAGTCTCGTATAATAGTGTATATGAGTGTATAAACACATCTTATACACTATTATATATTTTTATACATCTTCATACAAGCATATGTAGACGAACTTCTTCCACGATTTCAGTTACAATTCTTGTTCAAAACCAGTCCAAATCTCCATTAAATGACTTCAAATTTTATATAAAACCTCCTTATACTATTTTTAACAAGTCTAAATAATACCCAATAAAAAAAAACCTCCCTAAAAATACAATGAGGAACGCTCTCGGCGCACAATAGAAAACCAATCGAACAGTACCATCTCCGGCGCACAATAGCAAGGCGAGATTGTCGCCGGAAATGGCCAGAAAGCGTAGGAATGTTGCTCCGATTGCTACTGCTGTTCCTCCTAAGCTTGTTACACCTGAGCATGGCATTACAACTACTCTTGAACCCCTAACATTTGGTAACTTCCTTCCTCTGAAGTACCAATCGAAGGAAAATCCATATGCAGAAGCAGTTAAGGATCGATCGCAAGGAAATGAAGTGATGACAGAAACAACTGCGAGGAGATTACAGTTTTCAGCAGTAATGGAACCAGAAATACCATTATCAACAGCTGTTGAAGTTGTTGAACCAGAAAAATCAAAGCCAACAGTTGCGGAAGTGGTCAGAGGTAACAGAGATGTGCAGATGGGTAAGACTCTTTCCTTTGTTCCCCCTACTATGCGAGATGGAAAAAAAGTTGTGAAGATCAGTGAAGAGGATTTGAAACCACAGTTGGAGTATTGGCAAAATGCATTGATTGGGTTTGTAATTGGAGATCGACCTAGTGAACAGAATATGGAGAACTTTGTTGTACATGTTTGGAATTTTGTCACCAAACCTCAAGTACTAGTTCATGCTGAAGGGTACTGTATCTTCAGATTTAACAGTGCTGAAGATAGAGATGCAGTCATGCAATCAGGCCCATATACTTTTAGGAGTAGGCCTATGGTGCTAAGTCCGTGGGAAGTTGATTTTAGTTTTCAGGCTAGTGTACTCAGCACTATTCCTATCTGGATTCGATTCCCAGGTCTTCCTGTAGGGTATTGGTCTGTAGAGGTATTGAGCAAGTTGGCAAGTGCGATTGGGAAGCCATTGTATACTGATAAATATACTGCTCATTATGACAAAATTTCATTTGCTAGAATACTTGTTGAAGTTGATGCTGCTTACTACCTTCCGGATGAGTTGGAAATTGAAACTCCTTATGGACCTAAGATTCAGACTGTTGAGTATGATTGGAAACCTACCTTTTGTAACCATTGCCTCAAGTTTGGTCATGAGACAATTGATTGTTGGTACTATGCTGACAATTCTGACAAGCAAAAGGAGG
This sequence comes from Nicotiana benthamiana, assembly GCA_034376525.1. Lineage (NCBI taxonomy): Eukaryota > Viridiplantae > Streptophyta > Magnoliopsida > Solanales > Solanaceae > Nicotiana > Nicotiana benthamiana. Next base: position 41,997,544 of record CM067336.1, read on the forward strand.
AGAAGGGAGACATAAGGAACTTGAAAGCTAGAGATAAACAGCAGAGGAAACAAAAAAAAAGAAGGAATGGATTGTAAAGAAGGATGTGACAAATGAGGAGTCCAAAAACAACATGAGGAATCTGTAGATTCATCAGCTCAAGAAGTGCAGGCAGATCAGGCTTCAAATATGCTAAATGAGGGTCAAGGTACTATGCAGCAAAATGAGCAAAAGAATTCAGAAGAACACCTTAGTGAAGAGGCCATCACTAATAATGGTGAACAGGTGGATAGCACAGGTAATAGAGGGAAAGCAATCATGGAGGTTATGGAGAGTAGAGGGCAACAATTTGATCCGGGACCCTCTTACAGCCTAACAAATGATGATCCATGATTGTAGTCATATAGAACATTAGGGGGCTTAACCAGCCCCCAAAGCAGAAGGAGTTGAAACAATTCCTTGCTGATAATAAAGTGGATGTAATTGGTATTCTTGAAACAAGAGTCAAGGAACATAAAGCAAAGAAAATATTTGAAAGAATTGCAAAGGGTTGGATGTGGCAGTGCAACTATGCAAGGGCTGTTAATGAGAGAATATGGCTATTATGGAAGTCTCACATACAAATTCAAGTAAACTTTCTCTGATCAGTATATTCATTGTCTAGTAGAGGATACAAGGAGTCTAGTCAGATTTCAATTCAGTGTTATATATGCACAAAATACTGCAGTACTTAGGGCACAACTTTGGAGGGATCTCAGATCAATTCCTATACCTCAACAAGATGCATGGCTTATAAGTGGTGATTTCAACTGTGTGCTAAGCTCTGAAGACAGGATTGGGTCTCCAGTAAGTGAGGCTGAAGTAAGGGATTTCAAAGACACAGTAGATGACTTACAACTTACTGCTTTAAGAGCAACAGGGTGGCACTATACTTGGACAAACAAACAAGATGCTGATTCTAGAGTTTACAGCAAGATAGACTGGGCACTTGGCAACTATCAATGGCTACAGCAATTTGGGCACTTGGAGGCTGACTACATGAATCCATTGGTATCAGATCACTCCCCTATCTTAGTTAAATTTGGTGTATATAAGCCATTATATCCTAAACCTTTCAGGCTATATAACAATGTAATGGAACATGAACAGTTTCATGACATTGTTAAGCAAGTCTGGGAAAAGGTTTATCATGGCTCACATATGCAACAGATTTGGAGCAAATTGAAGGCAGTGAAGCAGCAACTAAAGGGGTTAAATGACCACTTAGCCAAGTACAAGCAGCAGATTATCCAGACAAGAGAAAGACTTGACATTCTACAGTTACAAATGCAGAATAACTGTCTTTCACAGGAGCTGATTAATGATGAAAGATGCTTACTAGAAGAACTTGAAAAATGGAACAATGTGGAGGAGCAAGTAATGAGGCAGAAATCCAAAGCTACATGGATTGAATGTGGAGATGCAAATACCAAGTATTTTCATGCACAATGGAGGATAGGACAGGCCAGAATAATATCACTTCTATTTATACTGACACAGGTATCAAGTTAACTGAGCCTAATGCAGTGGAACAGGAGTTCTTAAAGGTCTTCCAATCACTAATGGGGGAGTCTGCTTCTGAACTTCCCTGTGTGGATACTAATATAATGAGAGGAGGAAGATGTCTCACAATTGAACAGCAAAGAGCTCTTATTAGACCAGTCACCATGGAGGAAATCAATGCAGCTGTCACTGAAATGCCTAGGGATAAGGCACCAGGAGTAGATGGTTTTCCCATTGAGTTCTTTACTAAGAGCTGGAAGATAGTACAAGAAGATGTATTCTCTGCTACTAAAGAATTCTTTGAAACCTGCAAAATGCCACATATGATTAATACTACTGCAATAGCCCTTGTGCCAAAGGTCAAAACTCCTACCACTGTGAAGGATTACAGACCAATTGCATGCTGTACTACAATATATAAAATCATCTCCAAAGTTATTACCAGAAGGATGAAGGGTGTAATTGGAGACTTGATTGGACCTGCCCAATATGCTTTTATTGAAGGAAGGAGTATCATGGATAACATTCTGCTCATCCATGAAATATTCAAAGGATACTCTAGGAAAGGGGTTTCACCTAGATGTGTTCTAAAAGTGGACCTCAGGAAGGCTTATGATACATTAGAGTGGGATTTTCTGAAGCAGGTTTTTATTATACTGGGGTTCCCTGCTAAGTTTACTGACTGGATAATGGCTTGTATCTCATCTGCCTCATACTCTCTAGTAATGAATGGAGGCCTCACTAAGCCATTCAATGCTAAGAGAGGTATAAGGCAAGGGGACCCTGTGTCTCCTTATCTATTTGTTTTGGCCATGGAATACTTGAACAGATTGCTTCAGCAGCTACATAAGGATGGAAACTTCAATTTCCATCCTAGATGCAGGAAACTAAACATATCACATGTATGTTTTGCTGATGACTTGCTAATGTTCTGTAGGGCTGACATAGTCTCTATTCAGATACTGCACAGCACATTTCTTACATTCTCAGCTGCTTCTGGACTTCAGGAAAATGTTGGTAAGAGTGCAATCTATTTAGCTGGAATTCCACAGGGAACTAGAGAGGAGATTATTGCTGCTCTAGGTTTCACTGAAGGACATCTTCCTTTCAGATATCTTGGAGTCCTTCTGGATTCTAAGAAGCTAGCCATACAGCATTACTTGCCACTCATTGAAAAGATCACATCAAGAGTTACTTGCTGGTCAGCAAAACTATTATCCTATGCTGGCAGAACTCAACTGATCAAGGCAGTGATCTTTGGAATGCAGACTTATTGGGCACAGGTGTTTATAATCCCTAAGAAGGTCTTGAAGGCTATAGAGGCAATTTGCAGATCATACCTATGGACAGGCAAAGCTACATTATCCAGAAGAGCACTTGTGGCCTGGGACAAGGTATGCCAGCCTATCTCCTCTGGAGGTCTCAATATTATGAGAATGGATATATGGAATAAAGCAGCTATAGCAAAATTACTTTGGGATTTGGCAAAGAAAAAGGACTGTCTATGGGTTAGGTGTGTACATTCTTACTATATCAAGAACAGAAACATAGAGTCAGTTGCTGTGCTATCCAACTCCTCTTGGGTGGTAAAGAAGATATTGGACAGTAGGGCATTGGTGTTGGGGAATACTCAGTTGCAAGGTAATATAACCAGCAGATTGCAGAGTGTATGCAAGCTAGGAAAATTTCAGATTCATAAAATGTATATTACTCTGTTGCCAAAGTTCTCTAAGATTGCATGGAGGAACATAATGCTTGTTTCATCTGCTCTTCCTAGACATAAGTTCACTGTCTGGTTAGCTGCTCAACAGAAACTTCCCACAATTGAGAGGCTGCAGATTATAGGCATCCAAATACCAACCTTGTGTGTATTCTGTAAAAAGTATGATGAAGAGTTCAAGCATTTGTATTTTGAATGTGATGTTACAAACAGAATATGGAGGAGAACCTGTTTGTGGTTGGGACATACAAGGACCATTGAATGCTGGGAAAATGAAGTGAAATGGATTTGTAGCAAAGTAAAGAGCAAAAACTGGAAGCAAGCAATCACTGCCACAGCATTTGTGACTACTGTTGCATTGCCGTGGAGGAGTAGGAATTTGATCAGATTCGAGAACAAGGCATTTGATGAAGGACAGTGTTGCAAAGAAGTAGCAATGTTAGTACATGCAAGAAATAGGAAGTGTAAAAGGTGGCAGGATGGACTACAAATGCTCAACTTCTATCCTTAGTTTTTTTGATCATTAACTACTAGGTAGTATTGTATATATGAGTTGAGTAGTTAGAATTGAAGTGTAGCTAGAAGGAAATGTAAATGAGTAGTAGGAGTCCATACTACTACCATAGGAATACATTGTATATGTTTTTGGTATCAATACAAATCGACAGTTAAGCTAAAAAATAATAATACCCAATATAAATTTCTTACAAAATTAAATTTGAAATTTAAACCCACATATTTTAGCTTTTTAGAAATCTAATTTTCACCACTCAAATAGATTTAGTTTGTTAAACTAATATTTGAGTCATAGTTATTGATTCAAAAATTAACTTAAAAACTTGAGCAATCTTTTTTAAAAATTAAATAGTAAATTTGAAAATCCGTTAGAGTTGAATATTGGGTATTAGCCTATTATTTTTCGGTTAATTGGTTGTAAATTGAAATATGAGTTGTAAAGTTAAAAAATAGGGAGCCTAGTTATTCTTATGTGAAATTTTCCTTACAATAATTATGACACTAACTTAGGGCTGGTCATATACCGGGTATAATCTATAGCCCGAACCGATAAAAGCTTATTGGGGTATCGATATCGGGTAATCTAGTTAATGGTTCAGTAACGATTTTATATTTTTTCACTATTGGGTTATCGGTTCGGGCCACGGGTTTCCCAATTTCTTAACGGATTAACTGATAACCCAATAAGATTTAATAAAATTATAATTTTATCCAATCTTTTTCTCCTAATTTTCCCCGCCACATTCAAGGTTTAAGTTTCAATGTTCACTCTTCAGACTCTGATTCAATTTTGAATAGTTCTTCAAATTTCAATATATAAACACATTTTAGAATCTTAGCGTAAATTTGTATTCCAAAGTTATTTCTTTTTTAAGAATAAATTTTGTTCCTTTCTTTTGAGTTTTAGAGTAGAGTTCGATAATAAAAATATAGGATTTTTGAATGTTTTCGATTTTTGTTTTGTGCTCATGTTTTGCATTTTTTAATTTTAAGGTGAAACTGCTACTACTTTGTATTGTTATTAATTTATTTGGATTGCTGAAGAATCAACACTATTTGAGTTTTGTTTGGACAACTTTTGTTTTATTAGTACTCTTATTGCTCTTGCTACTACTGGATTCCGAAAAATAATTGATCTCTTGATTATAGTTTGGTAGGAACCCAAAAAAAGTATAATTTATGTTTTTGTTAACTAATATCTCTAGTGAAATGGAGATGGAATGTTTGTGGAGTTGTAGTATTAATTCAAAAATTAGTTGTGGCTAGAATGCACAATTGGATAGTATACTATATGTGAATTCTTCTTCTTTTTGCTTAGCTCAATTGCATTATCTTCTATTTTTTGCTTCTTTTATTTTTTGCTTAACTTTAAACTATGTAAACTCAATAATCGAACTGATAATCCATAACCCATTAATCAATAACCAATAAGTAATATCTTATCGGTTTGCTATTGCTTTATTATAGTAGATGTGGAGGCGATTGTAAAAGAACTGAGGGAGACGTACGCGAGAGGGTAGACGAAGAACTATCAGTGGAGAGTGTCGCAGTTGAAAGCTTTGTTGAAGATCGCAGAGCATCACGAGAAGGAGATCGTCCCTCTTAATTCCGACCTCTCTAAGCCTGAACTTGAATGCTTTGTTCACGAGGTTTATCTCTCTCTCTCTGTGTCTGTGTGTGTGTAGGGACTTGTAACTTCAATAGAACATAAAGATTTACGTTATTTGCACAGATAAATTTGAATTCAAGCAGTCAAAGACTTACATACTAGTAATTGGTTATATTTCACTATGTGAATGGTTGAATGACAATTCTGAGTTACTAGTACCTTTTGGAATAATATCGGAACAATAAAGTTGAGGACTGATTGGGAATTCTGAATTTTAAGCATCTTCCTTACAACATACTATGAAACATAAAGTTGTAATTGGAATTATGATTTGTTACGTGTACTCTGTTTTCCTCAGATTTGGAACTCTTCTTGTGATTTTGTTTTACCAAGCTTATGGCTTTCAATGGAACATCGGATTTTTTGAGCACTTGTTTCTTTTTGTCTTTTTCTTCCAAAAAATTGGCGACTCTTATATTTCCTTGAAGAGTCACATGGAAGGAGTTAGTAAAACTATCTCCAAAGCCTCAAAGTTATACTTACAATTTTAGTTTTGGTTTAGTTATTGAAAATTGTAGAGGCTATTTCTGTTTGTTGGGGGTTTTCCTGTGTTTATAAATGAAAATTATTTTTGTCGTTTTTTGTTGATGGTAGTTATGTATTGTCTCTTTTCGTCTTCTTGAGCCGATGGTCTATCGGAAACAACCTCTCTGCTACCTCAGGGTAGAGGTAAGGTGTGCATACTCACTATCCTTCCCATACCCAACTTGTGGGATTTTACTGGACAGTTGTTGTTGTTTGTTGTTCTTTCGGGTGTTTAAATCAATTTTGTGAAGTTGGATTTCTGTCTTCCTTTTTTTGTCCTTTGCAACTATTTATAAGGGTGCATAACTACATAACTGACCGAGTATTTAGAAGAAAACTAGCACGGAGTATTCTTTTTTCTTGGTTTCAGATTTAGCATCTAGATTTTAGTTAGATAGTCTATTGCAAAATGAGTTCTCTTTTCCTCTTATCATATCTAGTTTTCTGGAATTGCAGAAGTTCTAAACCATTTAAAAGAGTAATGTTGGGTATTGCTTTGCAGAGGGTCCTTAGAGTGACAGGTATAAACAAGATAAATAGGTCATTGTTGTTCCTGATGTTCAGTCATCTCGAAAGTGTATAGATATCACCAAGATTAGCTTTTGGTTCTTATATTTTGTCCTGGACTTTCTTAGCTATGTCAGACCAGATTTTCTTTTAGTCTTCTCATTCATATATTCTTCTAATGCAGATTTCTATGATGAAAACATCGTGTAAGCATGCATTGAAGGAACTAAAACGCTGGATGAAACCGGAAAAGGTAAAATTTTGTAGCTATTTATAGATATACATTACTTAATTTATCTTGGTTACTAATTAATAGAAGCCCACTGATGCTAACATATGGAAATTGCTGGTCAAAACTTCATTAACTACGTTTCCTTCATCAGCTGAAATAGTTCCAGAACCCTTCGGTGTTGTATTGGTCATACCAGCCTGGAACTATCCATTCTGTATGTGAAAAACTGTACATTTATCTCCTTCATAAGTGCATGTGATTATGTTTCCTTTATTTTTTCCTTTCAATATACCTATACGCAAGTCTCAAATTAATAACCAGATTACTCACTTAACTCTGCAAAAGTTTCTACTATTTTATAAACTTATATAATCAACGGTTATGGTGCATCTTTGAAATTACATAAGTTTATATATGGATGAATAATGTCAATAAATGAGAATGTAAGGATGAATATTCTTGCTTCTTGTTTTTGCAACTTTATATCTGTGTGACTATCAGCGACTCACAATGCGGAGAGAAACATATCCCTCACTTATTTACACTGACAGTCTTTGATTGACAAATCTGTCAATGAAGACTAGGTCATATTTAGTGTAAGAGTTTCACTTTGGTCACGCTATTCTATGTTTGGGGAATCTTTGTAGCTTAGTTGGTTGGCTACCTGAACTTTTGCCTAGTTGGTGAGGGATCTATTCCCCATCTAGTAATTCCCTCCCCCCTATGTAGAAAAAAAGTTTCTATGCTTTTCCTGAATAAAAGGCCAAAAACTAAGCAGATTCCAGTATATCCTTCTCTGACGCAAGTCTTCCAAAGTGCCTTTGTCCTTGTTCATGGCAAGTTTTCTGTTATCCTTTATCAGTAGTTTACAGCTGATCTCTGATTGTGTTATGATAGATGAGTATATGTTTAGCTGAAAAGTTACAGTACGGATGAATTAATCAGGTATGGGAAAAGGGTCAGAACTGCCCCTAACGTATTGACTCCAGGTTAAAAATGCCCTCCGTCAACTTGTTTTGAAGAAAATGCCCCTACTGTTAAAAATGTGGCATATTTGTGCCCCTAAGTCTAACAACTGACTGTACTTATATTTAAAATGGTAGGGGCATTTTTTTCAAAATAGGTTAACGGCAGGGGCATTTTTAAACTGGAGTCAATACATTAGGGGCACAAATATGCAAGAATTTTAACGGTAGGGGCATTTTCTTCAAAATAGGTTAACGGAGGGCATTTTTAACCTGGCGTCAATACGTTAGGGGCAGTTCTGACCCTTTTATGTTCTTCCCCTCCCCCTTCATTCTATTTCAGTGTTGTCCCTTGATCCAGTTATTGGAGCTATTGCTGCTGGTAATGCTGTAGTTCTGAAACCATCAGAAGTATCCCCAGCTACATCTTTAGTGCTTGCAAAACTTTTAGGGGAGTATATGGATGTCACTGCTATAAGAGTTGTAGAAGGCGCAATACCCGAGATAACTGCATTACTAGAGCAAAAATGGGATAAGATATTTTATACAGGTCTGAAAAATTTCTTTGCTGGTTTACTTTATTTCCATGTCATTTATAGAATACTATATCTGGGAGGATTATTTATAGATGGACAATGGCCCAACTCTGTAGCCGTCTCTGGTAGCAACATAACTTCCTTTTATCTTTTAGGCTTCGGGGACAGCTGACTGGTTTGCTAACAATGTGGTAATTTTCCTACAGTGCAATTGACAGGTCGTGATACTTTTGCCTTTACATCACCTATTGTCTAGATAAGATAGAGTATATGCACCACAAGTTTAACCAATTAAGGAGAATGAATTAGAAATAACATTAGATGGATTGAGGTGCCTAAATACCAATAATTCAGATGCCAAAGTTCAGTTTTTCAGGAGCATGACATGGTAGAGGAGCATGTATTACATAGAAAAAAATGAGATGGTCAAAATGGAATAGTGCGATGTGAGCTTCATGTAACAGAAAGATACCTAACTAAGTCAAAGGCAATTTCTATATAAAGGTTGTGAGTTGTGACACCAGCAATGTTACATGAGAGTCAATTTTAGGTCTCTAAGGTCCTATTAGAAATGTCTGTAAAGATAGATGTGCTGTAAGGTTGGACAGTATTAGAAATGACCACATCAGACAAAGAGTGCGAGCAACAGACATAGAGCGTGGTGTCCTGTCTTAGGAATGTTTTATATTGACCTCAAATATACATTGGTCCTTAGGTATAACATTACAATTATTGAAGGTGCTAAAAGGAGACGAGCTACATATAAAGAAGTTGTTCCAACATACCTAGAATCTCTCTGAATTAATGCAGACTGATTTAAGAACAGAACAATGCAAGCAAAGAATCCATAAAAGCAGTAACAACTTGTTTGGGTTATGATTTAGTTGCTATTGTTTCACTTACATTAGGTTTGCATTGCCAACTTCTACGTCAGCATGGAGACTGAGTATGAGATTTAAAGAACTTCGAGTTTAAAAGAACCCTAATATGTCGTAAAAGACAAATTATTTAATATTATTGCCAACAAATTTTGCCCGAATTGTGCAAAATGGATTTAAAGGATTCATATAGTCAACCTCGACTAGTTTGAAATTTAGACTTAGTTGATTCATTGATTGATGCTTCACTTATTATCTAATCATAGCAGACTTATGTAGAGAAGGAAGTGTACACTAGATTGAGATGGACTGCATGTGGGTTTCCATGCAATAATTAGTCAAATCGACTAAAATATTAGTGACAGTTATTTTGTATTGCAACGTTCACAGGCATTAGTAGATATTGTGATTAAGATACTGACTTTGCCAAGTTTTATTTGTAAGACTTATTTGGATTTGATCTGTTCACTATGATAATAATTAGCAAGTTATACGCTCATGTTGTTGTTGTTGTTGTTATACGCTCATGTTATCATTCGTAATCAAACAATTAATACTGTAGGAAATGGAAAAGTTGGACGGATTGTGATGGCGGCTGCGGCAAAGCACTTGACACCTGTGGTTTTGGAGTTAGGTGGAAAGTCTCCAGTTGTTGTGGATTCAAACATCAATTTGAAGGTAATATTTCTTATTTGCTCTTTAATCTCTGAGTTGTCATAACATATATTGCCAAAAATCATAATAATAATAACCTTCTTAATTTTTTCTTTTATATATCAAATTGTTTTTGCTTTAAGGTTGCAGTAAGGCGTATTACTGCTGGCAAGTGGGGCTGCAATAATGGACAAGCGTGTATCTCTCCTGATTATATAATTACTACAAAAGAAAATGTGCCAAAACTGGTGCGTTTTATGAGACCAAGGAGCCTTTATGTCTGACATTATGCAAAATCCTTTACTCATTTGTTTTATTTTTGTTCTTTTGATTCCTCTTCCCCAGCTAGATGCCATGAAACATGAATTGGAGAAATTTTATGGGAAGGATCCGCTAAAATCAGGCGATATGTCTCGCATTGTGAATGCAACCACTTTCATTGACTATCAAAGTTATTGTATGATAATAAGGTTGTCAATAAGGTAGTTCATGGAGGTCATAGAGATGAAAATAACTTGTGAGTCGACCACTCTTTCTCCTGTAACATATTATCACGAAGATATCTATGAGATGAAAATCTTTTTTATTTCATCTTCTTTTCCTCATACCAGAAAGATCGCTCCTACAATTCTCTGGATGTCCCAGCAGATTCTTTAATCATGAAGGAGGAAATACTTGGCCCTCTACTTCCTATTCTCACGGTAAGAATTGCACTGCCTCTAAGAGGTGGCTTGTGTTTTGTGCATTCCATTTTGGTACAAAACAATCGCTGGATAACAATGTCACGCGGTTATGACCTTCTCATGAATGAGAATTCGTCTACAAGTTGGTCATTTTCCTGACCAATTTATTAAATTTCGTGAAATTCATCAGCAACCGACCTTCTTCGAAAACTGTGAAAATATATTGCTCCTAACTAATACTCGACCCAGCTCAAATGAGGATAATCTCTGTTGGCTTCCTCATGGTAATTGTTATGCCATTTCTGACCATATACTACGAATTACAGCAGATAATTTTTAAGCAATAGGTTCTTGAGGTTTATCTTAGATGCCTTGGATTCTGGTTAATGTTACTGCATGTAATTCATCTTTTGTTTTTTTATGCTTATATTACTATAATGGTTTTAGACAAGAGGGTTTGCTCTGATGGTAAGCAACCCCCACTTCCAACCGAGAGGTTGTGAGTTCGAGTTTCCCCAAGAGCAAGGTGGGAAGTTCTTGGAGGGAAGGATGCCGGGGGTCTATTTGGAAACAGCCTCTCTACCCAAGGGTAGGGGTAAGGTCTGCGTACACACTACCCTCCCCAGACCCTACTAAGTGGGATTATACCGGGTTGTTGTTGTTGTATTACTATAATGGTTTTCACTGAAGTTACTAATGAATTCTCTTTTCTTTTCTTTTCCTGTTTTCCTTGTTCTCTTTTATTTCCATTGCTCTGAGCTGAGGGTCTATCGAAAATAGCCTTTCAGTCTTATCGGGGCAGGGGTAAGGTCTGCGTACACATTACCCTTCCCAAATCTCACTATGTGGGATTTTACTGGGTAGTAGTAGTAGTAGTAGTAGGTCACTTGTGAGAGCTTAACAGACAGTTTTAGCTGCGTTGTTAAGTCTAGAATGACCTACTTCCACCTTTTGAGAATGAACAAAGCTCAGGTGGGAAGTTTGCCGAAAATTCTGTCCATAGTCTGCTGGCAGTACTATTGTGAAGTTCTTGGCGTGAATAGGTCCTGCTTTTCTTTTGTGCAGGTCAATAAAGTGGAGGAATCTATACAATTCATTAATGCCAGAGAAAAGCCACTCGCAGCATATCTGTTCACTGGCAACAAGAAACTGGAGGAGGAATTTGTCAGGAATATATCAGCAGGGGGTCTGCTGATCAATGACACCACTTTACATGTAATTCCGTCCTTCCCTACTAACCAAACTTTCTATATTTACTTGCGCTAACACGACTTAATATTTTATTTATCTGCTTAGGAGACATGCATTGAGATTATCACATTTATGTACTTCAAGTCTTCATGCTGATCTCAAGCTTTCTCAGACTATTATATTTTACAAGCAAATGTGAAATTGTTGATAGTTTGTTTCGATAGCGCTGGCGGAGTTTGAGGAAGATTCAAACTGATAATTTGAAAAATTATTACAAGTGGAGATTAAAGTAAGATTTTTGGAAGTTGAAACTGAAATAGGAATACAATTTGTGAGGCATTAAGCTGAAAGCAATACTTGAGAGGGAGAGAGAAACTATCTTCAGAAGAGATTCTTTGAATCTTGAAAAACTAAAAAAGGTAAATTTACTGTGTGTCAAAATGTAATGTGTAGGTGTATCTTAATTATTTTGTGGCCTTCAAGTTGTTGTTGAGACCGAAGCTACAGTATCTGAAACATTTCTTAATCACGAATGCTGTGGAGTATCTCAACTGTACGAAATTTTTTGCATTTTAATTGTGTGAGCTGCTGCTGGATTTCATTGTTTTGTCTAATCATATGATGCCATGGACTCTTGTTAAATCTATTGATGAACTGTATATTTGAATAATGCAGCTTGCTACTTCCACTCTTCCATTCGGAGGAGTTGAGGAAAGTGGAATGGGTTCATACAATGGTAGATTCTCGTTTGAAGCTTTCAGCCACAAGAAGGCTGTTCTGCGTCGTAGTTTTGGTGGGGATGTACCTGCAAGATACCCGCCTTATACACCTGAGAAGGTGCGATATCTCAAAACTCTGTTAAATGGAAATATACTCGGGCTGATTCGTGCATTACTTGGGTGGTAAAAGTTCCCTCAACTTCAGATAACCCCATGAATTTTCAAGCTAGGATTTCTGGTCCGAGCTTGCTACTATACTTGTAAGCTTTCCATTTGTTGGGGATTATCCTAGAAGTAGGTGATCGCAGTGTTTCCACCCTCCAGGCATAATTTACCTTCATATGTCAAGTCACTTCTCTTATTAATGCATCTCGGCAGAATACTATATATTTATTTTTCTTCTACAAAATGTTAAAGTTGTTTGATTATTCCTAATAATAGAATTTTACATCTCAAATTCCATTATTCTCGTATATTTTGTTGTAATTTTTCTGCCGTTATGTTTCTTCATACTAGACAGTGCCTATAATGTGACATTGCCACTATGATCAAGTTTTGATTCTTATTCATCAAACATATTGAGGTTAATTATCTACTTATTTTCGAGGACGGGGCTAATGCTAGTTGTCTATTTTATTTAGGGATGGCGGTAGGGCGGTAGGGCCGTAGGTGGGTATACCACGTGAATATGCTATTTCTTGCATAAAAGGCCTAGGTTTGTTTTATTAATTGATTATTGAAAAAATACTTTTGAGCATCAAGTAATACTTTGTCAAACTTTTAAAAAGCGTTTTTAAGAGTATTTTTTTCAAAAGTACTTTTGAGAAAAAGTATTTTTTCTACTCAAAAATACTTTCTTCCTTGTAAAAGCTTGTCCTACTACCTTAACTTCGGGAAAAAAACACTTATGGCAACAAAAGGAAATTACTTTTTGTCAAAAAGAAGCGTGGCCAAATATGCTATTAGAGGGGAACTTGGGCAGATCTTTCATTCGAACCCTATTTTTTAATGTATACTTTGCTAGCAATGATCGACTGCCTAAAAATAGGTGAAAAACTAACATTTTGTTGTACTTTTTAAGTTCCATCATACAAGGAGCCAAACCTATAACATATGCTATAAATCTACGGGAAAGAGCCGAGGGTCGATTGGAAACAGCCTCTCTGCCCTTTCGGGTAGGGGTAAGACATGTCTACATATTATCCTCCCAAGAACCCACTTTGTGGGACTATACTGGGTAGTTATTGTTGCTACAGGAAAGAAGTTTCAAAACTCGGGAAAAATCGCAAAGGCATAAAGAGGCTCCTTTCTTCTATTAAGAAACACCAATCATCATTTAGCAACCTGCATCACACTAATATGCTGTTTTGCTACATCTAATTGCAAATCAAGCCAACCAAAAAAAAGAAAAAAAGAAAAGGTTTAATAAGAAGATAAAATGAGCAAAGTTCCCTCAAGAAGAATCTTCTAAAATCCTGACTACATCAGACCTTTGTTCCTCTGTAAGTTCAGTTGGAAAAGCAACTAAGAAAGTGATAATCAAGTTTCCTCTGTTCCCTTGCTCTTTGGGCTTAGCCATACCTTGTCCTGCTATAATCTTTTCATAACCAGGGTAGATAATATCATCAATGGTTAAGCTCATCTTTTCACCGCACAACAATGGTATGGAAATAGTGCAACCTGTAAGAGCTTTTACCAATGGGATTTCTACTGCCAATTCCAGATTGTCGCCTTCTCTCCTGAAGAGAGGGTGTCGTTTCTCTGCAATCACAAAAATCACATCTGCTGGAGTAGTGCCTGGCCTCTCATCGCCTTTGCCTTCGAATGTAATCTTGGTCCCTTTTGTCCATCCTGGCTTCACTTTGATTGTTAGTACCTCCTCTTCTTCTGTTAGCCTGTAAGATAACAACATGCATGGCACATCCTCAGGCCCCCATATTTGTTTTTCACTTACTAGGAGGCTGCTACGTCCTCATTTTCGACATTTAGTAGATACTAGTGGTAAAACAAGATGGGTTGCTCTGATGGTAAACAACCCCCACTTGTGAGTTCGAGTCTCCCCAAGAGCAAGGTGGGAAGTTCTTGGAGGGAAGGATGCCGGGCGTCTATTTGGAAACAGCCTCTCTACCCCAGGGTAGGGGTAAGGTCTGCGTACATACTACTCTCCCTAGACCCCACTAAGTGGGATTATACTGGGTTGTTGTTGTTGCTGTTGTAGTAGATACTAGTGGTAATACTAATACTAGCTCACAAATATTGTCACATAACTTTAAACTTATTGGTGTAAGAAACTAGTAGGTTGAGCTCCTCTAGGATTTAGGAGCTCAATAGTAGGTTATCCGTGTACTAAGCTCCCGTTATACGCTGTGAACCCAATACTTCTAGCTCCTAAATTCAAAAGCTTAATACTTCTAGCTTTTGAAAAATTAACTAATTCCATTAAAGTGTGAAATCTAGAGAGCTAAGTTAGAAAAGTAACCAATAAAATGCCAAAAGTAAACTCATACCCGATATCTGTAACCGCATCTCTTGTAACCTTCATCTTCTTAACGCATCCAAAGCACAACTCCTCTAGGGTACATTCAAGTGTCTCTTCCATAGGTGGGGGTTTTACCAATCTGGCCGAGCTGGAAAACATTATAGGAGTTGAGCTCCTCCGGCTCACATTACGCGAAAATGACGCTGGTAATGCCGTTGAGGCTGCAGCGGGTGCTTCACTTCTATTCTGAAGGCTTGCACTCCGCGAAAAGGATTTCGGAACTGCATGAGTACTGTCAACTCTATCGTGAGTACGACTAGCATTACGCGAAAGCGTGCTTGCCAATGCCGGTCCACTGTTGCCGCCGCCGCCACCACCGCCACCGACATTACTTGAAGGAACAAAGTTATGATATTTTCCGCTTGTGGTTCGAAAAATTCGAGAAATGGTCCTGGAGAGACGAGAAGGACTGGTGCTTCTTGAACCAGGAGGACTTGAAATGGGAGAACTTGTATAGTAATAATGTCCGTTGCTTCGGTGGTTATTGTTATGTACGGCTCCAGGGGGTACTTGATCATTGTGGTTATAGCTTAAATCTTCAACGTCAATAATGGTTTCATCAGCACTGCTTTTCTTTGTACTAGCCTGTAATTTGGTTATTCAAAGATTAATTATACGTCAAAATCTTCATGCATCTATCAGAAACAATTTCTTGACATACTTTCATGTGACAATTTTTTAGGTTTCTAACAGGACTAAGAGGATTTTCCAAACACGTGCAAAATTTAAATAGATCTATCATTTTCCAATTCTTATGAAAAAATAACTAGAAAACTGAAAAATTTAGGTATGTTTGAGACAGGATGCAATGTCCTTCTGAAAAATTTAGGATGGAGAAACATTCAAGGAGTTTACATAGTTTTCAACCCTAAATGATTTGAATGAATATATGCATACCTTGTGGTGTTGGAGGATATTGGATTTGGGTTTTTGATCTTTATTATGGGATTGTTGAGTCTTATTCTTAGGAGATAAAATGCGGTCAGGGGAGAATCTGGAGACGAAGGATTTGCAAACTTTACAAACACTTCCAAAGCCAAAACTGCTGCAAAACTCATGAGATGTGGCCCGTGAATGATCTGCCATGGAACAAAACCAACACACACACACACACAATATAATTGACAAATTACACAGAGAGATAAAGAGAGAGACAGATCGGGTCTTTACTCTTAGAACGGATGGTTAATTATTGCCTAAATTTGTAAAGCGCTTTAATAGCTAACATTAGTTGAAGATTAATTTTTCTTTTCATATTCAAACTTCTTAAGCTAATTAAAAGACTCTAACTCTATTTATTATTTTTATATGCTTGCAACTTTTACTTTTAATCCACTATAAAACTGTCTAATTATTATATACTCTGGCTCACATGATAGAATTTTGTGGGCGTTACGTTTATCCTTGAGCTCACCATTTTAATTAGTTTAGTAAACAATAATTAGTTAAAGTCTAATTGGTCAGTCGAGAGGAAGTTTTCTAGGAGTAACTACCCCGCTGTATTAACGCGAATAACATAAGATATTCGTCATCTCTAGACCTAAGGTAGAAATAATTTTCTTCATCATAGTTTTATTTTGAATCAAGTGCCTTTTACAGTTTATAATTTAAGAAAATGATCTTTTTAGATTTCTTAGGTGTAAAAGACAGATCTCTTACGTATAAACATAGATCTTTCATGTGTAAAAAAAAAAATGTATTGTCATAAACTAAAAACAAGTTTGTAAAGAGCTATGATAAAAATTTTGTGTGACTTTAATGTTACAGCAAACAAAGTTAAAAAGCATACATGAAATTAACCTAGGAAACTGATTGTATACGGTCAAAATCGGGCTGGTCTAATTTTGCTAATTAATCGAAACTAGGGGATGGGTCGAAGATCGGCCCCATAGCATATCAGACCGAGACACGAGGATAAGGTATCGAGTTCGGGATTCGAGTACCTGTCGAAATCGAGACTAGTAATAATCGAGATCGAACTCGAGCAAGACCAAAGATAGCATAATAACAAAAAGACGAGATATCTGTAACTTGTTGAGAATCACAGCGGAAATCTCGGAACAGATCAAATCAATGACGGTTATTTCACTAACCAAAGGATTTTCTTGTGTAAATAGGATTCCTCTACTATATAAAGAGGGTCTTAACCATTTGTAATAATTTTATATACACGCATATCAAAGCAATATAATACTCTTTTCTCTTATACTTGTTTATCAGTTGGTTTCATAAAACTACTCTCGCTCACTCAGTTCCAGGTCGACCTAGTTCGAGGGCTGAATTGCATTTTAATACTGGTTTGTTTTACTTTGTTATTTATTTCTACTATTAATTATCATATTTATCAATTGGTGCTAGGTGAAATTACATATTCTTAAAATCACTTATAGTTTAATTGTTATCCGATTTTAAGGGTAAACAGTTTGGCGCCCACCGTGAGGCTAATGATAATAATGATTGCCTGATATAAATTCTCTTAATACACATTGCTTTAAGCTTGTTCTCGTGTTAAACTCTCAAGTAGCACTCACACACACAAACAATGGTCTTGGTTTTCATGGCGAGAACAAAAACATAGCCGCCCCACGAAACAGAGTACCTCCAGTCAACCTTGATGGACCGCCGGCTATAGACCCAGTCGATGTCAGCTCCCATATCTCCATTAATGGTAATTTGGGCATCTACCCTAAAAATAGTGTCCGCAGAGACGCTCGAGCAGCCGATCAGAGCCCACAGAGCGGTGAAGAAGGCAAAATTAGCCTTCAAATGATATTCGAGATGTTGCAGATCAACAAGCTGCAATATTACAATTCCAAAATCAGAATCGTGCACCAAGCAGGAACGAGCTCGAGCCATCACCAGAAGTTGTTCACACAGACGAATCGATGGCAAAGAGATCGAATGAAGGAGAATCGGAGACTAGTCCCGCATCATAAAAATGCTCAAGGAACTGAGAAGCGGATCGACAGGAGAAAAGAAGATCGAGGAAAATGATAAGAAAGTGGAGACTTATAAATCCAGGGTCGACCGAATTCCGGGGGCAGCACCGATATAGAAAGGACTTGATTCCAAAAGGTTTTTCCAAAAACCTTCCCCCCCTCCCCCCACAAAGTGTGGCTCCGAAGCTAATCCCGAAAAAGTTTTGTATGCCAGAGATTTTGAAGTATAACGGAATGAAAAATCCAAATGAACAAGTCACCTCTTATATGTTGGTACCCAATTTTTCTCCATATATTTCTATGCTCAAAATATTCGCAAAGTAGCATGTAGATGCATATATAAGCATCCACAAAGGTTTTGGCATTTTTATACATTTTTTTAAAGATTTTTAAAATCAATTTATGACTATAAGATCCCAATATTTAGTCCAAAAACTAATTATTTTTGTGAGTAATGTATTTTATTCTCTTGTTTACATAAAATATAATTTACATAATTTTTACGCAATTTTACAAGTTCGTTAGGTCTAAACTAAAATTGCATAAAATTGCAATTTTAGCCTATTTCTCGATTTAATAAGTAGTTTAATTAAGAAATCGTTCTCAACATTTTTAAATTTACTTATATATTATTTATTAACCCAGTATTTTAATTTGATTTTTACAATGTCATTTACCTTTTTATAAAATTTAAATTGGGGAAAATGGCTATTTAAATTGTAGCCCTTTTATTTCAATTGTAACCCAATTTCCGCCCCAATTTAACCTCAATTCAACCCCAATTACCCTACCCAGTTACCCACTAAACCGACCCGCCCCGTCCCCTCTTTTAAATCGTGGTCGTTGATCATTCAGATCAACGGTCCACAATGATCCTTTCCTTTTTTAACCCACAAGCCCCCTAACCCTAATCATTTTACACCAAACAGCCGCCCTTGTATCCCCTCCTCTCTCAAATGCTCCCAAGCCCATCTGAAACCCTAGCCACCTCCGGTCACTTTTCGACCTCTTTCTACCGGAAATCATGGCCTCTCATGACATGTGTAACCTATATCTACCCCCACTCACCCTTATCCTCCTCTTGCATGAGGATTCGAGGTCGGACCTTGAAGACCCCGGCTCAGAAGCTCTCTGATTCAAGTTCTATGGCCCTTTCTGGCTCATCTCCGGCGATTCCTAGCCCTGTGAGTCTATCTCTGACTCAGGACCAGCCCGTTCCAGGCCTTATCATTTTCTAGGGTTTTCTCTGAAACCCTAAGCCTCAAGTTCCTATTTCTCTCTAAGATCTACTGTCGATCCGTGCTATTTTCTAAGATTTTTAAGTGTTTCTCACTTTTTTTCGAATTTTGCTTTCAAAACCGTTCATCTTCTTAAAACTTAGGGTTCCGTGATTTTACTTGTTCTACTGTAATTTGTTACATTATTTGGCTTTGCTGTAAATCCTAAGTGTTTTCACTATGATTTTTAGGTGTTTTCTTTACTATATTTTCTTCTAGGGTTTTCGAGTAAATTCTTTACTTTTTCTTCTTTCATTATGCTCCCATGAATGTTCGTGTTCTTTGGACTTTCTGAGTTTATTCTTTGCCTGATTCTCTATGCTTTCGTCTATGAGGAAGAAACCCTAGATTTTTGGGAGTCTTCAGACCACTTGTGTGCGAGTATTTTTGTTTCCTGTTTAATTTCAAAACCCTAATCCTCTAAAACTCGTCTCATGTTTCTAATTCTTGCTAAGCTTTGCAAGATCTCTTGTTTTCTCGCATATCTATGTTCTTCTACTTTGCATGGCTACTCTGCTAATTTTTAACCTCGCATGTTTAAGTTTATGCTCCCTTTTATAGTCAAATATTTTTTATCTCTGAACAACCCTAATTTTTGGGGATTGATTTTCTATGAATTTACTTGATTCTCTCCTTGTCTGATTTTGACCTATATTCTAACTTAATGCATTACTGAGTTCGAATCCCTGGTTCTCGATTTACTACGTGATTAATTAATTTTACATTTACCTTATTTATCTAACCGTGTATTTTTAAAAGCTTCTCCTAAGTATTTACCCTTTATTTCACCATGTGTTACTGATTTTCTTTCCTTAAATATAGCTCTGCCCTCTCCTATTCAAATTCGAATTCCTTAATTAAAGGAACCCCCCTCTTCTAATTGATTCTGATTGGTATTGAATTATATCTTGCCTTACTTACCACTTGTTTTCAAACTATAAATACCCTACTCCTTCTCATCAAACGGGAGAGACACGAACAATTTTCACAAGTTCATACTATACACTCTCTCTTTTCTTCTCTGCTCTTCTCTGTTACTAAGTGTGCTGCTTGTGTTAGCCGGCTGAAAGCCAAGGCTAAGCATAAGATCCTGCTTGTTCTGTTTGTATTGCTGTTTGAAACTTGCAACTAGTAGGTTCCATGGTTTAAATATCACCTCTAAACTATGTGTTTATTTATGCCTTTCATATATCTGTTAATGCTCTATTTCGTTACATCATGCAATTGAATTTCAGCATGTTCCATCCCTACCCATATTCCCATGTGTTCTCTGTTATGTTTGGTATTTGTTATCTTCCTGCACATCCCTTTCCCCAAACCCCTTCCTGATTAACTATGTTCTCTTTTATGCAAATGCTTTCATATTTGATCCCTTTCCCCCGACCCCTTTTTGTATGTGAGTGTTGTTTTGGACTAGAGTGGTACCCTATTTCCACCCATAGTTTAGAACCAGGTTGTTCTCAACCTATACTCAAAGTAATCTCACTCCCTTAACCCCCTTTATGTGCTGAGCTTTGACTCAGGTCTGTTGGTGCCCTAATCACCATACATGCCTAAGTCTGACTTATTTCAAGTCTGCTCTTACTTGTTAAACCATATAAAGGGCCAGGGGTGTGCCAGTCCCCTTCATGGCTTGGTATGACCACCTTAGCATTGGTTATCCTCTAAATTCTTCACCTTTACACTCATTCTTGGTCTCTTAAGTTCTGCCCCTCTTTGGTAAGCCATGCCTTGGGACCCTTGAGCTCCCTCTGATCTCGGATGCCTTAGGGCTGGTACTTCCACACTGCACTATTCTGTTACTCTAAGCTATTCAAGTTGTTAAGTACTACCGGGAATCCCTGAGATTCCTTGGAACTCTGAAAAAACATAGAGTATGAGAATGCCTTGGAATTTGGAATCCGGATTTGGCAAAATGCATGGGTTGGATATTAAGGTTGCTTCGAGACTCCCCGGGCCTGTTGTAGTTGTGATACTGATGTAGTTATCTTATGTTTTTAGTCCTTTCTTTCCAGTTTATGTAATAATTGTGTAAAAGACTTGGGGATATTAGTGAAAGGGTGTGGGAAGGGCTTTACTATTTCTGCACATGTCAAAGGTTAGAAACCATGTTTATAGGATTCTATGCTTAATCACTTAGAAAGCATGCCTATAGGAATTGCATATTTTGTAATCAAATGCATATAGAAATCCTGCCTATAGGACTTGCATATTTTCATAATAAAATGCATATAGAAATCCTGCCTATAGGACTTGCATACTTTTTGTAATCAAATGCATATAGAAATTATGCCTGTAGGACTTGCATACTATTTGCAATCAAATGCATATAGAAATCCCGCCTATAGGACTGGCATACTTTTTGTAATCAAATGCATATAGAAATCCTGCCTATAGGACTTGCACGCGATAGGCAAGCTGTAAGGTTAAACGCTCAATTATTCATTAACAACTTTTAACAACACAAGAATATACATCATGCCTATAGGATTAACTGTCAAATTTGCCTTATTCGCTTAATTAATAATAGTTAGTCATCTGAGCTTTAATGTCTTTCTTAGAAAATAACGTTTTCTCAAACTGTTAGCTACGCACGCCTGTAATCGTCTCAAGTCTGTGTTTTTCTGCCTTTCAAAACAAATTCTGTCCAAATGATTTTCAGCAGTCTTTAGAAAATAAAGTTCTGTTCAAAGTATTTTCTATGAAACAGTCTTCTAAAATAATCTGCATGTTCAAATGCTTTTGTTTTCTGCATAAAACCACTATGCTTTAATGTTTTCGAAATAAAAGTGCAACTCATTTTTTCGTTCCGAAACTTTTCTGCACATTTTACTTAAACTGTCCACCGCATTTTCAAACCTTTTATTTCCTCTATTGCTTATTTTTAAACTCCCCTGCCTTCTTAAATACAACAATTCCTGATAACATGCCCGGGGAGCTCGAAGCAGATTTTTTATCCAGCTTTATGTGTTTAACTAATCCTTTCGCGATCAGCTTTAATATTAAAACCAAACCAGTATTTGTAAGGCATGCTAGACTAATTGCTGCAATGGCTTACGGGGTTTATATGAGCCTTTGGATTTCTGATTTGCACCTTTGAAAACTCCATATATGTCATATCGTTCTCTCCCCCTCTTAAGTTTAGAAGTCCTAATACCCTGGGACTAATAGGTTGTGACGGGTATTAGCATGCAATAAGTAAACAAGACCAAACACGTGTAAATACCTTAACGGGATGGGAATGGTAGAATATGGAGATGATGACGATGCGATAATATCATAAAGCGACCCCTCTTTGGGAATATGTGCGGGATATTGTATCGAATGATCCATATTATAGTCAAACTTAGGACCTCTTTCTCTTTTGCCTTCTTTATTTAAACATTTTTCCTAAAGTAATGCTTTATCAAATTAATTCTCCCTTCCTCTTTATTTAAATTATACTTTTTCCCTTCTTACAATTCTCAAGTTGTTTGAATTTTTGTATGCAAACCTTTACTTGTTTATTTGCTTTGTCTCATTAAAGTCACAATTAGCACGGCCGGGAACCACACTAGTGGATCTTGAGGGGTGCCTAACACCTTCCCCTTGAGATAATTTCAAGCCCTTACCCGAACTCTGGTTTTCTTTCAAAATACTCTCTTCTTCTTAAAAGTGTCCTAATGCACTATAAACATTAGGTGGTGACTCTTCAACTTCCAATACCCGATTCCCAAATGGGAATAAGAGTTGCTTTTGTTCATAATGTCGTAAACCCGATTTCGCTTCTTTTTAGTAGTGGTAAAAGGGGGCGTCGACATTATACATGCACCATTAAGGAAAAGGACTTGAAAGATGATGAGATTGAATCCGTGTTGCTGAAGAAATTCGGAGAAACTCTATCGAAGGGTTCATGATATGGTATCATAATCTGCGACCTAACTCTATTGATTCATTTGCTATGCTTGCAGATTCCTTTGTAAAGGCGTACACTGGAGCCATTAAGGTTACAACTAGAAAATTGGACCTATTCAAAGTAAAGCAAAAAGATAACAAGATGCTCAAGGAATTCGCATCTCGATTTCAAATGGAACTGATAGATTTCCCCCTGGTCACCGATGATTGGGCAGTTTAATCCTTTACTCAAGTTCTTAACAAACAGAGTTATGTCGCTTCTTAACAATTGAAGAATAATTTGGTGGAATATCCAGTCGTCACTTGGTCCGGTGTACATAATTGATATCAGTCGAAGATTAGAATTGAAGATGATCAACTGGGGGCACCAATTGGTTCGATTTCCCCCAACAGGCTCTTGGACAGAGTTAAAAGGGACGTCGATCGAGAACCATGATAGAACAAAGACTGATATCTGCCATACGGGAGAGATCAGAGAAATAGCGGGTTTGGGCATAACCCATTACGAAATGATAGAAGAAATGATCAGGAACAAAGCTCCCGATGGCTCATGAGAAAAAGTGGTTTCGATAGGGATGTTGTGTCCAAAGAAGTACCTCGATTGTCAGAATATGACTTTAACGTAGATGCTTCCACCATAGTATTGGCCATTCGACCTATCAAAGACACCAAGTGGCCTCGGCCTCTACAGACCGACCCGACCAAGAGAAACCCAAACCAAATATGCAAGTATCGTGGCACCCATCACCATAAAATAGAAGATTGCAGACAGCTAAAAGAGGAAGTAGCCTGATTGCTCAACGAGGGTCACCTTTTTAAGTGATCGAGCCAAGAATCATTTCAAAAATAGGGATTCAAATAGATTGAATGAGGAGGAAGAGCCACAACATGTGATTCAAGTGATCATTGGAGGATTCGATGTTCCTCAAGGACCGGTATTTAAAAACGAACTTGGTACTACATACTTGAAGAAATCTTGTATTTCAACGACAAGGATAGAGAAGGGATCAAACAACCTCACAATGACGCATGTGTAATATCTATCCTTATGAATAAAATTCAAGTTAAATGTGTGTTTATTGATCCAGGTAGATCGTCAAACATTATTTGATCAAGGGTCGTAGAGCAACTCGGCCTCCAAGATTAAATTATGCCCGCAACTAAAATACTTAACGGCTTCAACATGGAAAGTGAAACCACCAAAGGGGAAATAATTTTACCAGTAAACATGGTTGGGACTATCCGAGAAAGAAAGTTCCATATGATCGAGGGTGACACGGGGTACAATGCATTACTCGGAAGGCCTTGGATCCATAACATGAAGGAAGTGCCCTCAACACTTCATCAAGTCCTAAAGTTCCCAGCATTGAAAGGAGTCAAAACGGTGTACGCTGAACAACCCGCCGCCAAAGAAATGTTTGCAATCGATGAAATAATACCAGTATCAGCGCTTTCATCAATAAAGGGATCAAAGTCGAAGGAAGTCAAATAGCAACCAGAATCATTGGCCTCGGCCTGATCGGAGGAGCAGGAAACTATCAAGGCAGATGGTTAATGATACCTCGAACCTTCATATTCCCCAATGATTCTAACGCAACAATGTCAACAGCTGAAGAGATGGAACAAACCATACTGATCGGGCATCTGCCCAATCGAAAGGTATACCTAGGCGCGAGGATAACTCCCGAGCTCAGGAAAAAACCTATTCAATTCCTTTTAGATAACATAGATTGTTTTTCTTGTCCTATCTCAATATGACAGGGATCCCACCAGAGATCACCACACATCGATTAAGCTTGGACCCGAAGTTCTATCGAGTAAAGAAAAAGAGAAGACCCCAGTCCGAGGTTAAGCATACATTCATCAAGGATGAGGTAAACAAACTTCTCAAAATAGGGTCCATTCGGGAAGTAAAATATCCCGAATGGTTAGAAAATGTAGTGGTAGTCCATATGAAGGGAAATAAACTTACGAGTGTGCATAGACTATAAGGACTTGAACAAGGTCTGCCCTAAGGATTCTTTCCCTTTACTGAACATCGATCGCATGATCGATGCCACGTCCCGTCATGAGATTCTCAGTTTTCTCGATGCCTACTCCGGGTACAATCAAATACAGATGAAACGGGTGGATCATGAAAAGACTTTGTTTATTACTAAATACGACACCTATTGTTATAACATAACGTTGTTCGGACTAAAAAATTCTTGTTCAACTTAGTAACACTTTGTAAATTGAATGTTCGAAGAACAAATAGAGAAATCTATGGAAGTTTATATTGATGACATGCTAGTTAAGTCCCCGTGAGCAGATGACCATTTGAAACATTTGTACGAGATTTTTGATATACTAAGAAGGTACATCATGAAACTTAACCCTGAAAAGTGTGCATTTTGGGTCGGCTCGAGCAAGTTTCCCTATTTCATGGTGTCTAATTTGGGGATCGTGATCAACCCCAATAAAATAAAAGCTATCAAGGATATCAAAGTCGTAGATAATGTGAAAGATGTGTAGAGGTTGGCCGCCAACAAACCTTAGTGTGAAAGATGTGTAGAAGTCATTAGTGTTTCTCACTACTTAAGAAGAAGAGCAATTTTGCATGGGCCCGCAAACAAACCTTAGAAGAACTAAAACAATATCTATCAAGCGCTCCACTACTTGACACCCCGAAAGCGTACGAGCAACTCCACTTATACTTGGCGGTTTCGAAAATAGCAGTAAGTGAGGTCCTAGTTCGAGAAGAACAAGGTACCGAATTCCATGTTTACTATGTTAGTCGGACCTTAAGTGAGGCTAAAACTTGGTATCCTCACATAAAAAAATTAGCGCTTGCTTTAATAAGCGCCTTTAGGAAATTAAAATCGCATTTCCAATGTCACCCAATATGTTTTGTAACTACCTATCACCTTCGAAATGTCTTGCAGAAACCCAAAATTTCGGGGAGATTGGCCAAATGGGTCATCGAACTCAGCGAGTACGATATTAAGTATCAATCTAGAACAACCATCAAGTCTTAATCTTGACGGACTTTGTGGCTGAATTCACCCCAGCCCTCATAATCGAGGTCGAAAACTGTTATTAGAATTGGTTACAATATCGGGGTATGGACCCTCTTCACGGACGTCGCTTCGAACGTGAAAGGGTTTGGGATGGGTATCAATTTGAAGCCGCCCACGGGTAACGTAATTAGACAATTTATCAAAACTGCAAAGTTAACTAACAACAAGAAAGAGTTTGAGGCCATGATTGCAGGTCTCGAGCTGGCTAAAAGTTTGGGAGCAGAAGTCATCGAGGACAAATGTGATTCCCTACTTGTGGTAAACCAAGTCAATAGAACTTTAGAAGTACGAGAAGATCGAACGCAGAGGTACTAGGATAAGCTACAGGTAACATTACATCGATTAAAGGAGTGAACCTTACAACACATACCTCGATAATATAACAACGAGGCCAATGCCCTTGCAAACTTGGGGTCATCGGTCGAAGATGACGGGCTTAACTCAAGGACTGTCGTACAACTCTCAAGATCAATAATCGATGAGGGCCATGTGGAAATAAAATCTACAAGTTTTACTTAGGATTGGAAAAACAAGTACATTGAATTTTTGAAGAACGGAAAGCTCCCATCAGACCCGAAGGCATCAAGGACTCTACGTACGAAGGTAGCACGATTTACTCTGGCCAAGGATGGAACGCTATTCAGGAGGATGTTCGATGGAGACATTGGCAATATGTATTGGGCCAAGAGACAGTGATTATGTCCTGCGGGAAATTCATGAAGGCACTTGTGGTAACCATTCCGGTGCCGAATCACTGGTTCACAAAGTTATCGGAGAAGGGTACTATTGGGCTGAAATGGAAAATGATACAAAAGAGTTCGTTTGAAAGTGTGACAAATGTCATAGGTATGCACCGATTCATTAGCCCGAGAGCAGCTCCACTCGGTCTTATCCCTATAGACGTGTTACACCCTATGTTTTTATACGTGAAAATACACCATAATTAAATTGATGAAAGCTTGAAAATGAGATGTTACATCCCGCATTTTGTTACGTTAATGTTTCGTTATGAGTTAACCAACATAAGTTTGGGAATGAGTATGTTGAGATTATAAGCATTATGTTATTTCAAGCAAGTGATAAGTAAATTCGTGAAGGAGAGAGAGAAAGTAAATTAAAGAAAATGAGTTTCGTCGAAGTTTGGTAATTTGGGATAAAATACGGTCCAAGTTACAATACCCCGTATTTATGGACTAGTGCCATCCAAGGTATTATATGACCATGATAGTAAGGTGTATATAATGTATTCAAAGGTGGTTAGCATTTTAAGTAATTTGAAATAATTTTTAATTATGTGGTTGATTGGTTAATTATTATTTAATGAGAGGTTAACAAATTAATCAAGTGATTAGTAAATAATTAATTCAAATATTTTGATAATAATTAAATCTCCCAGGGTGGAAACAAGTCCTCGAAGTAATTGTGACTCTTTGGTCTTGATAGTTAGGTGGCATGTGTAGGGAAATTTTGGATAAAATGAACCCCAAAAGTGGTGCCCACGATCTTAAAGGTAAGGGATTCATATACTTGTAAATGTGTCACTTACGGGTGAAAGACTAAACAATATTTCATATGAATATTTTACAAAGCGAGATAGATTGACGTGACTCTGCTTCAGCAAAAATTTCATACAAAATTATACTGCGTAATAACAACAAGATTTTGTGATTCTAAGAGAGTACGGTAGAATCTTTCTCAAGAATATCATATGATTTTTTTCTATTTTGATCTGCCATTATTTATTGTTTTAATTGATGTATGTTAGAGTAGTTGTTAAGAATCAGCTCAGGTATATTAAGGTTAAGACCTTCCTTCATTTTGACATGATCTCGTAATTACATGTGTTTGATAGCGAGGCATAAAGATAAGTTCATACTCCCGAATTTATATACATTATCCTAATCTCATAAGTTATAGTATTCTCCCTTATCGGGACTTTATATTCAATTTGAGTATTGTCTTATTCCAGTCAAGAGAGCAGAGGGTCAATATATGTACAGTATTATAATATTTTCACCACCGTCGAGCTATAATCGGTGGTCAGGCCCTTATTGGAAAACTCCGATCAGATGGTAAGTTATATACTGAGCTTACTATGGCCGAGCGCCTGAGAGAGTCCAGCATGGCCGAGATATAGAGCCTATTATGGACGAGCACCTATGAGCGAGCATACTATTGCAAAGCAGTTATATATACTGAGCCTTTTAGGGCCGGACAACTATTTTACTTACTATATTGAGATAGTTGAGTCAGTATTAGCAGGTAAGCATATCTTCAGATTATTTTTGACTCCCAATTACTTTCAGATATTATATTATCAGTTCAGTTTCAACTGTTGGTTATTTTATTACCTAACATTACTCAATATATTATTTCGTACCGACGTCTCTATTTCTGGGGACACTGCATTTCATTCGTGTAGGTTCAGACTGACAGATAGGTAAACCTCCTCAGTATGTGTTGCTTGAGTTTATCTTGATCGGTAAGCTCCAAGTTCTTCGGAGTTGCTAGTTCTGGAGTTTTGTGTACATCTTATGTATATATGTATATACGTTATGAGTAGGTCGGGGCCTTGTTCCGGTCACATCACATCCATTAGTAGAGGCTTGCAAACATATTCTATCAGTTAGTGTAGTATGTTGAGCTTGTAGTCCTTGTATGTATATTTTGGTTGTTTGTCAGCTGTAATAGCTATGATGGCCATACCGGTCCAGCTTTATATTGATGTCTAGTCAGTGTTCGCAAATTGTCTTGCAATGTGGCCCATGACCAAAGTATGATATTATATGTTCAGAGTCCCTTAGTCGCAAGTTGGAACGCAAGGATAGCTGAGGTACCAAGTGTGGAATCTGATCATTTTTGTCCTAGGGAGTCTACAAGTGGTGTCTAGTAGAGTCTCGTTTATGGGTGTGTCGTACACCACAATTATGAGCAGGAGGTTGCGGGGAATTTAGGAATGTCATTCTTTCTTCTTACTTTAGATTGTGTGGTAGAGCTCACTTATAAGAATTCAGACTCCTAAATTATATTTTAGTCATAATAAGACAATACCATCATACAAAAAGACGGTTGGTAAGAGATATTGTTGTGGAAGAGCTGAGTCAGAGGAACTCGATTTTGTATAATGCTTACGATGAGTAAATGTGAGGTCTTTAGCAGATCATGTGTGTACTGAAAGGTGTAAGCTTCTTGATAAGGATCCTTAAGACAAGAATATCTATCCACCCTTATGGTGAAAGGCAAAGAGAGATTGAGAAGACAAATAAAATTTTAACAAGTAAAAGAAGCAAGATGAAGAAGGGTATGAGGTCCCCAGCTAGTGAATAGTTTCATTATTTACCATTCATGAAGAGAAATATATGAATTTTGAGTTAACTTCAACTATAGCAGAGGTATGTACAAATGTTTACACCATCTTAGTTATGCCCTAGGGGGATAACAAAAGTAGTATAATAGAATAATGAACAACAGGATCCGGTTGGGGTTAGAGTGACCTAAAATGGTGGATGGATTGTTTGCGTCAATTGACGTTTTCAAAGGACATTGCAAATGTACTAATAGATCTCCTTATGAGACACCAAGATGTTTCCCAAATATGTGACATTTTCAAAGGACATTACAAATGAGAAAATGTGCTTACAGAATTACTCTTGATATTAGAGGTACAAGAGAGATAGCACAACAACATTTTCTATAATGGCTCTACGATAAAGACAATTAGAAGAAGTACCAGCCTCATAAAAAGTTAGTATGAAGCTCCCATCGGATTGTGTATGCACCAAAGGTTCAAGTATTATAATAGAGCTTCAATTTGTGGAGGTGAATTACACCTATGTGGAATGGAGGTTATGAAAGAAATAGAAGAGATGAGGCGATATTTTAAGGTAAGTAAGGTAAATGTGAACAACATATGAGATTCTTAGGTGAAGAAGGTTGTGAATGTACATACTTCAGATAGAAGTCCAAAATCACTGAGACTCAGTATCCAGGATAGAGGAATCGTCAATGACATAACTTCCAGCCTATGGTTTCTAGGTATCAAAAGGTCTAGTTAAGAGAGTAAAGAAGAGTTTTTAGACGATGTGATGTCCCTCTTAATGTTTCAGAAACAAGGAAATCTATAGTGCAAACAAATTGTAGGAAGGTTGAGAGTAGTATAAATGTATATGTGTAAATCACAAGCTAAAGTATGGTAGAGCGACAAGATTTTAGAAAAACAAGTGTAAGGATAAGAAACTGGCAAGTGAGAAGGTAGCGAAAATGGATAAATCCTCGGGATTAAGCTCATGAAAATAAGAGAGATGATGGTTTCTCTAAGTTATAGAAAGCTCAATATAGCCTGAATGAACTCAAAGGAACTAATGCCTCATTTGTTTTTAAGATTAAGACGTCTAAATCTGAATACACATATGAATATCAAGATATGTATTAAGATTAAGCATCTGATTTTGAATACACATCTGAATATATTAAGATGTGTATTAAGATCTGAATAGAAATAATTAAGACTGTTTGATTTTTAACATCTGGATGTTTAAAATTTATCTTCTTTGAAAATTAATAAACATAAAATTCAAATGGAA
The DNA here is from genome assembly GCA_034376525.1 of Nicotiana benthamiana. Lineage (NCBI taxonomy): Eukaryota > Viridiplantae > Streptophyta > Magnoliopsida > Solanales > Solanaceae > Nicotiana > Nicotiana benthamiana. Next base: position 42,028,151 of record CM067336.1, read on the forward strand.
TACTAACTAGTCTAATATTCTATCAATAAAATATATAGTTTCTAAAATATCATAGTTGGTGGTACTGATGGCTAATTGGTGAATGCCGACTAAAGGTAGTGGTTGGTGTTAGTTTTGGTTGATGATGGTGGTTCATCACTGGCAGATTCAGGTTTTTAAAGTTCTGGGTGCTGATCGATATAAATTCCAAAAGAAGAGACAAAAAAATTTAATTATGGGTACTCACTCAATATTTATGTATAGATTTTTATAATTGCCTAAGAAAATTTGCTATATATGATTAAAGGTAATGAGTGCTTAAGCACCAACAAATGCCAATGTAGATCTGCCATTATGGTTCATACTAGTAGCTAGTAGTGATTGGTAGTAGTGGCGATTATGATTGAGGATGGTGATTGTGGGTGGTAATAGTTAATTATATCGGGTGATGCTAGTAGTTGTGACTAATTGGTGGGTGGGTGGTGGTAAGTTATAGTGATGGTCAGTGCCAGCTGTGGTTGTTGATGGTGATGGGGTGGTCAGTTGTTGTAGTTGAGCTGGATGAGTGTTGATTGTGGGTGAGAATGATGGTGGTTGGAATAGTAGGTGGTGATGGTCGATAATGAAGGCTAATTGAGGATGATGATGGCACTGTGGTGGTGGAGGTGGTAGTGGTGGTTGAGTATGGTGGTGGTGGTGGCATGGTAGTAGTTGATAGTGGTAGGCAGTGTAATCAATTAATAATGAATATGTGATAGTATCTTAATGAAGTTAACTCTCTGTTATAGACTTAATCGTACATACCTATTCAGACCCCTTAGATGGTTGTGAAGTAAGAAAAAACAAACACATTTAATGATTAAAATCTGAATAATTTAGATTCAGACATTGAAACAAACACACTTGATGTCTGAGATCTGAATGATTAATATTCAGACCTCCATTAAGTGTAAACAAATGAGTCCTAAGACTAGTAGTACTTAAAAGAGATGGAATGTTGCCCTGGTAATAGAGTAAGGGTGTAATTATGATAGACGAAGGATGACATTTGGGCCTTCGATTGAGTAATAATTTCATGAATTGTACAGGATTAAAATTTCCGCATAAGGTTAATCATATTGGGATGCTATGAAATATAGTTGTTGAGGTATAGTATCGTATCACCCCCAGGTGGATCAGGAAAATGTTCCAAGATGCAATGTGAGCCCTAATGTTTACGTAAGAGGTTTCAAGTTATCAGTGGTATATTGTAGATCAATATTGAGGTGAATCAACATGGATGGAAAAAATTCACAAAGAAAGAGATGAGATTAGGCCGTCATTCTTAAGATGAACAGTGATGAGTAAGCATTAAAGGACTTAGATCTTTACATATAGGATAAGCAACGAGAGTAACCTAGAGTGTTATCAAAGATCTCATTAACGATAAATCGAAGTAAGAGTTAGGATATCGTATGACCTACCTAGATGAAATATAGTCATACGGATGGATAAATAGATTTTTGAAATAAGATATAGCAATATTCGTAAGTTCGACAAAGTACCGAGCGAAAGGGACATGCTGTCAAGCTTTTATATGTTTACAAAATGAGGCCTAGGGATTAGCTAAACACTGAAGGAAAAAGGAAAGAAGAGTCTCATAAGCGCACTTACAAGGTTAGACTCGTGCAGGTTGTGTGATGGTAGGTAGAAACAGTTACGGGATTGGACAGATTTCGACCACAAGTCATGGTATGAGAAAGAGGCCTAAAGGGGGAAATGCTTTAGACTTTTCATTCATTCACAGAACAATGTCCTGGATGGCAAGAAGAGTACTAAAGTATTCGCAAGAACCATCAGTTATGATAATGATAATTGCATTAGTCAACATTCGAGGACGAATTTTCCAAAGGGGGAAATGATGTTACACCCCATGTTTTCATGCATGAAAGTACTCTATAAATAAATTGATGAAATCTCGAAAATTAGATGTTACATCCCGCATTTTCGTACGTTAAAAATTTATCGTAAGTTAACCGCCGTAAGTTCGGGAATGAGATTATTTTGAGATTATAAGCATCATGCTATTTCAAACAAGTGATGAGTAAATTCGTGAAGGAGAGAGAGTAATCAAATCAACGAAAATGAGTTTTATCGAAGTTTGGCAATTTGGAATTAAATACGGTCCACGCTATAATACCCCGTATTTATGGACTAGTGCCATACTGGGTACCACACGATTACGATAGCAAGGTTTATAAGATATGTTAAAAGTGGGTAGTATTTTAAGTACTTTGAGATAATTCTTAAATAGTGAGTAATTGGTTAATGGAAAACTAACAAATTAATCAAGTGATTAGTGAATAATTAATTCAAATATTTGGATAAGAATTAAATCTCCCGTCGTGCCAGCAGGGCCTTGAAGTTATTGTGACTTTTTGGTCTTGATTGTTATGTGGCAAATGTAGGGTAATTTTGGATAAATAAACCCCAAAAGTGGGGCCCACAAATCTTAAAGGTAAGAGATTTCTTATTTTTTTGTAAATGAGTCGCTCACGGGTGAAAGACTAAACAAGATTTCATATGACTCTTTACGAAGTGAGATAAATTGATGTGACTCTACTTCAGCAAAAAGTTCATACGAAATTATATTGCGTAATAGCAATGGGATGTTACTATTTTAAGGGAGTAGGGTACAATTGTTTTCAACAATATCACACAAATTTTTTCCTACTTCGATCCATTGTTACGTGTTGTCCCAACTGACATGTATTAAAGGGAATTTCAAAAGAATAGAGTCAGGTATGTTAAGGCGAAGCCCGTCCTTCATTTTGGCATGATCTCGTAATTACATGTATTTGATAACGAGGCACAAGGAGAAGTTCATACTCTCGAATTTGTATACATTATCCTAGTCTCATAAGTTACAATATTCTCTCTTATCGAGATTTTATATTCAATTAAGTATTGTCTTCTTCCAGTTAAGAAAGCAGGGTGTGTGTGTGTATAGTATTATAGTATTTTCATCATCATCAACCTATAATCGGTGGGCAGGCCGCAATTGGGCAACATCTGATCAGATGGTAAGTTATATACCAAACCTACTCTGGTCGAGCGCCTATGAGAGAGCCCAGTAGCCGAGATGCAGAACCTAGTATGGCCGAGCGCCTGTGAGCGAGCCTACTACAGAAGAGCGGTTATATATAGTGAGCCTTATAGGGTTGTACGTTATTTTATTTACTATATTAAGAGAGCTGAGTCAGTATCAACATGTAAGCATATCTTCAGATTATCTTTGACTCCCAGTTACTTTCATATATTATCTTATCAGTTCAGTTTTGGATTTCAATTATTTTATTACCTTACATACTCGGTACATTATTTTATATTAACTTCATTTTTTCTGGGGATGCTGCATTTCATGCGTGCAAGTTCAGACAAACAGACCGGTATACCTCCTTAGTAGGTGTTGCCGAAGTTCAGCTTGACCGATAAGCTCCACGTCCTTTAGAGTTGCCGGGTCTGGAGTTTTGTGTACATATTATGTATATATGAATATATGTACATATGTTATGAGTAGGTTGGGATCTGTTTCGATCACATTACATCCATCAATAGAGGCTCGTAGATATATCCTCTCAATTAGTGTTGTATGTTGGGCTTGTAGGTCTTGCATGTATATTTTGTTATTTTGTCAGCTGTAGTTGTTATGACGGCTTTGTCGGTCCAGCTTTATATTGATGTCTAGTTAGAGTCCACAAATTGTCCTGCAATGTGGCCCATGGCCAAGGTATGATATTATATGTCCAGAGTCCCTTAGTCGCAAGTTGGTACGGAAGGATAGGTGAGGCACTGGGTGACGGTCTTGCCCCCAAGGTTCGAGGTGGACAACCATTTATGAAATAGAGAATGGACATTTTCGGCCCTCTACCATCAGCCCTAGGCAAAGCTCAGTTTATTTTTTTTATGACTGAATATTTTTCTAAATGGGTTGAAGCACAAGCTTTCAAGAAAGTCAGTGTAAAAATATTCATTGACTTTATTTGGAACCATATTATATGTCGATTCGGGATGCCTTCCGAGATTGTGTGCGACAATGGAAAGCAATTCATTGGCGGCAAAGTAACTAAACTTCTCAAGGATCACAAGATCAAAGGTATTCTATCAACGCCGTACCATCCTAACAGGAACGGACAAGCTGAATCAACCAAAAAAATCATCATTCAAAATCTTAAGAAAAGATTGACCGACGCTAAGGGAAAATGGAGAGAAAGTTTACCCGAGGTTCTTTGGGCATACCGAACGACATCGAAATACTGTACTGGGCAAACACTGTTCTCTTTGGTCTATGGTGCCGAAGTTCTTATCCCGGTCGAGGTCGGAGAACCTAGCCTCAGGTTTCGACATGTGACAAAAGAATCAAATTATAGGCTATGAACACAAGACTAGAATTATAGGATGTCAAGGCCTCCCTCGTTCGATTGGCCGCACAATAATAGCGAAGCGAAACGAACTACAACTGAAGAACCAGTTTTCGACACTATAAAATAGGGAACTTGGTTCTGAGAAATGTCACCCTCAACACTCGAAACCCGAATGAAGGAAAACTAGGACCAAACTGGGAGGGACCACATCAGGTCCTTGATATTATCATAAAGGGATCCTACAAGCTCGGCATGATGAATGGCGAGCAACAACCAAACAATTGGAATGTATCACTCCTAAAGTAATACTAGTGCCAAGGTACGACTTTCTCCATTTTATTTTATATTCTCAGCTAACCAATTGCATGTGTTCGATCATGAATGACGATGGAACCTTTAGCACGAAGTCTTTAGGTCTGAAAGCACGCGTTGCACTCTTTTTTCCTTAGACCGGTTTTGTCCCAATTGGATTTTCCGATGTGGTTTTTAACGAGGCACCCATTGATCGTGCTAACTTTGAAAAATTCAGCAGTATCCGAGGATTCTTTACAATAAACCTTGAATACTGGGGGGCATTACTCTCGAATGTCAACTTTGTTTCAAGGAAATCACTTCGTAATAGTGGGGTCTCAATAGGTAAATTTTGTAAGGGCCAAATGATCGAATGAACCATGTCCTGAATACAGTAGAATTTCTCGGCGTAAAATAGGGGGTTACATCTAGATAGATTATTATATTCGATTGTATTTACGGTGTGAAATAGGAAATTACAACTATATAGATTATTGTATTCGACTGTATTCACGATATGTATTTGTGAATATAGTAACGTAAATAGCACAATTCGTGGTCTATTCAGCAATTTTTAAACGAAAAGTGAATCAATTAACACAATAGACTCCTAATATAACTCAACAAACACAATTATAAATCTGAATACATAAAATACACAAATTATATTAATTAAATAAATATATAAATACATTGAATATAGCGAGACAGTGAATACAATGAAATATAATAAAAAAAGAAGATAAAATAATAAAATACATTGAATACAACGAGATACATTGACATATATCAAAATATATTAACAGAATCTTCAAGTTGCTCAGCCCTAAACCCCGTCGTCTTTATTCAAGAACAACCCTAATGTCAACTCATTGATAGCATAGTTCGAACCTCTAGAATAAAAGAAGATTTTTCAGCAATTTCTCTAACTTTCTCCCACCACCTCCGTGGCGTCTCTTCTTTTCTTTCTCTGCTCTCTCCAACTCAGTCGGAGCAAGTTTTGTCTTCATCCTTGAGTGCAAAAGTGCACAACCCAATTCATTTTTTCCACGAAAGAGAAGAATGCTTTGATGGCTCACTGTATTTGAAGGGATAAACAACTGGGTTTGACCAATCTTGGAATAAAGAGGAAGAATTTGTGAAATTGCGCTGTTAGGAAGATGAAATTGAGATTGTATTCATGAAGAAAAACTAACGTTGAGAGAGAGAGAAAGGGTGGAGAAAAATCTAAAATAATGAGAGATAAATAATACAAATCGTATTGTACGGCTTAAGGGCAGGAGGTGACCATAAATAGATATTTATCTATAAAAATCAAAAGGTAGCTATGGAATATAATTTGTTAAAAGGGTATTTATTTAAAATAAATAAGGTATCAACCTTTGCTACAGGAGGTAAAATTTTCATTTTTTTACTATTATATTTTTAATCATGTTCTGAAAATGCCTTTTTTTTAGTCGAGTGTCTATTAGAAACAGTTTTTCTACCTCACACGATATAGGGTAAGGTCCATATATACCCTACTATTTTCAAACCCTACTCATTAGATCACACTAAGTATATTGTTGTTGTTGTTGTTGTTGTTGTAGCGGTACCCCTGGACAAATTGTAGTGCACCCTTTCTGTAGGCCCCCCTCCTACGAAGAAGGGATCTTTACGCAAATAGCTGATCATATTTATTGTTTACTTTCTCTTGCGAAATACATAGATTATATATTTATTATAACATATAATACATAATTAATTATGCATATGATATACCTTTACCGACTATTCTTAGTTTACGTGATTGGATAGGCAGCTATTTAGGTTAATATTTCAATGAAAATACACTGGCCCAACTATTGTTCCGAAGAACATATAATTTGTCGTTGAAATGACACCAGATAGACATTTTAAAGGGCTTCCATTTAGGAATTATACAGTCGTCCTGAATTTTAATTTTTCAGGATAAAAATATTCTGAATTGTCCTGAAGTTAGGAGTTTTAGTTTAAATTTTCAGGTTAAAATAAGTACTGTTAATCTCTAAATAGCATTCCCGAGAATGGCTATCTGTGCACTTACCCTTAATTTACCTCATACAGTGGCCCAATCAATAAATCTGGATATGGTGTTATTGTGAAATAGTATGGGCTAGCCAGAAATAAAATATGGACATAAGTACCCTTCCCAAAACGCGGAAAAGTTCTAGCATAATGGGTATGTTTGGTACGAAAGTAATTTTTTTTCCATGGAAAAATTAGTGGTATCATCAATTATTTTTCCTTGTTTGGTTGGTGAGTAAAAAATATATTTCGAAAAATACTTTCAAATGTTTGGTTAGATAATAAAAAATATTTTTTAGAAAAATATTTTCTATGCTACTTTCTTCACCCCCTTCCCCCAAATTCCCATGTTTCAGGACTCTATATTATTCAAAAAATTAATAAATATTTTAAAAATTCACACAAACCCAAAGGAACTAATGTGTTGCTTTACCTTTTTTACGCAAAAATAATGTTGAAAATTTTGCTCCATAACCAAAAAAATACTCTTATTTAGTTGAGAAGAAAGTACTCTTTCTACAACATGAAAAGAAAGTACTCATTTTGTTGAAATAAAAGAAAATATTTTTTCTACATCATAAAAAAATACTCATTTTATTAGAATGAAAGAAAATATTTTTACTACATCATTTTTTGAAATGAAAGAAAATACTTTTTCTACATCATAAAAAGAAAGTACTTTTTTTTATTGAAATGAAAGAAAATACTTTTTTTACAATAATGAAAGTAATACTCATTTTGTTGAAATGAAAAAGAAGTACTACATCAACAAAAAGAAAAGAATGTACTTCTAATAATATTTTTATTTAGGGCGGGGAGTCGAGGTAGGGTGGGGGTTGGTGTGGGGTAGGGATGGGGAATAGGGTAGAGAAGGTTGAAAAGAGTTTTGAAATTATTTTTTGTTTTCTGGAGAGGGAAAATATGTTCCTCCAATTTGAAGAAAATGAGTTCATGAGGAACTTGGTTTTCAAAATATTTAAGCCAATCAAATATGAGAAAATTTGAAAATATTTTTCGAACCTTCATACCGAACACACTCAATATTCGGGATTATGGAGTTTCTGTGTAAAAACTTTCAATATATTATGAAATGTCAGCACACTATGTTGGAATATTCTCATATGTAAAAAATTCGAACTCCAGCTTATTATGCTAAAATTTTCCTGATATTAAGGATGGTTTTGTTCCATTTTTTCTTTACATTAAAAAAGAGACTAGATTTTAATTATTTTTGAAACTGTAACTTATTTTCAATTACCAACTGTAAACTGTTCCCCGCGGTATTATTGGAGTATCACTAGTCCCTATTATTTTTCAAAATTCAAAAGCTCATTTTCAGTTAGACAAATTCGATGGACTTCAAATGTTGATTCGGTTTTAGACGGTGTATTGGGCAAATTTGGTTCCTCACGCCCATATGCTATCCACGTACGGCCTCACTAGAGAAAATGACCTTAGTAAGGTCGACCCAAGCAGGGCCGGCCTCAGCCGACAAATGAACTAAGTGACAAGACTCGCTGCAATGTCACATCAAGCTCTGACACTCGTATACCGAGGCCACCAACTCTCGTACTTTCTTTGTATTGTTTCGAGGATGATCCCTTAATATAAAGGAGACCTTCCCCTTTGTAAAAACTCATGTGTATTTCATTACTAAAAATATATAATTCTCTCTATCTGATTCTCTATCTCTCTATCTCTCTGGTGAAAAATCAGATATTTGTCTCATTGTTCTTATATCTTAATCATTTCACAATCTCTAGACCACATTACATTTGATTCTGATTGACTCAAATTAACTTTGATTGTTTTCAAGCTATATAAAGTGTTCGAATAACTTTTTAGCCAAATAATTTGGCGCCGTCTGTGGGGATTTCGAGAATCAAAGCTGTAGTTTGTTTATAGAGATCCTTCGAAAAGCACCCCCCATAAACTAGAATGGATAAAAACAATGCTAGAATGAAGGCTATCCTGGTAGTTAGAACAGACCTTACGGGCATTCTCAACGCGGTTGCCGAAGGAGATGCCCTACACACAATCCCCAGTACTCTGATAGGCATAAAAGCGTTGCCCTCCTCATCGGAAGACCTGGTGGTGCCGCGAGAAAGAGAAGCTTCAACATCTACCGCTAAGGAAGCACCCCCAGAAATAAAGAGATTATTAGAAGAGTGGATGACATGCACTCTGAGCGGTCTAACCAAAAAACCACCTCAAAATGATAGATGCACCCCAGCAGCACATCATGTCGCAACCGAGGATGAGCTCGAGGTCACAAGAAAAAACAACATTCCCGTCGATGTCGAAACTAGCGACAGAACGCTCGCAGCCATCCTCAAAAATATGGAAGAGATGGAGAACAAGAACAGATCGCTCCACGACCAGATGAAAGAACACCAAGAAAGGGTGGACAAGATCCCAGGCGCAACTAAGTTGTTGCCGAAGAGAGACATGGGGAGGTTCATCGAAAAACCTTACACGGAAGGAGCCTCGCCGTACCCGATCCCAAAAACATTCAAGATGCCCCCTACTTGAAAGTATATGACGGCACCACCGACCCCAAAGGCCACCTCATACATTATGTTACAACCGTTAGAGGCAACAACTTATCAAAAGAACATGTACCATCCGTTCTTCTGAAAAAGTTCGGCGAGACACTGACTGGAGGGGCCCTAATGTGGTACTCACAACTGCCGGCCAAGAGCATCTCAACCTTTGAGGAGATGGCTGGTAAATTCGCTACTGCCCAAGCGGGAGTAAGGAAGGCGGAAGCACAGGTTAACAACATTTTTGCCGTGCATCAAACCCCGGGAGAAGAACTCAAGGAGTTCCTAGACAAATTCAACAGAGTCAAAATGAGCCTACCTAATGTGTCCGAAGGCATGGCAGTTGCGGCCTTTCAGAATGGACTCAGCAGAGATGGCTCGAAGGCGACCAAGAAGCTGCTCAGCCGTCTCCTGAAATATCCAACCACTACCTGGGAAGAAATACACAACGCCTATTGCGCCGAAGTACGTAGGGATGACGACGACCTTAGTGGCCCGACCTGAAGGTTGAAAACGTTACACCCGAAAATCCGAAGGGACCGGTGCAACGAGGGAAGGCGGGAACAAATACCACCAAGGCATCAACCATATATCAGGTCCTCACACCCGCCACCACCAAGGCATGCAGACACCTTGCAACGATATACTGCTCCACTAAGGAGTGACAGAGGTACGACCCCTCCATTATCTGCACATTGCTTTTGTGTGTCCCCTTCATAGGTAGTGTATGCGCCAGAGAAGCTGGGAAACAAGGTACAATGGCCAGCAAAGATAAAGTCCGACCCCGCCACCTGAAAGTCAAACGCCCTGTGTGAGTTCCACCAAGAATGAGGGCGCAGAATGGAGGAATGCATAGGTCTTCGACAGGAGGTAGTCCGAATGCTAAACCAAGGGTTCTTGAAGGAGCTGCTCAGCGAAAAAGGAAAGCTCAATTTTGCACGAGGGCGGGAACCACACCATGGCCCACCAAGGCCGCCCTCACCAACGAGCACCATCAGCATGATCATAGGAGACGTCAATGATTCGGCGATCAATCACGTCAAGTTCACCACCACCCACAAGCTGAAGCAAACTATCGCCCACGAACGGTATGATAACTTCGAAAATAGTATCACCTTCGATAAGTCTGACGCTGACGGTTTGTGTTTTCCTTATTATGATGCTTTAGTTATTACTTTACGCATACTGGATACTAATGTTAAAAGGATCATGGTCGACGATGGAAGTGGCGCATGCATCATTCCTCCAAGAGTCCTTGCACTCACGGGACTCGAGGATAAAATAATCGCGAGCTGCATAACACTAACAGGTTTTAATAATGCAGTGGAAAGAACCTCAGGCGAGTTGACGCTGGCCATCCTTGCAGGTGGAGTCACGATGGAAATCACCTTCCACGTGATGAACCAAGAAACAACATACAATGCCATTACCGGACGCTCGTGGATACACGCCATGAGAGCCATCCCATCCAGCTTCTATCAAGTAATCAAATTCCCAACCCCATGGGGAGTGCACTGCATATAGAGAGAGCCCCGCACCGCCCAAGAATTCTATAAGATATCCCAGGATTACACACATACCAAACAACTCCAAGGAGCAAGTGCAAAAGCATAGCAATCATCCATGTTGGGGACTAAGGTCCGTCCGACAGAGAACACCATCGAAGATCCTCAGGAGGTCGAGGCTAGCAAGTCCACGGTCGAAGACCTCAACCCCGTTCAGATAAACAACAGCGACCCCGCAAAGAAAGCATACATAGGCCACGACCTATCAAATCAAGGTCAGCACCGTGAATATTTATCTAACCATGCGGATCTGTTCACTTTTTCTCATGCATATATGACAGGAGTTCCACAAGAAATCGCCTCTCACAAACTCAACGTCGACCTATTTCAACCGCCCGTGCGGAAAATGAGAAGAAAATTCAACGCCGCCATTAACGAAGCGGTGAGCAAAGAAGTGAACAAGTTGCTAGCCAATGGCTCCATCAAGGAATCCAAGTACCCGGAATGGGTCGCCAACGTCGTAAAGCATGCTCGAAAGACTCTTTCCCGCTGCCCCACATCGACTAGCTGATAGACGCAATGGCCGGCCATGAGCTGTTAAGCTGCCTTGACGCGTATTCCAGCTACAGTCAAATCATGATGGCTGAAGAAGATAAGGAGAATAAAACTTTTATCACCTATCTAGGGACGTATTGCTATAAGGTAATGCCCTTCAGGTTCAAGAACGCACGGGCCACTTACCAGAGCTAGTGACGACTATGTTCAAGAAATAGCTCGGCAAAACAATGGAGGTCTACATCGACGACATGTTGTCAAATCATCAAAAAAGGAGGATCACCTCACCCACCTGAAAGATACCTTCGAATACTAAGGAAGTACGGTATGAAACTGAACCCCGAGAAGTGCGCTTTTGGAGCAGCGTCGGGAAAGTTCCTGGAATTTCTAGTCTCACAATTGGGGCATCGAAGTCAACCCTGACCAGATCAAAGCCATAGAGGCCATCCTAGAAACATTAAGCAGCAAGAAGCTGGTGTAGAAGTTAACGGGCCGAATAGCCGCCCCTTTCCCGGTTCATCTCACGCTCCTCCGATAGATGCCACAAGTTCTTTGGTGTACTGAAAAAAGACCAGGACTGCAATGGAACAGAGAGTGCGTAGAAGCCCTGAGGAACTTAAAAGCATACTTATCATCACCGCCCCTACTGGTTAAAGCAATCCCCAGAGAACCATTGCTGGTATATCTTGCCATGTCAGAGGTCGCATTCAGCGCTGTCCTAGTGCGCTAAAACAAAGGTACGCAATCTCCTACTTATTATATCAGCAAAACTTTAGTGGACGCCGAAACCCGGTATCCCCACCTTGAGATATTATCCTTGGCACTTGTAGTAGCTTCACGAAATCTACGACCGTATTTCCAGTGCCATCCCATACGGGTGGTGACGACCCTTCCTCTAAGGAGCATCCTGCACAAACCCAAAATCTCTGGGAGACTCGCCAGATGGGCCGTCGAGCTCAGCGAGCATGATATTACATACCTCTCAAGAACCGCCATCAAGTCACAAGTCTTAGCTAACTTCGTCGCCGAGTTCAGCGCGAAAGTCCTGCCAAAGGCGGAACTTGAGGCATAACGCGCATCCTCCAAAAATGACAATTGGGTCCTTTATACGGACGGCGCCTCCAATGCATCGGGATCGGGACTCGGTCTCGTTATCAAAGTCCCTACGGGCGAAACGATTTGCCAGTCCATACGATGCCCGGAAATGACTAACAATGAGGCCGAGTACGAGGCCATAATTGTTGGCATGAAGCTGGCCACCAAATATGGAGCTCGCGGAATTCTCCTCCACTGCGACTCCCAGCTTGTGGTAAACCAGATCACTGGGACTTATCAAATCAAGGAACATAGGCTGCAAAAATATCAGTCAGAAATCTATAGGCTGATGACTACTTTCGACGAATGCCGTTTTGAACAAATTCCTAGAGCCCGGAATATCGAAGCGGACGGCCTGGCGAAGTTGGCTGCCGCCACCAAAGGCGTCACAAAGAGAGTGTGGTCATGCTCCTCCACTCAGCTATCAATCATACCGAGGTACTTTCCTTAAACCTGACTTGGGACTGGCACAACCAGTTCGTATATTACTTGCAGGACGGGACACTCCCCCTTGATAAAAATGAAGCAAAAAAGCTCCGCGTACAGGCCACCCGATACTGCATGATCAACAGCGACCTTTATAAAAGTACGTTCGGCGGTCCCCTAGCCAAGTGCTTAGGAGCGCAACAAGCAAGACCTGTACTTGAAGAAGTACACAAGGGCGATTGTGGCGCCCACACTGGCAACCGCGCCCTCGTTAGATGCATCATACGCGCCGGCTACTATTGGCCCACCATGAAGAAAGAGGCAGCAGAGTACGACCTCCGATGAGAGCAGTGCCAAAAGTTCGCCCAAATGATACACCAACCAGGAGAACCCCTCCATTCCGTCACATCCCCCTGGCCATTCATCAAGTGAGGAATGGACATAGTCGGCCCGCTGCCCTCAGGGTGAGGAAAGGTACGATTTCTACTTGTTTTAACTTACTATTTCTCTAAGTGGGTGGAAGCAGGTGCGTACGCACAAATACGCGAGCAATAAGTTATCACCTTTATTTGGAAGAACATCATATGACGTTTTGGCATCCCTAATGAAATCAGCGGCGATAATGGGCGCTAGTTCGTCGGCTAGAAAACGACTGAATTCTTCAAAAAATGGCGCATCAAAAGAATACTATCCACGCCATACCACCCTGCCGCTAACGGTCAAGCGAAGTCCAGCAACAAAACAATCCTGACCATACTCAATAAGAAGGTCGAAGATGCCAAGGGACTATGGCCCGAACTACTACCCGAAGTCTTGTGGGCACACAGAAGCACGCCCAAATCCAGCACCGGAGAAACCCCATACTCACCGGTTTATGGAACCGACGCTGTCATACCCGTCGAAGTAGGCAAACCCAGCTTAAGGTACTCACACACCAGCGGATCGAAAAACGACATCAGAAGACTCCAAGATCTCGACAAAGTCGGAGAAAGAAGAGAAATGGCCCACGTCAAAATGGTAGCTCAGAAACAACAAGCCGAAAGATACTACAAGAAAATGGCAAATATAAGGCCTCTCAAAGTAGGGGATTACGTCCTCAAAACCAAGACTCTGGACTCAAAAGATCCAAGCGAAGGAAAACTGGGCACAAACTGGGATGGACCCTACAAAATAACAGCGGCAGCCGGGAAAGGAGCATTCCAGCTGGAGACAATGAAAGAAAAGACACTCCAAAACAACTGGAACATCGGTCACCTCAAACGTTTCCACTTCTAAAAAGGTGACACCTGAGTCGTACTCTTTTCCCTTACCCGAGTTTTTTCCCAATTGGGTTTTCTCATAAAGGTTTTTAACGAGGCAGCAAAGGGGCCACCTGGGGATGTTCTTCAGCATGAGTGCATAATGTCCACCTCTCAATATACACTCCAAGCCCGACATGATATTGGGACTCGATTAGTGACATCTCCAAGTATATAGAAAGGTTACGGCCACCTCCAAGTATATTGAAAGGCTACGGCCATCTCCAGACGAATGTAAAGGCTACGACCATCTCCAAATGAATGAAAAGGCTACGGCCATCTCCAAATGAATTTAAAGGCTACGGCCATCTCCAAATGAATGAAAAGGCTACGGCCATCTCCAGATGAATGAACAAGCTACGACCATCTCCAAATGAATGTATAGGCTACGATCTCTATTTTACATGGCTATGGTCATCGTTTTATATGGCTAAGGCCATCAGGCTACAGATCCTATTTTACATGGCTACGGCCATCATTTTAAATGGCTAAGGCCATTAGGCTACAACCTCTATTTTACATGGCTACGACCATCGTTTTATATAGCTAAGGCCATCAGGCTATGGCCTCTATTTTACATGGCTAACGGCCATCGTTTTATATGGCTAAGGCCATCAGGCTACGGCCTCTATATGACATGGCTATGGCCATCGTTTTATATGGCTAAGGCCATCAAGCTACGGCCTCTATTTTACATGGCTATGGCCATTGTTTAATATGGCTAAGGCCATTAGGCTACAACCTTCATTTTTACGTGGTTATGACCATTATTTTATATGGCTAAGGCCATTAGACTAAGGCCTTCATTTTTACGTGGTTATGACAATTATTTTATATGGCTAAAACCATCAGGCCTCGACTTTTATATTTTTAACATGACTAGCCATCATGTTCATCGGGCTACAGCCTTTATCTGTACACGGCTAGAGCCATCGTATTCATATGGCTACGCTCGCCTATTTTATACAGCTAAAGCCATCAGGCTAACTTTACACATCTATGGCCGACGAATTCCAAGCAGCTATGGTAAAGAAAAATATGACGACACACCGAAAGATGGAAAAGATTACTTACAACAAAAATTATATGTTTCACAAAGGGGAACACCCTTTATACAAAATCAGTATGAACAAGTATATTTACAAAGACCCCAAGAAATCATTACTTATCTAGCACGGCCTGGCCCTCAGGCGGCCCGTCCTCATTTATGGGAGGGTACGCCCTAGAAATCCAAGAACTGGACTCCAAGTGATTGATGTCCGCTGAGTTTCCCCCTCCCGAGCTGGTGATTCGGGACCGTAGCCCGCCGCCTCACGAGCGACTCTAACTAGTTTGCACTGGTCCTAAACCTCCAATTCAGACGCCCGACCAGCCGCCAGGAATTCTTCAAGCACGATCAGCCCGGCCTCCGCATACACCCACATCTCGTGCCCCTCAAGAGTCGTATTGGCTTGCGCGAGAGCTAGCTTAAGCTCCTCAACCTCAGACCTCGTGGCTTTGAGTTCCTCCGTTAGCGCCGCCACCCGGGTGCGCAGCTCTGCCGCTTCCTCCGCCACAACACGACCGAGCTGCAGCTCATCGTCCTTGGCCTGGATAAGGACCTCCATCTCCGCGGCCCGAGCAACAACGGCCATGAGATTTTCATCCACCTTTTCCAGCTCGGCCACTCTTTTCTTCAATTGCGCCTTGGACTCCACTAGGCCCTCACGAACTACTCTGAAGTTGGGGTCTTGCTTGTACATGTCGGCCAGGGTTCGATGCGCCTCGCGCACCTTATTGCACTTCTGCGCCAACCGTTTGTATTTGGCCATCTTCTCTTTCCGGTGCCGATCCCTCTCCACCTCCAAGACAAGAGTCTGGAAAAAAAACCGAGTAAGTACGGGAAGACCATAGCCCTGCATAAAGAAAGGTCATCAAGCAAGGCAGAGGCATACCTGTAGGGCCGCGCCTGCCACCCTTTGGGCCAAGGCTTTATCACTAAGCTCCACCAGGGTCGCGCGCTCGGCACCAGCGCACAAGAGCGTCATGCTGGAGGCCGCCTCCTAACAGTTCTACAGCAAATTATAGCGACTTGGGATCACAATACAACGAAAAGATTGGCCGGCCATTATCTCCACCGGTTCCAAGGACCTGCCTCATCTGTTGGTGTCCTCCATGGATGCCCCCGAGCCCGCCACATCTATGTACTCACTTCTCCCCGCCGCGGCCTCCCTCCTTAGATCAGCCCTTCCTGAGCGAATGGCCTCTGCCATTAAGGTCGGCCTTCATACAGGGCCAAATGGCCTAGCCTTTCCTGACTGGGTGGCCACGCCTTTGCCAGTATGGATCTGACGTTGCCTCCTCTACAACGTCTCCTCCTCTTCACGGTCCCCCTCCACAGGGTGCAGAGGGGGCTCAGAGGGGGTCGGCACGGCAGAAGACATCCTTACGAGGGCAGTCTCAGGTACAGCCGTCGGCACCTCTATGGGCGTCGCCTCAGGTACAACGCCCGTCACGACCTTAGATGCTATCTCTGGGGCCACTTCTGATGTATCCTCCTATCTTAAAGGGGCGAAGCACTGCCCCTGGAAGTTTCCAATGAAGATCAGATCCGACTCAGGATCGTATGTCGTCTTTGAAGGACCGGCCGCAGTCTTCTTTTTCTTCTGCTGCTTCTTCTTCCTCGCCTTCTTAGAGACGCCCCGACCTACCAAAACACATGATAGACGGGTAAAGAATTATATGGGCCCCAAAACTGTAACTAAGATTAGGTAAAGCCGTTACCAGCCGGACCGTGGAGCCGAAGAAATTAAGTCCAGGAATGGCTTTCCTCTGCAAACGGTATCAGCGCCTGCACACACGACCTACTGTCGTCAACACTACGAGGAGGACGATCAGCCACGCATGAAAACAAAGGAAAACTTTCGACAGTAAGAACCAACAAAGAATGGTCAAGATAGTAAACATCACGCACAATAATACTTACATGCGTCATTCCACACTTCTAGAAACCCATTAGGGTTGGGCACAAGGTGTTCGGTACGGACGTAGAAGAACCTCATCCAAATTTTACGATTGGCCTTGTCTTCCACCTGCGCCACGAAGCTTTTTCTGCCCCTACTCCTCAACTGGCACCGAGCCTCTCATGAAAACCACATTGAACATGTGCAAAAGGTGATGAACGGTCACCTCTTTCCGGCCTTCGCCGCATAAACAGATACTACCCTGCACACCTTCAAGGCGTACGGAGTAAGCCGGGCCGGACACACTCCGAACCAGCGACACAACTCCTCCGCTAAAGAGTAAATTGGAAGGGTGTATCCAATTCGGAAGGCGTATTCATAGAAGGCACAGCACCCGGTCCTATGCATGTTAGCGTAATCTATCCCCGTGGGAACTGTGTCAACATGGTCAGGAATATCATTCGTCTCCCTGAGAGAGGCCAATTGGGACAGCATCATCTCATTATACTCCCAAGGGCAGACTTTACGCTTATTCAGAAAATCGCTCCTTTTGCTCATATCGTGTGGGAGAAGGTTGGCCGTTGAAAGAGGAACAAAAACCTCCTTGGCCTCCTCGTCGTCCGAGGATGATGAGGCCCTGGTGGAAGCGACGTCCCTGGTTCTGGTATCATCACGCCTACGTTTAGCCATAGTGAATGATGTAAGAAAAAGGTATTACGGGTCGCAAGTTCGATTCCTGAGAATGAGAAATTCAGAGAAGAAAAGAATAGCAAACACCATAAAAAGATAGGGAAAAGAGTGAGGAAATACTCTCCGAAAAGTATCGAAATATGAACTTAGTCCAACTCTCCACTTATTTATTAGAAAAAGTACACGAAAATCGAAAGGACATGATTCAAAAAATTGGCACAGGAAACCCAAACGTCACGTCATAACCTGAACCACCTCGGGAGTAGAAGTAATGATCACGCATGTGATCGATGACGTCACCTCAAAAAGAAATTCCCAAAAGGAAGGAAACATGTCAATGGCATGACCTCTTCATACAACGAGCACGTCTCTTACAAGAGTATCAGCAGGAACGACCAAATTTCCATAGGTGTCGAGCATGTAAGTCCGTCCATTGGGAACGCCCTTCAGCCGTGTCCCCAATAAACGGAGGAACTATCTGTATTGTGCAAATTTGGTTCCTCACGCTCATATGCTTTCCACATACGGCCTCACTAGAAAAAGCGGCCTTACTAAGTTCGACTCAAGCAGGGCTGGCCTCAGCCGGCAAACGGACTAAGTGACAAGACTCGCTGCGACGTCACATCAAGCTCTGACACTCGTATACCGAGGCCACCAACTCTTGTACTTTCTTTGTATTATTTCGAGGAAGGTCCCTTAATATATAAAGGGACCTTCCCTTTTGTAAAAACTCATGTGTATTTCATTACTGAAAATATATAATTCTCTCTATCTGATTCTCTCTCTTTGTGATGAAAAATCTGATATTTGTCTCATTGTTCTTATATCTTAGTTATTTCACAATCTCTAGACCATATTACATTTGATTCCGATTGATTCAAATTATTTTTGATTGTTTTCAAGCTATATAAAGTATTCCAATAACTTTTTAGCCAAACGGACGGCAATTTCAGATGACTCCATATCTCAATCATTTTCTACACTTCGAACTGTAAGTGTCATTTTCCTTCTCTATCTTTTAATGATAAAATAAAAATGCCATCGTTCATGTGACATTTACACAGTAAAAAGTATCAAATCTGCATAAACTGCGAGTGTATTAAATTCAGAAACCATTCATTGCTCTTGATTTCGTAAAATATAATTAGAAAACTTTCCACCAATTTGTGAATATGAAACATGAAAAGGCAGTTATCAGACTGTAAAACTTAATTTTTGTCATTCCTCAACGTTCAAGGGCTATTATCCTAGGTGTTTCACTTTATAGTAGTACCTTTTGTTGTTTTCTGAAAATTCATTTAATCTCTTGCAGAAATGGGTGTACGAGAATGTAATTAAGGAGTGTGGAATCTATTTGGTTTATAAGATGGAGAATGTAATTGGTCCATTGTTATCAGGGTTTGGTGCAATTCTGGGAGAACTTCTTGGTCATCCATTTGATTTTTTAGCCGGAAAGTCATGCAGGTAAATGTACTTTATTTATTCAATAAAACAAGGGAAAAGTACCAAATACATCCTCTTACTTTCGGATATCGTTTACATTTAACTATCATTATACTATCTAAATTTACTCCTACCGTTATACTATTCTGCTAAATTTATCTTTACTATCAGCAAACATTTTAAACTTACTTAGGTCATCTAAAATCTTCCAATTTTCTTTTATTTAAATCACTTGTTGTTCTTCTTGCTCAATTATTTTCAGAAATTACTATTGATGTGAATGCTAAAGGTACTAAACTAGATAAATTATTTATTGCTATTTTTAGTTACCATTGCATCCACTTCTCTTCTTGTGATAATGGGCTTGGAATTGGTTTGAAATTTTATTTACTGTTCAACCATATACACACTGTAGAAATTAGGGGGTCTATTTATTATGTAATATATGCAGATATTCGTCATGTATGTACATGTATAAATTCGAATATATATATATATATATATTGTTATTATTTGATTAGTATAGAGTTCGATCGACTAATTTAAGAGTGCACAATGGGTAGGCAGTTGATTAAAGCAAAATTGAATCAGTGTCATCATGGACGCGCTTAAGCCCTGAAGCAAGGCTCAAAATATGTTTAGCGCTTCGTGTGGCTTAGCGGGAGCTTTAGTATTATCATCAAAGCTCTAATGCATACTTTTCCTTGCCAATGTAATTCTGAAGAGGCAACACTACAACAACAATCCAGTAGAATCCCACTAGGGGTCTGGGGTGGGTAGAGTACATGCAGACCTTACTCTTACCCCGGGGGGTAGAGAGGCAGTTTCCAGGAGACTCTCGGCTCAACAGACGAGACAATAATATCAAAAAAATAAAAGAATAAAGTTGTAAGAACCAAAGAAATCAGAAAATAATAATCAACATCGAACGAGACAACAAATAAGTGGAAGGGTAATAACCCAATACTATACAAAACGAGAAAAATAGTGTGCACACACCATAATCCGCTAGCAATTCTAGACATGACTCAATCAAGCTAATCGGTACAAAGAGAAAAAAACGCTCGACTACCCCCTAACTTATAACTCTAATGCTCGACCTGTAAAGGCAACACTAAACAATTGATATTTTACTTTATCCTAAATTTTCTTCACTTCGTTTGGCTGCATATTTGGTATTTATGCTTACAGATGTTAGTCTTGGACTATACATATATATCTGTAGTTTTTCTCCATCTGCGCCTTTCATCATTAAAGCACACGATTTATTTGCGCTTTGCACTGAAAGTTCCAACTAGTCTTAGAGGTTTTTTGCGCTTTTCGCCTTTGATAATACTGAATTAAATTCGACAATATAAAATCTTCAAGGAACTTCAACTTCTATCACAAATACTTGCAAAGTCTCCATACGTTTGATGCAACGAATTCATTAAAGCCGTGGTCTTTTTATACTTTTGGAATTTAGGCAAGCTACCTAATTTAGATTCTTCAATTTACTATACTTTGTTTACTAACTGTGGTATTATTTTAATATTTTTTTATTTTTTCGATTAAGAATACTGATAAATTCTAACTATTTTGAATATAGTGGATCAAGAAGGAGAATAAGTGACTTAATTAAAATGGTTTGGGAAATTCTAGGCCCCCATTTGGCCATAGATTTTGTCAAATTTTATCCAATTATTTTTGGCAAATACCTGTTTATTTATAGATTTTAGCCATATTTTGGCAAATTTTCAAATCACAAAACCAACTCAAGAGCTATTTTTTATCCAAAATATTACTTACCATTTGGTTTTTAAAAATAATTTAAAATTATAAAAACTTACTTTCTGTTATTATGACCTAACAAATCCATATATATCCACTTTTTCCTCGCGACTTTACCCTTATATATAAACGGAAGAAAACTTTCGCCAAAGCATTGTGCCAATCTGTGACAATCCACCACAAAGATAAAATTTGAATGTAATTTGTTGAAATTTACTAATATTTTTAGAAATTTTCATCGGATTTGTTTCACTTGTTTTGTACAAATTTTTTCATATTTATTTCGCTTGTTTTATATGAATTTTCTTCAGAGTTGTTTGGTATTTTTAATAATTTTTTAAGCTCATGGGTATAAGTCACATGTTTTTTTCAAAAAAAGTAAAATATATTTTGAAAAATTATATCCAAATAGATATTCATCTTCAAACCAAACTTCACCCAAATCACATTTTTTGAAACATTCAAATCTATGGTCTAATACTAGGCTAGGTTACATGACAGACTGATGGGTAATTTATAAAAGTCTACTGATGGCATGGATAAATTTGTCCAGATAGTATAACGAAGGGGTAAATTTGGCTGAATAATACAACAGAGGTTAGATGTAGACAATATTAGAAAGTAAACGGGTAAATTTGGACATTTTCCCATAAAATAATAAGGTTATATTTATATATGGGGTTTCAATTATTTTTTTATATTTCTTTTCCGCTGCCTACACCCCCGCCCCCCCAGTTCCTTTTTCTTTTGAATAAACAAAAAAACATCTCTGGCTTGATATTTTCAGTTTAGTATGCGGCCGGACCTTAGATTTCTTCTGTTGCATAGAGAACTTTTGCATTTCTCATTTGCTGAAACTGGCCATGGTCTCAATCCTATACTATTTTGGTGAGTTTCTTAGTTACAAGATGAGTGCTTGTAAATATAGATAGCTATCTAACATTATAGGCAATATGCCACAAATTATTGACAACTCTTATTTTATTTCTTCGTCTAACTCTATATATATATATATATATATATATATATATATATATATATATATATATATATATATATACGTACTGAAATGCTTTACACAATTGTGACCATAAAAATCTCGCGACATGTTTAAGATTACAAGTTTAAAGAATTGTGGGGTCCAGCCCCGTTGAATCAAGGAAGAGATTTCTTCCTTCCTCATTTTGTTTGTCAAAAGTGGCTGCTAATGCAGCCCACGTTTTTTTTTGTTTTCTCTATCAAGTTTGGTGTGCGGCAGAAATGAAATCTCAAAGAAGGCGGGCTTGTTGATGCCTATATAATGAGAGCTTCGGCTCTCATTTTTATATCAACAAAAACTCAAGAGAAAAATATATCTGAGAGTGAGGTTTCACAGACGGGGTATAAGAAAATAGTCTATGAAGAAAATAGAGAGTGAGCGATATTGTAGTGAGGTGGAAATATCAAAAGATGGTTATTTTCTTTTGACTGTTGTAGTGGTCTTTGGAGCATTTTACTCAGACCTAAAGAGTGTAAACTTCCTTACTATAGTGACATCAGTTGCTTCTCTCAGGGCCGTGGTTATTTCCTTAAGGTTTTCACGTAAAAATCTTGGTGTCATTGTTAATCTTTAATTCTTGTTAATTACCGTATCTCGGTGCTACATTATTATTCCGCTTTTATTACTGTGAATATTATTTTGGTAGGGGGTCTATTCCCAACAACTGATATCAGAGCACACGTTCTGCTCGTTCACTGAAATACTATTAACTGTTGGTAGTACTATACTCAGTGAAAATAAAAATGTCCGTAGTAAAGTACGAGGTAACAAAGTTCAACGTAGATAACGGTTTCTCAACATGGTAAAGAATGATGAGCATCTACCCATCCAACAAGGATTACACAAGGTACTAGATGTTGATGCCAAAAAGCTTGATACCATGAAAGCTGAGAATTGGGCTGACTTAGATGAAAGAGTTGCTAGTGCAATCAGGTTGCACTTATCGGATGATGTGTTTAATAACATCATTGGTGAAGAAACTGCACGTGAAATTTGGACAAGGTTGAAAATCCTATACATGTCCAAAATGCTGACAAATAAATTGTACCTGAAAAAGAAATTATACGCCCTACACATGGGTGAAGGTATGAATTTTTTGTCACATTTAAATGTGTTTAACGGACTAATCACATATCTTGCCAATCTCGGAGTGAAAATCGAGGAGGAAGATAAAGCCATCTTGCTATTGAACTCGTTGCCATCTTCGTACGATAATTTGGCAACAACCATCTGGCACGGTAAGACTACTATTGAGTTGAAAGAGGTTATATCGGCTCTTTTACTCAATGAGAAGATGAGAAAGAAACCTGAAAATCAAGGACAAGCTCTCATAACAGAAGGTAGAGGCAGGAGTTATCAAAGAAGTTCGAAAAACTATGGCAGATCCGGAGCTCGTGGGAAGTCAAAGAACCGATCCAAATCAAAAGCCAGAAATTGCTACAATTGTGATCAACCAGGTCACTTCAAAAGAGATTGCCCAAATCCAAGAAGGGCAAAGGTGAAACCAGTGGCCAGAAGAATGTCGACAACACAGCCTCCATGGTGCAAAACAATGATAATGTTGTCCTCATTATAAATGAGGAAGAGGAATGCATGCACCTGTCAGGTCCAGAGTCGGAATGGGTGGTTGACACAACAACATATTACCATGCCACACCGGTAAGAGATCTTTTTTGCAGATATGTAACAGGTGATTTCGGCACAGTGATAATGGGTAACACAAGTTACTCAAAGATTGTAGGGATTGGTGACATTTGTATCAAGACAAATGTTGGATGCACATTAGATCTAAAGGATGTGCGGCATATACTTGATTTGCGGATAAACTTGATCTCGGGAATTGCTTTGGACCGAGATGGATACGAGAACTATTTTGCAAATCAAAGGGAGTTGCTCGTGGAATGTTGTACAGGACAAATGCAGAAATATGCCAAGGAGAATTGAATGCGATACAAGATGAGATATCTGCAGATTTGTGGCACAAAAGAATGGGTCATATGAGCGAGAAGGGATTGCAGATTCTTGCCAAGAAATCACTTATTTCCTATGCCAAAGGTACAAAACTAAAACCATGTGACTGCTGTTTATTTGGGAAGCAGCATAGAGTCTCATTTCAGACATCGTCTGAAAGAAAACTAAATATACTTGATTTAGTATATTCTGATGTTTGTGGCCCAATGGAAATTTAATCAATGGGCGGTAACAAATACTTTGTTACTTTTATTGATGATGCTTCACGAAAATTGTGGGTTTATATTTTGAAAACCAAAGCTCAGGTGTTTCAAGTTTTCCAGAAGTTTCATGCTCTAGTAGAAAGGGAAACAGGTCAAAAGCTAAAGCGTCTCCGAAGTGAAAATGGAGGTGAGTACACTTTAAGGAAATTTGAAGAGTACTGTTCAAGTCAAGGGATCAGACATGAAAAGACAGTTCCTGGAACCCCACATCACAATGGTGTAGCAGAGAGGATGAACCGCACCATTGTGGAGAAGGTGAGAAGCATGCTCAGAATGGCTAAGCTGCTTAAGTCATTCTGGGGTGAAGCAGTTCAGACAGCATGTTACCTGATCAATAGGAGTCCATCAGTTCCATTGGCGTTTGACATCCCGGTGAGAGTTTGGACCAATAAGGAGGTGTCGTACTTGCATCTGAAGGTGTTCGGTTGCGTAGCTTTTGCACATGTACCAAAAGAGCAGAGAACAAAGCTGGATGATAAATCTGTTCCCTTCATATTTATCGGATATGGAAAAGATTTCGAGTACAGATTTTGGGATCCTGTAAAGAAGAAGGTCATCAGAAGCAGAGATGTAGTCTTCCGAGAAAGTGAAGTTAGAACTGTTGCTAATATGTCAGAAAAGGCGAAGAATGGTATAATTCCTAACCTTGTTAGTGTTCCTTATACATCTAACAATCCCACAAGTGCAGAAAGTACGACCGACGAGGTTGCCGAGCAGAGGGAGTAACCTGGTGAGGTTATTAAGCAGGGGGAGCAACTTGATGAAGGTGTCGAGGAAGTGGAGCACCCCACTCAGGAAGAAGAACAACCTCAACCTCTAAGGAGATCGGAGAGGGCAAGGGTAGAGTCATGCAGGTATCCCATCCACAGAGTATGTCCTCATCAGTGATGAGGGGGAGCCAGAAAGTCTTAAGTAGGTGCTGTCCCATCCAGAAAAGAACCAGTGGATGAAAGCCATGCAAGAAGAGATGGAATCTCTACAGAAAAATGGTACGTACAAGATGGTTGAACCTTCAAAGGGTAAAAGATCATTCAAATGCAAATGGGTCTTTAAACTCAAGAAATATGGAAATCACAAGCTGGTCAGATACAAGGCTCGATTGGTGGTTAAAGGCTTCAAACAGAAAAAAGGTATTGATTTTGATGAAATTTTCTCACATGTTGTCAAAACGACTTCTACTCGAAAAAATTTGAGCTTAGCAGCTAGCCTAGATCATGAAGTGGAGCAGTTGGATGTGAAAACTGCATTTCTTCATGGAGATTTGAAAGAAGAGATTTATATGGAGCAGCAAGAAGGATTTGAATTAGCTGGAAAGAAACACATGGTGTGCAAATTGAATAAGAGTCTTTATGGATTAAAGCAGGCACCAAGGTAGTGGTACATGAAGTTCGACTCATTCATGAAAAGTCAAACAAACATAAAGACCTATTCTGATCCATGTGTATACTTCAAACGATTTCCTGAGAATAATTCTATTGTATTGTTATTGTATGTGGATGACATGTTAATTGTAGGAAAAGACAAGGGGTTGATAGCAAAGTTGAAGGGAGATCTGTCCAAGTCATATGATATGAAAGATTTGGGCCCAGCGCAACAAATTTTAGGGATAAAGATAGTACGAGAGATAACAAGTAGAAAGTTGTGGCTATCTCAGGAGAAGTACATTGAACGTGTACTAGAACGCTTCAACATGAAGAATGCTAAGCCAGTCAGCACACCTCTTGCTAGTCATCTAAAATTGAGCAAAAATATGTGTCCAACAACGACAGAGGAGGAGAAAGGAAACATGGATAGAGTTCCTTATTCTTCAACAGTCGGAAGCTTGATGTATGCAATGGTATGTACTAGACCTGATATTGCTCACGCAGTTGGCGTTGTCAGCAGGTTTCTTGAAAATCCTGAAAAGGAACATTGGGAAGCAGTCAAGTGGATACTCAGGTACCTCAGAGGCACCACTAGAGATTGTTTATGCTTTGGAGTATCGGATCCAATCTTGAAGGGCTATACGGATGCTGATATGGCAGGTGACATTGATAACAGAAAATCCACTACTGGATTTTTGTTTACATTTTCAGGGGGAGCTATATCATGCAGTCGAGGTTGCAGAAGTGTGTCGCACTCTCTACAACTGAAGTGGAGTATAATGCCACTACTGAAGCTGGCAAAGAGTTGGTATGGCTCAAACGGTTCCTTCAAGAGCTTGGATTGCATCAAAAGGAGTATGTTGTCTATTAAGATAGTCAAAGTGCAATAGACCTGAGCAAAAACACCATGTATCATGCAAGGACGAAGCATATCGACGTGAGATATCATTGGATTCGTGAGCAGGTGGAGAACAAATCTTTACAAGTCAAAACGATTCACACAAGCAAAAATCCTGCGGATATGCTGACCAAAGTGATATCAAGAAACAAGTTTGAGCTTTGCAAAGAACTTGTCTGCATACACTCAAACTAGAAATTGCGATGTTATCCCCTTCAGGTGATTGGGACTGGAGGGAGAGATTTGTGGGGTCCAGCCCCCTTGAATCAAGGAAGAGATTTCTTCCTTCCTTATTTTGTTTGTCAAAAGTGGCTGCTAATGCATCCCACGGTTTTTTTTTGTTTTCTCTGTCAACTTTGGTGTGTTGCAGAAATGAAATCTCAAAGAAGGCGGGCTTGTTGATGCCTATATAATGAGAGCTTCGGCTCTCATTTTTATATCAACAAAAACTCAAGAGAAAAATATATCTGAGAGTGAGGTTTCACAGACAGGGTATAAGAAAATAGTCTGTGAAAAAAATAAAGAGTGAGCGATATTGTAGTGACTTGGTAGGGGATTTGTTCCCAACAAGAATATAATTGGTATGTGGTAAAAATCTTTACTTCTATGTGAGATTTGGCGAAGGGGTAACATTTGGTTATTGATGGTGAAAGAAACGTAACATTGTTGGAAACAAGATAACATAATTATCATTTCACTAATAATATTGCTAATGCGCAGTTGTCTTGTTGTTGTATTTGGTATGCAAGTTGGGGATATGTGGGTGCATTTGTGACATGGTTAGCAGAACCACATGGGCATGCATCTCTACATGGTTTTCAGTGTTAGATTGTTGTTGCACTTTCTGCTGCTTTAAGCTTCAACGGATTTTTCTCAAGCCTCGTCATAAAAGGCCAAGACATGAAAGAGACATATTGAAGGTATCTATATTTCTACTACTTTTTCAGAAGAAGAACAAGGCCAAGGAAGTTTATATCGAAAAATTGAAGGAAGAAGATCAGTAAGGGATCAAAGGAAAGAGCATTTCAGAAGGTCTTTGAGGCCAAACAATAATAAGATCCATCGACAGCGATGAAGATAATTAATGAATTTTCTGTCAGCTCATGTATTCTAATTAAATCTTCTTGTGAAATATTGCAAGTGACAAGTCATCTTATTCTCAATTGGCTTAAAAGTTTCTACCTGGAGCAAGTTAAGTTAGTCGATTTAAAAATTCTTAATAATAATTTTTTTATTTTCTAGTACTCTAAGTAACAGCTGTTTAGCAGTAGACGCAAATTTGAGCCTGGTAGATCCCTCCATATGCCGCAAGTACGCTTTAGCTACTAAGCTTCGAAACAACTCATAGGCTTGTTGGAAAAATTGAATGATTATGGAGAATAAAATGTTTAGCTTGAGGCGTGTCAAGGAGACTGTTATTAAAGATATTTCGCCCATACCGAAATGAAAAATATTAGAAGTATTCCCAGAATTCAACAAGCTCTTCTAATATAACTAGGAAGAGAAATAACAAAAATTTATGAGAAGAAAACCCAACATAAAGAAAAAAAGAAGAAAAGTTTTTTCTGTTTTTTTTCCCACACCATCAAAGATGAAAACAAAACATATATATACATATATATATATATATATATACAAACAAATGGACTATCTTTCAGATAACGTCCAAGCCATAATGGATATTTTCAAAATGGAATGACTGTTACAAACAAACGTTTTCATTTAGAAAATTCAAAACGTTTTAAACGTCAATACAATTAAGATGTTTGGTCAGTTTGCTTTTGACTAAGTAACGTCCAAAATGAAAAATCATTAAGGCTTAATAAACAAAACGTAAAACCATTTAAGGCTACCAAATGTTTTCAAATCTTATATATAAATATATATATATATATATATATATATATATATATATATATATATATATATATATATATATATATATATATATATATATATGGATATTCAAAATCAATTTTATTATTTCCAATTGTATTGTAAAATCTGTTACAAACAATAAGAGTAATTTCTATAATAAATAGCAATTAATATTATATCAAGGAATGAACATAGATATTTCTTTTTTAAATATTAAAAATATTATTTTTCTGACAAAGCTTACTTCAAAATAGGAGCTTGAACTCAAATATTAGAATGAGTCTTGTTAGGTTTTCGTTGAGGGAAGGCTCCCCAACCGCCGTGAGCATGTAATTCTGGATCGGCTGCATGAATATATAAGTTGTAGTAATAATTTTGTTTCTATATATAGGTGCATTTTATTCCATGGTATAGCTGGTTTTGGCCAAATTAAAAAGGATGATTGTCATAAACTTTGACAACTGTATAGGGTCGAATTTGACCCTAGATGTCTCTACATTGATGGGTACATCCTCGAGCATATGTCGACTAAAATGAGGACACGATCTGGACGTAGGGACAAAGGCAACGTCACTTAGAGACTCAGCGCCTTCACTCAAAGGATCTTACCTACTTTTGTACCTTTTGATTATTTCGAGGAAGGTCTCCTGTTATATAAAGAGACCTTTAAATTGTAAAGAGATATCATTATTATTCTCGAATAATACAACTCTCTCTCTCTCTCTTTCTCTCTCTCTCTCTATTTTTGTCTCTATCTCTAACGATTACTTTTCTCTTAAGTCCATACTACTTTTTTATCTTTCAAATCTATACTAACAATATCGTCCTTCTAATCTCTAGGTCATATTATATTTGATTACGATTTACCCTTATTTATTTTTTATTATTTTTAAGCTTGGAAAGTGTATCAATAACTTTTGAGCCAAACAATTTAGCGCCGTCTGTAGGGATTTCAAGAATCAAAATCATAGTTTGCACCTAGAGAACAACCGACAACCACCCTCTACACCACACAAAAACAAAAGATGGTCAAGAAAGGAGCTTCAACATCTGCTGCTAAGGAAGCACCCTCGGTGGTCAAGAAGCTACTGGAACAATGGCTAACAGGTACCCTAAGTGACTTGGTTGAAGTCACCACAAAGTAACCTCAGGTGAACCGCCGCCTCAGTGGCTTGGCCCATGGATATGTACTCCTTGAGTATGACCAATCGGGCTTTGGTGTACACCCACATTTCATGCGCTTCACGATGCGCGTCATCTTCGGGCTTTGCCAAAGCGATCCGCTTGAGGATCTCGATCTCATCCGCCTTGGTGTCTAGATTGGTGGTCAAGTCAACGACTCTGGTCTGCAATTGAGACGCCTCTGTCGCTACCCTGAGGCTAATCTCCAACTCCTCTTCTTTTGACTGAACGAGAGTCTCTAGCTCGATATTCCGAGTTAACGTAACCATCAGTTGCTCATCGACCTCCTTCAACTCGGCCACCCTCTGTTTCAACTAAGCCTCTGATTGTTTAGTTGAAATTTAGACGCCTCTGCAATTGAGACGCCTCTGTCGCTACCCTGAGGCTAATCCAACTCCTCTTCTTTTGACTGAAGGAGAGTCTCTAGCTCGATATTCTGAGTTAACGTAACCATCAGTTTCTCATCGACCTCCTTCAACTCGGCTACCCTCTATTTCAACTAAGCTTCTGATTGTTTAAGGCCTTCACGAAATACTCGAAACTGAGGGTCTTGTTTGAACACATCTGCCAATGCCTGATGCTTGGCACGTCATTGTTTGTAGCTCTTTGCCATTTTGTTGAAGGTGACCGCCTTCCTTTGCTCGCGCCGCCTCCTCTCCACCTCCAAAATGAGAGTCTAAAAAGGAAAGGAAAAAGAGGAAAGACAAATCAGCTCGTGCCAAAGTTATCCTTACGGCCAACAAAAGAAAAACTGAAAGCTACCTGCGGACGACGAACCGCCCTCCAGAACGCGGGCTGAGATGGTAGCGGCAATTCTCCTTTGAGGATCCATCCTCCCTGAACAGATGACCTCGGCCATGGAAAATGGCCTTGGCTCATGATGGGGCTCGCTAGTCCTCTCATATTCAGTAGCTAACACCTTACTTGTTATCAATCGCCGCCTCTTCCTCTCCAGCGGCTCCTCATCGTCCGAAGTCTCCACCACCGGTTGCGGAGGCGATGCCAAAGGAAGTGCTTCACTTGCGGATGCCCCCACATGCGTAACCCCCTGTTGAGGAATCACGGGAACGCCGTCATAGAATGAGCTGCACAGTATGTCTTCACCCTCAGATTCAGTCCCCGCCCTGGGCGAGGTAACAACAGGTGCTCTCTTCTTGGGGACGTTGTGACCTGCCAACACGAGTGAGTCAGGTAACAAAACCTTTAAAGGAAGTATCCAAATCGAAGCTAAAGAGTTACCTAATGGACCGTACTGCTGACGAAATGCGGCCCAAGTACGACATTCCTCTGCATGAGGTATCAATTTCTCCACCCATAATTTAATATCGTCTATGGGTTGGGGGCAGAGAAGCCCTCTCTAGAAAAATGAATAAGAAGTCACAATGGCCGAACGGCTAAAGCAATGTACAACCAAGACTTCCATATACAAAGATACTTACATTCAGAGTTCCACCTTTCAGGGAACCCGTTAGGGTTCGATACCAGGTGCTCAGTACTGATATAGAAGTACCTGCTCCAGAGTCCACGATTGGCCTTATCTTCGGCCTTCACCACCAAACCCTTTGTACCACGACTCTTCAGTTGCAACATGGTACCCCTAAGGTAACCGGTGCTGAATAATTGCAAAAGATGGTGGACTGAGATTTCACACTCAGCCCTGTCCGCATACGTGCTCAAAATCCTACACACTTTCAAAGTGTAGGGAGTAAGTTGTGCTGGGCATATGTCAAAAAACCGGCAAAGCTCCTCTACTAATGGATATATTGGTACGCTATAACCGATTAAGAACGGATACTCATAAAAAGTGCAATAGCCGGGTCTATGCACGTTAGCGTAATACGTTCCAGCCGGAACCATTTCCACATGGCTCGGAATGTTATGCGCCGCTTGGAGATTGTCCAAATGCGGCTGTAATAACTCACAATGTTCCCAGGGAAGAGATGGATTTTCATTTGAAAGTCCCGTAGAATGTGCATTTCTTTTTGAAGCACATTTTCCATAGAAAGGGGAATAAGGGCCTTTTCTGCCTCCTCCTCTTCGTTGCCAGGGGAAGGAGTAACCCTAGATGGGGCGGCATCCTTGCTCTTCTTACTACTTTGGAATTTTACCATGATGTTCCGTTTCAGAAAGAAAGTGCTAATAGCGAGAAATAAGGCTTTAGAAAGATAGAAGAATCCCACACGAAATATCAGTTATAGAGAGAAAGATAATGAAGAAAGTCGACAAATATTTTCCAAGGGTTCGAAAGATGAATAAGATTGAAGCTTTCCCTTATTTATAGAGTAAAGTTGCACGAAAATTGAAAAGGCATGACCAAAACGGGCACAGGAAACCAAACATCACATCACCTCCTGAACCACCTCGGGAATAATGGTAATAATGACGCATGCGGGCGATGATGTCATCCTAAATAGGAAATCACACGTCAACAGATCAACAACGTTGGGCAAGTCACATCGTCCCTGTTGCCGCCTGAGTATGAGGTCAAATTCTCCAAAGACGAGGTTCGCAATTCCGTCCAATGGAGACTCCCGTTGAATGCGCCTCCAACGAACGGAGGGACTAACTGTATAGAGTTGAATTTGACCCTAGATGTCTCTACATTGATGGGTACGTCTTCGAGCATATGTCGACAAAATGATGACATGACCTTGACGTGGGGACAAAGGCAACGTCACTTAGAGACTCAGCGCCTTCACTTGGAGGATGTTACCTACTTTTGTACATTTTATATTATTTCGAGAAAGGTCTCCTGTTATATAAAGGAGACCTTAACATTGTAAAGGAGCATTATTATTATTCTCGAATGATACAAATCTTCTCTCTATCTATCTTTGTCTCTATCTCTAACGATTACATCTCTCTTAAGTTCATACTACCTTTTTATCTTTCAGATCTATACTAACAATATTGTCGTTTTAATCTTTAGATCATATTATATTTGATTATGATTTACCCTTGCTTAGTTTTTATTGTTTTTAAGCTTGCAAAGTGTATCAATAACTTTTGTGCCAAACAACAACTAATGTAAAGGTAGTCGCGCTATTTCTCTATCTATATGTCTGTATGTTTTTCAGTGTGTATGTAAAGTATTCTAACATGGTGCGTGCCTTTTTGAGATGTTGCCGAAGGACGATAAGCATAGCAACCAAACTTGTGGTCACTTAGTTCTAGAAACACCCGTCATTATTAGAAAAATGCTTAAATCAGGGAAAAACTACGTACAATATATTCTCGTGGTCTGGTTCTTCTCCCGACGCATAGCAAAATTATAATGTTCCGGACTGCCTTTTTAGTAGGCGTAAAGCAAATAAGCTGAAATAGAAGCTAATACACAGAAGGTTTATTTTCATTCACACACGGACAATCACATCAAACAGTCATTATCCATTTCATTAGGCCAATTATACTAACAAATCATAATAGATTAACTTTATCCTCACTGCAGAAAACTACAAAATCAATCTAGGATGACCTCTTTTTAACTTATTAGTAGTAGAACAAGACGTAAATATTTTACTACCCCACTTAAAATGTTGAAGCAGGCTGTGTATGAGGAAGGATGGATGATAAGAAACTTTTTGGATACTGGTGAAGGTGTTGAGGAAATGAAGTTAGGGTCCAAGGAAAAGAGAATTAAGGTTTGTGGACTGCCAGAGAGAGGGCGGCGCAAAAGTACGGCGCCGGCGGGCCACTTGCAATTAGCCACTGCCAACTTGCTTAGTACCGCCTTGTTTTTTTTCCTTCCCAGCCAATACATTTTTGGATCATTAGTCAAAATGACCACCTTGAAAATGATGTGGAGTTCAATGTGTACATTTCACGTAGACACCTATCAATTCTATCACTTCTTTCGTGATATTAGAAAGTCATGCAAAAACCCCACATCTGTTTTTGTCAACTTCTACTCACTGAGTTTCTGCCTTTGTCGTTCCCTTTGAACAATGGATGAATTTGGGTTTCCAAAAATTTGCACTTGTACAGTAAATTAAAAACTATCCTTATGTCAAGTTTATATTAAATTTTCAATGAAGAAAATTTAATTGAACCTCCTTCACCGGTTGTGGCTCCGTCATTACCTTTCATTGGTATATGAACAAAGTCACGTCAAAATTAATACATATCAAGTGCATTGTTGAGCGATTTTTGGAGAACCCATATGCGGCTTGACTCGAAATACAAAATATTGCACCATATAAAAGTGTATGTCTTTGACCCGATTTTACCCAACACCCTTTACTATAAAGCTAATTTACTTTTCCTTACAAGGTGAGAGTTAGGGTAGTAAAATGACAAAGAAAGAGTATGACAAAATTAAATTTTACCGTTGATGTAATATTACAATATTATCTGTGGGTTCCTACTCAATCTTTTCTTTTATTTGTCTGTTCAAACTTTTTCGTTTTTCCTTGAATTTAAAGGGTGTATTGGTCAAAATTTGATTAGCGGTCGACCAAGCTGGGATCTCGCCCAGGTGGCAAAACAGCGAAGAGCACCACAACTAACTTCGGAGTCAAATCATTGACAGAATATGTCAAGTCAGAACGATACTCGAATAACGACAAAAAGGACCATCGCATGAGAGCACGTTGGTCAAGGAATACTGAATAAAGTTCCAAGAACTATATATAGAGGGAGAACTCTCGGAAAAGGGTGGGAGGGGGGAGACTTTTTCTCTCTACTCTTTGTCTCACAATTTCTTTCTGTTTAGAATGTAAACTCATTTTTTCTTATTATCGGGGATAAGATTATGACATCAACAAATCTGGGATGTTCCTACCTTCATTATTTCTCACTATATACGTTGAGATCTGAAGTTGATTATGCCTGGCTGAGATTTAATTACCTTCTTTATTATCGATAATTGAAGTTGGCAAAAGAGTCTTAAACCTTTTGTCCAAACAATTTGGCGCCGTCTATGGGGATTTCTTAGCAAAATTTCCTAGTCTCTTTCAAATCCAAAACCGGTGAAACATAATTACCCACTAGAAAGAGTGGTAAGTAAACCTCGCGTGCTAATCTGGATCACGATGCTACATAAAAGCAGAAGTTACAACCAATATCCACGCAAAGACCACAAGAGGATACGACACCTGCTGCGCAATCCTATAAAAGAATGGGCATGTCCTGCCCTACTTTAACATCTACCCTCCCCCCTCCCCACACACACACAGACACATACACCGGATAATTCGTGAACAAGCTCAGTAAAATCCAACCCACGCAGAGCTAGGGAACTTTTAAAAAAAAGGAGAAAGAAGAGCTGCATACGGCAGCCGAATCAAAAAAACAACCATTCCATTAACCACTTAAACGCCAGGAAGAGCGAGCAACGCTATAAGGATACCCTCATTCATTGACTCATCGGATCGAGGTGAGGAAAATCTCATCTTGGTTTACCTTCTGTTGTTTGGTTAAACAGGAACACAAGCGCCGCATGGGCAACCGAGCAAATGAGTATTCTAACTAGAGAGCGGAAGGAGAATTACTATACAATAACTGGAATATCGACTATCTCAGACACTTCAACTTATGGAAAATGACGTCCCTTAAGTCGTACTACCTTTCCCTCACCTAGATGTTGGTCCCAATTGGGTTTCC
Source organism: Nicotiana benthamiana (assembly GCA_034376525.1). NCBI lineage: Eukaryota > Viridiplantae > Streptophyta > Magnoliopsida > Solanales > Solanaceae > Nicotiana > Nicotiana benthamiana. The sequence continues at coordinate 42,063,333 of CM067336.1, forward strand.
TCGGGGAGGGTTTGAACAAGGCAATGAGGGGGACGTCACCAAGTTCAAGGGATAATTCATCGCCACGCATACCAACGAGCTCTGCAAGCCAAACGATGAAAGGACTAGATAGGAAAATTCCAATATATGCATAAAATGAACGTTAGTAAAATAGCAACGCTCTATACTCTCTAACATCACACTCTTCAATGCAAACAAAATTAAGCAAACTGGGACTCACCTAGGGAACGCAGAATTAATAACTAGGACTCACCAGGAAACGCAGAGGTTAAGCAAAACTGGGACTTCCCCAAAGGACACCTGAAACTCTCCAAAAAACTAGGACTCGCATTAGGTTAACATTTCGATGTCAGTTTGAAATAACACCCCTACGACCAAGAGCCATCGCCAAAAAAAAGAGTTCGATCTCCTTCAAATCACATTGGGTAAACATTTGACGTCGGCTCGAAATAACACCCCTACGGCCAAGGGCCATCGCCAAAAAGAAGAGTTCGACCTCGTTCAAATCATATTAGATTAACATTTCGATGCCAGCTTGAAATGACACCATTATGGCCAAGGGCCATTGCCAAAAAGAAGAGTTCGTCCTCGTTTGAATCGCATTGGGTTAACATTTTGACGTAAGTTCAAAGTAACAAACCTGCGCCCAAGGGTCATCTCCAAAAGAAGAGTTCGGCCTCGCTCGAATCACATTGGGTTAATATTTTCATGTCAGCTCAAAATAACCCCTCTATGGCCGAGGGCCATCGCCAAAAAGAAGGGTTTTACCTCGTTCGAATCACATTGGGTTAACATTTCGACGTCAGCTTGAAATAACACCCCTACGGCAAATGGCCATCGCCAAAAAGAAGTTCGACCTCGTTCAAATCACATTGGGTTAATATTTTGATGTCAGCTCGATATGACACCCATACAGCCAAGGGCCATCGCCAAAAAAAAAGTTCGACCTCGTTCGAATCACATTAGGTTAACATTTCGACGTCGGCTCGAAATAACACCCCTACGGCCAAGATACATCACAAAATAAAAAATTCAACTTCGCTCGAATTGCAACGGTTTAACATTTCGACCAGATCAAAGTAATGCCCTTTCGGCCAAGGGCCATTGAAAAAATGAAAATTTGGACCTCGCTCAAATTGCAACGGATTAAAATTTCAACCAACTCGAAATAGCGCCCCGACGGCAAAGGGCCATTGCCAAAATGAAAAATTCGAGCAAGCAGGATAATATTTTGACGCTAACTCGAAATAACATCCTTACGACCAAGGACATCGCTAAATGAGAAGGAAACATTCGACCTCGTTCAAATCGTAACAAGATAATATTCTGACGCTAGCTTGAAACAATATCCTTATAGCAAAAGGCCATCGCAAAAGCAAAAGTTCGACCTCGCTCGAACTCAATAACACCTTTGCAGCTATTGGTCGTCGTCATTTTTTCCTTCTACTTACTAAAAAATTGATTTTGCTACAAACTCCAAGTTTGACCTCACTCGAATAGATAAAAAAGCGACATCGCCCGAATCAATAACAATTTGTTCCCACTCGAACAACTCAATTCAAGACTAACTTCGTCCAAAACAACGAATCTACTATATAACCTCGTCTGAGTCAAGGGCGAATCTGCTTAAGCAATAAGTCACCAGTCGATCTCGCCCAAATAGGTGAATCAAATGAGACTCCATTGGACTCATACGATGAAGTCCTACTCTGTCCGGTCAAAATTGGTTCCCTTGAAAAATTAGGAGTTCGCCATACAGAAATCCGAAATTTTACGCCAAAGATATGTAAAGCAAAAGGGGGAGAAATACAAAGGACAGACAACGACGAAAACCACATTTATTTAAATAGTCACGCAGATGGACGCAGATTACACACGACTAAAATCGATCAGTACAGAAAATACAAAGAAAAAATGACAAATAAGGAAAAACAAACATAATAACTTTTTTACTCGTCGCCATCACCGCCGTCCTCCTTATCGTCATCTCCAGGAAACTCCTCATTAGAATCAATATCATCGCTGGCCTCCAATATCGTAAGATCGTAACCAAAGTTGACACGAGCCTCTTGTGCCTTCGCCCGAGCTACTTCACAAGCAGCCTCAAAAACATTGCCCGCTTCCCACAAACTCATGTATATGTCCCGTTGGGCTTCGGCATGGACCCAGAGCTCGTGCAAATAGCGAGGAACAGCGGCGGAGGAGGATTCAACTTGGGCAAACTATTGCGTCTTTTTGCCTTAAAGAACACCGAACCTGATCTCCCAAGGTTGAAGCTTCCAAATCAATGTTGTAAATACGCTCTTCAAGCCTCGCTTCCCTGAGCGTAGTCATCACCCGCTCGAACTCCTTATCGAATTGAAGGACACAGATAGTGTCCTCTAAAATCCCCGCCCTTGCCGAAGCCGACGCGCAAGCATTCTCGGCATTCTCCAAATCAGACACCTTTCTCTCCAGCTCGGTTAATTTCCCATCCACTTCGCACTCAAAGCTTCGATTCTGATAGAATTATGATCTAATTCGGACTATTATGACCGCACCTTTGCCTGAAGATGCACGCACTCTACGGTGACCCCTTTTCCCAACTCAAGTTTTTTGTCCTTTACATAAAGTAGCTCTTCGAGCTCGCTATTCCTGTGAATAACCTGCATCATCTCTTGATCCCTCTTCTCCAGTTCCTCACTGAGAGATTGATTACCGGCGTTCGCCCTTAGCCTTTCATGCATCTCACACCACTTGTTGCGGTAGCGCCGATACTTCTCCAACATCATCAGAAAAATTTTGGCCCGAGTTTCGGCCCTGCGAGCACTTTTATCTCCAGCATGTACGTCGGAAAGCCCAAAAAAAACGAAAAGGGTCGGCAAAGGTCAAGGACGCCAAAGACAAAAGGAACACAATAAGAAAGAGGAGAAACTTACCCTCGAGCCCATAGCGGCCACTTTATGCATCAAATCAATATCAGGGATGTCCTGAAGAGCCTCACACTCTGCGGTAGATCACAAAAGGTCAAACTGTGGTACCAAGTCCTCCGTGTCCCTCAGGAGGTTAATCTCCGACAAAATTTCAAGTATATGTGATGGACCTCCCACCATTAACACCGTACAGGTAAGGCCTTTCTCGAACGTCCTAACATCATCAGGATCAAGATCGGAGTCCAACTCTTAGTCGTCGACCACGACATCCTTTCAACTTTCTGCGGCCGAAGACGAAGCACAACTCAATCCGGAAGACGAAGCCCGCCCAAAGTAGCAACAGCGGCCTCGGGATCCCAACTCCCCATCACGCTGGTCTGTTGATCAATCACAACAGTTGAAACCTCTGCCATTGGGTTGGTCACAATCATCGGGTTCACCTCGGGTTAGCATCATCACCCATTTCTAATGTCGTCAAGGGAAGGTCTCCTTCTCAATAGACCATGACTGCGGGACCCATTTTGGACTGCACTCATCGTCTCTTCAACGGTCCTTCCCCGTCCTCAGCACTGGAAAATTCACACGTTGAGCGGGCAGTAGGCGTCGAAGTCCCAAATCGGGGAACAATTTCCATGTACACAGCTCCGGTCATAGGTTCAACTTGAGTAGCCCTCGCTATAGGTCAGGCAGTAGACTGTGGTGCACACCAAGCAGAAGAAGTTGGCTCACAAAATATAAGCGGAGGAGCCCTCGCCATTCACGCTCTCCCTAATAATGGTAACGGTCGTATGAGCAGCGAGGTCAAATTGTACAGGGAGAAACAGAAGCTGAGCCAAGTCTACTTACCAATAAGGGGCTTACATCCATATTTCTTATAAAAGGACGCCCATTTGCGAACTCCTGCCGTATGGGTAAGAATGGCATTCACCCATTCGCAGATATCATCAATGGATGGAGGGGTAGTCTCGCGCTACAAAAAGAAAACGATTTAATAATTCTCAAAGAAAAGAGGTCGACCATCATTCCGACAAAAGATAAACTTACGTGTGAAGTTCCGCCTCTCAAGGAAACCTGCAGAGTCCGCCACAAGGTGCTCGGTCCGCACATAAAATAGTTATCGTAGAAATGATGACTGGCTCTATCATCCATCTTCACCACCAGGCTCTTCGTCCCTCGATGGAACATATGGATCATCGTGCCTCGAATAAGTCGATGGGATAAATTTAGCATATGCCCCAGAGTGATCTCCTGACCGGCAAGCTCCATGAACTTGAGCAACATGAGGAACAATTTATATAAATACGACGAAAGTTGAGCTGGACATACCTCGTAGAAATGGCATAAATCTACCACCAAGGAAGGGAGAGAAAGCGTATACCCGACAATAAAAGGGTATGCATAGAACGCACAATATCCTAGGTGGTCGAAATGTATAATATCATCTCATACCGCCGGCAACATCTCAACGTGGTGCGGAATCCCCTACTTGGTCTTGAGCTCCGCAATCTTTGCTTCATCCATAATAGAGGAAACAGGCTCCGGTTTATCTTCTGCATGGCTGTTGAAATCGGTCCATGGCTTCCCCGTACGTGGCAATATTTCAGCCGCTGTTGGAACCCTCTCATCTTCCACCACTTATACTCCTCCTGGAACAAGAGCATCATTTTCCATAGCCGGAATTGCGGCAAGATTGTCACCGCGGGAAGAAGTACCAGCCATTTTTCTCAATTGAACAGAATGAATGAACAAGGGAAAGCAAGATGAAAGACGGTGATGTGAATTTCCGACTAAAGAAGAGTGAATCGAAAATCTGAAGTATCAAAGAAGATAAAGACTCGCAAAATTCTTTTGATAAATCGAAAAAGTGTGCCAATAAAATGGTATTTTCCCCTATTTATAGGAACATAAATGACCTAAGCGGGAAACACAAGAGTCGCCAATCAAAACTGATAGGGAATAAGAAACTGTTCAATCCACAGGAAACGAGTGTCATAATGGCAGTAACTACAAATGGCGTTTAGAATCAAAACAACGGTTCGACTCCGAATGGATGCAACGATCCAAACGCATCATTGAAGCGTTGCGCCATCGCCTCGATCTAAAAACCTCGTTCAAGGTCTGAATAGTCAGATTTCTCCTAGCCTTCGAATCAACAGAATCCACCCATCGAGCCCACCAAGGGACAGCCTCGACGGACAGAGGGACTAACTGTATAGGTCAAAATCTGACCATAGTGGTCGACCAAGCTGGGATCTCGCCCAGGTGGCAAAATAGCGAAGAGCACAACCTCGAAGTCAAATCATCGACAACATATGTCAAGTGAGAACGGTACTGGAATAACAACGAAAAGGACCGTCACGTGAGAGCACGTTGGTTTAAGAACACTGAATAAAGTTCCAAAAACTATATGTAGAGGGGGAAACTCGGAAAAATGGGGCAAGACTTTTCCTCTCTACTCTTTCTCACACAGTTCCTTTTGCTTAGAATGTAAACTCATTTTTTTTTATTACAGGGGATAAGATTATGACATCAATAAATTTGGGATGTTCACCTTTCATTATTTTCTCGCTATATATTTTGAAATCTGAAGTTGATTATGCTTGACTGAGAGTTATCTTCTTTATTATCGATAATTGAAGTTGACAGGGGATAAGATTATGACATCAATAAATTTGGGATGTTCACCTTTCATTATTTTCTCGCTATATATTTTGAAATCTGAAATTGATTATGCTTGACTGAGAGTCTCAAATTTTTTGTTCAAACAAAGGCGTTTTCTTGGAAAAATGAATCGAGTGAGAGGAGCACCATAGAATGATAGAAATATCATTTCTGGAGACGATGGCTCTCCGACGAAAGAAACAACAAAGATATGATGGCTCTCAAAAACTATCCAAAGCAAACTTGCAATTGGCGTCGCATTTTATTTCATATGCTGATATGCATGTGGTTTTCTCAAAGTCACTTATTTTTAAAGCAAACATTCGATTTTATGTCTCAAAACGCAGCCAAAACATCTATTGTGATTCCAAGGAGCATGGTCAAAATCATAAATCAAACACAACTTATTTCTGACATGAATATTATTTGTAGTAAATTTTCCCGAAAAAGCCTTATTCAAATTCCAGACTTATCCTTGAATTTGTGAAGAATCTTTCAGCTCCATGAGTAAAGTCAAATATTTTACCTAACTTCAACCAGGCGATATTGAGTCACGTCAACGGCTTCTCCAGTCGAGCTGCATATTTCCTTAGACATATGAACACATCGCACTAAGGAAAAGTTGACAAGAAGACACTGAGTACACATTTGGACATAAAAATTATACTAAGTTTTTAAAGAAAGTAATTTTTGGAGTTAAAGTTGAAATATTGTATTTGAAATTTAAATTATATTTGCACAAGTATTTCACTAAAAAAAATATTATAATTTCGTGAGTGGGGAAAAAACTTTTTTGCCAGAAAACTTGAAAAAATGGTTAAAACTACTTTTTTGTAGGTGTTTGGCCATAAGTTTTGAGAGAAAAAAATTCAAATATATGTTTCTTTATAGAGTTAATCTAGATTTTGGGTGATTTTGAAAGCCACAATTTCAAATCTCAAATATAGTTTAAGTGTTAAGAATAGAATTCTAATTAGCGTGAATGTCTATCTTGTAGAGAGTTTTATTTTAAAGCTAAGTCAATTTTCCTCCTATAAATAGAGGAGTCTTACCTCATTGTAAATCACCCGAAAATTCAATAAGAATTCTATCTCTCTTTCTCTGCAATATTGCTCTTGTTCTTTTATTATTTTATAACATGTTATCAGCACGAGACTCTAACTAATTGAGTAGAGGGTGGTTGTTTTAATTTATAGATATACTATTAAATAGTTGTCTAATGTACGAGAAATTAAACCACCCATAGAATATGTAGGCTTAATTCGGACAGTAGCTGAATCTGCAATTACATGCTTGTTAATCTCATTATGCTCGAGATTACTTCTGTTACACATAGTTCCAATGCTTATTGCAGAATTATGGCTAGGAATGGCAGTCTTAAATTTAGGAGGACGTTCATGAAGAATATTACACTTATCTCCATAAGAGGGGCTCACGCAAATCTTCAAAACTATGGCTTTGGATACATGCACGATGCTCAATTTTTACATAATATTGAGCATAATGGTTGTTAATCGTTCTATGAACTTCCTTCAAGATTAATTCTGGATTTAAGGTAAGTATTTTACTTTTCTCTTTCAAATTCTTGTAATTCTATAATTTGATTTTAAATACAAGAATAGACGGTAAATTTTGATTGCAACTTTAAGGTAGCTTGAAAGATATTATAACCACCAAACGTGGTAAACTTTCTATGTCTTGCCATGATCGAATTCATGTATGATTGTGGGCAAAGAATTAAAAAACCGTCCCATTGAAAAATGCTCCATTCTCATTCCCTATAGAGAATGTGATAGCAGTATGTCATAAGTCTGAAAGAAGACAAAATTATTACCGTGAAGGTATCAATGAATGTGGACGTGGCAATAGACGAAATTATAATCGTCATTATTGTGGTAATGAGAACAATAAGGATTCTCAAAATAATCATTCACTCTGTGAAAGTAATATCTATTATCGATTTGACATGAGATTTTATATAGCACATACAGATTATTATGGTCTATTCATGGTGTGAATGTGACAACATCTGATTTATGAATACTTATTCATTATTAGAAGAATATGAACACGCTATTGGTATTGAATATACCACACTCACCTCTAGAAGGAGGTTTGAGATGATATAAGAAAATAATGTCATTATTATGGCATGAATGGTCATTGATCACGTACCTATTGTACGCCAAAATATTTTGATAATGTGATTATTAAAGGAAAATAATAATGCAAGAAACATATCTTGCATATAATTTTTACCATGACCATAATGATACAACTTTCTCTTTAAAAGAAATATTCACTATATGGATATTGATTAATATGTGATAATACCAAATTAATTGAGAACTCTGTAAGAGCCAATTATACTATTTTGGAGAAACACAATTAATTACCAATAAGGTATTGTGTTGTAGTAAGTCTCAAAGAAACTTGTTCAGTTTCCAAAGTATATGCGAAAGGGGTTGATTGTGTTGAGACTATAAATAAAGGAAAGATTTTATATCTTCTATTACTACAACTTGTAGCGGAATAATATGTATGCGAAAAGCTACCCGCTTTATTCTCTAGTTTGTACTACACAAATAAAAGAATGACACAATAAAGTAGAACTTTATTGACATAAAACTCATATCATAATAAAGTTGGAGTTTATTGATATCCAGTTGGCATAGCTGGTTTAGTCATATTAATTAAAGTATGATGTGCAAAAATAAACGAGAATCTATATGGGTAAATATTAAAGAACTAGAAAGATATTTACGAATTCTCTTAGGTTGCTTGTTCTCGTTAATTGATAGACTAATTAAAATTGGGATTGAATCCCATGAATGCTGGAAATATCAAAGGTGAATATGGGCCCATTCATCTGCCATGTATACCACATAAGATGCATCTATGAGATGGTTACATGTGCGATTATTATTAACCCGCAATATGGTGTTTTGCGAGGTAACTTGCTCAATAATTCAATTTAGAGCACAATTTCCAGATTTTCTATTCAAGATAGTTTATCTTGATAAGTTAGTTTACATCACAGCGGGTTTAGCAAGATTATTTATTGAGTGCCTCCACTTAATAGCTAAACTATTGCTTATGAGAACAAAGTTATCTATATCCGTTTGATATATGTTATATATGAAAGTATATTACATTCTCCCCTCACAAGTGGTTCAGGATCAGGAACCAAATAACTCCATCTTATTATTGATGTGCGGTGCATATTTTCATTAACACCATAATGCACAAAGATGGATTCTCAAAGTTGAGAAAACAAGTTAGTTTTTCTAACATGAGGGGGAGATATGATAAACAATTGAAAAAAATGTTACGTCGAACGGATTATCATTTGTATATCTAGATCCTCGAATAGGATAATATGAACTTGAGGTTCATAAAAAGATAATTCATTTGCAACATATTGCAAAGCATGCCATACGCATTCGTTGACCCAAAGAAAGTAACTATATTCTCATTGCAAATGCTCATATTAAGTTCTGGAAGGACAAAGTGTATGGTACGCTTAAAGTGTATAGACAAATCGGTTTCAAATAAACTTCTTGATAAAGAAGATGAGCGAATGATAAAAGTGACCATAATAGAGGAGGCAAGTGACCTAGAAGGTCACATGACATAACATTTTATAAAATCTTATGAGAGATTCTGGTACTTGAATATATGAATGAAGAGATGTATATGTTATGTCTTTATGAATATTTATTGGAACCGATATAAAATGTTTGTCGACGACATCTATTATAGCGCTAAGTATAGATGAGAATCTTAAGTCTATCGAATATAGACACAAAAGTATTGTCCAAATGGAAGAGATACAATTCAAGTAGAATTGATTCCATATGAAAGGCATGTAGTTGCTGAAGTTCAATGAGTTGTATCTGCATTCTGTTGCTTCCGAGAATACTCCAGACAATACAATGTTAGCACTATTATACAATTGGTTTCCGTATTTTGAATGAAATGGGATTGGCAAGAAAAAAAAAGGCATGTAGTTTTGGACATTTAGTTCAAATACTTGAAAGTATAAAGTCAATGGTATGTGCAATCAGTTTTCGATATCTTATATGTCTAGCATGACATAAAAACTTGATACGCATCTAAAGTCTATTATATGGCTTATATAACTTATCTTATATGACAATCCATGAAGGATTTAAGTTGCTTGAAGCATATACAATTCTTGATCTTCAGGTACCACTTCCTTAATGTAATTTATGCACAAATATATCTTGCTATAACTATAAGCATGATAATGTGATAGCGAGGATACCTCTATGGAAATATTGAAGAGTCATTCCACGATATTTGTGAAGGCATTATATATCTATCACGAGTTATGATTTCAAGGTGCAAATATTCATTATAGTTAATATGGCTGATTTATTTATCAAATCTCTACCAACGATCTACTAAAGATGGTGCACAATATTGGAATGCGAAGGCTCAAGGATGTGAATTGATGCTCTCATCAGGCGGAGTTAATGCACGTTGCACTCTTTTTCCCTTACAGGGATTTGTCCCACTGGGTTTTCCTTGCAAGGTTTTTAACGAGGCAACCAATAGGCACATTTCTAAACGTGTGTACTCTTTTTTCTTTTCTAGAATTTTTTTCTCCCATTGGGTTTTATTTTAGTTAAGGTTTTAATGAGGCACATTACTTATTGAGTAGACATTCAAGGGGGAGTGTTAAGAATTGAATTCTAATTAAAGTGAATGTCTATCTTGTAGAGAGTTTTACTTTAAGCCTAAGTCATTTTTCCTCCTATAAATAGAGGGGTCTTACCCCATTGTAAATCACCCCAAAATTCAATAAGAATTCTCTTTCTCTCTTTTTGGGCCAAATCATTACTATTTGGGACTTTTTAGCTAGAAAAAAGGACTTTTTAACATGTCAAAATTTGCTTAAACAGATTTTTAATTTCACGTCAAACTTCACTCAAATCAGCTTTCTCCAAAAATATTTTGAAGTATATGTTTAAACAGGTCCTTAATTTCTTAAAAGCACATTTTCTAAAAAAAAATCCAAACCTTACAAATTTTTATGGACAAACACGTTTTTAGAAAGGGAAAAAAGAGGAAAAATAGGAAAAAATCATGGACAAAAGGGTCCTAAAATTTCCTAGATTACATTTATTAGGATTTATGCCCGTCACTAGAGGGGGGGGGAGGTGAATAGTGCGGCACGAGAATATTGATAAATATTGCGGAATTAAAATTGCAGGAATAAAATAAATTCGGTAATTAAAATAGTAAAGAAAGAACACACCGAATTTATCCTGGTTCACCACAACTTGTGGTTAGTCCAGTCCCCAAGAGACTCTCTTGCGATTCCACTAACTCCGTTAAGCTTACGGGTGCCTAACAAACCGTTACACTTGCTCGTAGATGTACACTCTACAAGACTTCAACTTGCTCGAGGATACCGCACCTCAAGACTTCAACCTTGCTCGTGGATACCGCACCACAAGACTTCACACACTAAGTCTTAGGGTACTTAGCGAACCCAACAATCAATGAGAAGATATGTTCTTCTCAAACACCTTTCTCTTTTACAACAAGAACTCTCTCAAAAGAGTAGATAAAGAGATAAAAATTTAGCTCTATGAACAACTCAAAGTTGTCTCTCAAATGGCTCAACAAAAGCTCTAAAATGATGCTCAAATAATGTCAATATGTATATCAATATTGGGAGGTGTTGTGTGTTTAAAAACATCTCAAAAGACCTCTTTTTATAGGGGTTAAAGGGTGGATGTCCGTTGCTTAATTGGCAATCAATTATGCTGATTTTATGCAAGGATAATCGATTATTTGATTTGCATAATCGATTATCCTTTTACTGTTATAAAGTCGGAAGAGATTCTGCTCATGAATAATCGATTATTTGGATGGCATAATCGATTATTTTGTTCCAGTGTTCAAAACTTTGGCAACGGATACAAGATAATCGATTATTTAAGAATTATAATCGATTATATACCATTGATATACATTGTGTATACGATAGTATACCGGAATTGAAAACTTACTTCAAAAACCATTAAAATAATTTTGTTTGAAGTATATTAAAAATGTTTATGATATATATGATTTAATAAAATGATTTTATACATATTAATGATGACCTATGTAATATACCAGAATTGAAAACTTACTTCAAAAACCATTTTGGTTAAAATAAACGTTAAAAATATTTTGTTTGAAGTGTTTAAAATATGTTTATGATAAATATGATTTGGTAAAATGATTTTATGCATATTTATGATGACCTATGTTGAGCCAAAAGACGAGATAACTTTAAACGTTGCTCTTACATTTGTTCTACCTAACGACCTACGCCTTGGGTCTTTGGTCTTGAACTTTTGAACTCGTCCTTGGCTTGTCTATGCAATTCCGTCATCAATATGCTTCTTGGCATTCAATCTTGATTGGGGGAATCATATAATATCGTTGTTTGACACTGACTTCATTGTTTGTCATTCATCAAAACCTATACCTGAAAATCATGCTCATTCAACTAAAGCGCACATATCATAGATAGAATGATTTTCTACAATTTCCCCGTTTTTGATAATGAAAAACAATAGGAGATAGCATATTGGATTCCCCCTAACTTCATGCTATATCTCAACATACAATTCATGTAAACAATTTAATATTATTCCCCCTTAATTGAATATTCCCCCTCAATTAAAGCATACTAGAATGTGAAGACATTCCCCCTTATTCGATGCATATCGCCTAAATTCTTCCCCCTTTTGCATTAGCAAAAAGAGTATACCAATTGTTATTGAAACTATTGACGATACCAATTGTTAAAAAAATCACATCAATATCAAATGATATCAAATGTTAGTAAAAACATTCCAATCATAATAACGGTCATTTTTCGCAAATATACCAACTGTTATTTTAAAAAAATGATCAAAACATGAATCAATCATTTAACAGAAAAGTAATTGATACTGTTATGAAATAATATAAGAACAAGAACAATAATACAAGAACAAGAACAATATAGAGAAAAGTAGAGAGAGGAGTATTCTTATTGATACTTTGGGATGATTTACAATGGGAGAGAATCCCTTTATTTATAGGGAGGTGGTGACTTAGCCACCAAGTAGTAAACCCTAGTATCTCTCTAAATATGGACATTTACCTTAAATAGAATATATTATAACACTCCCCTTTGAATGTCTATTCAATAATGTGCCTCGTTAAAACCTTAACTAAAACAAAACCCAATGGGAAAAAATTACAGAAAAGGAAAAAGAGTACACATGTTTGAATATGCGCCTATTGGTTGCCTCGTTAAAAACCTTGCAAGGAAAACCCAGTGGGACAAAACCTTGTAAGGGAAAAAGAGTGCAACGCGCATTAACTCCCCCTGAAAAGAGCATCAATTTACATCCTTGAGCACTTGCATTCCAATCTTGTGCACCATCTTCAAAACGATCTTTTGTAGAGATTTGATAAATAAATCAGCCATATTGATTTGAATAAATATTCCGCACCTTGAAATTATCATTCTTGATAGATATGAACATCTTCATATAATGTCGTGGAATGACTCTTCAATATCTCCATAGAGGTATTCTCGATGCCATCATGCTTATAGTTATAGCAAGATACATATGTACACAAGTTGCACTTAGGATGTGGTACTTCAGGACCAAGAATTGTATATGCTTCAAGCAACTTCAATCTTTCATGGATTGACATATAAGTTAAGTCATATAAGCCATATAATAGACTTTAGATGCATATCAAGTTTTCATATCATGCTAAACAAATAAGATATCAAAAACTGATTACATATACCATTGACTTTATACTTTCAAGTATTTGAACTACATGTCCAAAACTACATGTCTTTCATATGGAATCAATTCTGCTTGAATTGTATCTCTTCCATTTAGCCAATATTTTTGCTTGTATTCGACAAACATAAGATCCTCATCGATATTTAGCGCTATCACAGATTTCGTCGACGAATATTTTATATCGGTTCCAGTTAAATTTCATAAAGACATAACATGGAGATCTCTTTATTCATATCTTCAGGTACCTGAATCTCTCATGAGATTTTATGAAGTGTTATGTCATGTGATCTTCTAGATCACTTGCCTCCCCATTATGATCACTTTGATCATTTGCTCATCTTCTTTATTAAGAAGTTATTTTGAAACCGATTTGTCTATACGCTTTAAGCGTATCAAAGACTTTGTCCTTCTGGGACTTAATATGAGCATTTGCAGTGAGAATATAGTTACTTTCTTTGGGTCAGCAAATGCGTATAGCATGCTTTGCAATATGTTGCAATTGAATTATCCTTTTATGAACTTCAGGTTCATATTATGATATTCGAGGATCTATATATACAAATGATAATTCATCCCATGTAACCTTTTCTCAAGTGTTTATCATGTCTCCCCCTCATGTTAGAAAAGCTAACTTGTTTCCTCAACTTTGAGAGTCCATCTTTGTGCATTATGGTGTTAATGAAAATATACACCGCACATCATTAATAATAAGATGAAATTATTTTGTTCCTGACCCTGAACCACTTGTGAGGGGAGAATATAATATACTCTCGTATACAACGTATATCAAACTGATATATATAACTTTGTTCTCATAAGAAACGGTTTAGCTATTAAGTGGAGGCACTCAATAATTATCTTGCTAAACCAACTATGATATAAACCAACTTATCAAGATGAACTATCTTGAATAGAAAATCTGGAAATTATGCTCGAAGTTATATTACTGAGCAATTTACCTCACAAGCACCGGCCAGGCTGCGGGTTAATAACAATCGCACATGTAACCATATCATAGATGCATCATATGTGGTATACATGGCAGGTGAATGGGCCCATATTCACCTTTGATATTTCCAGAATTTATGTGATTCAACCCGAACTCTTTAGTTGGTCAATTAATTAATGAGAACAAGTAATACAAGAGAATTCGTAAAGAGCTTTCTAGTTCTTTAATATTTACCCATGTAAATTCTCTATTACTGCACATCATACTTAAAATGATATGGCTAACCCGAATGCCAACTGAATAAATTATCAATATTGATAAACTTCAAATTTACACCATGACATGTGCAATTATCAATAAACTTCAAGTTTATTATGATATGGGTTTTTATATCAATAAACGTCCACTTTATTGTGGTATTCTTGTGTAGTACAAACTGGAGAGTAAAGCGGGTAATTTTTCACATACAGATTATCCCGCTACAAGTTGTAGTAATAGAAAATATCAAATCTTTCCTTTATTTATAGTCTCAATATAATCAATCGCTTTCGCATATACTTTGGAAACTGAATAAGTTTCTTTGAGACTTACTACAATACAATACCTTATTGGTAATCAATTGTGTTTCTCCAACATAGTAATAATTGGCTCTTCTAGAGCTCTCAATTAATTTTGTACTATCACAAATTCATCAACATCCATGTGGTGAATATCTCTTTTAAAGAGAAAGTTATACCGTTATGGTCATGTCAAAAATTATATGCAAGATATGTTTCTTGCATTATTATTGTCCTTTGATAATCACAGTGACAAATTATTTTGGCGTACAATAGGTATGTGACCAATGACTATTATGCCATAACAATGACATTATTTTCATATATCATCTCAAACCTCCTTCTAGGGGTGAGTGTGGTATATTCAATACCAATTTCATGTTCATATTCTTCCAATAATGAATATGTATTCGTGAATCAGATGTTGTCACATTCACTGCGGGGATATGTGATTTTGTTATCCTTTTCAAATCTGTAAATGCGTCTGGCATTCGATTTGCTATTCTTTGCAAATGGATAATATTTTGCACCTCTTTTTCACAAATAGAGGTATGTGGATCAAGATGAGATTAATGATGCATTTTTCCACAAAATTTCCCGTTTGGTTTCACCAACTTCTCCCCCTAATTTTGGGAAAAGTATATCATCGAATTGACAGTCTGCAAATCGTGTAGTGAACAAATCCACTGTCAATGTTTCGTGGTAGCGAATAATGGAGGGCGATTCAAACTCAACATATATTCCTAACCTTCTTTGCAGACCCATATTGGTGCAATATGGCGGTGCTACAGGCACATATACTGCACATCCAAAAATTCTTAAGTGGGATATATTAGGTTCATGACCCAATACTCATTGCAACGGGGAATATTTGTGATAATTCGTCGTTCTGAGACGAACTAGCATTGCTGCATGCAAAATGGCGTGACCCCAAACCGAAGTGGGCAGCCTCATTTTCATGAGTAAATGAGGAATTCAAGATTATTCTCATCTATTGTCTCAATATGATATCCATTTTGAATGATATCTTTAAAACTCAACAAGTTCCTTTTAGACTTGGAGGAGAACATTGCATTCTCTAAAATGTTGTTCCTGTAGGCAGAGTTATAGTTGCTCTTCCGGAGCCTTTAATCAATTTACTACTACCAGAAATTGTAGTAACATCTGCCTTACACATACTTAAATGAGAGTAATATTTCTTCTCTTTGAATATCGTATGTGTGGTACATGAATCAATTAATCAAAAGAGATATACGAACATGAGAATAAACAAATTTAATCCGTTGCTTCATAATTAAACAATATTTTCAAAATCTGCTGAGGTTATTCGACTAACTTAGTTGATAGTCGACTATCTTGGGAAGCAGTCATTAGGTTAGTCGACTATCTAAATCAGATAGTCGACTATCTTGCCTTGCGGAAAAGTCCAGTTTTAATGCGAAATATTAGTTAGTCGACTAACTTAGTAAACAGTCATCAGGTTAGTCGACTATCTAAATCAGATAGTCGACTATCTTGCCTTGCGGAAAAATCCAGTTTTAATGCGAAATATTAGATAATCGACTAACTGTTAGGTTAGTCGATTAACTCTACTGGAAAATAAAAATATCTTTGAAATTTAAGCATATTGAAACATTCTAAAGAACTAATACTAACATAATATCATAAGCTAACTAATACGAGCTGATACTAATGACTATTAGTTTATTCACTGATTAATACAAATAAGTAAAATAAAATCAAACAATTCCATCTTCCTTCATCACATATCCATCACCAATTAAGTGGTCTATTTTCCCCTCAGGGTGCTCAAAGAAGTCTGCCACATCCAAGTGGGTGATGCCAAAATTATCGTCAGAGACAAAATTGGTTTCAGGGCCTTTACTCTTTAGAGATGCTTGATAAAGCTCAACCAAATGTCTTGGTACACGGAAAATTTTCGCCCAGTGCCCTTTTCCACCGCAGCGATAACATATATCTTATGAACTATTTGCTTTTGGATTCTCATCATATCGTGCTTGTGGCAGAGTGACCAACTTCAGGTTGTCATATCTCTCCTTTAAGCCATTCCACAAGATAGGTGGATCTTTGACTGTGATATATTCAATTTTCAAACCTTCATCAAGGTGATGGCGCAAGAAAATCAAGGCCTTAGCACAGTTTCAAACCTTCATCAAGGTGATGGCGCAAGAAAATCAAGGCCTTAGCATAGTCTTAGGTGGATGCATTATTTCTGTCTTTAATGGCGTCTCCAAGACCCATTGCATCCAAATGGATTTCAGCATCCAACACCCATGTCATATAGTTCTTGCCCGAAATTTCAAGGGCAACGAACTTTCTTTTCATAAGGTCATACATAAAACAAAATTACATCAAGAGCGTGTCCATACTTACGGGCTTTATTGCAATTATCACATTCACTTCAGGGAATGGATCATAATCATATGTATGTGCTATATACAATCTCATGTCAAATATTACTTTCATAAAGTGAAAGATTATTTTGAGAATCTTTATTATTCTCATTATCACAATGATGACGATTATAATTCCGTCTATTGCCACGTCCACATCCATTGATACCTTCACGGTAATAATTTTGTCTTCTTTCAGACTTATCACATACTGCTATCACATTCTCTAAAGGGAATGAGAATGAAGCAAATTCAATGGGACGAATTTTCAATTCTTTGCCCACAATCATACATGAATTTAATCATGGCAAGACATAGAACTTTTACCACTTCACGTGATTATAATTCCTTACAAACTCCATTAGAGTTATAATCAAACTTTGTTGTCTATGTTTGTATATGAAATCAAATCGTAGAATTTCAAGAATTTGAAAGGGAAAAGTAAATTACTTACCTTTAAGGTATCCCAATAAATGTTGTGATATCAAATATACCTCTTGAGTTTCCATCCCGTTGCATTACTTTATGATGATACCATCTCTTCTATTTTTCCGTATAGAAATTCTGGAAGAAGGAAGAAATCAAATTCAATTGGTTAGAGACTCGTGCTGATAACGTGTTATGAAATAATATAAGAACAAGAACAATAATACAAGAACAAGAACAATATAGAGAAAAGTAGAGAGAGGAGTATTCTTATTGATACTTTGGGATGATTTACAATGGGAGAGAACCCCTTTATTAATAGGGAGGTCGTGACTTAGCCACCAAGTAGTAAACCCTAGGATCTCTCTAAATATGGACATTCACCTTAAATAGAATATTTTATAACAGATACCAATTTGTTATTCAAAATAACACTTATCAAAACATGAATCACTAATTAATATCAATTGTTAGCACATATCAACTATTACGTTTTTATTAAAAATACGATAACTAACCGACTTTTCCCCTCGATGCAATAAGGTTTCGTGCTTGGTGCATCTACTACGATATTGTAGTCTTCAAGCACACCTGCAAATGTACCTAAAAATAGGTTTTCGGTACCCAACTTCTTTTGGGTCCTTGGGGGTTAGCCAAATAATAATCATAATCAAAATATGAATCTCTATGTTTAGCAAAACATACGGGTGCAATGTGTCCTACCCGGTTACAATAATGACATATAACGTTCGGTTTGTGCATATGTCTAGGTTGAGCCAAATACGTTCTAGGTGATCTAAAGTTGTTATTCCTAGAAGCGTTGAAATTCCTAGAGTCATTTCTAGGTGGTCTAAAATTATTAATTTTAGACTCATTAACAAAAATCCTAGAATCATTTCTAGGTGGCCTAAAATGATTAATTCTAGGCTTATTAATAAAATTCCTAGAGTTGTGTCTAGGTGGTTTAACCTCATTTCTATCATCCTTTTTAATTACTTCACTTGTTTTAGAATCATTTACACGACATTTTTCTAGTGTATTTCTAAGTTCTACGTTCTCTATTTTTAAAGAGCTACAAGAAGAACAATCTGAACTTTGAATAATTAAAGAGGCTTCATTCATCTCCTTGATTTTATTTTTGAGATCGACGTAGTCATTTTCCAAAAATCTATTTTCTTCTTCTAAAGTTTTGATTTTATTTTTAAGAACAGTATTGTCATTTTCTAAAAGATCATTTTCTTTTAAAGAAGGTTGTTTTTCAAAATCTTTTTTTTGCAAAGAAACTGTTTTCTCAAAATCTTTTTCTTGTAAAGAAAGTGTTTTCTCAAAATCTTTTTCTTGCAAAGAAAGTGTTTTCTTCAATTCTTTTATGGTTTTGGAAGCCTTAATAAATTCACCAAATAATTCATCATAGGCATTTTGCATTTCTTCAAAAGAGCAAGAATTAGAAGTGCTTACCTCTTCTTCTTCGTCGGCCATGAAGCATAGGGCAGTCGTTTTATCGCCCGAGCTGTCCGAGTCCCATGTCACATGCTTTTGGACTTGAGGCGTACCTTCATAAACGGTTTCAAGTTTATCCCACATTTCTTTGGCGGTTGTGCAATAGGAAATCCTCCGATAGTCATTTGAATTCACCGCACAATATAGCATATTTATGGCCTTGGCATTATATTCATTCTCCTCCTTTGGAACCATGGCTTCTCCAACTTTCTTTTTCGGCATACCGTTCTTAATGATTTACCACAAACGAAAGTTATTTGATTGGATGAAGATTCTCATCCACTCTTTCCAATATGTGTAATTGCTTCCATCAAATAATGGAGGCAAAATAGTAGAGTGGCCTTCGCTCATTATGCCTGCATTCAACATTCTCAACGAAAATATATATCGCTCTCAACCGGTTAAGGCTTTCAGAGAGTTAGGCTCTGATACCAATTGTTAGGATTTATGCCCGTCATTAGGGGGGGATGAATAGTGCGGCACGAGAATATTGATAAATATTGTGGAATTAAAATTGCAGGAATAAAATAAATTCGGTAATTAAAATAGTAAGGAAAGAACAACCGAATTTATCCTGGTTCACCACAACTTGTGGTTAGTCCAGTCCCCGAGAGACTCTCTCGAGATTCCACTAACTCCGTTAAGATTATGGGTGCCTAACAAACCGTTACACTTGCTCGTAGATGTACATTCTACAAGACTTCAACTTGCTCGAGGATACCGCACCTCAAGACTTCAACCTTGCTTGTGGATACCGCACCATAAGACTTCACACACTAAGTCTTAGGGTACTTAGCGAACCCAGCAATCAATGAGAAGATATGTTCTTCTCAAACACCTTTCTCATTTACAACAAGAACTCTCTCAAAAGAGTAGATAAAGAGATACAAATTTAGCTCTATGAACAACTCAAAGTTGTCTCTCAAATGGCTCAACAAAAGCTCTAAAATGATGCTCAAATAATGTCAATATGTATATCAATATTGGGAGGTGTTGTGTGTTTAAAAACATCTCAAAAAACCTCTTTTTATAGGGGTTAAAGGGTGGATGTCCGTTGCTTAATTGGCAATCAATTATGTCAATTTTATGCAAGGATAATCGATTATTTGATTTGCATAATCTATTATCCTTTTACCGTTACAAAGTCTGAAGAGATTCTGATCAAGAATAATCGGTTATTTGGATGGCATAATCGATTATTTTGTTCCAGTGTTCAAAACTTTGGCAACGGATACAAGATAATCGATTATTTAAGAATTATAATCGATTATATACCATTGATATACACTGTGTATACCACAGTATACCAGAATTGAAAACTTACTTCAAAAACCATTTTGGTTAAAATGAAAACGTTAAAATCATTTTGTTTGAAGTATATTAAAAATGTTTATGATATATATGATTTAATAAAATGATTTTATACATATTAATGATGACCTATGTAATATACCAGAATATACCAGAATTGAAAACTTACTTCAAAAACCATTTTGGTTAAAATGAAAACGTTAAAAACATTTTGTTTGAAGTGTTTAAAATATGTTTATGATAAATATGATTTGGTAAAATGATTTTATGCATATTTATGATGACCTATGTTGAGCCAAAAGACGAGATAACTTTAAACATTGCTCTTACATTTGTTCTACCTAACGACCTACGCCTTGGGTCTTTGGTCTTGAACTTTTGAACTCGTCCTTGGCTTGTCTATGCAATTCCGTCATCAATATGCTTCTTGGCATTCAATCTTGATTGGGGGAATTATATAATATCATTGTTTGACACTGACTTCATTGTTTGTCATTCATCAAAACCTATATACCTGAAAATCATGCTCATGCAACCAAAGCGCACATATCATAGATAGAATGATTTTCTACAACTTTATCTAGTTCTCCTTTCCAATAAGTTTGAAATATATTCTTAGATTAACCTTTGAAAAATATTTTAACGAAGTTAGATTGTCCTGGAATAATTAGTAAAGCATTCTAAAATTGTTTTCTTCCTTATAAACAAAATCCAACAGAAAAGTCGCTACTTCTAATTTTTTTTTTAATTTTCTAATGTCAATTTAAGGTGCTTCGATAAAAAATTTAAGTTGGAGTCTCTAAATTAAAGTACGGCAGCCTTGGTGATGGATGCTCTGACCCGGCATATCCAAGGGGATGTGCCTTCGTGTATGCTATTTGCTGATGACATAGTCTTGATAGACGAGACGAGGGTCGGTGTTATCGAGAGGTTAGAGGTATGGAGATAGACTCTCGAGTCTAAGGGTTTCAAAATAAGCAGATCTAAGACAGAATACATGGAGTGCAAGTTTAGCGCCGAGCCGAGCGAAGTAGGCAGGGACGTGATGACTGGATCTCAGGTCATCGCCAAGAGGGACAGTGTCAGATATCTTGGGTCGGTGATTCAGGGGGACGGAGAGATTGACGGGGACGTCACTCATCGTATAGGAGCGGGGTGGTCAAAGTGGAGTCTTGCATCAGGAGTCCTGTGTGACAAGAAAGTTCCACAGAAACTCAAGCGAAAATTTTATAGAGCTGTAGTTAGACCTGCAATGTTGTATGGGGCGGAGCGCTGGCTAGTGAAGAACTCTCATGTTCAGAGAATGAAGGTTGCGGAGATGATGATGCTCAGGTGGATGTGCGGGCTCACCAGGTTAGATAAGATAAAGAATGAAGTTATTTGAGAGAAGGTGGGGGTGGCCCCTGTGGATGAGAAGATGCGAGAAGCGAGGCTGAGGTGGTTCGGGCATGTGCAGAGGAGAAGTCCTGATGTCCCGGTGAGGAGTTGTGAGCGACTGGCGATTATGGCGTTCGGCAGGCAGAGGGAGGCCTAAGAAGTATTGGGGAGAGGTGATTAGACATGACATGGCTAGAATGCGGGTTTCCGAGGACATGACCCTCGATTGGAAAGTCTGGAGGTCTAGTATCAGGGTTGTAGGATAGGGGCTCCTAGAGTTTTTCTTACTCCTCACCCGGGGTTGGGTGAGGCTTGGTAGGGCTATCCATAGATGATTTGTGTTTTGGATTGTGTCTCCCTTATGGTAGTTATTTAAGGTAGTTAATATATGATATTATTGCATGCTATTTTATTTATGGTTCTTATGTTTAGATAATTATTTACGATGTTTCTGTTGGAGTTACGAATGCTCTTTTGTTTTTGTTTTTGTTTTTCCTTTCCTTCACTGAGCCGAGGGTCGATTGGAAACATGCTCTCTGCCCTTTCGGATAGGGGTAAGGCTCGTCTACATATTACCCTCCCCACACGCCACTTCGTGGGACTATACTGGGTAGTTATTGTTGAAGTTTGAACATAAAATATCTTTTAGAAAAGTAAAGTTGGGACTTGTCTAGCTTGTCCTATTGCGTCAGACTATAAATATTTCAAAAACCGCACTTGATTGAGCAAAGGTCTCAAAAAGCTAATAATTTAGTGGATGAGTGGTTTTTGAATTTGGGCGGCTCAAAATGGGTTAGGTAATAAATTGGTCATTGTCCAACCCAATCCAAAGTATATTTGGGCTAAGATGGGTTGGGTCAAGATGGGCTAAACAATGAGTTATATCCCAACCCGCCCAACTTGACCCATGTTTTAGAAGCATGCTAATCTTGCATAAAAAAATATTTTACCTTAAAATATATAAGTTGACAAATATTTTATGGATATGGGGATGAGGGTGGGGGTAGGGGTGGGGGTGGGGTAGGGTGAGTGGTGCATAAACACAAAAAAAAGCAGAAAATTAAAAATACAAAAAAAAGTAAAAAAAAAAATTGACGGGGTTCGTGCGGGTGGGGGTAGGGTGGGGGTGCATAATAAAAATAAAATTGAAAATCTAATAAAAAAAAGTAAATTTTTTTTGAGGGAGTTTGCGCCGGGGTGGGGATGGGGGTAGGGTGTGTGGTGCATATAAATAAAAATAAAAACAGAAAAAAAAGTAAATTTTTTTTAGGGGCATGGGGGGAGGGGGATTGGGCGTGGGGGTTAGTTGGGAGGGTGGGTGGGTGGCGTAGAAATACAAAAAATTTAAAAATTAAAAATACAAAAAAAAAAAGAAAAAAAAATTTTGGGAGTAGGAGTGGGTGGTGTAGAAACACAAAAAAATAAAAAAGTAAAAATACAAAAAAAAAATGGGACAACTAAGTAAATTTCTTGATAAGTTGGGTTGAGATCCTTTGTTGTGGGTCAGTTTTATGGGTTGTATTTGGACTGTTAAGTAGGTCATAATGGGCTATAAAAAATAATAGGTTAACTTGGGCTCAACCCAAATTGACCTATGAGTTAAAATATTGTAGCACAACCCATTAATCTCTGGGTTAGTTGGGCTGGTTAAATGAATTTTGCCACCCTTATACACAAATTATAAACTTAGGGGTCATTTGGTAGGGTGTATACGAATTAGCATTGAGTAAGGTATATAAGTAAATTAGGGATTAGTAATTCAAGCATTAGTTATGTACAAATTATATCTTATTTACTACTATTTGTTATAGTGTATGAAAAATTAAAATGCATATAAAAATTAGTAGTTTACAAAAATACCCTCTATATTGTTTAGCTTTAAGGTTTAGCTTTAAGTGATTATAAGGATAATTTTATCTTTATGCATACATTAATAGCCTTGAGATTGGTAATACCATAATTTGCACAGCCCGAATTAACACTATCTAACACAATTGCATAAAATCAACTTACCCCGTAGTACTTGAATAGAGTTGTAATTATTTTATTTTAATCGCTTGAAAAAATTGGAAGCGAGACACAAAAATAAATAAAATAGAAGCTGAAATTAGTCTAGACAGGTGCAGGACTTGACCTGATTTGACACCTAAATCGGCCAATCATATTAGAGATTCACGTCCGCTCTTATCTTTGAGCAGAAATGGAACTTATTCACTATACTGTTGCGTTAGCATGTTGTGATTGTGAAATGGGTAAACCTATTCGACCAAACATTTGTTCTGTGTTCCCAGTGTTACAAATTGACATATAATAGACAATAATTGAAGACTTAACGAAAGTTCGACACGAAAGAATGTGTTTTTCTTCAGGCAAAATTCACTTGTACCTAAAACTCATCAATCCCATTAGTCTGAATTCGCACCATATAATACCTATCTTATTAGGATTTCGATATCTCCAAGTAGAAGGAAAAAAATAATTCATCTCATCACATTCGAGACAAAATGAACAAACCTTTAAAAACATTTTCACTTCTCTGTCTTACGGAGCATGTTTTTTCTCCTAAACAAGTTTTAACTAGTAGCGGATTTAGCGCATTGTATATGGATTCTTGAAAATTAATAACTTTTACGTAGACATTATATTTTTATGAAATAATTTATTAAATATGTAATTGTGATTTGTGACCCAAATTATTATTTTATATATTGATTTGAGATTACGATAAGAATTACATGTTAGGGATATATTAGATAGGGATTTTTACCTATATATCCCATATAACAAACCTTACTACCATTATTGTGCATTGTTTGTTTATTACCTTCATATTCCATGTTTTTGTTACATAATATATACCAAACGGAATATTTGCTGATCTTCCATCCTAAATTAACGCTAGATAATTAAGGCTAAAAAGATTCTTAATAAAGTGTAGCCTAAAATAACTCCTATCTTTATGGCTTCTAATTAATCTTTGATTTTCTACCAAATAAATGCCAAATCAGAAGCAGAATCAGCAGTATGCATATTGTCATTCTGGTCGAACAACCTCTCTTTCTCTGCAACTAATCCGTCCTCAACGCCAACTACCTTTACTTCATTTGCTTTTTGCGAACCTGTCATCTTCGCCAAGATGACGAATGTCGCTCCCCAAGAAGGTTATTCACTCATCTCAAAACCACAAACCGAGGACTTAAATACCAATGGAGGAAGACCTTTGGCTAGCACAAACTCAATACCATTAAGTGTTTGATATCTTAAGTTACTACTGAAGCCCATACGTATTGCCCAAGTTGCAGCATTTAAAAGTGTTGGAGGTGGCTACAATTTGTATTCCAATGCAGACGGCACTGCATTGGATAATTCCAATGCAGCCACTATTATCCAATGCAGTCACTAATTGTAATACAATTTTTGATAATGGTAGGCTTTTGTACCAAATGTCTAATTCCAATGCAGTGCTTTTGTGATTGCTAATCGCTGCCTGTATTAAGACGGAACGACCACAATTGCAAGACGGGCAATCGATCTTGCTGAGAGTCGCTTATCTAAGGACGTGTGGCCTGAATATTATGATGGAAAAGTATGAAGATATATTGGTAAACAAGCAAGAAAGTATCAGACGTGGTCAATCGCAGGATATCTTGTAGCAAAGATGTTGCTGGAGGATCCTTCACACTTGGGAATGATCGCGTTGGAAGAGGACAAGCAAATGAAGCCTATAATGAAGCAAAATGTAGTCAAATTTAGTTAAGGTTATATGCACTGTTTCCAGTGTGTTTTTAAAATGTAGTCAAATGTAGGTAAATGTAGTTAAGGTTATATGAAGTGTTTCCAGCGAGTTTTTAAAATGTAGTCAAATGTAGCTAAATGTAGTTAAGGTTATATGCAGTGTTTCCAGTGTGTTTTTAAAATGTAGTCAAATTTTTGTAGTTATATGAACTTTGTAGTTAATTGTAGTTACTTGTAGTTAATCGTAGTCAGTTGAAAAATATGTCTGAATAACGTATTTTTTTGTATCTACTGGATGGTATGAGTTGCTGAAAACTACAAATGGCATTTCTATGCAACGTCAATTCATTATTCTTCACTGTTCAAGACAAGAAGTTTAATCCGAAAACATAACAACGCAAAATGTACTACAACAGTACATGTAGCATTGGACTTCCAACAATTTGTAGTTATGCAATTGTAGTTATATGTAGTATAGATGTGTAGTTATATGCAACTGTAGGTAATTGTAGTCACTACATTAGTACAATTAACTACAAATTTGATTCAACAGTACATTTTGCCAATTAACTACAAATTACCTCCAAAAAACTACAATTAACTACAATTTGTATTTTTGATGAAACAATTTTCAAAAAGTATTTTTTATGAAAAATATTTTGGTTTCCCGTATATATAATTTTAGCTCCGCCACTATATACACTATATAACTATTACTTGGAGATGACCATCTTGAATAGGTCAAAGACTCGTTAAAAAGGATAAAGGACAATTAAGACGCACAGTGGTAACAATTGTTGATATTGACTAAGCAACTATGGTTTTATACTTGTTTGAACTGTCAGGCGTTGGAACTCTAATTCAAACTTGTTGCAGGAAATATATTGAATACTACTATTAATTGCCTTAAAAAAGTTTTATTATAGAATAAGAACTAAATATTGATAAGTAAAGAAACAAGAAGATAGGCATGGAATAAATGCTTTATACGACTTGGTGTAAGTGGATTATTGGCAGAATCATCGTAATACAACTACCACCCTTTTCTCAAGCGTACACCATCACACTATGCCAAATATAGTTGTCCATTAGATGCGAGAAACCCCCAATAGTGAAGAGGAAGATTGATTTTGAAATAGGAAGCTGGAGTTTAGGAGGCTTATTTCAAGGGATTTTTGTTCCACAAATCAAGCAAATAATTAATGAGTTGATCATTAACCTTAAATATAATTTTGGTACATAAATTGAAAAGTGGTATACTTAAATGTAATAAACACAAACCTTAAACATAGGTGGTTATAAGGTTTGCTATTTGGAATGTATATGTAAAAATCCCTATTAGATATGGTCTAGATCCAATATCATATTTGATAATTTGAACATATCTTTGTGAATGTCATTTGATATAAAATATATGGCATTTGATATTATTTTATCATTATTATCAATTGTTTGATTATTTTGATAAGGTCCTTGATTAAATTTTGAGATTTGTCATCGTGATAAAGATCATGATAATGAGAGCAAAGTCTTTTACGATTTAATCTAAATTTGTTCTTGATCGTAGGATTATTAATTTGGACATTAGTAATCCGGTTAGATCAATATTTATGTGATCGTCTTTATCGGATAAAGATTAGTTGATCTCATTAACTAAATCACATAGATAGATGATGCATATAGAGATATGAACATTGAACCGACTCATTGCATAATTCCTAATGGTCAGAGTTACCATAACAGTCAATAGGATATTTTCTTGAAGAATGTGATGTAACCGTTTCCTTTGACTTGAGATCGTCATAGTAATTGACAAGTTATTTATTGTGCTTTGATACTAGACACCCATGGCCCTAGGGCGATAGTTGAAAGGATATTGAGTACAATTAAATACTTGTAGAATTAGTGATTGATCAAGACGGAATCTGTTAACTCTTGGTAATGAGTTTAAGCTCCATGTTGTCATGAATTATAAACGACCAAACTAAGACCTTGGCCAGGGCAATTGAATGAAAGAAGAAATGAGTTTCTTAGGTCATTCAATGGTCGATTATATTTGACGTGAACACATAGTTGATCGCCTATTAGGTTTTGACAGTTGAACCATATCCTAGGGTGATCCAGAGCTATAAGGACAGAAGGAATTACTACATTATTCTTCTACTGGTTCTTGAGAGTAAATTATATACTTCATGCTATCTGGTCGTTAAGGAGTGTTGCTAGACGCCACCCTTGATTAGTATATTGATATGATCAATTTACTACCGGTTTAGTATTGAACCTATGGGGTCGCACACTAACGAGTCTTCTGATCTTTGCTAAAGGATTAATTAACTTATTATTTGATAATTGAATTAAAGAATTTAATTAGTCAAATATATCTAGTTATTAGTCCAAATGAAATATTATTATATTCTTTGCTAGCACAAAGATTATAATTAATATTGTGAATAAGTTGAAGTTTCTATTTGGAATAGAAATTAAATAATATCTCTTTGTTGAAATATATGTGATATATATAATTAATATTATTTTATATAATAGATGTTTATAAAATATAATATTAATAAAGACTTGTTAATAAATCTAATTTTGAATTGGATTATTAATTGAAGTTTTATCCTATTTGGAATGGGATTAATATTTTCAATAGGAAAGTATTATAATAAAAAAAAGTTTACAAAATTAGAATCCAATTTAGATTTGGACACAAAAAAGTACCAAAAATTTTGGTCCCTTGACAGAGAAGGAAATTTCGAAAAAATTTTCATATAAGATTTTCCATAAGTTTATTTTTGGAATAAACTTTTACCCTAGGAAAATTATTACATCAACCAAATTGGAAAAAGGTTTGTAGGTGATGCTATATAAAGGGTGATGGAATAAACTTTTACCCTAGGAAAATTATTACATCAACCAAATTGGAAAAAGGTTTGTAGGTGATGCTATATAAAGGGTGATGGAGAAAATTTGAAAAAGTTTTTTTTTGTTCTTTCGATTTTAATCTTTTTCTTGAGAAGAAAACCCTACTTTGTGAAAGTGAGAGTGCAATACAAATCCAAGAGAGAGAAAATACAATTACAAGAAAAGTGTTTCTTGTTCTTCTAATTTGAGTTGAGATTTTTGAGAAAAATTTCAACACAAAATTCTTCGTTCACTTTGTTCGCGGGTTTCATTGATCAAAGAGTTGATAGCAAGGATCGATCTCGGTGTGGGTACGCATAGAATCTTCGCACTATCGAAGAAATTCTGAAAAAGAAACTCTATTCACCAGGTACGTCTTAGACCCGATATTTGACAAGTAAATAAATTTTAAAACATGAAAAATCTATCTATAATTGTTATTGTCTTCCGCTACGTGTTACAAATACGTATATGCAATCCTTCGTTGCATAAACTTCCTGGATCCATATCTAATTTTATTGTCTTTTTGGCTCACCTTCTCCAAGATCATAAGTAATTTTTTTTTTTCAAAATTAAAATGTTTGGCAAAACTTTTAGGAAAAAAAATAGTTTTGATTAGAAATAGAAATAGTTTTGAAAAAGAAAAAAAAAGAGTAATTTATTTTCAAAAAAATTTTGAAAAATATATTTTAAAATACTTTTTAAAAATTTGATCAAACAGTAGTTATTGCTCTTTAGCAGTATTTTTCGAATTCATCAGCCAAATCAATATACTCATTTATTTCTTTTTTTTTTAAGCAAAATTCATCATTAACATACGTGGCATTACTAGTCGTGGTTTTCACTATATTAGTGACACATTGCTGATCTCCTAAAAAAGTGATTCAATTGTAACTGCCAAAGGACTAACCAACCCCCCACCTCACTTTCAAAAAGTTCCACATCTCTTTTCTGTTTAATTTATTTTATTTAATAAAAAAATACATAAAATAAAATGAAGGCCCACAATTTTGTCAAAGTGACGCTACCAAATAACCAAGCGTGCATCGACCTGACATACGTGTCCCCTGCCGCTCCAAATAACTCTGACCCAAAACCGAACCAGAAATTTCCAGGAACCCACCGAACCACCTAGTCTATTTGGCACTCCTGTCCAAAAATCAGTGCGTAAGCAGTGACCAAATGTAACCCCCCCTACTCCTCTTACCCACGTCAGCGATACCTACTGTCGCATTCCACCCAACGCAATTCTTGCATACGTGTCCATCACTTTTTTTACATTTTATTTTTCATATTTTCTGATTATTTTAACACGTTTTTCTATATCTCTTGGCTTATCTGTGCCACGTGTCCCTTCTACAATCTCTATATATTCGCTTCTCTCCCTTGCGTCCGAAGTTTCAACTTTCAAGTATTTTCCTATTCCATTCTCCCTCATACTCTGTATTTAGACATCCCAGCAAAAAAAAAAACTTTAAAAAAAAAAAAGAGGCAAGGGAGAGTAAATTGATTGCGAAAAAAAATAAAAAAAAATGACAGCAGCAGAGTTGCAATTACCTCCAGGTTTCAGATTTCACCCAACTGATGAAGAGCTTGTGATGCACTATCTATGCCGAAAGTGCGCCTCCCAGCCAATTGCCGTACCAATTATTACTGAAATTGACCTCTACAAGTATGACCCTTGGGATCTTCCTCGTAAGTAATTTTCTCCTTCACCTTTGTTAATATAATAAAACAGTTCAAATTTTGAAGGTGAATTTTTGAATTAACCAAAATTTTGGTATTTCTGTTTCAGATTTGGCATTGTATGGGCAGAAAGAATGGTACTTCTTTTCACCTCGAGATCGAAAGTATCCGAACGGTTCACGCCCAAATCGAGCTGCTGGAACTGGTTATTGGAAAGCGACTGGTGCCGATAAGCCGATTGGACATCCGAAGCCAATGGGAATTAAGAAAGCATTGGTGTTTTACGCCGGCAAGGCTCCCAAAGGAGAGAAGACTAATTGGATCATGCACGAATATAGACTTGCTGATGTTGATCGATCTGCTCGTAAGAATAACAATAGCTTAAGGGTGAGTAGCGGAACAAAATTTGGAATTGATTGATTATTTTTAACGGTCTAGATTGTGTTTCGGTTGATCTGGCGGTTTCTATTTGTTTACAGCTGGATGATTGGGTTTTATGCCGAATATACAACAAAAAGGGCTCGATTGAAAAGAATCAACTCAGTAACCGGAAAATGAACACAAGCTATATGGATATGGTAGAATCTCCAGAGGATCGGAAGCCGGAGATTCTACTGCCGCCGCCGCTGCCGCCGCAGCAGCAGCAGCAAGTGCACAACGATTTCTTCTACCTGGACCCGTCGGATTCAGTTCCGAAGATCCACTCCGATTCGAGCTGCTCGGAGCACGTGCTTTCGCCGGAGTTCACGTGCGAGAGGGAAGTGCAGAGCGAACCGAAGCTGACCAACTGGGAGAAAGCTACCCTTGATCTTCCATTTAATTACATGGATGCCACTACCGGCGCCACAACAGTGGATAATAGCTTGTTAGGTTCGCAGTTCCAGAGCAGTTATCAGATGTCGCCGCTGCAGGATATGTTCATGCACCTGCACAAACCTTTTTAAACCAAGTGGAGCCTCGTGAATCAATTTTCGGCCGCAAGTGTCAAAGGAGACCAGCTAAGGTTCGTGACTGCGCACGTGCGGCTGTAATAGAATAGTAGTACCAGCATCTTTGGTGTTCCTTTTGCTTTCACATTCGCAATTGGGAAGACAAATATTTGTAAATAGTTAAGTAATAAAATTGCAATTACAAATAAAAGTTTTTTAAAAAAAAGGAGAGAGACTATAATCATGTCTATAGTACATAATGACCATGGGGCTTAGGTACTACATGTGAATGTACTTTAGTGATATGAGAGAAGTTACAAGTAGTATGGCAAGTTTTAGGTGTTTTTCAAACTTCCATTCTATTCATTAGTTGTTGGGTTGATTCACTCTTGAAATTTTAGAACTCTTTCGTACTAGTATTATGGGTTTTTATGTATTCTGCCAAATTGAGGAATGCAATAATATCTTATTTATATCTTTAACTTTTTTGTTTTGTGATATAATCCTAATTTTATGTTACTCTGGTCGCGCTACAATCTATGGTTAAAATGAGATATTTCCCGATCATGAGTTCGGATATAGAAACTTTAAGTTTTTTTGAGATAAAATGTAAATATATGGGAATTGCATAAAATTATTATAAATCACAATAATTAATAATTCAAAATATCCAAAAGGCATGAAAATATTATCGTAAAGAAAATTTTGACTTTCGAAATCTGGATTTCGCTAAGTACCACTATTATATTTTGTCGAATAATCCACCTTTCGTTTTATTTTGTTTGACCTCGTAATAAATGGTCAATGTATACGGTTAAAATTGGGGAGTTCGACGTGATCTACGCCCAACATCGAGAAGTCCGAAGCAAAACGTAATGTACGACCCCGAGGTGTGTCCCTCGAGGGAGCACATCGAAGGCCCACTATGGTTGATTTTGGGGCAGTACAATCGATAATCGTCATGAAAAGGCGAAAAAGCTCCAAATATACGTGTTTAGAGCTGACCGGATCTGCAAGAAATGTACAAATTCGTAGTAAGTTATTATACAGTTGTACCAATAGTATTTTCTCGTTATTATTAGACATGCACTATGTTGGAATTCCCCCTCCTATATAAAGGGGACCCTTGTCATCTTGTAAAAGGATTCGAATTATTACACAGACATAATGAATACAATACAACATTCTCTGTTCTTTGCTAACACAAGTGTTCTTCACATTTATTGTGAAGAACACTCGTTATTATTAGACATGCACTATGTTGGAATTCTCCCTCCTATATAAAGGAGGCCCTTGTCATCTTGTAAAAGGATTCGGATTATTACACAAACATAATGAATACAATACAACATTCTATGTTCTTTGCTAACACAGTGTTCTTCATATTTATTGCTTATTCTTTCATGGCTCATCTATTGTTCTTCGTTATTGCTCATCATTAACCGCAAAATGTCATCTTTGAAGCCCTCATTATCATTAGTTCTTCATCAATTGTTCACTGTTATTAGCCCCACCTAGACTTCGAGGCTCTTTTCCAGCCAGCACGAGGCCCATCCTTGTAACTCGACTGGCATTTCTTATTTTCTTTACTTATATTTAGTACCTATTGTCCTATGATTAGTATTGAAATAAATTACGTATTTTTAGAACCATAAAATACAAATATAATTGTAGTTACCATTTTTAAGGTAAAGAGTTAATATGTGATAGCTATTTGTTGGTATTTTCAAAACTCAAAATGATCCTTCATATTTCAAATTTGCTCGACATCTCGAAGGGTTGGCCTAAAGCAAAGTAAGTAATACAACTCACATGTTGAGATGTGCGAATAAAGCATTGTTGAATTGTGTGGTCAATCCAAACAATAAACTGTTAGGAAATTAAGTATTTTTACATATTTATTTATTTGACTTGTAATACGATTTGTCACATGCGAAAGTAACCTTTTTAAGGGTCAGCAACTTGGGAATCTTGTTAATAATCATAGGAAACAGGTACGAATTTTTTAAGTGTCAAGATCCTGAAGATATTTTGTTATTTTGAACCATAGTACCTCTACTACGACCATAACAAAGAGGGATTTTGCTCACCTCCTGTACACAGTCCCTCAAGGTCTTCCAGTATAGCTTTAATTTTATAATACTTGTCCCTTTTTTAATTTGATAGGTCAATATTTATATAAGTAAAACAGCCCCTCAAACCATGGTTAACTAAAAATCGTTCCCTGGATCAGTACCAATTTGGCAAAGCATCCGAAAATATCAGAAAAAGTAAGAGTAGCTCGAAATTTATTGTTGTTCGATGTTACTATCGCTTCAACTTTGTATGCAACAAAAGTTTTCTGGTACCATGAAAAGTCAAACTCTATATGATCGATGTGGAGGGTGTTAGATATATGGACTTATATTTATATACATATGAATAATATATGGATTAATTATATGTTATGTGCTATCTTTTGGTTTGGCCTAAATTGGTGGTCTTATGGACATTGTAAAGGGGGCCAGTATATTGTCATATAAAGTGTAGGACTAATGTGTAGATACCCAAAAGGGTAACCTTAGTTAATGATGGGCTAACTAAGGTTATATATATGTAACCATGGTTACATGCTTGTGACTTTTGAGTTTCATAACTCATATGTTATAAGTGGGGGGTTATGGTTCCCATAAGAATGCAAGACATTCTCTTCTTCTTCCACCCATTAAGAGAGAGAGACATTGTTGTCTTGCATATCAAGTGGAAAATCATTCCTCAATTTTGGTCTTGTTTAAAATTCTTGTGAAAGCCAAAACTTCAAGAAGGACAATCTTCAAGAAGGAATAAGTAGCTTTCAAAGCCAAACATTTGGACAATCTTCAAAAGGACTAAGGATTTCCACTTATGGATTCAGGTATGCTTCCGCTTATGTTGTTATTCCAAATAATTCGATATGAAGGCTATTATGTTTTAGTTGGATTTATAATCCTTACAATTGGTATCAGAGCCTCCTTCATATTTGGATTATTTGGAAGTTCATGAAATTCGTGTTATATAAATTTTATGATTAAGTTAAGATAGAATGTTGATTATGAAATTCTAGTAACATAATA
Source organism: Nicotiana benthamiana (assembly GCA_034376525.1). Taxonomy (NCBI): domain Eukaryota; kingdom Viridiplantae; phylum Streptophyta; class Magnoliopsida; order Solanales; family Solanaceae; genus Nicotiana; species Nicotiana benthamiana. The sequence goes on from CM067336.1 coordinate 42,097,624, forward strand.
TAGCATGATTTCATGAATGATATGTTGTTGATGAAATTTGGTGTTTCAATATCTTGTTATCACCAGATGAAATGAAATATTGAAAATTTGCATAATTTTGGTTGATGATCAACATGATTCTTGTTTAAAGTTTCTTGTTGAAAACCATATTAAGTTGTTGGACAGTATAGTAGCATAATCGATTATTGTCTAAAAATAATCGATTATTACATTAAGTTCACCAAAATTTTGCAAAACAGTAGCCTACAATAATCGATTATGCCTTTAACATAATCGATTATTGCTTTTGTTCATCAAAAATTTTGCAAAACAGAACAGTAGAATAATCGATTATTCATCTAGAATAATCGATTATCTGAATTTTTCAGCAAAATTTTGAGATTCCAGAAGGCCCAGATAATCGATTATCAGGCTCAGATAGTCGATTATCTGGCCATAAATTGCAGAAATATTTTACTTTCTGGCTGTTTAATGAGGACATAATGTAAGAAACGTTTTTCATAATTAATGAAACGTTTTAAGTATTAAGTTTTCAAGTTTTTTTTTAATTGTACATCAATAATAAGTCAATTAATATTCAGTTTTTAAATTATTAATATTTTATACATTAATATTTAGTTTTAATATTAATTGTTTTTTAGTCCATCATGCTTCAGATTTTGGTTTAAAAATAATTAATATTCAGATGTTACATGTCAAAACATGTAACATATTCAGATTTTACATGTCAAAAACATGTAAATTTTCAGTTAAGATTCAAAATATGGCTTAAGGAACTATATGATTTAGCATCTAATATTTTAAATTAGTCAATTGAAGCATTATGTTGCCAAAGTAACCTCTTTTGTGTAGATTGATTAATCTTGAAATATAAGATGACTGTGGAAGTCTTCCATGCGTTTAACACCGGCCCAAAGGAAGGTTGTTATTTGGCAGGAATTCGAACATGCTTGTGGTGATAAATATGTGACAATTATTCGGTTTTCCATGTGAATATTAAGTCGGCCTAAAGGAAGGCTTGATATTTGACAGGAGTTTATTGTCAATATTTGATCACTACACCAAGAGTACCACTTACAAGTTGATTTTCTGTCCAAAGACTAAAATCAATGTTGTGCTAGGTATCTTGTAATGGGATTTGCCTATTTTGAATCTGTAAACTAAAGTTAAAGTTCAAGTAATTGTAAGCATGTATTAAGTTATCCTTGTTCTATATTCAGTGAATTCTTCAGCTGCTTCGATATCTGCTAATATAAACAGCATCCTGTGCTTAACGGCACAAACTTTAAGGAATGGAAAGAGAACATTATGATCGTTCTCGGTTGCATGGATCTAGACCTTGCACTTCAGATTGAGCAACCTGCTTCTCTTGAGGATACATCTTCTTCTGATGAAAAGAAGGAGATGGAGAAGTGGGAACGCTCAAATCGCATGAGTCTAATGATCATGAAACGTGCAATTCCAGAATCATTCAGGGGCACTATGAATGATGAAAATAATGCCAAAGTTTTCCTTGAAAACCTTGAAAAGCGTTTTGCACAAAATGAAAAGGCGGAAACAAGTACTCTTTTGAGTAAACTTGTTTCCATGAGGTATAAAGGCAAGGAAAACATAAGGGAGTACATTTTGGAAACGTCTCATCTTGCTTCGAAACTTAAGTCACTCAAGCTGGAATTACCTGAGGAACTGCTTGTGTACTTAGTTTTGATATCTCTTCCTGCACACTTTAATCAGTTTAAGGTCAGTTACAACTGCCTGAAGGAGAAATGGACTCTTAACGAGCTCATTTCACATTGTGTGCAAGAGGAGGAAAGGATTAAGCAAGATAAGACAGAAAGTGCTCATTTGGCATCCTCTTCTAAGGATACTAAGAAGAGGAAAAGTAAGGAAGTTGCGGTTGCAAGGCCCCAGAAAAAGCAAAATAAGGAACCTAAGGTTGAAACTTCAGAATCAGGTTGCTTTTTCTGTAAGGGGACTAATCATGTGAAGAAAGATTGTACCAAGTACCACGCTTAGCGTGGGAAAAAAGGTACATCTCTTTCTCTTGTTTGTTCTGAAGTTAATTTAATTTCGGTACCTAAGGATACTTGGTGGGTAGATTCGGCTGCTACTACTCACATAAGTATATCTATGCATGGTTGCATGAACTGCCAAAAACCAAATGATGGTGAAAGATACATCTATGTGGGTGACGGCAAGAAGGTGCAAGTTGAGACTATTGGCAAATTTAGGCTGTTGTTTAAGACTGGATTTTATTTAGATTTGAATGAGACTTTTGTTGTACCGTCATCTAGACGGAATTTGATTTCTGTTCCCAAATTGGACATATCCGGTTATACATGTTCATTTGGTAACAATAAAGTTAGTCTCTTTCAAAATTCAAATCTTATCGGTACTGGTCTTTTATCAACATATGATAGCCTATATTTGGTTGATATAATAACCTCACATAATGAAACTTTGCATACAAGTTCAAGTAGTACCAAAAGAAAATTAACTACTGAGAATTCTATATCACTCTGGCACAAACGTTTGGGTCACATATCCATTCAAAGAATTCAGAAACTCGTGTCAGATGGAATTCTTGATTCTTTTGATTCCTCAAATTCGGATATTTGTGTTGAGTGTATCAAGGGTAAACAAACAAACAAGACGAGATTAGGTGCTAAGAGAGCTTCGGATGTCTTAGAATTGATACATACGGATATTTGTGGGTCATTCCCTACTCCTTGTAGGAATGGTCAACAATACTTTATCACATTCATAGACGATTACTCTCGTTATGGGTACCTATATCTTATTCATGAAAAGTCCCAATCCATAGATGTGTTCAAATCATATAAGGCTGAAGTTGAAAATCAACTAAGCAAAAGGATTAAATCCGTTAGATCTGACCGTGGTGGTGAATACTATGGCAGATATGATGGTTCAGGTGAACAACGTCCAGGGCCATTTGCTAAATTCCTAGATGAGTGTGGGATCGTCCCTCAGTATACTATGCCAGGCAGTCCTACGATGAATGGTGTAGCTGAGAGACGAAATCGGACCCTTAAGGATATGGTAAGAAGTATGAATTGTCGTACTACTTCGCCAGACTCACTCTGGGGAGAAGCATTAAAAACCGCAGCTTATATTCTTAATAGAGTTCCAACTAAAGCTACAATCAAAACCCCATATGAACTTTGGACTGGGCATATACCCAGTATTAAGCACTTACACATTTGGGGTTGTCCAGCTGAGGCAAGGCCTTATAGGCCGAATGAAAAGAAACTGGATGCTAAAACGGTTAGTAGCTATTTTGTTGGATACTCTGAAAGATCCAGGGGCTTTAAGTTTTATGATCCCACTTCTAGAACTATTTTTGAGACGGGTAATGCTAGGTTTTTTGAGGATATTGAGTTTGGGGGTGGGGAGATAAAGTTGTTAGAGATTTTATCTTTGAGGAAGAACATGTGTCTTTCCCTCAAGTTGTTGATCTTGGTCAGGGTGTTCTCATTCCTGACACGGATCACACAACTCCAGTACAAGACAATCTCGAAAATCTCCCCAATCAAGTTCCTGATATTACTAATGAAAATCAAACTCAACAACCTCAAGAAACTGAAGTGCCATTAAGGAGATCCACTAGAGAGAGGAGAAATGCAATTCCGGATGATTATGTTGTATTTCTCCAAGAACAAGAAAGTGATATTGGACTTGAGGAAGATGATCCAATCAACTTCCGTCAAGTCATTAAGGGTTCTAACTCTCAAAAGTGGATTGATGCCATGAACGATGAGATGAAGTCTATGAGCGATAACTGCGTTTGGGAGCTTGTTACATTGCCCGAAGGTATTACCGATTGGTTGTAAATGGATATTTAAAACCAAGAGGGATTCAAGGGGCAATGTCATTAAGTATAAAGCTCGTCTTGTCGCAAAAGGCTACACTCAAAAGGAAGGCATTGATTATAAAGAGACTTTCTCTCCAGTTTCATCGAAAGACTCTTTCAGGACTATAATGGCACTAGTAGCACATTTTGATCTTTAACTTCTTCAGATGGATGTTAAGACAACATTTCTCAATGGTGACATTGAGGAAACAATTTATATGGTGCAACCTGAAAACTTTGTTTCGGAAGAATCAAAGAAAAGGGTTTGCAAATTAAAGAAATCCATCTATGGGCTCAAGCAGGCTTCCCGTCAATGGTATTATAAGTTTCATGCAGTCATTACATCTTTTGGTTTTGAAACGAATATTGCTGATGACTGTATATACCATAAGTTCAGTGGGAGTAAGTATATATTTCTAGTTTTATATGTTGATGACATACTGCTTTCCTGTAATGATATAGCATTATTGCATGAAACTAAGAATTTCTTTCAAAGAAATTTGAAATGAAAGATCTTGGTGATGCCACTTTTGTATTAGGAATTCAGATACAACGAGATCGCTCCAAAGGTGTTCTCGGTCTGTCACAAAAGGGCTATATCGATAAGGTTCTTAAAAGATTTGGCATGTTGGATTGTAAACCAGGCAACACCCCTGTTGCTAAGGGAGACAAGTTTAGTCTCAAAAAGTGCCCAAATAATAATTTTGAAACTTCGGAAATGCAGAAGACACCTTATGCTTCGGTTGTAGGTAGTCTGATGTATGCTCAGGTATGTACACGACCTGATATAGCATACATTGTTGGGATGTTAGGCAGATATCTAAGCAATCCGGGAATGGACCATTGGAAGGCAGCCAAAAGGGTCATGAGGTACTTACAGAGAACAAAGGATTACATGCTTACATATCGGAGATCGGACCAGCTTGAGATCATCGGGTATACCGACTCCGATTTTGCTGGATGTCAGGATAGTCTGAAGTCTACATCAGGCTATATTTACATGCTTGCTGGCGGTGCTATCTCTTGGAGAAGCATTAAGCAAACTCTTACGGCCACTTCCGCCATGGAAGCGGAATTCATGGCATGTTATGAAGCATCCAATGAGGCATTATGGCTGCGGAATCTTGTTAGTGGACTGCGCATAGTTGACAGCATTAAAAAGCCACTTAGGCTATTATGCGACAACAGATCAGCAGTCCCTTATGCTAATAACAACAGTAGTTTGACGAAAGCAAAACATATAGACGTCAAATTTCGGGTTGTTAAAGAAAGAGTACAAAATGGACAATTGTGCATAGAGTACATAAGTACAAACTCCATGATTGCGGATCCGCTTACTAAGGGATTGACACCAAAAGTATTTCATGAGCATATTGCTTGTATGGGTGTCAAATCAGTTAAGGATTATGAATTTTAGTGGGAGTTTGTATTATACAATATGTATTGTCCATTATATTCAGTAATTCAGTTTTAAGGTTATATCTGCAGATATTCAGTTTTAAAGTTTTTTGTACTCTTAAGGTTTATGATTGATCTCAATAAAGAGAACCAGTTGGAAATAGACATTCTATTTCAGACCACACTTTATGTTATTTCCATGCTACACACCTATACTTGATCCATGTCGTTGGTTATATTGATATACGTGATCTATGTTGGTTCTAGTTACGCAAGAGTAACTAAGAGCTCTTAGATCCTATGTTGGTATGATTGATGGACCGGATTGTTCATGACAATTTTATTATGATAGCAATTCTGAGCTCATAAGGTTATAATGTAACATATAATGCTAAGGTTTGTACATATGTATGAGTATCTCGTCCAAGTGGGAGATTGTTAGATATATGGACTTATATCTACATACATATGAACAATATATGGATTAATTATATGTTATGTGCTATCTTTTGGTTTGGCCTAAATTGGTGGTCTTATGGACATTGTTAAGGGGGCCAATATATTGTCATATAAAGTGTAGGACTAATGTGTAGATACCCAAAAGGGTAACCTTAGTTAATGATGGGCTAACTAAGGTTACATATATGTAACCATGGTTACATGCTTGTGATTTTTGAGTTTCATAACTCATATGTTATAAGTGGGGGGTTATGGTTCCCATAAGAATGCAAGACATTCTCTTCTTCTTCCACCCATTAAGAGAGAGAGACATTGTTGTCTTGCATATCAAGTGGAAAACCATTCCTCAATTTTGGTCTTATTTAAAATTCTTGTGAAAGCCAAAACTTCAAGAAGGACAATCTTCAATAAGGAACAAGGAGCTTTCAAAGCCAAACATTTGGACAATCTTCAAAAGGACTAATGATTTCCACTTATGGATTCAGGTACGCTTCCGCTTATGTTGTTATTCCAAATAATTCGATATGAAGACTATTATGTTTTAGTCGGATTTATAATCCTTACAGAGGGTGCAATAGTAACACTAATAAAAAAATTTAACCACTTTTGACAGATTGAAGAGTTGCTGGAATTATGAAAATGGTACTGCATTGGAAAAAATTGAATTTAAATTAAAGATGTGTGGCATGACACGTGAACTGGTCAAATAGTCAAAGTGTAATAATCAAGTAAAAGGCACGGGAGATGACATATAAGGGAAGAGAAATTAAAACAGGCACGTGAAGGAGTTTAGACGCGAGTCTCGTACCAATTCAAGTCATTTAACGCCAACGAGTAAAAAGGACACTCAAGACAAGAATCTAATGATAAACAGTAGTCTAAATTCACTATTAAATGCCTGATAAGTTAGTGAATCAGTATTTAATAGCAATGATTGTGTAACGCCTCATTAAATGTCCTTTATTATTTAGATTAAGCCGTTACTCCTTATTAACTATAAAAGGAGGAGGTTTCATCATTTGTAAGGGCACGAAATATCATCTAACATTATACTGAAATACAAACATTTTTAGTGCTTTATTTATATTCTCAGAAAGCCAATTATTCTTTTGGTCTCTTGATTATCAGTAACCCGATTTCTTTTCTCAAAATTCTAGCTTTGACCAAATAATATTTTTTGGTTAAACAAATTGGTTCCATTATCGGGAAACTGATAATCCACATCTTTTCTAAAGTTACATTCTACCCATTATTAATATCATGTCAAATAACAATTACAACAACAATCAGGAAAACCAGATCCACCAAATGGATGGCGATGAACTTAATAATGTAATCCCTCAAGCTTCTCCACGTGGATCTCGAGAAGGAACTCCTAATGATATGTCTGAACATACTGATTGAGGAGTTGAAACAAGAGATGAACTTTTACAGAAAATAATTGATGCACGAATTGACAAAGCTTTGGAAGCTTTAGTTAATCGATTGCCTGCTGCGCCAACAACGCCTAATAACAACACACTGGAAAAACCTTGCTCTGGTCTAGTTAATTCTGGTAATGGAGAAACCCCAGTGACTCACAAGAAGGAGAATCGAATAATTCAGGTAATTCTCATCTTCAAAATTTAGTAATAACCTTGCAGAAACAACTTAAGGAGCAAAACGAGTGTATCGAGCAAATCCCTGGAGTTCCGCCCGTGATAAAAGGATTGGACATGGATAAATACTCACAACAACCTTAGAAACCAAGTGCTGCCCCCCTACCAATTCCAAAGAAATTCAAAATGGACGATATCCCAAAATATGATGGTAAAACAGACTCATGTGACCACATAACTTCATTTACAACAGGAGTGAAAGGCAATGATTTGACCAAACAAGAAATTAAGTCAGTGATAGTAAAAAAGTTTGGGGAGACACTCACCAAGGGGGCATTAACCTGGTATTCTCTTATACCTGAAAATTCTATAAATTATTTTGTTGAGCTTGCAGATTCTTTTATTAAAGCACACTCGGGAGCTTAGAAGGTTGAGAAAAGGATGGAGGATATCTTCAAAATCAACAGGGGAACTCTAAAGTGCTCAGGGATTTCGTTGATAGATTCCAACGTGGAAGAATGACTCTACCTGGTGTACTAGATAATTGAGCAGCAATAGCTTTCTCAAGTAATTTGAATGACAAAAGTTCATAAACCACGAGAAGGCTTAAAGAAAGAATTCGTGAGTTTCCTGAAACCACTTGGAACGATGTATGTAATAGGTACACTACAAAGCTTAGAATCGAGAAGGATACCGTACCTCAACATCATCGTGAAGAAAGGAGCGGATCCAGGAGATCAGAAGCCGAAAAGAGATCAGGTAAAAACATGTATGATCCATATATGGGAACTGCACGGAAGGATTCAAGATCTAGATAGAACAACAAACACTATGACTAAAGATCAAGAGACAGGGGAACCGGGTCTTCATCCGGGTTCAGAAGCGATCGAAACAACCAAGAGCACAAGATGATGATAGGAATTTAATGGCACGATTCGCTGGTCATAGTTTTAATGTATCTAATTCTAAGCTCGTAGCTGTTCTAAGGAATAGGGGAGATAAGGTACAGTGGCCAAAAGAGATGCGGTCAAATCCAAACAGACGTAATCTGGACCATTGGTGGGAATTTCACAATGACCACGGACATAAAACATAAAAATGCAGATTCCTACAAAGTGAAGTAGATCATCTACTGAAGCAAGGATATCTCACAGAGCTGTTTAGTCAGAAGGGAAAGCAAGCTTACATGAAATGTAGGAAGGAGCCACCAAAACCACCCTCGCCTAAGAGAATAATGAATGTCATCAGTGGAGGGGAGGATATTTACGGAGTAACGTACACGACTTCAAATAAGGTTTCTAAAATGACGATCACACACGGCAAGCGAGTACAGCAAACTTTAGAACATGAGAGCATAAACTTCGATGATGCAGATATAGAAGGAGTGATTAATCCTCACAATGATGCACTGGTAATATCCTTACTTATACATGATACTGATGTAAAACGAGTTTTAATTGATCCAGGAAGTTCTATGAATATCATTCTACTAAGAGTGGTCGGGAAATGCAAGCTGAAGATAAAATGATACCTAAAGCACATGCTTTGTCAGGTTTCGACAATTCAAGCGTGGTAACAAAATGCGAGGTAACTCTAACGACTTATGCTGCAGGTGTTATTAAAGAAACTAAATTTCAGGTAGTTGGTATGGATATGCCTACGACATAATTATGGGGAGACCATGGATCCATGATATGGATGTTGTTCCATCAATTTTACACCAAGTTATCAAGTTTCCGTCACCCTGGGGAATATGTCAAATCCGAGGGGATCAACAAACAGCCAGGAGTATCAACACAGTAACATATACGAGTACCGCGAGTAAAGACAAAATAGCAATTATAGGAAACATTTGGAGGCGCCAGCAATCAAACTTCAACTGAGAAAACGGATTTAGATTCAAGACCTGATGTAATTCAAGAACCCAACGAAAATGAGAACATTAAAACAACAATAAGGAACTCGAGGTTGTGGTGTTATTCGAACAATGGCGAAAAACAAAATTTTACGTAGGAGCCAATCTAAATCTCCATATGCGAGGTATGTTAATTGAATTTTTAAAAACTAACGTGGACAGTTTTGCCTGGTCCCATGCTGATATGATAGGTATTCCACCGGATGTGATGACTCATAAACTCAATGAAGACCCATCCTTTATTCCAATCAAGCAAAAGAAAAGAAAGCAAGTGGCTATCAAAAATCAAGTAATCCAAGATGATGTCCAAAAGTTGTTGAAAATTGGGTCAATTCGCGAGGCAAAATACCCTGATTGGTTAGCTAACACGGTGGTCGTACCTAAGAAGAACGGTAAGTGGCGAGTTTGTGTAGATTACACTGATCTAAATAAAGCTTGTCCAAAAGATTCATTCCTTTACCCATATAGATCAATTGATTGATGCGACTACAGGTCGTGAACTATTGAGTTTTTTAGATGCATATTCGGGATTCAACCAAATTAAAATGGACCCCGGTGATGAGGAAAAGACTTCTTTCATCACAGACCAAGGGACTTACTGTTATAAAGTAATGCCCTCTGGTCTAAAAAATGTTGGAGCAACCTATCAAAGGTTAGTCACTAAAATGTTTCAAGAATATTTAGGGAAAACTATAGAGGTATATATAGACGATATGCTCGTCAAAATCCAGCATTCTCATGATCATATCTCTCATTTAACCGTTACCTTTGAAATTTTGCGAAAATCCAATATGAAACTCAACCATGAAAAATGTGCATTTGGAGTTGTTTCAGGTAAATTTTTAGGTTTTCTTGTTTCTAAAGGTGGCATTGAGGTAAATCATTCTCAGATTAAAGCAATTGAAGACTGATATCCTTACCAGTAAAAAGGAGGTTCAAAGATTAACAGGAAGAATCGCAGCCTTATGGAGATTTATTTCCAAATCTTAAGAAAAGTGCTTCAAATTTTTCTCTGCGCTAAAAAAGCAAGATCATTTCGAGTGGAATGAAGATTGCCAACAAGCCCTTAAAAATTTGAAAGCTTACTTGTCAAATCCTCCTTTATTGGCAAAACCTAAGAAATGTGAAAAGCTACTTATTTATTTGGCAGTTTCAGAAGTAGCGGTAAGTGCTGTTTTAGTCTGTGAAGACCAAGGTAAGCAATCTCCTATTTATTGTGTAAGTAAAACTCTACTAGATGTTGAGACAAGGTATCCGCGACTAGAAAAGTTAGCATTAGCTCTCATCATGGCATCTAGAAAATTAAGGCCTTAGTTCTATTGTCACCCTATTTTTGTTGTTACTGCTTTTCCATCGCGAAATATTTTGCATAAACATGAGCTATCAGGAAGATTAGCAAAATTGGCTATAGAATTAAGTGAATATGAAATAATTTACCAACCTCTAACTGCTATTAAATCCCAAGTACTCGCCGATTTCGTAGCTGATTTTAGTCAAGAAATGCATTTAGAAGAAGAAAAGGAGTTACATGTTTTTACTGGTGCTAATTCGGGGACTTGGACGTTATTTACTGATGGTTCATCTAATGTAAATGGGGCACGCTTAGGAATTGTTCTTGTACCACCTACGGGTGAAACAATTAGACAAGCTATAAAATGTCACCATGTAACTAATAATGAAGCAGAGTATGAAGCTGTGATTGCAGGTTTAGAGCTAGCACTGGAACTCGGTATCATGCAAATCATAATCAAAAGTGACTCACAGTTTGTAGTAAATCAAATTTTGGGGACTTACGTGGCTAGGCAAACTCGAATGCAAAAGTATCTTGGAAAGGTACGAGAACTGATAAGACAGTTCCAAACTTGGAAGGTAATACAAATCCCAATAGGAGAGAACATGAAAGCAGATGCTTTAGTCAATATTGTGTCCGCAGCTGATATAGCGAAAGATGCAAATGCATCAATCATACATTTATTCCACTACGTTCTTGACTCTGATAAAAATGAGGTAAACTTTAATCACTTAACTTGGGATTGGAGAAATGAAATCGTATCTTTTTTGCAGCATGGAACCGTACCGGAGGATAAAATAAAGGCTCATGCACTTAGAAAGAAAGTTGCTCGTTATTGCCTAAATCAAGGGAAACTTTATCGGAAAATGTTTGGTGGACCATTATTCAGGTGTCTCGGACCTTCTCAAACAGAATATGTGATGAGAAATACACGAGGGACATTGTGGAAATCATGCAGGAGGCAGATCACTTGTAAAGACATTGATTCGAGCAGGTTATTATTGGCCTAAAATGGAAGAGGAAGCGAACGGCTTCGTATCTAAGTGTGACAGATGTCAGAGGTATGACAATAACATACATAGACCAGCTGAGCTATTACATCTTGTCATAGCTCCGTGGCCCTTCATGAATGGTGAATGGATATCGTAGGTCCATTACCCCAGGAAAAAAGGTCAGGTAAAGTTTCTACTCGTGCTTACTGATTATTTCACTAAATGGGTAGAAGCAGGGGCGTTTAAATAGGTGCGAGAGAAAGAAGTTAAGGACTTCATTTGGAGAAATATAATTTGCCGCTTTAGGGTACCAAAGGAGATCGTGTGCCATAATTGACCACAATTTATAGGAGCACAAGTCACAAAATTATTTCAAAGTTGGCAAATCAAATTACATCAACACCATATCATCCGATGGGTAATGGACAAGCGGAATCTACAAACAAAGTAATAATTAACAACCTAAAGAAAAGGTTACAAGACTCAAAAGGTAATTGGCCAGAAGTATTACCAGCGGTATTATGGGCATATCGAACAACGGCAAAGACAAGTACATGAGAAACACCATTTTCAATGGTTTATGGTACGGAAGCTTTAATACTGGTTGAGATAGGAGAACCTAGTACACATCGTGTTCAAAAATAGGAAGACTCAAATAATGAAGAGTTACGGGTAAATCTTGATCTACTCGAAGGAGAAAAGAAGTTGCGTTAATAAGGATGGCAGCTCAAAAGCAAGTAATTGAGCGATATTACAACAGGAAGGCACGCCTTAGGTTCTTTTAAATTGGGGAGTTCGTGCTAAAAAAAGCGTTCCAATCTACAAAGACAGCAAGTTCGGGAAAGCTAATCCCAACATGAGAAGGACCTTATAGAGTTCGTGAAATTGCGGGGAAAGGACCATACAAAGTTGGAAACAATGGATGGTAAGGTTTTACCTTCACATTGGAATGTATTTCACTTAAAGAGATATTATTTCTAAGGAAGTACCCACGGTCAGGTATCGCCATTTTAGAATCTTTTTCCTTGAATTGTTAAAATTTTACTAACGATTTTAGATGCTAGGCAAAAAAACCTAACTCGTGCCAAATGATGAGTCACGGCCTACACGGTAAAATGGAATATTCTTAAATTCCCAGCCCAGTGTTACATTAATCTGATGGAAATACATACAAGTTAGGCAGTCTTCATCTATAATCGAACCTCCGAGTCCCGTATATTTTTTTTTCCAGGAAAAGGACCAAATTGGGAGGAAACACACAAGTGCTCAAGGCTTCATGCTTCACCGCTCAAGCACTCGGGGGACTATATTATATACACACGAGTATGTGCAGAAGAATAGATACGAGTGAGCAAGATCTAAAATGAGCAAGATCTAAAATGAGCAAGATTTAAAATCAAGCTACAAAGTCAAGTATCAAGCAACATAGTCACTTCTCCAACCCTTCCTAATATGTAAAGATAGGGTCATTACTGTGTATTAAAAACAGGTTACGAAAAACCTTGTTTATTTTATAAATCTTTTGACAGAAAACAATTACGAGAAATTTGTAGATGTACTTCAATGCATGTTATACTCAAACTTGTCAAAGTTCATGAATAAAAACTTGTCAAAGGTTATTTCATACAAAACATGTATATTCCTATTTCTTTCATCGTATTATAACACCATTATGAAGTTGAGACGTCTTCTTCGTTAAGTATCGATAAATAAAAGGCCCTCTTTTATTTTACTCATGATGATAATCCATGAGAAGAATCATAAAATCATTTTCTAAAAAGATAAAAATGCTAACATATTCTCTAAGTCCTAAAAAGAAAAATAAGCAAGAATGGGGTAAGTAGAAAACTATTCGATAAGTCCTAAGTAAGTAAATAGGCAAGGATAAGAATATAAAGAAGTAGTCATAAACCTTCTTAACATAAACGACTAAGAAAAAACTTAGTCATCACAAATATTTGTTTACAAATGCCCCATTCTAGTAACTGGGGACTTCATCAAAAGATCCTTTAAAATATTGTCAAGGAATAATATCAACAGTACTAAAAAAAAAGAACAAAAACAGCAAAAACTTAATTGTTCACTGAAGAAGTTGGAACTTCAAAAGTTGTAACCTCACTTTCAGAGGCAACAATAGGCATGGTAACAACTTTTGAAGAAGCAGCAATAGGTATGGATTCAGCTAAGCCTGAAGTTTCAGCAAGGGAAGAAGTAGTCATGGGAACCTCAATTCCCACAGGTTGTGTCATAGAGCTTCACCTTCAGAAACTGGAATCACAGCTTCAGCCACCTCAGTAATTGCTTCAGAATTTAATAACTCATCTGTTCCATGAGCTTCAAGAGCTGGAGAAAGGGTACCAATACTTCCAAGGGCAGGAGAAGGAGTATCAGCAAGTTGTTGGCTTTTCTCAATAGTATTCATGACATTGGCCAGTTCAGATTGAAAGTCAAAATTTTCTTGTGTAGCCTCCATCAAGACATCGCAGCGAGAATTTAGAAAAGCCCAACTCACTTCTATGTTAAAATTCTCTTCAAGGGCATTGTACTCCTTCTCTAAAGCCTTGTATTCTTTTTCCCACATAGCAATATCATTTATTGCTATTTGGTGCTCAGCTAAGTGGGAATCCAATGAAGCTTCAAGAGAGGCATGGGAATTATCCAAGGCACGAATTTTCTCTGAAGAAGTCCTCAGGTCATTTTGAGCATGAGTTAGGTTCTCTGCCAACTCCCGTGCATATTCCTCCTTCTTCTCCAAAAGGGCCTTAAGCTCTTTAACCTCATCATTTTGCTTTAGATAAAGAGCATTCTAAAAGCTCTTTATCTTTTTTAAGCTGCCCCCACGAAGCATTGGCAATTCCCAACTCCGAAGATAAGCTACGTTTGTTGCTCCAAATGAATCTTACTCTCCTGTAATTCCTCTATAATCCATTGAGCACTCTCAAATTGGTCTTTCCAGTTCGCTGCTTCAAGTATGGCATCCTCAGCTATTTTCCAAGCTTCAGAGATAGCCTTTGTGGACTCACGCTCCTTTCTCTCTAACAAAGAGACTCGCCCCATCAGCTCGGTCCCAATAAGATTAGCCTAGGGTTATAAAACATAAAAGTCAGGACTTAGAAAGGAAAAGAAGAAAAACATTCAACGTCAAGAAAATTACCTTCAATGTTGAATGAACTATGTCATTCATCAAGGTGTAGCAACTGTGGCTCTGTATTTTGTTCCTCTCAATCTCTCCAATAAGGGGCTCGAGCCAAGTATCTGCCTCCCCAGATTTTCTTAAAAGACTTTGATTGGCAGGAACTTCGAGGGTGATACTCCTCATAGCCATGCCTCTATTGCTAGAGCTTACTTCTATCGGAGGGGCAGATGAACATGGAACAACAGAGGGGGGAGTAGTGGAAAAAGTAAACAACACAAGAGTAGTAGGAATTGAAGCAGGAACGGAGGGAGAAGATGTAGAAATTGACCCAGGAACAGGAGTGGGAGTAGTCAAAACTGGTGAAGGAACAGAAACAATCAATGGTGACGATGAAACATTTACAATTGGCAAAGGAATAGAGTAAGTAGGAATGAATGAAGAAAGAGGGGCTTCATCAAAAACAGGTCCGAGCTCACTACTCCAAAAGCCACTATCAAAGGGACGCTGAGTTGGTACGTACCTCTTGGCACGGTATCCTCGTCTGAAAGAATCAAAACAGGCTCGGTGGTTGGAGGTTGAGCAGGAATATCTTCAATTTCATCATCATTGATGACTCGTCTCCTAACCCTTGGCCTAGCTACTAACGAGGTATCTTCCTCTTCCTCATTCTCCGTGCCTTCTCCTATAGCTTTTCTTTTTTGAAGCAAGGCTCGAGCCTTGTCCAAGTCAAGTACAGCGTTGCCAGACATATGAATGGCCATAGCTACTTTGGGTGCCATTCCTTTGTAACCAAATCCTGATCAAAAGAAGGATATGCAATCAATATTAAGGAAAAGGTGCTTAAGGTGTAAACAAATGTGTGTAAAAATATGATACCGTGTGTTTTAACTTTCCAGCCGTGTATGGCAGAAATTGATTTTCATGTCCTTTGCTCCTTAGGAGCAATCTTTAAAATTGAATCTACCCAACCACGGAAGTTGGGAACAGGTTCTACATCTCCCATGGTAGCTACAAAAACCCAAAAAGAGATGAAATCAGAAAAAGAATCGAAATTCTCAAAAAATAGGTACGGTTCAACAAATAAAAAAACATACGTGAAAAATTCCACTTCTCAGGGAAGGGAATGTTTGTTTCGCCAAGAAAATCCACCATACGTACAACAACGTAACGGGCATACCATCCACGATCTTTGTCGTCCTCTGGGCTTACCAAACCTACTTGCTCCTCGAAGTCAAGGTAAAAACCCCATGGCGTATTAAGTTAGGATGGTGTATATGGATGAGGTAAGAAAAAGTGAAGTTGACGTTGGCTTTGGTGGATAGAAATCTTAAACAAGCCACTGTCCTCCACACTAGGGGACCAACTTGGGCCAAACAAATTTTTAAGAAATGGCAAAAATCGAGAATGACCGGTTCAATCGGAGGATTAAAGCCCAAAATAAAAAGGTAAGTATAAACCAAAGAGTAACCAATCTTGAAAGAAGAGATTTTTTTATTTGGGGTAGGAATAGACATTCAGAGACTGTTTTTCCAGTTACAGTCTTTTCTAATGGAAGGGATTGTGAGTTCAGTCACTAAAGTAGGATAAGTATCAGCTTTTTACAAACCAGCAACTTGCTTTTCAAGAGATTTTCTATCACTGATAAAAGATAAATCGCTGGGTACGATTTCATCCACTAAAGGTTCTCGAGAAGAATAAGAGATTTCTTTACCTTTAGAGGAAGGTATCTTTGAAATAGAACTCCTAGAAGAGGAACCAGAAGAGCCGCCTCGAGTAGATTCTAACCCTGGCCGAAGTCTGCCACCTCTGCCTCTTATATGTCCAACAGGGGCACTGGGAAACTTGTCTAAAATTGAAACTCTTTTGGGGTCAGGGTTTGGAGATGCCATTGTTGAACAAAAGATGGATCGAAAGTAAGAAAAAATAAGGAAGAGAGTGTTTTCTAAAGGTTTGTGAAGAAGAAGACAAAGGAAAAAAAAGGTTAAATATGTATACTATGACAACCGCCAAACTTAGAAGTGTAATGATGGAAAGCCTATAATAAAGGTAACTATCATTTCGTGAATAGTGGAGTAAAAAAGATTAGAAAAAGAGTGCATAACTGTAGATCCAATCAGAGGATGACACGTGTATGGAGCATTAAATGAGAAAGACAGCTGAGACGTCAACACTGTCACACGCATTAATTGTGACAAAAATTCTCTTTTTTATGAAGATCCACTTTCCAATTATTTAATTGATAAATAAATAGAAAGTGGGGGGACTATCTATTTTAGAGAAAAACTGAATTTAAATTAAAGATGATGTGACATGATACGTGGGCTGGTCAAATAGTCAAAGTGTAATAATCAAGTAAAAGACACGGGAGATGACATATACGGTAAGAGAAATTTAAACAGGCACGGGAAGGAGTTTAGACGCGAGTTTCGTACCAATTCAAGTCATTTAATGCCAACGGGTAAAAAGGGCACAGAAGACAAGAATCCAATTACAAAAAGTAGTCTAAACTCATTATTAAATGCCCGATACGTTAGTGAATCAGTATCTAATAGCAATGATTGTGTAACGCCTCATTAAATGTCCTTTATTATTTAGATTAAGCCGTTACTCCTTATTAACTATAAACGGAGGAGATTTAATCATTTGTAAGGACACGAAATATCATCTACATTATACTGAAATACAAACATTTTTACTGCTTTATTTATATTCTCAAAAAGCCTATTATTCTTTTCGGTCTCTTGATTATCAGTAATCCAATTTCTTTTCTCAAAATTCTAACTTTGACCAAATAGTATTTTTTGTTAAATAGGTACATAGGTGCAGTGTGATCTGGAGATAACTTTTCAGTCACGAGAGTTAATAAGCATGAAAAAATTGAAGGGCTAATAATCAAGTAGACATATTCCTTAATCTCGTATAAACTGTTTCATCAATTATGATGCAACTCCACTCCGTTTCCTCTATCTCCATTTTCCTCAAGTTGTAACCTGGATAAGAGATACATGTCCCATTTTAAAATCATTGGTTTAGATTTAACTAATTAAATGAAGGTCTTAATCGTAGTTAGAATAAGAAATATTTCATATATTGTTCTCTAAAAATTTCTTAATCCCAACATTTTAGCAACACTTTTTCATATCCATAAGAAATATAAGTTTTTTTTTACGAAATATATATTTTACCCATCCAACTTACGATCAAATCCCTATTACACACATGTTGACCACGGATTTTATTTTACACACCAAACCTTTAAAAGTGTGTCAATTACACACTACTTTTGATCAGCCTCTTTAATATTCAATGCGTTGGTTACACACGTTTTTTTAAATTCAAATAACCAATGATTCTTTAATTAAAATAGCTAACCCGATCCTTTTTTTAAATCAGACCCATGAAAGACCCGATCCGGTTACTTAATAATACATACGCAACCAGATTAACAAGAAGAAACCCAATTTCAAAATCATGTTCTTAATCCCTAACCTAGAAGCTAATCTGAAGAGCACAAATCTGCTAATTGATGTTTCTTCTTCAGTTTTTTATTTTATTATTCGCATTTAAGGTTGTTCAACCCTTCTTATTTAGATGGGTGGGTCGAAATAGTTAGGGTTTATTTAGAAAGAATGATAATGTATTGCACTTTAGTTGACCAAATATAACCAGCTTCTAAATATTAGATGTG
Organism: Nicotiana benthamiana; assembly: GCA_034376525.1. Taxonomy (NCBI): domain Eukaryota; kingdom Viridiplantae; phylum Streptophyta; class Magnoliopsida; order Solanales; family Solanaceae; genus Nicotiana; species Nicotiana benthamiana. The sequence goes on from CM067336.1 coordinate 42,115,972, forward strand.
GAAGGTGAAGATGGAATTGAATTTTTCAGAAAAATTGTTTGCCACCTTTAATGATGAAGAAGATGAAAATGATGGCTTTTAATAAGAGGGAGATGAAGAATTGAATGTTAGTGTTAAAAAAATGGGCCCAGTTTTAGTAAATATTTGTTTTAATTAGTCAGTTCACACAGAAAATAACTATTCACTCGCTCCATTGATCGTGTTACACACGTCCCAAAGGCAGGTTAGAAGAAGTGTGTAATTGACACACTTTTGAAAGATTTGGTGTGTAAAATGAAACCCGTGGTCAATAGGTATGTAACAGGGATTTGGTCATAAGTTGAATGGGTAAAATATGTATTTCGCCTTTTTTTTCATCTCTCTGCGGCAATATTTTAAAGTTTATTGGCCAAGTGTTTAGGCCTTCTAGGAGACAAGATACTTGTCAAGATGCATGCAAATGCCTTGACAAATGGCAAAGTGCTTTGACAAATGTCAAGAAATTTGGCAAATGGCAAGAGAAGCCTTATACATTTTTGCCTATAAAATGGTCATTCCTTAAAGACAATTTGGATTATCAGACACATTCATACGTCTCTCTTCTTCCTTCCAAAGTCTATTTAATTAATATTTCAGATTAGTTGGTATTTCTTTTCCTTCTAGCTGGATTTGTATAATATTTAATTTTGCTAATTCCTGTATCCTCCCTAATAGAGGTAGGCGTGTTTAATCGTGAAAAATATTCCACACTGCTGAAATAGTTTTTTAGTACAGTGCCCAACATGACTCAAGCCAGTTGGTGTATTTCTGCTCAAAAATTATTTTATTGTTGTATTATTATTATTATTATTATTATTATTATTATTATTATTATTATTATTATTATTATTAAATTATTATTATTATTATTATTGTTACTTTAAGTATCATATCCCCACAATCTAAGAAACCATGGCAAATATTATTGATACTGAAAATACTACTAATACCGCCAATATTGGTGTTACGGCCGCTGCTCTAGCCCCAATTGCAGTGCCATATGCGAGGTCATTTTCAGATGTGTCAAATATTGAAATTTTTGCCAATGAAAATTTCAAGCATTGGCAAGAACGTATTTTCTCACTGCTTGATGTCCATAGTGTTACACATCCACTGCTGCATCCACAACCTAGTGCAGACGTTGATAATAAAATAATGGAATCAGTGGCAATATGCCAATAAGGTGTGCCATCATACAATGTTGTAAACTATTTCTAATGAACTGTTTGACGTGTATTGAAGTTATAAAGAAGCAAAAGCTATATGGGGAACTTTAATTAAAAAATTCACTGTTAAAGATGCTACAAAATAAGAATTTGTAGTATGAAAATTTTATCAGTGGCAGATGAGAGATGATAAAGAGATGAACATACAAATCAACGAATTTCAAAAATTGTTAGAAGATTTGAAGGTCAAGGGGATGTCTTTACCAAAAACGTTTGTTATTGGAGTGCTAATTGAAAGCCGCCTAACTCATGGAGTGACTACAAAAATAACTTAAAGCACAAACAGAAAAATTTCACCATTGAGGAAATTGTAACCCGCATCCAAATTAAAGATTCCAACAGAAAAGAATCTGCCAAATCTAGGATGACAGCTCTCAAAGAAAACTTAGTGCAAAGCAGCAACAACAACCGCAAAAGGTATAAGAATAATTCTCAAGGTTGCAAGCCTAAAAATCCTAAAAAAGGGCTCTTGTTTAGTTTGTGGAAAACCAGGGCATCATACCTCATAGTGTGATGACCCAAAGGGTCATCACCATAATTCTTCCTTTCTTTGTGCTTCTGAGGCATTGAAAATCTCATATTTGGATACCATGAATTGCGTGCGCAGTCCGGGTGCGAAGCCGAAAATTTGTTATGTGGAAATATTTGAATTCTGTATTAAAAACTATGAATTATGACAATAATATAGCTATAGTTTACTTTGATCAATATTTTGGGTAGACGGACCCGGACCCATAATGTAACAGTCCCGGAGGATCCGTATGGAAATTTGGGACCCGTTCATACTCCCGGATTAGAAATCGGAGGTACGAGGCCCGAGTACGGAACTTTTCCGTAAAATTATTTTCTGAAAATGCATAAGAAAAACAAAATTGATATTTGATCAAAAGTAATGGTATCGGGCTCGTATTTTGGTTCCGAAGCCCGGTATAAGTTTTAAATGAGCGTTAAGCGCTATCTGTAAAGTTTGGTTGAAAACGGACGTCGTTTGACGTGTTTCGGACTAAAAATGGAAACTTTGGAAGTTTTGAACTTTGAAATGAAAATCATGAGTTTTGAAGGTTGATTCTTTGATTTTGATGTTATTTTGGTGATTTGATCGCACGAGTAAGTCCATATGATGTTCTTGAGGTTAGGTGCATGTTTGGGTTGGAGCCCCGAGGGCTCGAGCGAGTTTCAGATAGGTGTTAGGATCATTTTGTAGCATTGTAGCAGCCGGTATCTGCAGTCATCACATTTGCCAAGCCAGCCTCGCAAATGCGAGCCTTCCCCCAATGGCCTGCCGTACTGCAAATGCGAGGAATGAATCGCAAATGAGATCCTCCCTTTTTATAGCCAGACTCCGCAAATTCGAAGCAATTTTCGCAAATGCGATCCCCCCTTTAAAGCCCAGTATTCGCAAATGCGAAGACATTCTCGCAAATGCGAGCCCCGCCCAAAATCTGCCCTCTTCGCAATTGCAAACAATTTCTCGTAATTGCGATATCTGCCATTCCTTCTGCGTTCTTTGAAATTGCAAACAAAACTTCGCTATTGCGACATCTGCGACAGTGCATCCTATACTTAGATAATTTCAAACCTCATTTTTCATATTTTCAAAACTCAAACCTCCATTGGCGATTTCCTCTCGACTCCTTCTCTCCCATATCAATTGTAAGTCAACTTTTACTCAATTTCTTCAAACTTTAACATCTTTTATCATGATTTCATCATAAAATCAAAGCTTTCAATGGGTAAAAATGGGGATTTGGGATAGAACCTAGGTTTTCTTAAAATTAGGGATTTGGACCTCAATTTTGGGTCCGATTTCAAAACAAATTGCATATTTGGACTCATGGGGTTATGGATAATCAAAATTTGGTCCGAGCCTCGAGTTTGGACCATGTGGGCCCGTGTCGAATTTTGGTATTTTTGGAAGAAAGTCAGAAAATGCATTTCTAAGCTAGGAAATTGTATCCTTGTGCTATTATTGATAATATTGAGTTAATTTATGTTAGATATTGTTGGTTCAGGGTTGAATTCTAGAGGAAAGGCGATTTTTGAGCTTTGAGTTGCTATTTTCGGATTCGAGGTAAGTATTTGATCTAACTTTGGCTTGAGGGAATAGGATTAGGATAATAATTGCTACGTGCTATGTGGAGTCGGTGTATAGGTATGGTGACGGTTACCTATGCACCTGAGTCTAGCATGGCCGTGAGTCATAATTGCTATTAAAATTTCAAAAAAAAGTGAACAATTGTGATAATTACTTGTTAAATGCACTATGAAGTGATAGTTGAGAAGTAAATGAGCTAAAGAAGGAATTTTGGTATTTTTCCCTTGCCGAGACTTATTGTTTAGCTATTTTCCCTTACCGGGACTTATTGTTGAGTTATTCTCCCTTGCCGGGACTTATTGTTGAGTTATTCTCCCTTGCCGGGACTTGTTTTAGAGTTGTTCTCCATTGCCGGGATTTTTTATCTTGTTGTATATCCCTTTCCTGTTTGGTTGTGACCATTGATTGGGTGAGGAAGAGAGAGATTTTGCACAAAGGGTCTTTCCGTGCCATGTTTCTTGATTATTTGAGCAAGAAGGGTCATTCTGTGCCTTGATGTGAGAGTTATGTGAGGAAAACACGAAGGGCGATGCCGTGCACTATGTATTGAGAGTAAAAGCACGAAGGGTGGTGTCGTGCGTTATATTTGAAAGTTTTGGTGAGAAATGAGAGTAAAAGCACGAAGGGTGGTGCCGTGCAGTTTTTGATTCACTGGCTTTCTTTTATTAATGTTAAATATTCATTTTCCATTTCTTATTCGTTGAACTTATAAATGAACTGTTACACCCCCAGCTTGTCCCTTTCCCATTATCTGTTTTGAATTTTGTTATCCTTCCGTTATTGCACATACGTCTGTATAGGTTGGTTTTTGTAGGTCTTGTTTAGCCTTGTCACTACCTCGCCGGGCACTTATCAGCACATGGGGTCGGTTGTGCAGATACTACACTTATGTGCCCTTTTGTGCAAAGGTCAGGATACTGCTTACGGACCGCATCAGTAGCTAGGGAGCGAGCCTTTAGTCCAGAGACTCCGAGGCAGTTTGCTGGCGTTCGTGGGCCTTGAGTCTCATCTATCTCTTCCTATTTGTTTTTATGTATCAAAACAGAGCTCCGAGGCAGTTTGCTGGCGTTCGTGGGCCTTGAGTCTCATCTATCTCTTCCTATTTGTTTTTATTGTATCAAAACAGACTTGTTATATATTTCCTTCAGACTGATGTTTCTAGTACTCTTTTAGTAGTCCGTGAATAGTGACTCCAGATACTAGGTAGATGCATGCTACAGATTTCCGCATTGTTCTATTGTTATTTTGTTAAAAGTCTTCCGCGTGGATTTTTATTAATTATTTCAGTTATTATACTATTTTAGATTAAGGATTTTTGTGAAATGCTTTAAAAAGGTTGGCTTGCCTAGCTCCTACAGTAGGCGCCATCACGACTCCCGATGGTGGGAAAATCCGGGTCGTGACAAGTTGGTATCAAAGCACTAGGTTACTTGGGTCTCACAACTCATGGACGAGCTCGGTAGAGTCTGATGGATTGATACGGAGACGTCTGTATTTATCCCCCACAGGCTACAGAGTTAGGAAAAATTTCATTTTTTTCATTCTTGTCGTGCGATTTTGTTTTTCAAATATTGATTGTCGTTCTACTCTGTTCTTTCGCAGATGGTGAGAACACGTGCGTCCTCCTCTTCTACGTAGCACCCCGAGCCCCCAGCAGCATCTCCCACGAGAGGCAGGGGCCGAGGCCGTGCCAGAGGTCATGGTAGGGGCAGAGCACAGCCCCAGGCACCAGTTCTAGAGGTGGAGCCTCATATTGACTTTGATGAGGAGGTTCCAGCCCCACCAGCTCCAGTGGGCCCAGCTCAGGTCCCAAGAGGGGTGATGTTTTCCCCCGATCTCCAGGATGCTCTCGTCCGCATAGCAAGCTTTATTGACAGTGTCGCTAGAGCGGGTTTGCTGCCAGTAGCACCAGCCGCTTCTCAGGCTGGAGGAGGAGTTTAGACTCCTGGTACACGTACTCCAGAGCAGGTAGCTCCCTAGATTCAGGTTCCATTGGTTCAGCCCGCAGTGGCATTTCAGACATGTATTACAGCTCCGGCCAGAGATGGGACGACCATGTCTTCGAATGCTTTATGGAGACTTGATCGGTTCTCCAAGCTTTTCACCACCACTTTCAGCGGTGCTTCATCGTAGGATCCCTGGGATTTCCTATTCAGTTGTCATGAGATCCTCCGGACTATAGGTATAGTGGAGGCCAATGGGCTCGATTTTTACACCTTCAGGCTTGCAGGATCCCGCAAGACTTGGTGGAGAGATTATTGTCTATCTAGACCAGCAGGGTCTCCACCTTTGACATGGGATCAGTTTGTGGAGTTATTTTTGGAGAAGTTTCTCTCCGTCACTCAGCGGGAGGCACTTTGCAGACAGTTTGAGCGCCTCCAGCAGGGCTCTATGACAGTTACATAGTATAAGACCAGCTTTATTGACTTGGCACACCATGTAGTTGTGATACTCCCTACAGAGCGAGAGAGGGTCTGGAGGTTTATTGATGGATTGATTCAGCCAATTTGCCTTTAGATGGCTATGGGAGTTGGCAGTGATATTTTCTTTCAGGAGGCGGCCAATGCGGCCCGCCTGGTAGAGATGGCACTGGTTCGAGTGGGTAGTCTGAGTTCAGACAAGATGCCTCGACATTCTAGTAGATTAGTGGTACCTCATCTAGAGGATTCCTATGACAGAGGCCATCCCCCGAGGCCCTTCCAGTCGGTACTTCAGGTTTCGTATGGCATTCCAGGCGGTGGGGGTCCTTAGCAGTATTATTCGTACCATCAGACATTCAGCTCACCACCAGCCCCTATCACTACATCGCCACTTCAGAGCTTCAGGGGAGGACATACCGGTCGACAGGGCAAGAAGTCTCAGCAGCCGAGGGCATGTTATGGTTGTGATGACCCGGTCATATTGTCAAGTTTTGCCCTCGAGCCTCGAGTAGTTCTCAGAAGTAGGGTCCTCGCCCTACGATTCAGGCAGCATGTGATCCACAGGCCGCCCAGCCAGCAAGAGGCGGGGGTAGGGATCATAAAGGTGGAGGTAGAGACCGTCGAGGTGGAGCTCGGACAGCTAGAGGCAGGGGTCAACACGCAGCAGATCGTCCCAGAGATACAGTTCAGAGAGGTAGGGGCCAGCCCCGTTGTTATGCATTGCCTGCCAGGCCGGATGTCGAGTCATCTGATGCCGTGATTGCAGGTACTTTGCTGGTTTGTCATAGGGGTGCTTCAGTATTATTTGATCCGGGATCTACTTATTCTTATGTGTCGTTCTATTTTGCACCCTATTTGATCATGCCTAGTGAGGCTTTAGGTATTCCTGTATATGTGTCCACACCGTTTGGTGATTCTACAGTGATCGACCGAGTGCATCGTTCTTGTGTGGTGTTATTTGAGGGTATTTAGACCCTTGTCAACTTATTGCTATTAGACATGTTTGACTTTGATGTTATATTGGGGATGGACCGGTTGTCCCCGTATCGTGCTATTTTGGATTGTCACGCCAAGGCCGTTCCTTTGGCCTTGCCAGATTTGCCCTGACTTGAGTGGAGGGGGACTCCAGGTCATGCCACCCGTAGTGTTATTTCGTATGTCAAGGCTCGACATATGGTTGAGAAGGGGTGTCTAGCATATTTGGCGTATGTTCGCGACTCCAGCGCAGAGATTTCATCTATCGACTCTGTTCCTATTGTTTGGGAGTACCCCGAGGTTTTCCCTTCAGACCTGCCGGGTATGTCGCCAGACAGGAATATTGATTTCTGTATTGATCTGGCTCCTGGAACTCAGCCTATTTCCATTCCGTTGTATCGCATGTCCCCCGCCAGAGTTGAAAGAGTTGAAGGAGCAGCTTCAGGACTTGCTTGATAAGGGTTTCATTAGACCCAGTGTATCACCTTGGGGTGTACCAATATTTTTTGTAAAGAAAAAGGATGGGTTGATGAGGATGTGCATTGATTACGGTGTCACGCCTCTTTTTTCGCTGTACACCCCCGCCAAAGGACAATCAGAACGGGATTTATTTATTAAGATTTCAGAGTCACCACTTGGGAGATTAATGGTCCTAAATCACCGGTTGAATCCTGAACCGAGGAAAGAGATGACTATGTTCATAGTCTGCAAACCAGAAATCCGGATAAGGAATTCTGTTAACCCGGGAGAAGGTGTTTGGCATTCCCGGGTTCTGTGGTTCTAGCACGGTCGCTCAACTGTTGTATTTAACTTTGTCTGATTTTATTACATGAAGAGCCTATGTGCCAATTTTATGCTTAACCGCTTTTATTTAATATAATATTTATTTGAAAAAGTGAACATCGTTTAAAATGTGTTTTCGGACTGCCCTGCGTCAAATGAACCTGCAATCCTAGGCACACTCTATTCAACGTTTTAGGATTTGGATTTGGACCGCACAAAATGCCCACCCATATTCACGAATATAAATTATTAAAGTCGCGCCTAAAAGAGTCTAACACGTTATTATCTTTTGGGGGGGTCATGATATTCGCTAAACGACCCTTCCCGATTTTCTAGATATTTTAAACCTTTATTGAGGGCCCCATAATTTGTACTTTTGTTGGCGAGGCTCGTCATTTTATTTTAAAGGATAAACCTAAAAGATAACTATATTTTCAATCTTGTTGATTTTTTGTCTCTAATAATGAAAGAAATATCCTAATTAATTATTTAAAATCGGGGCCTTAAGTTCAAGCCCGGGTCCAAACAAAAGGACGAACCTTTTAGTCTAAAATCCTTTACCTAACTCAAAACCCAAATTCCTTTAATCTAATTACGTAGTTCAGTTAAAGAATAGCAACCCAACTCTACCCCGTGCGAAACCATGATTTAGCTATACCCAAATTGGGAGTCAGTTTTTTTCTTTAATTTATCAACAAAATTCATATACCGTTTTTTTGTTTTGCATCAGGAAAGAGCTTCTCAATAAGCTTATGGCAGTAAAGTTCATGAAGTTAATATATTTGAACAAAACTAATGAGACCAAAAATTAACAAGACATAAGGAATCAATCCAATCTTCATGATAAAAATGAAATAACCAACAATACACCTATATGTTAAAGGCAAATCAGAAAAAGAAACAAGGCAACTAATTAATACTAACATCTTCTTCACCACAAACACATCCAGATCTGATGAAACAAAGACTACAGTGGACACTCGCATGAACAAATTAAATTTGAAAGAGAGAAACCAACAAGACAAAGATGAACCTGAAGTTTATACGGACTGAATGACGACGCGGCTTCGAATGAATCGGCAAAAATCGAACCAAAATCTCGGATCAGAACAAACTTGGATTTGGCGCCGGAAAGCTCGAAACTAAAATGACTTCTATAAAACTCCGTCGGACTCTATGGTTCCAAAACTGAAAATCAAACGAGGAAGCTCGCAAAAACAAGATGTCCGACCTTCTGCTTGTGATTGTGTGTGTGGGGAGTCGTTTGGACGGAAAACAGTGACACCTTGGGAGAGGAGTGAGTCATTTGGTCGTTTGGTGGCAGACCATGGCGTTTGGGTGGTGGTTGAATGCTCAACGATGATAATGGTGGTCCGGCGGCTGGAGACGGCGGGTTCTGGCGTAGAGCGGCGGTGAGCAGCTGCGGCTGCTTACGGTTGGTCGTGTTGCTACTGTCTCCGGCGATAGAGGGTGGTTGGAGATGGTCGGCTGGAGCGGTGTTTGGAGAGTGATTGTTGGTGTTGAAAGGGGTGTGAGATGAGGAAGATAAAAATGTGAAGAGAAAGGGGGTCTTTTTCACCGTAGCGGCTGAAGAGTATAGGGAGTATTTATTGGTATTAGGTCTAGATTTTTAATTTTGTGTATTTTTCAGTTTGTCCCTAAGTCATTTAGGTCCTTTTTGTGTTAAGCCCTTAACGTTTTTTTATTTACTCTTTGTCCTAAATAAGAGACTAAAAGGGTGTCTAGACAAAGCAAATGACTTTTAAAAATAGGATAGAAATACTACACCACATAAAAACTAATCCTAATTAATTAAACTGAACATAAAACTATTTTTGTATTTTCGAAATTATATAAAGATAAAAAAAATAAGGTACTATTTTTTGTGTTTTTTTATTTATGAAAAAATACATAAACTAAAATATTTTTCATAATTTTTATTTTTCTTAATAAAAATAAAGTAAAAGATCCAAAATTAGCTGAAATAGCTATATTATGCCTAAATTAAATATTGTACGCTAAAAATATAAAAAATCTCAGGAAGGATAAAAAATTACATATCTACAGCTTCCCCTCTTTGACTGGAAACACAAAGAGTTTTCAGACAAAGAACGACTAGGTATGTTTTTAGACCCGACCCTTATTTGGAGAGACTAAACTGAAAAAAGGGGAATGTGACCGAGCCCTGGTATCTGAGCTGCCTACATATCCTTGGCTATAAAGGAATCAGGCCACGTGTAGTTTTGAAGTGAACGATATGATGGAGTACCGAGGTTGAGAGTCGAGGTTACGTCTGAGGCCCCGGTCCGCTGTTCCATTATTACATCAAATTCAAAATTGAAAAAGACTAACTAAACCTATCAGCTACGAGTTACAAGATTCATATCTATGAGTCTTCTGAAGCTTGATCTTGAGTCTTGGTTGGTGCTTCATGCGGACCCTGATCTGAATCTTTATGCTTGTTAGCCTCTTCTTCAGCTTTTGTATCAAGACCGGATATGAAGTTCTCATGACTTCAACCATGTCTTGAGCAGTTCACATCTTTCCCTGCTTCTGAACTTTGGAGCGCACTTCTTCTGTTTTTTTTCTTTCTCTTTTTTTTCTTTTTTTTCTTTATTTTTGATTGAGACTCATTCTTGCTGTCATCTCGAATCATATGCCGAGGTCAAACCTGATCGGCACCTCAAACCATTTTCCCTTGAAACTTGAACTGTCTTCCTTCGAAACTGCTTTCTCTTGAACTTGAATTGTCTTCCGTCGATACTGCTTTCCCTTAAAAATTGAGTTGTCTTCCCTTGCTCTCCAGGTGAAATCCATTGTTGCCGATTTGAATTATTAACTAAGATGTTTTCCCTTCTTCAAACTGCTGAACTTGAATGTATTCTTCTGTTATCCAGGAGGGCTCCTGACTTCACAAAATAGACGCAACAAAGAAAAAAACTTTCTGCCCCAGTTTGAAAATTGGTACTTGTTACTGGATGAGAATTAAAAAACTAAAATTTGAATTGTAATACCTCTGTTCTCCAGACGGGCTCCTAACTTCAAAACTCGAATGTATTCCTCTATTCTCCAGGCGTGCTCCTGACTTCAGCAATTTGAATGTATTCCTCTACTATCCAGGTGGGCTCCTGACTTTAGCAACTTGAATGTATTCCTCTGTTCTCCAGGCGGGCTCCTGACATCATAAAAACAGACAACAAAGAAAACCTTTTGCCCCAGTTTGGAGACTGGCCGTTACGTTACCCTATATTAACAAGAATTTGAAAAATAAAGCTCGGATTGTAATAGCTCCGTTCTCCAGGCGGGTTCCTGCCTTCAAAGCTTGAATAGGAGGAGCACGAGCAGCACCTCAGAGTGGTTCTTCAGACTCTGAAGGATAGTCAGTTGTACGCCAAGTTCTCAAAGTGCAAATTTTTGTTGAGTTCAGTCGCATTTCTGGGTCGTGTCGTATTAGAAGAGGGTTCAGGTGGACCCGAAGAAGATAGAGGTAGTCAAGAATTGGCCTTGACCAGCTTCAGCTATAAAGATTCGGAGCTTCTTGGGGTTAGCTTGTTACTATAGACGTTTTGTGGAGGGGTTTTCATCCATCGTAGCCCCGATGACTAGTTTAACCCAGAAGGGTGCCCAATTCAGGTGGTCAGATGAGTGTGAGGCGAGCTTCTAGTGGCTCAAGACAGCTCTGACTACGGCACCGGTATTGGTTTTGCCCACGGGATCTGGCCTTATACTGTTTATTGTGATGCTTCCCGTATCGGGCTTTGCATGGTGTTGATGCAAAATGGCATGGTCATAGATTATGCTTCAAGGTAGTTGAAGATCCACGAGAAGAATTATCGAGTTCATCACCTAGAGTTGGCAACCATTGTTCATGCCTTGACGATCTGGAGGCATTATTTATATGGTGTGACGTGTGAGGTGTACACGGATCACAAGAGCCTTCAGTACTTATTCAAGCAGAAAGAGTTGAATTTGAGACAGCGGAGGTGGTTGGAGTTGTTGAAGGACTATGATGTTTCTATCTTATACCACCTGGGGAAGGCCAATGTGGTGGCTGATGCATTGAGTAGGAAGTCCGCCAGCATGGGTAGTCTTGCCTATATTCCGGTCAGCCAGAGACCGCTTGCCTTGGATGTTCAGGCCTTGGCCAATAGATTTGTGAGATTGGATATTTCTGAGCCCAGCAGGTTGTTGGCTTGCACGGTTGCTCGCTCATCATTGATGGAGCGTATCCGGGAGCAGCAGTTTGATGATCCCCATTTGTGTGTCCTAAGAGAAACGGTGCAGCGGGGAGGTGCTAGGGAGATGACCTTGGGAGATGATGGCATATTGAGGATACATGGGCGAGTTTTTGTGCCCAATGTTGATGGTATTCGAGAGTCGATCCTAGTAGAGGCCCACAGTTCTCGGTATTCTATTCACCCGGGCGCCGCGAAGATGTATCAGAATTTGAGACAACATTATTGGTTGAGCAGAATGAAGAAAGACAATGTTGCATATGTGGCTCGTTTTCTGAATTGTCAGCAGGTTAAGTATGATCATCAGTGGCCCGGTGAGCCATTTCAGAGGATTGAGCTTCCCGAGTGGAAGTGGGAGAGAATCACCATGGATTTTGTTACTGGCCTTCCGATGGCCGGAAGAAGTTTGATGCTATATGGGTTATTATGGATAGGCTGACCAAGTCAGCACATTTTATCCCAGTTGCCACCACCTATTTATCCGAGAGGTATGCTAAGATTTATATTAGAGAAATTGTTCGCCTACATGGGGTACCCATATCTATTATTTCGGACCGGGGTCCACAATTTACCTCGTATTTATGGAGAGCGGTACACCATGAGTTGGGCACCCAAGTCCAGTTGAGTACAGCATTTCACCCCCAGACGGACGGTCAGTCCGAGAGGACTATTCAAATTCTTAAGGATATGCTCTGAGCCGGTGTTATTGATTTTGGAGGCTCATGGGACTAGGGGTGTTCATTGGGCGGATTGGGCGGCTTTTTACTCTAACGGTTTGGCTTAATAGTTATCGGCTTTTAAATGTATTCATCCGTTAGCCACCCGATAAGATATCGGGCGGATTGGTATCGGGTTAGCTCTTATCGGGCGGTTACTGAGCGGTTTATCGGTTTAATACCTAAGGGCTCAAATGTATTCTGTCAGCACACTGCATTCAATTTATAATGCAAGGCTGCAAGCTCAGTAGCTCACGCGTCACTGTCCACTGTCCAGTTTAGTACATCAGCAGAAAGCAATTTTTTTTTTAACTTAAACTAATAGCTCTATTATACTCAACATTGAGACCCAAAAGTTTAATTACAACAACGGATAAACAGACCTTAAGCCCTTCAGGAAGACTCTTGGCTCAGAGACTCAGACAAAATTGCCAGCCATTGCTATTTGTCAAGCTTGTGAGATATTGACACTAAAGTCATCCGGCTTACAAAGTTTAAACTAGTGAAAGCTAATACCATGCATCACTGGCTTTGCTTCAGCTTCTTTGACAGAACGTGATCAAACTGCAATCTTTACGAGTGCATGCTTGAGACGACTTGCAATTGCAGTCTGCAGATCAAGTGCTCCCGACAAACGCAAGTGAATCAGCTTAAAGCTGTTGCAGTCACCACCTTTCTTTTGCCATAACTTTTGATTCCTCCACTTTGACCCAGGACTCAAACACCCTGCAATTCTCGCATGCCTCATCCAGCACAATTTAGTATGACAGCAATTTAGTACCTCAGCAGACAACTGCAAAACTTATACAAGAGATAAAGGCTTGTACTCACTGTCCAGTTTAGTACATCAGCAGACAGGCACGCACCATCTAACAATTTTAATTTTACAAAACAGAGCATAAAATTTATCATATCTTCGATTTGCACATATCTTCTGCCGACTTGATAAACTTTTTAGTCAAGTCATCAATCTAAAAGAACACACACAAACCGAAGTAAAAGGGCATCAGTAAAGGTTCAGACAAACAGTTACAACTTACAACTTTTACAGAAGTTATAAGAAATATCATAAACATGATCAACGCTCCTCAGTCCTCAATACGACTATAGGTTCACAGATTTGAACATGGAATTCCTAAGGTGCTCAACAGTCAACAGGATCACATTCATAAGGAGCTTCTTATAAGATTTAAACATGATCACCTTATCACTTTGTATATTTTCAGCCATGTATGAATTACTGCAACAACAAAAGAAAAAGTTAAAATCTACATTGAACCTAAATTATCTCGGTATTTTTTTTATTTTCCATCCGATGTTTAACTTGATATTTATTGCCTTCACATTTATTTCTTATAATGATTATCAGGTGAAAACATTATTTCGAGAGAGTACTTGGACATTTCCGACGAGGCGACGACCGATAAGAAGAGTACCTGGAGAAGTGGAGAGACGAGATGGCGAGAGGAGGGAGACCGACGACTGCTGGAAGTAGACGACGACAAGCGGAGGCGGAAAGGATTGGTGGCTACTGGGTACTGGGCTACTGGCTGGCGGCGGCTGCTGCTTTAAGTGTTAAGGTTTCTCTGTTCTCAGTCTCAACTTTCTGTCTACTGAATGAGGAAAAGGAATAGCCGAATAGGTAAGGTTATTACTTATTAGGAATTAGACTCACTGTACAGCACTGAGCACATACGGGTGGGGGTATTTCTTTAATTATTTTTGTAATTTGGTTATTGTTTTTTATATTTAATATATATAATTATATAAATAAAAATAAATTATATATATATATATATATATATATATTCTTAACGGGTTAACGGATTACCCATTAAGAAAATTGAATAATCCGCCCCCAATCCGATAAGGCGTTAATAAAAAAATTTTAATCCGTTCCCCGTTCGTTAAGCCGTTACCATTAAGCCATTAATCTTCGGTTCAGTTCGGTTTTCGATTTCGGATCGGTTTTGAACACCCCTACGTGGGACCAGTTCTTGCCTTTAGCAGAGTTTGCCTACAACTACAGCTACCAGTCCAGCATTCAGATGGCTCCGTATGAGGCGTTGTATGGTAGGCAGTGTCGGTCCCTAGTTGGATGGTTTGAGCTGGGAGAGGCTCGGTTATTGGGTACAGATTTGGTACACTAGGCCTTGGATAAGGTCAAGATCATTAAGGACAGACTTCGGTCAGCTCAGTCTAGGCAGAAGAGTTATGCAGATCGTCAGGTCAAGGATGTTGCTTTCATGGTTGGTGAGCGAGTATTGCTCCGTGTATCGCCTATAGAGGGCGTGATGAGATTCGGGAAGAAGGGCAATCTTAGCCCTAGGTTTATTGGCCCATTTGAGATTCTTGACCGTGTGGAGAAGGTGGCTTATAGACTTGCATTGCCGCCTAGCTTGTCAGTCGTGCATCCGATTCTTCATGTATCCATGCTTTAGAAGTATCACGACGATCCAGTCCACGTGTTAGATTTCAGCACTGTCCAATTGGACAAGGATCTGTCATATGAGGAGGAGGCAATGGCTATTTTAGACCGACAAGTTTGACAGTTGAGGTCGCGGAGTTTTCCTTCAGTGTGTGTTTAGTGGAGAGGTCAGCATCCTGAGGCATCGACCTGGGAGTCCGAGTCTGATATGCGAAGCCGTTATTCCCATCTATTCCCCGACTTAGGTACTTCTTTCTTTTGTCCGTTTGAGTACGAACGATTGTTTTAAAGGTGGAGGATGTGACGAACCAAAGGGTCATCACCGTAATTCTCCCTTTGTTTGTGATTCTAAAGCCTTGAATACCTTTTATTTGGTTGCCTCGATTTGCGTGCATAGTCCGAGTGCAAATCCGAAAAATTTTTATGTGAAAATATTCAAATTCTGTGTTAAAAACTATGAATTATGACAATAATATTGCTATAGTTGACTTTGGTCAACATTTGTGGTAAACGGATCCGAACCCATAATGTGATGGTCCCGGAGGGTCCGTAGGGAAATTTGGGACCCGACCGTATTTTCGGAATCAAAATCCAAGGTCCCAGGCCGGAGTACGGAACTTTTTCCGTTAAATTGTTTTCTGAAAATGCTTAAGGAAAAATAAAAATGAGATTTGATCAAAAGTAATGGTATCGGGCTCGTATTTTGGTTCTGATGCCCGTTACAAGTCTTAAATGAGCGTTAAGTGCTATATGTAAAGTTTGTTTGAAAACGGACGTCGTTTGACATGTTTCGGACTAAAAATGGAAAATTTGGAAGTTTTGAACTTTGAAATGAAAATCATGAGTTTTGAAGGTTTATTCTTTGATTTTGATATTATTTTGGCGATTTGATCGCACGAGTAAGTCCGTATGATATTTTTGAGGTTGGGTTCATGTTTGGGTTGGAGCCCCGAGGGCTCGGGTGAGTTTCAGATAGGTGTTAGGCTCATTTTGTAATATTTTAGCAGCTTGTATCTGCAGTCTTCGCATTTGCGAAGCCAGCGTCGCACATGCGAGCCTTCCTAAATGGCCTGCCATATCGCAAATGCGAGGAATCACTCGCAAATGTGATCCCCCCTTTTATAGCCAGACTCTGCAAATGCGAAGCAATTTTCGCAAATGCAATCCCCCCCCCCCTTTATAGCCCACTCTTCGCAAATGCGAAGACATTCTCGCAAATGCGAGCCCCGCCCAAAATCTTTCCTCTTCGCAATTGCGAAAAAATTCTCGCAATTGCAAAATCCGCCATTCCTTCCGCAGTCTTTGCAATTGTGAACAATACTTTGCAATTGCGACATCTGCTACTATGAATCCTATACTTAGACGATTTGAAACCTCATTTTTCATATTTTCAAAACCCAAACCTCCATTGGCCATTTCCTCTCTACTCCTTCTCTCCAAATTCAATTGTAAGTCAACTTTCACTCAATTTCTTTAAACTTTAACATCTTTTATTATGATTTCATCTTAAAATCAAAGCTTTCAATGGGTAAAAATGGGGATTTGGGTAGAACCTAAGGTTTCTTAAAATTGGGGATTTGGACCTCAATTTGGGTTCCGATTTCAAAACAAATTGCATATTTAAACTCGTGGGGTTACGGGTAATCAGAATTTAGTTCGAGCCTCGAGTTTGGACCATGTGAGCCCGGTGTCATATTTTGGTATTTTTGGAAGAAAGTTAGAAAATGCATTTCTAAGTTAGGAAATTGCATCCTTGTGCTATTACTAATAATATTGAGTCAATTTATGTTAGATATCGTTCGTTCGGGGTTGAATTCTAGAGGAAAGGCGATTGTTGAGCTTTGAGTTGCTATTTTCGGATTCGAGGTAAGTGTTTGATCTAACTTTGGCTTGAGGGAATGAGATTAGGATAATATTTGCTATGTGCTATGTAGAGTCGGTGTATAGGTATGGTGACATTTACCTGTGTGCCCGAGTCTAGCATGACCGTGAGTCACAATTGCTATTAAAATTTCGAAAGAAGTGAACAATTGTGATAATTACTTGTTAAATGCACTATGAAGTGATAGTTTGAAGTAAATGAGCTAAAGAAGGAATTTTGGTATTTTTCCTTTGCTAGGACTTATTGTTGAGCTATTTTGCCTTGCCGGGACTTATTATTGAGTTATTCTCCCTTGTCGGGACTTATTGTTGAGTTATTCTCCCTTGCAGGGACTTGTTTTAAAGTTGTTCTCCCTTGCCTGGATATTATATCTCGTTGAATATTTCTTTCCCGTTTGGTTGTGACCATTGATTGGGTGTGGAAGAGAGAGATTTTGCACGAAGGGTCTTTCCGTGCCATATTTCTTGATTATTTGAGCACGAAGGGCCATTCTGTGCCTTGATGTGAGAGTTATGTGAGGAAAGCACGAAGGGTGATGCCGTGCACTATGTATTGAGAGTAAAAGCACGAAGGGTGATGCCGTGCAATATATTTGATAGTTTTGGTGAGAAATGAGAGTAAAAGCACGAAGGGTGGTGCCGTGCAGTTGTTGATTCACTGGCTTTCTTTTATTAATGTTAAATATCCAGTTTCCATTTCTTGTTCGTTGCACTTATAAATGAAATGTTACACCCCACAGCTTGTCCCCTTCCCATTATCTGTTTAAATTTTGTTATCCTTCCGCTATTGCACATATATTTGTACAGGTTGATTTTGGTAGGTCCGATTTAGCCTCGTCACTACCTCGCAGGGGTTAGGCCGGGCATTTACCAGCACATGGGGTCGGTTGTGCATATACTACACTTCTGTGCCCTTTTCTACACAGGTGAGGATACTGCTTACGGACCACAGCAGTAGCTAGGGAGCGAGCCTTCTGTCCAGAGACTCCGAGGCAGTTCGCTGGGAATGACAAGGCTAACTTAGCAAGAAATATTATTAGCTGAAGGAGGTGATATTATTGCAGCTGTCTTAGCTGAAGGGACAAGGGAAAAACTAATACTTCTAAGGCTAACTTAGCTGAAGGAGGTGATATTATTGCAGCTGTCATTTCTCAAGTAAACATTATAGCACATGCAAAAAAAATGGGTGATAGACTCTAGGGCTACTCGACACATTTGTGCAAATCGAGAAGCATTTTCCTCTTATACTCCTATAGAGGATGATAGAGAAGAAGTCTATCTTGGAGACTCAAGTACTACCAAAGTCTTGGGTAAGGGTAAAGTTCTCCTGAAACTCACCTTGGGAAAAACTTTAGCCCTTGTTGATATACTGCATGTTCCTACAATAAGGGCAAACTTGATCTCTATATCCTTGTTGGGAGAGTCGGAGTGAAGGTGTCATTTGAATCTGATAAGATCATAATGACCAAAAATAATGTGTTTGTGGGAAAGGGCTATTGTAACCAAGGACTCTTTGTACTTAATATTTTTGATATTATCAATGGAAATGTATCTGCTCTTGCTTATATGATTGAGTCTATTTCTCTATGGCATGCTAGCCTAAGACATGCTAATGTCACATATATAAAGAAAATACAGTCACTAGGATTAATATCTGGCGTAGACTCAAATAATATTAACAAGTGTGAAATATGTGCTGAAGCTAAAAGTACTAGAAAGACTTGTTTTTCCGTAAATAGAGAAACTGAATTGTTATTTTTAATTCACACTGATTTAGGCGACTTGAAGCAGACAATGACTAGAGGTGGTCAAAGATTTTATGTGACTTTTATTGATGATTTTTCTAGATATACTAAGTAGTATTTGCTTAGAAATGAAGATGATCCTTTTAATGCTTTATTTCTTATAAAACTGAGGTTGAAAACCAACTTAGTAGAAAAATCAAGACAATTAAATTAGATAGAGGTGAAGAATATTTATCTTTAAATGAATTTTGTGAAAATAATGGAATTATTCATGAAGTAACTCCGCTTTATTCACCTGAATCAAATGGAGTAGCTGAAAGAAAAAATTAAACATTGAAAGAGATGATGAACTATATGTTAATTAGTTCTAGTGCTCTTGATAATTTTTGGGGTGAAGCTATTTTATCTATATGTCACTTACAAAATAGAATACCACATAAAAGAACTGAAAAAATCCGTATAAATTGTGGAGGGGCTATAAACCTAAATTAAAATACTTAAAAGGTGAGGGTATCTTGCTAAAGTTCTTTTGCCTGAACCTAAAAAGAAAAAAATAGGTTCTAAAACTACTGATTGCATGCTAATTGGATATGCAGAACACAATGCTGCATATAGATTTCTTGTTTTAGAAAGTGATGTGCTTGACTGCAATACTATAATTGAGACAAGAATGCTGAGTACTTTGAAAATATTTATCCGTTATCTGATACATTTTCTCATAAACCTGTTGAAACAAATAATGAAACTACCTCTAGTGAGGAACTGAGAAGGAGCAAAAAACCTAGGAAAGAATTTTTTTCTTATGGAAATAATTTTCAAACTTTTCTTGTCAATAATGAACCATCAAATTATTTTGAAGATGTATCTTCTTCAGATGCTAAATATTGGAAAGAGGCAATAAAAGTTCAAATTGATTCCATGATGAAAAATAATACATGGATTTTAACTGATTTACCTCCTGATGCAAAGCCTATTGATTGTAAATAGATTTTCAAAAGGAAATTTAATCATGATAGATCTTTAGATAAATATAAAGCTAGGTTAGTAGCAAAAGAATTTTCTCAAAAATAAAATATAAACTATTTTGATACATTTGCACCAGTGACTAGAATTTCTTCTATTCGAGTTTTAATTGCCTTAGCTTCAATCCGTAAGTTTTTTATCCACCAAATGGATGTGAAAACTGCTTTTCTAAATGATGATTTAGAAGAAGAAATTTTTATGGTTCAACCTGAAGGCTATGTCTTTCCCGGAGAAGAAAATAAAGTTTGTAAATTAATTAAATCTCTTTAGGGCCTTAAACAAGCTACAAAGCAGTGGTGAGAAATTTGAACAAGTCTTACTAAGAGACGATTTTTCTTCAGTTGAGGTGGATAAATGTGTTTATACTAAAGTGGTAGATAATGATTATGTGATAATATGTATATATGTTGATGACATGCTTATATTTGGTATAAGTTTAAATATTGTGCAAAGTACAAAATTGTTTTTGTTTTCTAATTTTGATATGAAATATCTAGGTGAAGTAAATACAATATTGGGAGCTAAAGTTATAAGGAGTGAAGATGGAATAATATTGTCACAAGAACATTATGTTGAAAGTCTTCTTAAGAAGTTTGAATATTTTAATGTCACATCTGTGAGAACTCCTTTTGATGCTAACTCTAAGTTAAAAAAGAATAACGGTGATCCAGTTGCTCAGTCTAACTATGCTCAGATTATTGGGAGCCTGATGCATTTAATGAATTTTATAAGTCCTGATTAGCCTATGTTGTGTGTAGATTAAGTAGATATACTCATAATCCCAATAGAGAGCATTGGTATGCATTAGATAGACTAATGAAATATTTGAGAGGAACCATGAATTATGGTATCCTATATTGTGGATTTCCTTCTACTTTAGAAGGGTACAATGATGCAAATTGGATTTCTGATTCAGATGAGACTAAATCAACTAGTGGTTATATATTCACCCTTGGTGGTGGTGCAATATCGTGGAAAACCAGCTAAACAGACAATCATTGCTAGATCAACTATGAAATCAAAGTTTGTAGCTCTGGAGTTAGCTGGTTTTGAGGCTGAGTGTCTAAGAAACTTCTTAGCTAATATCCCTTTAATAAAGGACGTATTGCCTTCTGTGTCTATACATTGTGATTGCCAAGCAACAATAGCCATAGAAAAGAATAAGTCTTATAATTGTAAAAGTAGACACATGAAACTGAGACATGATGTCATAAAACAGCTGTTAAGAGATGAAATAATTTTCATTAACTATGTGAAGTAAGAGATTAATTTGGCTGATCCTCTAACTAAACCCGTGGGAAGAAATTTAATTCTTCAAACCTCAAAAGAGATGGGGTTAAAGCCGACATGTTGTTATTAAAGATGGTAACCCAACCTATGTGATTGGAGATTCCATAAAGTAGGTTCATTTGGGTAATAACAAGTTGATATTGCTACTGATGTACTAAAAGAGAGTTCTTTATTGCTACTAATTGAGAGGACGAGTTATAACTCTTAATGAAATTTATAGTCCCTATGGATTATGTATTTAAAAGCAGTATACACTTGATGAATTCACCTATATGAGAGTGGAGTGGGCTGCTCCTATGAGATTTTGGCCTAGTCTCTAGAGCTCTCATGAATAACCAGGCACGCGCATGACTTATTGGGCGCAAAACCGCGTTGAACAGCAAAATTACAAGTGGTCAAAATGTGATTGATAAAATCTCTGACTTACAATAAGAATTATTGGTTCATAGAAATATTATATTTCACCAGTAATTCTGTGAGTTAAATTTTATTGGTCTAAGTTTGGTTCATAGATCAGAAGACATTAAACCTATTACATTTGAACCATACAAATCCAGCAAGTTTATTTTTGAAAATTTAATAAACTAATGGGGGAAGTGGCAATATTTTAAAGTTTATTTGGCCAAGTTATAAGGCCTTCTAGAAGACAAGATACTTGTCAAGATGCAAGCAAATGCCTTGACAAATGGCAAAGTGCTTTGTCAAATGTCAAAAAATTTGACAAATGGAAAGAGAAGCCTTATGCATTTTTGCCTATAAAATGGTCATCCCTTAAAACCAATTTGGATCATCAGACATATTCATACGTCTCTCTTCTTCCTTTCAAAATTCTTTTCTATATTATTTCATTAATAATATATATCAGTTGGTCTTTCTTTTCCTTCTAGTTGGATTTGTATAATATTTAATTTTGCTAATTTCTGTATCATCCCTAATAGAGATGGGTTTGTTTAATCCTGGAGAAATATTTCATATTACTGAAATAGTTTTTTAGGACAGTGCCCAGCACAACTCAAGTCAATTGGTGTATTTCTACTTAAAATTTATTTTATTGCTATATTAATATTATTGATCAATATCCGTGAAAACTGAGGGAAAAACACAATATGATGTCAATCATTTACTATTTAGTATTAAAAAATCTGTAAACCATTACCAACATAGATGGCACTTTTTAAGAAAAATAAAAAATAAAGCTAGGAGCGGGGATAATAATTTGAATACTAAGTGCAAGAAAAGAAAATTACTCCATTGCAATTAATAATCATAAATATACAAAAGAGGAAAATCAAGATGCCATTGCAATTAATAATTATAAATATACAAAAGAGGAAAATCAAGATGTCATTGCAATTAACCTATATTATATTAAAAATACCAAGACTCTTAGCGAAATATAGTTCGTATTTTTTACCCTTTTAAAATTGAATTTACAATGAACAAAGTAGTCATTTATTTATATTCCTAATATTTAGCACTTTAAATCAACTAAAATTTTATTTAATATATTTTTCCTTATTTGAACTATGTAAAAAGTAGTAATATTTAAAGCTTTAAAATCAATTAATTAAAATTATTCCTTTTATACTAACCCTAAAATCATAAAAAATCACGTTGAAAAGGAAAATTATTTTGTAGTTTGATCACCATTAAACTTGAATTTAAGTAATGTACATTTTATTGAATCAAAACACTCATTTCACTCCAGCCCGATAGGTTTGGTTAGTTTTCGTTTCTTTTCTTTTTTGTTTTGCCTTTTGTTTATTGTGATTCAAGCCTTATTAGTTGTGATATTTCTTTTTGCTTGCTTGCTTTATTTTTTTTGTTAGTAATTTTAGTCTCATAGTCTTATGTATCTATATTATGACTGATGAAATATCCAAATCTATGATGGTTACATTGTATTGAAATGATTTTTTAATAAAATCTTTCAAGTTCTGAGTTGGATGAAAATTATCAATTATAATTCACAGGTTTTTGGTTGGATGATTTCTAAGTACTCCTTTGTGCCATGAATATAATATCTGATAAGATTTTATTTGAGGTATTCAATTTCATCTAATGAACATAAATATTTTTAATTAGCTCACTCTTCCAGTATGCTCGGGTTTCTATACGAACAGTTCAATCACATAATGCTCTCTTTGTTTGCTAATTACAATAACTTAGTTTGTTCCACGATGTTTTTGGACAAAGAGCCTGAGCCGGCTCGGGTCTCTAACACTGAATTAGGGTAGAAAAACTTTAATTTTCGATGTAAAAAACGCGCACATTTATATAACTACACAATTCCAAAAGTTGCACACTCTTTGGCCGTTAGAAGATTTTTTAGAGGGCTACAACAATTAACAAATTCGAAAATTTATCTTTGATTTCCATTTCTTTTAGACATTACTTTCTCTTTAAAATTTATATCGCCATATTTCGTGATAAATAAAATTGTACGTATTATTAATGCTTAAATTTATTAAAAACATATTTAGTTATTCGAAATCAATTATGCATACGGCATTTTAACGTCCAATTATAGAGTTTTAACTATTTAAATAAACAAAAAGAGAAAAGTAAGCTAAAGTCGAGATTTTACTTTAGCATTTACTTTTTATGCACGCCAACAATCTTTTCTATTAATGTTTTTTGCCGTCAATTAATGATTGTTTTGCAAAAGTAATTATTAGATAAAATTGTGCTAACATTAAAACCTCCTTCTAACATAAATTATAATATGGAAGTAAAATAGTAACTTAAATATTCTAATATTTAAGACTTTATAATCAACTAAAATTTTGCATATTAAATAATTACCGTTTTGGCTTTTTGCACTGCTATGTAGGAAATCTAAAAAATTAGAACTTAAATATTAAATAAAATTTTACCTTATATGGCTACAAGGTAAATGTAGTAATTAAGTAATATATAAAGCCTAACTAGAAACTTCCGTTAACTTACACTTTTTTATGATGTGGCATTGAACGGTAAATAAAGAGTTGAAAGAATCACACTAAAAATTAACATTGATCTTGTTTATTATGGGTCCAATAAGTTTTGTTTCTTTATTGTTTGCAGTATCATTACCATAAATCCATAATAATTAAGAATAAGTTGATCAAAATTCATATGTAAAGGTTTTCATGTGGAATAAGCACGAAATAAATAATAGCAATTGACATTGAGTGTATATTAGAGATAAAAGTGTGTTTCATCATAAGCAATAGTGAAAGAGTGCTCTCGGCGCAAGATAAGCAAGGAGAGCTAACTTGCGCCTTCAGCCATGGCGAGACGACGACGAAAGTCACCAGCGACAAATGTGATACTGGAGGAGGATAGTATAGAGACGCCTGCGGTTGACAAGCCTGCTCGCTGGTTAACAAGGATGGGTTCGGCGCCTACAATATTTCACAACCCTAGTAGGAACAGAAATACTGGAATGCAAATAACGCCGGAAAATGGAGTACAACAGCTAGTACAACCAGTTACGTTTGGAAGTTTTTTACCACTGAAATTCCAACCTATTAGTGAGGGAATCGAAGAAGGCGAGGGTGAAAATCTGGGGACAGACAATGCCGATACACAACAAGTACATCGACGACTCCAATTTTCTGCACAGGCAAAGCAAGATCAAATCTTTCAGACTTCTGGAGATTCTAAGGCAGTAAAAGGTAAAAGGGACACCATGCAACAGAATCGAAGCCCTCAAAAAGGGAAACCGTTGTGCTACCACCTGCTATGCGTGATGGTACATTGTGGTACAAATTGAAGACGGGGATACAAAGGAACAAGAGTCATACTGGAGCAGTGCATTGATTGGGTTTGTGCTTGGAGAATACCCGTACGAGCGAGCAATGGACAACTACATCACAAATGTTTGGGATTTTGTTACAAAACCTCAAGTGCTGCATCATGAGGAAGGTTACTATATATTCAGATTTGATAATAGTGAAGATAGGGATCTTGTTCTTCAGGAAGGTCCCTACATTTTCCATAACAAGCCATTTGTGTTACAACAGTGGAGAATGAACTTCAAGTACGAACCAGGCAGTGTGAGTGTAATTCCTTTGGGGATTACCTTCCCTGGCTTGCCATTCGGGTTTTGGTCCACCGAAGCCCTTAGTAAACTAGCTAGTGTGGTTGGGAAGCCTATGTACACTGACAGAATCACTGCTGAATTGGAGAAGATATCTTATGCAAGAGTACTGGTGGAAACAGACATATCTCAACCCATACCAGATATTTTTGAGCTACATACTAAGAGGGAAGTTATCACTCAACAGATTGAGTATGAATGGAGGCCAAAATACTGCAGTGACTGTGTAAGATTTGGCCATAGCTCTGATGATTGCTGGTATAAAAAGAAGCAGGGAAGTGAAGAGGTAACACCAAACCATTTCAAGGTATCAGGGGAAAAGAAGCAAGTGCAAAGTGAGAACTGGAAATGGATACCAAAAACCAAGCAGAATGGTGAGATGGTTAAAACTGCTAGGATAGTGGAGGACAACAAGCAAACTGACATTGCTGGAAGCAGGGTGATAGATAAGGGGTTGGCAAAAGGGAAAAATGAACAACATTCTGCTGGATCCTCACTGAACATGACCAACAGGTTCTCTTTGCTATAGATAGGTGATGACCCAGGGGACGCTAGCCCATCCAGCTTCGCCACAAAATGATTTTCAGCACATGGAATATTAGGGGCCTTAACAAGGCCCATAAACAGAAGGAGCTTAAACTCTTTCTGAGAAAGCATAAAGTAGACTGTATGGGATGCATAGAAACTAGAGTTAAGGAAGCTAAGGTACAAAGGATTATCACAAAACTGGAAAATGATTGGAGATATAGTGGGAATTATAATGAGCACCCAAATGGTAGAATCTGACTAATGTCGAATTTAAATGTTGAGATGCAGATATTGAAGACTGATGAACAGTTTCTACATTGTGAGGTTAAAGAAAGAAGTACAAATTTCAGAACACTGACAGTAGTGTATGCAAATAATGAGATGAACAAGAGACAGCAACTATGGGCCAAACTGTTGACCTTAGGAGCAACTATTCAGAAGAGCTGGCTACTTAGTGGAGATTTCAACAATGTTCTCCACACTGATGATAGGATAGGTGCTCCAGTTATGCAACAGGAGATTCAAGGTTTCCAAGACACACTCATTGCTCTTCAACTCATTCAGTTGAAGAGCTTGGAATGTTTTTATACATGGTGTAATAAACAAAAACCTGAGACAAGAGTCTATAGCAGGATTGATTGGGCTTTTGGAAATGTGAAATGGATGCAGTAGTACAGTCATATTGAAGCTGATATGTTGACCCCGGGAGTATCAGACCATTCCCCTATCCTTTTACTGTGCAATGCTGAGGAACAAAGAAGGAACATTCATCCTAAGCCATTCAAGCTGTATACTTCTGTGATGGATCATGCTGATTTCCCTAGCATTGTGGAAAGGGTATGGAATCAAAGCCAGCATGAAGGGAAAATGCATAGAGTATGAATAAATTTAAGGCCCTAAAAGTGGGGTTAAAGGAATTGAATACCTATATGGCAAAGGATAGGATACACCTTAGTGAGGCAAGGCAGAAACTAGAAGCTATACAGAATCAGCTACTGATCAATTGTATGGACCAAGGTCTGATTGATCGAGAAAGGATGGTGCTTATGGAAGTAGAGAAATGGAGTAACATAGAGGATCAGATCTTACACCAGAAATCTAGAGCACACTGGATTGCTTGTGGAGATTCAAACACTAAATATTTTCATGCTCAACTGAAGATGAGGACAAACTTTAATACTATAAACTCTATATATATTAAAGAGGGAGTAAAATTGTCTGATCCAGGATGGTGGAAGAAGAGTTTATTACTTGCATCAAGAGCTTATTGGGGGGAAACAATAACATCTGCCAATGTCCAAACAATGCAGTAATCCATCAGGGTCCTTGTCTCAACTTGCAACAGAAAGATGAACTAGTAAAGCCAGTCACAAGTGAGGAAATACTAATGGAAATAAACGATATGCCTCATGATAAGGCACCAGGTGTGGATGGTTTTCCAATTGAATTTTTTATAAGGCATTGGCATGTAGTGGGGGAAGACATCTGTGAAGCTGTGATGGAATTCTTTCTCACTGGGAAGTTCCATAAAGGAGTTAGTAGCACTGCTCTAACACTAATTCCTAAAGTGCAAAATCCAAGAAAAGTGAAGGATTATAGACCTATTGCATGTTGTACAACTCTTTACAAACTCATCACTAAGATCGTTACAGCTAGGCCGAAAGTAGTTATTGGCTATCTGGTTGGAAGATCACAGTCAGCATTTATTGAGGGTCGTAGCATCACAGATAACATTCTATTTACACAAGAACTGTTCAAGGCTACTCCAGGAAGGTCATTTCACCTATATGTGTTCTTAAAGTAGATTTAAAGAAAGCTTATGACACAGTTGAGTGGTGCTTCCTAGAAAGACTGATGCAGGACTTGGGTTTTCCTTATAAATTCATTGGGTGGGTAATGGAGTGCATATCCTCTGTCACCTACTCTCTCAACATCAATGGAGGACTCACTGCTCCATTTAAAGGAAGAAGAGGCATAAGGCAAGGTGACCCTACGTCTCCATACCTCTTTGTTCTGGCCATGGAGTATCTACAAAGAGAATTTATGCAAATGATGATGAGGAAAGGCTTCAAATTCCATCCTAGATTTAAGAAAATGGGTGTGGCACATGTTTGCTTCGCGTATGATCTACTTATGTTCTGTAAAGCAGACATTCAGTCTGTAATCCTACTGAAGCAGGCTTTCCAGAACTTCTCCAAAACTTCTGGACTTCAAGCAAATGCTGAAAAGTGTTGTTTACATAGCAGGTGTAATAAACTGGCAGAAGGAGGAGATCTTACAGGCATTGGGTTTTTCTGAAGGCAGGCTTCCATTTAAATATATAGGGATGCCTCTGGATTCAAAGAAACTGACCATTGCTCAATGTTGGCCATTAGTTGAGAAAATCACACAGAAAATAAGCTGCTGATCATCAAGGCTGCTCTCCTATGCTGTTCCACTTCAGCTGATCAAATCAGTTTTGTTTGGTGTACAAGCCTATTGGTTCCAAATATTTCTACTGCCGAAAACGTTATGAGGATGACTGAAGCAATATGCAGATCCTACCTTTGGACAGGTTCATCTACAGTGTCAAGGAAAGCTCTGGTTGCCTGGGAAACACTCTATTTGCCATACAGCGCATGGGGATTTAATGTGCTGAACCTGATCAAGTGGAACAAGGCTGCTGTTGCATAGCACCTATGGGCACTGACCAAGAAGAAGGATAGTTTGTGGATATAATGGGTGCACACTTTCTATATTTAAAATTACTGTATTGATGACATGCTAGTGCATTGATCTGCTGCTTGGGCAATAAAGAAAATCTTTGAGTCGAGAGAGGTGATAAATGGCATTGCAACTCTTCAAGGTAATTTGGACAGTCGACTGCTTTAGCTTTAGAGGGTGATTCATTCAGCATCAAGAAATTATACAGACTCCAACACACTCAATACCTTAAAGTCCAACGGAAGGCCATCATACTGCAGGCTCAATTACACCCCAGGTACAAATTTATTTTGTGGCTGGCTCTGCATAAGAGATTGGCAACTGTGGACAGACTCCAGGAACTCAATATCCTGATTCTACAGGAATGTACTTTCTGTGGAATGTCTCGTAAGACTTTTGATCATTTGTGCTTTGACTTCTTGAAGACTAAAGCACTTTGGAGTCGGCTCCTAAACTGGTTGGGTTATAAACGACCCATTTTTAACTGGAAGGAGGAATGTGACTGGATCAGTAAGCTGGCAAGGAGTAGAACTGGTGTAGCAGAAATCACTGCCTGTCTGTTTGGGATCCTTGTGACAGTGATATGGAGAGAGCGCAAAAAAATGAGATACCAAGGAGGGAAAATGCTGAGCGATAATTTCTGTAAGGAAATAGCAGTCCATCTCCACTCAAGAGAGCTTCAGTTCATAAATGGAAGGCTGCTTTGCTAAGCTTAAACCATTACCCCTATGCTGCTCTTGGACAGAATTGTCACATTTACTATTAAATAGTGATATTGCAAATCTTATTAGATTGATAATAGGTGTAGTGACTGTATAGCATGTGAGTATAGATGGTCAGCATCTATGTTTGTACGTGTATAATTTTTTTGACGGAATGAAATAAAAAATCTGTTTATTCAAAAACAATGTGTGTTTCATCTATTAATCATTGTAAATAAATGTATTATCTATTATTCCTAACCTTTTAATGAATAGTTTCTCAACTATTTTGAATACCTATCTTATTTTCACTTTATTTTACTGTAAATTCTTTGGCCTTTATATTGTGTCACAATTTAATTTAACAATCTAAGCTTGCTATCAAATTTATCATTTTCAAAAACTTACATATATGATATTAACTTTTATTTTATAACTAAAATATACTTTAATTTTTAATAGTATGTATTTTTTTTTTAAAATTGCTCAAAGACTTAAAATTTTAAATCAACTAAAATTTGTGCGTAAATCCTTCTTTGATTTATATAAGATCTATATTAAATATTTTGTATAATATCAGTTGTTACTCTTTTGATTTTTCTTATTCACAATTATATTTATAAATGGATCATAGAATTAAAACTAACTATTTTATATAATTTAATGATCTTAGTACTAATAAAAAAGAAAAATAGAGAGAAAATCTTTTCGTGAAATATTATATTTTATTCTTTGGTTATATACAAATACAAATACAGATACATATACTACTTACTATTTTCAGATATATTTCCCCCCAATATTTAGATATATCTTCTCACAATATTTATACAAGCTTTAATATATCTATCATTTGCGTGTATATTTATATTAATAAATATATAATTTTTAAAATCTACATAAATATTATTAAATAATGTGATTGAGTTATTGAATAAATTTTAAACAATATAAGTTCTTTAAAATAATGAATATTAATCTAACTAATCTAGCTAAATAAAATTAGTGACAAAGCTATTCATTATTTTAGAAACTTATAATATCTACTATTTGTTCAATAACTCAAACACATTATTTAATAATATTTATATAGTTTTTAAAAATGATATCTTTATTGATATAGGTACACGCGCAAAGCGCGTACCCTAGAACTAGTAATTATAAATGTACAAAAGAGGAAAATCAAGATGGAGGGACGAGATCAAGGTGTAGAAATATGGAAATATTAGTTGTTTGGATAAAAAGTTAAGTACTTGTTAACTCAAGAAAAATAAAAAATAATATGGGTTAATCGGAATCAAGGGTAATATGAACTAGAGAAAAGCATTTTGTTAAGATCTTTGATAATAGTGAAGGTAGCTTAAGATGTAAGAATAACGAAGTAAGTAATGATCTTTTCACAAGAAAGAGAGAGATAGAGAGAGAGAGAGAGTTGTATATTCTTAATAATAAGATACACATGAGTATAAGGGTTGGTGGTCTCAGAAAGTCAGAGCTTTAAGCGACGCCGTCTTGAGTCATGTCGCTTGGTCCGTCCGTTTACTGGGGCCGACCTTATTCGAGTCGGCTACAATTAGACCGTTCTCTACGTTAAAGGTGTGCGTACATAGGGAACCAAATTTTCCCAGTACATTAGTAATTATAGAAAGGCTGATAAATTTGTTACGAAGATATATTTTATTCTAACCATGGTTAGACTCAGTTACTCAATTAAATCTAAGCCATTGATTTTAAAATAGAACAAGTGTCTCTTATCTAATTAAGAACTTGGGAAAATGGAAATGGAGAGGATAAGTGAGATGATTAGAGGGAGTTAACCATAACTGTTTCAGTTAAATAAATATTGATAAATTAAGAACTTGCATCTGAAGGATTATTGATAAATTTAATGTAACTTAAGAATTTAAAAACATATTAACAATTAGAACTAGGAAACATAATTGCAAATAGATGGAAGGAAAACAGAAAAATGGAAAAGCTATGATATTG
Source organism: Nicotiana benthamiana (assembly GCA_034376525.1). Lineage (NCBI taxonomy): Eukaryota > Viridiplantae > Streptophyta > Magnoliopsida > Solanales > Solanaceae > Nicotiana > Nicotiana benthamiana. Next base: position 42,146,812 of record CM067336.1, read on the forward strand.
TTGGGTGTGTTTGGTACGAAGGAAAACATAATTCACTTACATTATTTTATATATTCAAATTATTAATAAATAATGTACGTGAATATCTTAAATATAACAAAGCACTATATTTTTGTTATGTGTATAGCAATACAGAAAATAAAATGATTATGAGTGAATATTTATCCTCTGTAAAAAGAAAAATAAAGGGTGGAGGGAGGGGGAAATAAAAACATAAGAATGCATCAACCACAAGAACATGAGTTGAATCTTTTAGAAGCAGCAGCTCCATCAATATTCTCATCATTCGTCGTCCTTCTAATCCTAAATCCTTTCCAATTCCAAATATTAATTCCCAGAGCTTCATCCACCTCCTTAACATTCTCGTATCTCATCTTCTCACATATTTTCTTCGCCGTCTTATGAAACACCGCCGCCACATTCAACGCTGTTTTAGCAGAAACTTCAATGAACAAATATCCATTACTCTTTGCGAATTCCTCGCCTTCCTCAGCACTAATAGCCCTAATATCTTCTCCGGCGTCGCATTTGTTCCCCACCACCATTATTGTCGTATCGCCTTGAAACCGTATATCTTCCAGCCAACTGGACAGCCGCTCGAAAGTGGGCCTTTTAGTCACATCGTAAACAAGCAAAGCTCCCGCGGCGTCTTTGTAATACGCCCTCGTAATTGACCGGAACTTCTCCTGTCCCGCAGTGTCCCATATTTGAAGCTTGATTTGCTTCTTGTGGACGGTGATTATTTTAGACCCGTATTCGGCTCCGATTGTGACGTCGTAAACTGGATTGAACCGCTTCTCTGTGAACTGGTTCATAATGCAGGTTTTTCCTACTCCCGTTTCGCCCACTATTATGAACTTCATTAGGTACTCATACGCCATTATTTTATTTTTTTATGTGTAGGCTTTGCGAGATTTGTTGCAAAAAGGAGCAAATTGATGAAGTGAATTAGCTGGTGTCAATTGAATAACGAAAAGAACATTGAGTAATGTATTTATAGGTAGAGGATTTAGCTTTCTTTTATTCCTAATTCGAACAGGAGAATGAAGTGTTTTTCCCAATTTTATCTGCATTGGCAAACCGAGTTACTGTTAGTTTCCAAATTTTAATACTCCGTGGATTGTGTTTGAACTTTTTTTTGGTTTTAAATTTCGTTTAAGCCCATCTAGTTTGAAATATTACATAGACCTATCCTTTTTATTGGAAACATGGTAATTATAAAAGGGGTTTTGATGCAGTTACCCACAAAAATAAAATTATTTATTCTTGTCTATTCATTTATTTTTTTAACCATAAACTAATTAAATTTCCTACCCAAGTAAGGAATTTTCTCTTTATTAGCCAATTATTTTTTATTTCCATGCTTCTTGTCTTTTTTTTTTCTTTTCTTTTCTCCTTTTCTTTTTTTCTCGTTCTCTTCTTATTTTTTATCTTTTTTTCCTATTCTAATTTCATTTAAATTTTTTATATTCTTTTTATCTTTGTAATCTAATTTCATTTACTATTTTCACTAATTTTTATTATTCTTTTTTCTATATCATCACTAATGAAAAATTAAATTGTGTACAAATTAAATGTAGCTAATACAATCAATAAACTATTAACTAATATTTGATACCAGTATAGTAAATAGATATACCAACAGTGTATACAATTTTACGCAAAAACGTTTAAAAAAAGTTTAATTTACTTATTAAAATAAAATAATATCAGTTGTCGATACAAAATTCAAAAATTCTAAAAGGATCTAATTGTAAGAGTATACCATTACATTATATAACATACTATAATTTATTTTTATTTACCATTTTCAATTTGCCTCTCACGCTGGTGTTATTGATTTTGGAGGCTCGTGGGACCAGTTCTTGCCTTTAGCAGAGTTTGCCTAACAACAACAGCTACCAGTCCAGCATTCAGATGGCTCCGTATGAGGCGTTGTACTGTAGGTGTCGGTCCCTAGTATGATGGTTTGAGCTGGGAAGGGCTCGGTTATTTGGTACAGATATGGTACAGGAGGCCTTGGATAAGGTCACGATCATTCAGGACAGACATCGGTCAACTTAGTCTAGGCAAAAGAGTTATGCAGATCGTAAGGTCAGAGATGTTGCTTTCATGGTTGGTGAGCGAGTATTGCTCTGTGTATTGCCTATGGAGGGTGTGATGAGATTCGGGAAGAAGGGCAAGCTTAGCCCTAGGTTTATTGGCCCATTTGAGATTCTTGACCGTGTGGGGAAGGTGGCTTATAGACTTACATTGCCGCCTAGCTTATCAGCTGTGCATCCGATTTTTCATGTCTCCTTGCTTTGGAAGTATCACGACGATCCAACCCACGTGTTAGATTTCAGCACTATCCAATTGGACAAGGATCTGTCATATGAGGAGGAGCCAATGGCTATTTTAAACCGACAGGTTTGACAGTTGAGGTCGCGAAGTTTTCCTTCAGTGTGTGTTCAGTGGAGAGGTCAGCCTCCTGAGGCATCGACCTGGGAGTCCAATTCTGATATGCGGAGCCGTTATTCCCATCTATTCCCCAACTTAGGTACTTCTTTCTTTTGTCCGTTCGAGGACGAACGATTGTTTTAAAGGTGGAGGATGTGACGACCCAAAGGGTCATCATTGTAATTCTCCCTTTCTTGGTGCTCCTAAAGCCTTGAAAACCTTTTATTTTTTTGCCTTGATTTGCGTGCGCAGTCCGGATGCAAATCCAAAAAATTTTTATGTGGAAATAATTAAATTCTGTGTTAAAAACTATGAATTATGATAATAATATTGCTATGATTGACTTTGGTCAACATTTTGGGTAAACGGACCCGGACCGATAATGTGATGGTCCCGGAGGGTACGTAGGGAAATTCGGGACCCAAGTGTATTTTCGGAATCAAAATCCGAGGTCCCGGGCCCGAGTATGGAACTTTTCCGTGAAATTATTTTCTGAAAATGCTTAAGGAAAAATGAAAATGAGATTTGATCAAAAGTAATGGTATCGGGCTTGTATTTTTGTTCTGATACCTGGTACAAGTCATAAATGAGCGTAAAGTTCTATATGTAAATTTTGGTTGAAAACGCACGTCGTTTGATGTGTTTCGGACTAAAAATGAAAAATTTGGAAGTTTTGAACTTTGAAATGAAAATCATGAGTTTTGAAGGTTGATTCTTTGATTTTGATATTATTTTGGTATTTTATCGCACGAGTAAGTCCGTATGATATTTTTGAGGTTGGGTTCATGTTTGGGTTGGAGCCCCAAGGGATCGGGTGAGTTTCGGATAGGTGTTAGGCTCATTTTGTAGCAGCTGGTATCTGCAGTCTTCGCATATACGAAGCCAGCGTCACACATGCAAGCCTTCCCTAATGGCATGCCATATCGCAAATGCGAGGAATGACTCACAAATGTGATCCCCCCTTTTATAGCCAAACTCCGCAAATGCGAGCAATCTTCGCAAATGCGCCCCCCCCCCCCCCCCCCCCCCCGTTATCGCTCATTCTTCGCAAATGCAAAGACATTCTCGCAAATGCGAGCCCCGCCCAAATTCTACCCTCTTCGCAATTGCGAAAAATTTCTCGCAATTGCGACATCTGCGACTGTGAATCCTATACTTAGACGATTTCAAACCTAATTTTTCATATTTTCAAAACCCAAACCTCTATTAGCGATTTCCTTTCGACTCCTTCTCTCCCAAATCAATTGTAAGTCAACTCTTACTCAATTTCTTCAAACTTTAACATCTTTTATCATGATTTCATCATAAAATCAAAGCTTTCAATGGGTAAAATGGGATTTGGGGTAGAACCTAGGTTTTCTTAAAATTGGGGATGTGGACCTCAATTTGGGGTCCAATTTTAAAACAAATTGCATATTTGGACTCGTGGGATTATGGGCAATCGGAATTTAGTCCGAGCCTCGAGTTTGGACCATGTGGGCCCGGTGTCGGATTTTGGTATTTTTGGAAGAAAGTTAGAAAATGCATTTCTAAGGTAGGAAATTGCATCTTTGTGCTATTACTGATAATATTGAGTCAATTTATGTTAGATATTGTTCGTTTGGGGTTGAATTCTTGAGGAAAGGCGATTGTTGAGCTTTGAGTTGCTATATTCGAATTCGAGGTAAGTGTTTGATCTAACTTTGGCTTGAGGGAATGAGATTAGGATAATATTTGCTATGTGTTATGTAGAGACGGTGTATAGGTATGGTGACAGTTACCTATGTGCCCGAGTCTAGCATGACCGTGAGTCCTAATTGCTATTAAAATTTAGAAAGAAGTGACCAATTGTGATAATTACTTGTTAAATGCACTATGAAGTGATAGTTGAGAAGTAAATGAGCTAAAGAAAGAATTTTGGTTTTTTTCCCTTGCCGAGACTTATTGTTGAGCTATTTTCCCTTGCCGGGACTTATTATTGAGTTATTCTCTTGTCGGGACTTATTGTTGAGTTATTCTCCCTAGTAGGGACTTGTTTTAGAGTTGTTCTCCCTTGCCTGGATATTATATCTCGTTGTATATTTCTTTCCCGTTTGGTTGTGACCATTGATTGGGTGTGGAAGAGAGATTTTGCACGAAGGGTCTTTCCGTGCCATGTTTCTTGCTTATTTGAGCACGAAGGGCCATTCTGTGCCTTGATGTGAGAGAGGAAAGCACGAAGGGTGATGCCGTGCACTATGTATTGAGAGTAAAAGCATGAAGGGTGATGCCGTGCAATATATTTGATAGTTTTGGTGAGAAATGAGAGTAAAAGCACGAAGGGTGGTGCCGTGCAGTTGTTGATTCACTGGCTTTCTTTTATTAATGTTAAATATCCAATTTCCATTTCTTGTTCGTTGGACTTATAAATGAAATGTTACACCCCACAGCTTGTCCCCTTCCCATTATCTGTTTAAATTTTGTTATCCTTCCGTTATTGCACATATATTTGTACAGGTTGATTTTGGTAGGTCCGATTTAGCCTCATCACTACCTCGCAGGGGTTAGGCCGGGCATTTACCAGCACATGGGGTCGATTGTGCATATATTACACTTATGTGCCCTTCTGTGCACAGGTCAGGATACTGCTTACGGACCGTAGCAGTAGCTAGGGAGCGAGCCTTCAGTCCAGAGACTCCGAGGTAGTTCATTGAAAATCAACAGGAAATTTAATCATGATAGATCTTTAGATAAATATAAAGCTCGTTTAGTAGCAAAAGAATTTTCTCAAAATCAAAATATAGACTATTTTGATACATTTGCACCAGTGACTATTAATTGCCTTAGATTTAATCCGTAAGTTTTTTATCCACCAAATGGATGTGAAAACTGCTTTTCTAAATGATGATTCCGAAGAAGAAATTTATATGGTTCAATCTGAAGGTTGTGTCATTCCTGGACTAGAAAATAAAGTTTGTAAATTAATTAAATCTCTTTAGGGCCTTAAACAAGCTCCAAAGAAATGGTATGAGAAATTTGAACAAATCTTACTAAGAGACGATTTTTCTTCAGTTGATATGGATAAATGTATTTATACTAAATTGGTAGATAATGATTCTGTGATAATATGTATATATGTTGATGACATGCTTATATTTGGTACAAGTTTAAATATTGTGCAAAGTACTAAATTGTTCTTGTCTTCTAATTTTGATATGAAATATCTAGGTGAAGTATATACAATATTGGGAGTTAAAGTTATAAGGAGTGAAGATGGAATAATGTTGTCACAAGAGTTATGTTGAAAGACATCTTAGGAAGTTTGAATATTTTAATGTCACATCTGTGAGCACTCCTTTTGATGCTAACTCTCAGTTAAAAAAGAATAACGGTGATCCAGTTGCACAGTCTAACTATGCCCAGATTATTGGGAGCATGATGTATTTAATAAATTTTATAAGGCCTGATATAGCCTATGTTGTGTGTAGACTGAGTAGATATACTCATAATCCCAATAGAGAGAGCATTGGTCTGCATTAGATAGAATAATGAAATATTTGAGAGGTACCATGAATTATGGTATCCTATATAGTGGATTTCCTTCTACTTTTGAAGGGTACAATGATGCAAATTGGATATCTGATTCGGATGAGACTAAATCCACTAGTGGTTATATATTCACCCTTGGTGGTGGTGCAATATCGTGGAAAACTAGCTAAACAGACAACCATTGCTAGATCAACTATGGAATCAGAGTTTGTAGCTCTGGAGTTAGCTGGTTCTGCGGCTGAGTGTCTAAGAAACTTGTTAGCTAATATCCCTTTAATAAAGGACGTATTGCATTCTGTGTCTATACATTGTGATTGCCAAGCAGCAATAGCTATAGAAAAGAATAAATCTTATAATTGTTAAAGTAGACACATGAAACTGAGACATGATGTCATAAAACAACTGTTAAGAGATGAAATAATTTTCATTGACTATGTGAAGTCAGAGATTAATTTGGTCGATCCTCTAACTAAACCCATGGGAAGAAAATTAATTCTTCAAACCTCAAAAGAGATGGGGTTAAAGCTGACATGTTGTTAATAAATATGGTAACCCAACCTATGTGATTGGAGATTCCATAAAGTAGGTTCATTTGGGTAATAACAAGTTGATATTGGTACTGACGCGCTAAAAGAGAGTGCTTTATTGCTACTAATTGAGAGGGTGAGTTATAATTCTTAATGAAATTTATAGTCCCTATGGATGGTGTATTTAAAAGCAGTATACATTTGATGAATTCACCTATATGAGAGTGGAGTGGCTGCTCCTATGAGATTTTGGCCTAGTCTCTAGAGCTCTCATGAATAGCCAGGCACGCGCCTAGCTTATTGGGCGCAAAATCGCGTTGAACAGCAAAATTACCGGAGATCAAAATGTGATTGATAAAATCTCTGACTTACAATAAGAATTATTGGTTCATAGAAATATTATATTTCACCTGTAATTCTGTGAGTTAAATTTTATTGGTCTAAGTTTGGTTCATAGTTTAGAAGACACCAAACCTATTACATTTGAACCATACAAATCCAGCAAGTTTATTTTTGAATTTTTTTTAAAATAATGGGGGACTGTGGCAATATTTTAAAGTTTATTTGGCCAAGTTCTTAGGCCTTTTAGAAGACAAGATACTTGTCAAGATGCAAGCAAATACCTTGACAAATGGTAAAGTCCTTTGACAAATATCAAGAAATTTGACAAATGGCAAGAGAAGCCTTATGCATTTTTGCCTATAAAATGGTCATCCCTTAAAACCAATTTGGATGTACAGACACATTCATACGTCTCTCTTCTTTCTTCCAAATTTCTTTTCTATATTATTTAATTAACAATTTATATTAGTTGGTCTTTCTTTTCCTTCTAGCTGGATTTGTATAAAATTTAATTTTGCTAATTTATGTATCATCCCTAATAAAGATGGGTTTGTCTAATCCTGAAGAAATATTTCATATTACTGAAATAGTTTTTTAGGACAGTACCTAGCACAACTCAAATCAATTGCTATATTTCTACTTAAATATTGTTTTATTGCTATATTATTATTATTATTACTTTCGGTATCATATCCCTACACTCTCAACTCGAGTTTCTCATTTTTCAAAATTCTAACCCTTCTGTTGACTATATAGTCCCCTCTATCCCCTCTTTTAGCTATATATTTCACCTCTTAGGAAAAGTTTAGTTATTAATAATGCACGGGATCAAATTTGCTAAAATTTGAATTAATATAATTGGGGGGTTTAGCGTTGGTAAGAACCAAATACAAAAAAGTTATTTTCAAACTTCATAATTTGTACCGCTTCTAATTTTTTGTTTGTTATAGACATCACGTATTAACCGTCAATATTGATCAATATCCATGAAAACTGAGGAAAAAACACAATATGATGTCAATCATTTACTATTTAGCATAAAAAAATCTGTAAGCCATTACCAACATATCGCAAATGCGAGGAATGACTTGCAAATGTGATTCCCGAGTTCACTACGAATTTGGAAGAAGGACTTTTTCTCTTAGGGCTTTGTAAAGATGTCGGCCAATTGATCTTTGGTTTCAACAAATTCAATTTCGACATCGCCCTTGAGAACGTGATCTCTTATAGAATAATGTCTAATTTCAATGTGTTTTGTTCGCGAATGAAGAACGGGGTTCTTCGTCAAGCATATGGCACTAGTATTATCACATCTAAGAGGGATATGATCAAGACTTAGGCCATAGTCCAAGAGTTGTTATTTCATCCAAAGGATTTGAGCGCAACAACTCCCCGCGGCTACATATTCAGCCTCAGTTGTAGACAACGCAACACTTACTTGTTTCTTGCTAAACCAAGAAACGAGAGAGCTACCGAGCAAATGGCAAGTGCCACTAGTGCTCTTGCGGTCCAATTTGCATCCAGCAAAATCGGAATCGGAATAGCCAACAAGTTGGCATGAAGAACCTTTGGGGTACCATAGACCCACATTTACAGTACCAACAAGATACTTCAATATCCGTTTCACCGCAGTTAGGTGAGACTCCTTCGGACACGATTGATAACGAGCGCATAAGCACACGCTAAATATGATGTCCGGACGACTAGCAGTAAGATAAAGGAGAGAGCCAATCATACCTCGATACTTTTTGATGTCGACTTCCTTACCTTTCTCATCTTTGTCTAGATGATCGGATGTGCTCATGGGGGTTGCCATTGCTTTTGCATTGGTCATTTCAAATCGTTTCAGCAATTCTTTGCAATATTTCGCTTGGCAAATGAACGTACCTTCTTTCATTTGCTTTACTTGTAATCCCAAAAAGAATGTTAACTCACCCATCATAGACATCTCAAATTCGCTTGTCATTAAATCGGAAAATTCCTTGCACAAAACATTGTTAGTAGCACCAAATATAATATCATCCACATAGATTTGAACTAATAAAATATCATTGTTTTTATGCTTAACAAAAAGAGTGGTGTCAACTTTCCCCCTAATGAAATCATTTTCCAATAGAAATTTACTCAATCTTTCATACCAAGCTCGGGGAGCTTGTTTTAAACCATAAAGAGCCTTTTTGAGTTTGAAAACATGATCGGGAGATTTAAAATCTTCAAAACCGGGGGGGTTATTCAACATAAACTTCTTCTTGAATAACACCATTTAGAAAAACACTTTTCACATCCATTTGATATAAATTGAAATTCATAGAAGAGGCAAAAGCAAGCAATAAACGAATAGCTTCTAATCTAGCTACGGGAGCATATGTTTCTTCATAGTCAATACCCTCTTCTTGATTATAGCCTTTTGCTACAAGCCTAGCTTTGTTTCTAGTGATTACACCATTTTCATCTAGTTTGTTTCGAAAAACCCATTTCGTACCAATTATGGTATGATTTTCGGGTCTTGGCACCAAATCCCAAACGTCATTCCGTTTGAATTGGTTAAGCTCCTCTTACATTGCCAAGGTCCAAAATTCATCCCCAATTGCTTCGGAGATGGTTGTTGGTTCAATTTGAGAAACAAAAGCAGTATGTCCGAAGGTGTTCTTAAGGGAGTTTCGGGTACTTACCTTTTCTCCGACGTCGCCAATTACCTGTTCGAGAGGGTGATCTTTGATTGTCCTCCACTCGTTAGGCATTTTCGTTTCTTTCTCCAATTGTGGCGTTTCCTCCGTTGATTGTTCCAAGATTTCATCTTGAATTTCCTTAGGAGTTTCCTCTTGTACTTTGTCTTTTAAACTATTTAAAATACCTGCAAGATCAGAACAAGAATCCATTCTCGCCAAGCGAGCATTATTTTCGGAAAACACAATATGGGGGGATTCCTCCACAGTTTGGGTTCTATTATTAAATACCCTATATGCTTTGCTACGTGAAGAATACCCAATAAAAATTCCTTCATCGGATTTGGCATCAAATTTTCCTAATTGATCTTTTCCATTGTTATGAATAAAAACTTTACAACCGAATACTCTAAGATGGGAGATATTTGGTTTCCTTCTCTTGTAGAGTTCATAAGGGGTTTTCATGAGTATTGGCCTTATGACTACTCTATTTAAAACGTAGCATGCGGTACTCACGGCATCCGCCCAAAAATGTTTGGGAATCTTAACCTCTTCGAGCATGGTTCTAGCCATCTCTTCGAGACACCTATTTTTCCTTTCCACCACCCCATTTTGTTGTGGTGTTCGTGGAGCGGAAAAGGTATGCTCGATACCGAGTTCGTCACAAAATTCCGCAAAGAGATTGTGATCAAACTCTCCCCCATGATCACTTCTAATTGAAGTGACAGTTGTTTTTTTTTCGTTTTGAACACGTTTAAGAAAATATTTAAAATTCTGAAAAGCATCACTTTTATGGGCAAGAAATAAAGTCCAAGTAAATCTGGAATAATCATCTACAATAACAAAAGCATAACGATTTCTACCAAGACTTTCAATGCGAGATGGTCCAAACAAATCCATGTGAAGCAATTGCAATGGTCTAGTAGTTGAAACAATATTTGTCGATTTAAAAGATGCTTTTGTTTGCTTCCCTTTTTGACAAGAATCACAAATAGAGTCATTTTCAAATTTCAAATTTGGAAGACCAACAACTAAATTTTGTGAAACCAATTTGTTCAAAAGATGCATGTTGATGTGAGCTACTCTACGATGCCATAACCAAGAATCATCCTCTTTGCTCATTAAACAATTCACATATTCGGGTGAAGAATTTGCAAGATCAACCATATAAATGTTATCCATTCTAAAACCACGAAGGATAATTTTAAAATCGCTACGTCTAAAAACTAAGCATTCATCCGAATCAAATAAAACAAGATTTCCCTTGTCACATAATTGACTTATGCTCGAGAGATTATGTTTTAAACCTTTCACAAGTAATATATGCTAGAAGAAATTTCATCCTTACCGACCGATCCGATGCTGATAATCTTTCCTTTGTTGTTATCACCAAAAATAACACTTCCCCCTTCCTTGTGTTCTAGTTGAAGGAATTTGGATTCGTCTCCCGTCATGTGCTTGGTTGGAAGTCATTTCTAGGTGTTCTAAAAGGTTCAAAATTCCTTCTAGTGTTTGGCCTAGAATGTGCATTATTTCTAGCATGATTATTTCTAGGTTGGGATTGATGAAAACCATTTCTAGGTTTGTTGTATCTAGGATGAACATTTGTTTTATTTATCCTAGGTTGAGCCTTAGGTGGTTGGGGGTTGGCTTCAACTTTCTCTTTAGGCTCGTTTCTAAAACCTATGCCATGCTTGGTCGACTTCAAATTAACAAGCACTTCATTCAAATTTTTATGAGAAGAATTAAACTTATCTAAGGTGCCCTTAAGCCTTTCTACTTCATTTTTGAGATGCATGCAAGAAGTACAATTTCTAGAACTCTCAGGCTTGTCGGCGCTTCTCTTGCCCAAAAATTTGTTTTCCTCTTTCAACTTCTCATTTTCTAAAATCAGTTTTTCCAATTCCTTTTCTTTAAAAGAGAGTTGTTTTTGAAAAACTTTTTCTTTTAAAGAAGCATTTTCTTTTATACTCTTAACAGTTTTTGAAGCTTTAATAAATTCGCTATACTACTCATCAAAAGCATTTTGCATTTCTTCAAGGGAGAAGAAATTTTTGGAAGAAATTTGACATACCTCTTCTTTGTTGTCTTCTTGTGCCATAAGACAAAGATTTGCGGCTTCGTCTTCTTCTTCCTCACTTGACTTGTCACCGGAGTCGCCTCCCCAAGATATGTATGCTCGTTGCTTCTTGAAGGGTTTCTTCTCCTTTTTAGCATTTGGGAAATTTGATTTAATGTGCCCGGTTTCTCCGCACTCATAGCACTTTATTTGATCTCCTTGCTTTTTGCCCTTTCGTTCATACTCTTTTCGCATGAACTTTTGAAATCTCTTGATAACGAGTCCGAACTCGTTGTCTCCGTCCTCATCATTTTGAGGTTGGCTTGTGCTTGCCTTGAGAGCGATTCTTTGCTTCCTTTGATCATCAACAAGAGGGTTAAGTATAGTAGATTCATAAGTTTTAAGATTACCTCTTAATGCGTCGATGGTGACATTTGAAATGCCAATGGATTCTTGAATCACGTCGGCCTTGGATCGCCATTCCGGAGTGAGACTTCGGAGAATTTTTCGGACAAGTTCCTTATCCGTGAAGGTCTTCTTAAGAGCATGTAAATCATTTACGATTTTTGATAATCGTTCAAACATCTCATCGACCTTTTCGCTTCCTTCATGTGAAACAATTCATATGCATAGGTTAGGAAATCAATTTTGGCTTCCCTTACCTGGTCCGTACCTTCATACGTAATTTCCAGCTTGTCCCACATTTGCTTCACCGTTGTGCAACAAGATATCTTCCTGTAATCATCAGCATTTACAACACAATGTAATAAATTAATAGCTTTAGCATTATTTTGCACCTTTCGGATATCATCCGCATCGTATTCATCTTCGAACTTTGGGACCCATTCATTTTCAACCTTCTTGGTTGGAATTAGTTCTCCATTCATTATGACCTTCCAAAGATGAAAACTATTTGATTGTACAAATATTCTCATCCTTCCTTCCAGTATGTATAATTTGTACCATCGAATAGCGGTGGTCGGGTGGAGCATTGTCCTTTACCTATTCCTGCAAAAGAATCACGAGTAGAAGCCATGGATGTTTCTCTCAAAGGGTTAAGTCTTCAGAGAGTTGGGCTCTGATACCAATTGTTAGATAATACGCTTAACGCTAGACGGGGGTGAATAGCGTTATAATAAAAATTAGCTTAAACTTGCGGAATTTAAAAATTGCAGGAAATAAATAAGTGCGATAAGTAAATAAATTAGAACAAACGCACCGATGTATCCTGGTTCACCACAACCCGTGGCTAGTCCAGTCCCCGAGAGACTCTCTCGAGATTTCCACTAACTTGTTAAGCTTACGGGTGCTCAACAAACCGTTACAACTTGAGGACACAAGCCTCAACAACCTTTGCTCGGAGATACAACCTCCAAGACTTCAACCAAGGAAACACAAGTTCCTTCTTACAACACAAGGGACTAACACTTCCCTTCAAGTGTACAAAAACACTTAGCACTCAAACAAGACACTCCTTTAAGAGTAGATATGAGTAAAAAGAATACGCTCAAGATCGCAACAACTTTCGACAAGAATTTGGCTCTCAAAAGCTTATGTAATGAATATTAAATGATAAGCAATAAAGTATGCAAGCTTTAGCAATTGTATGATCAGTTGTTGTGTTTAGAAGACTGAATTGAAGCTGTATTTATAGTTGAAAAACCTTGTATTACCGTTGCCTAATTGCCAATTAAGAATTGCTGATTTTACTCTGTGACAATCGATTGTCAAATTACCACAATCGATTGTTTTCCAGTTCTTCCAATAATCAATCCCAGATTTTACGCATAACAATCGATTATCTAAGATCAATAATCGATTACTGGCAACGGTCAAAAAATTATTTCCAGATTTTACTTAAACCAATCGATTGTCAGAAATCTACAATCGATTACTCAGCAACGTTCAAAAAATCCTTTCCAGATTTTAATTAAAACAATCGATTATAAGAAATCAATAATCGATTACCTGACGGTATTTGAAAATATTTTGGCAACGGTCAGTTATACAATCGATTATACTAAGTTAACAATCGATTATATATCAGTCTTGAAAAATCAATTTAGACACTGCCTCTTGACAATCGATTGTCATAAGTTCACAATCGATTATTTAATAACTTTGAAAAAGTTTGGAAGACACTGCCTCAACACAATCGATTGTCATATGTTCACAATCGATTATTTTGTGACTTCGAAAAATCTGATGGATATTGTCTTTTCACAATCGATTGTCATTAGCTTCACAATCGATTGTTTTGAGCTTTGAAAAACTTTGATGGTCACTGCCTCATCACAATCGATTATCATATGGTTCACAATCGATTGTCATGCAGATTTGAAAAATCTAATGCTCAATGCCTTAACACAATCGATTGTCATAAGTTCACAATCGATTGTCAAGCAGCTGACTTAAACATAATCGATTATCATAAGTACATAATCGATTATCTTAGTCCAGATTTTAGAGGCATGTTTAAAAATCATTTTGACTAAAGTAAATATGCATTATTTAAAATTATTTTGCTCTAAATTAAATATGTATGATTTGTTAAAAATATTTTTACGAGAGAAGCCAAGTCTTGAGTTTAAGTTGTCGGATCAAGATCACAATTAAATACCGACTCATATAAAACTTAATCTCGATCTTTGTCTTGTGCTTGAATCTCGTTATATATCAATTTTGCGCTTGTGCTTGGACCTCGTCATATGTCAATTTGCGCAAGTTTGTCATTCATCAAAACCTACAAATATGAACACACGTTTAGTATAATGCCTTGAGAACGTGTTTCCAACACTATTGAAATCACGCATTATAAGCCAAGGGCCAGTATGTTGGACAGCTCTGAAATCCCTCCATAGTGGTGTTCTGTGTTGGGTAGTGTGTAGGCCATATACAAAGGTGATGTAGCTAGTAAAGGTTGAATTATTATCTTTCACCTGACAATGTATTAGTTGATCAGTGCTTTCCAGTAGTACCACCTGAACATTGACATCTTTCCACATTATCCATATCCTTCCGTTAGAAGCATTTGCATAGTTGTTCCCTATTGTCCACTCACCACCCAGCTTCTTATAGATTGCCATTGAGTTTTGCAGCTTCACTCTAGTTTCTAGACAAGCTGTCATATCAACTCTATTAGTCCTCAGGAATTTGACTAATTCTCTTTGTTTGTAGGACTTGCTTAGTCCTCTAATGTTCCAGGATACAATAATCATAGGGAAATAGTGGATGTAGTGCCTCCTAGATCTAATAGACCTGGCTCTAGGCTGCATTCTCCCTTCTGTTGGTTCCCATCAGGAGGCTCTAATATAGTGAGTACTTCAAATGTATTTCTCCTGGCTACTTCAGCATAGTTGGTCTCTTTGTTTTGGTTTCTATCTTTAGGGCCTTGTACAATTGCAATCTGCTTGCCTTTGTTATTCCTTTGGGCTTCTACTGCAGGTAACTCTGTTGGTTTTTCATTCTGCTGCCCATCTAATGTCTCGGCAGTTACAACTTTTGGTTGCCATTGCACTCTGGTTATCTTCTTTTTCCTCCTTCTCTACCTCTGGACCCCTTCAGTCTGTTGTTCCTCCTTCTGAAAGTCTCCATTTTTGTGCCCAAACGAGTTACATTCTAGACAGAAGGTTAGTTTCCATTCATACTCCATATTTTGTAGCCAGCTTTTTCCATCTGGTATCTCAATATAGACATTCTCAGGCAGAGGTTGAGTGATATCAACTTCCACAAGAACTTTCGCATAGGAGATTCTTTCACATTCAGTAGTTAATCTATCGGTGCATAAAGGCTTACCAATTAAGCTTGCTATTCTGCCTAAATTCTCTTCAGCCCAGCATTGGATTGGCAGCCCAGGGAAACTGACCCAAATTGGGACAATTCTCATTGACTCGTTCTGAATATGAAAATTAGGATCCCATTCCTTCAGAATCATAGGCCTACCGTTGAACGTATATGGTCCTTTTTGCATGATTAGGTTCTTATCCTCCATAGATTCAAATTTGAAGATGAAGTACCCATCATCAAGCAGCAACACTGTAGGCGTTGTAATCTCATTCCAGACGCCATAAGAATACTTCAACATTTTCTTTAATGACGGATTACCTCCTAAGATATAACCAATTAAAGCATACCTCCACTTCTGGTTCTGAATCTCTATCTCCTTAGGGTTCAATTTTGTGATTTTCACTCTATCCTTCATCATCGGAGGATAGAACTTAAGCTGCATGCCCTGATTTTGAGTCATGTTACCTTTGACTACCTCCGTCATTGTTGGCTTCTGGGTTTCATTTGAGTACGTGAGTTTCCTAGCCATCGTCATTCCACCTGCGACCTCCTTCGTCGGCGGTGCCTGCATGACTGTAGGATCACTCCCCATACCAGGAAACCAGTGTAGTAGGGGCAATGGGGTTAGTTGTTGTGGTATTTCGCTCTCCGGTGTTATCACTCTAGTCATATTTAATGTGGGGAAGTATTAGTAAGGTCGATTGGATATGGCGGGCGGTGGCCGGCGGCAGGCGGCGTCTCGCTTGCCAGTCGCCAGAGTTTCTCTCTCCTTTCTCTAAAACTTCCTCTCGTAGTGTACATTTTAATGAATCAAAACACTCATTTCACTCCAACCCGATAGGTTTGGTTAGTTTTCGTTTCTTTTCTATTTTATTTTGCCTTTTGTTTGTTGTGATTCAAGCCTTATTAGTTGTGACATTTCTTTTTGCTTGCTTGCTTGATTTTTTTTGTTAGTAATTTTAGTCTCATAGTCTTATGTATCTATATTATGACTGATGAAATATCCAAATCTATGATGGTCACATTGTATTGAAATGGTTTTTTTATTAGATCTCTCAAGTTCTGAGTTAGAGGGCTACAACAATTAATAAATTCGAAAATTTATCTTTAATTTCCATTTCTTTTAGACATTACTTTCTCTTTAAAATTTATATCGCTATGTTTCGTGGTAAATAAAATTGTACTCATTATTAATGCTTAAATTTATGAAAAAAAATATTTAGTTATTCAAAATCAATTATGCATATGGCATTTTAACGTCCAAGTATAGAGTTTTAACTATTTAAATAAACAAACAGAGAAAAGCAAGCTAAAGTCGAGATTTTACTTTAGAATTTACTTTTTATGCACGCCACAATCTTTTCTATTAATGTTGTTTGCCGTCAATTAATGATTGTTTTGCAAAAGTAATTATTAGATAAAATTGTGCTAACATTAAAACCTCCTTCTAACATAAATTATAATATGGAAGTAAAATAGTAACTTAAATATTCTAATATTTAAGACTTTATAATCAACTAAAATTTTGCATATTAAATAATTACCGTTTTGGCTTTTTGCACTGCTATGTAGGAAATCTAAAAAATTAGAACTTAAATATTAAATAAAATTTTACCTTATATGGCTACAAGGTAAACGTAGTAATTAAGTAATATATAAAGCCTAACTAGAAACTTCCGTTAACTTACACTTTTTTATGATGTGGCATTGAACGGTAAATAAAGAGTTGAAAGAATCACACTAAAAATTAACATTGATCTTGTTTATTATGGGTCCAATAATTTTTGTTTCTTTATTGTTTGCAGTATCATTACCATAAATCCATAATAATTAAGAATAAGCTGATCAAAATTCATATGTAAAGGTTTTCATGTGGAATAAGCACGTAATAAATAATAGCAATTGACATTGAGTGTATATTAGAGATAAAAGTGTGTTTCATCTATTAATCATTGTAAATATAAATGTATTATCTATTATTCTAACCTTTTAATGAATATTTTCTCAATTATTTTGAATACCTATCTTATTTTCACTTTATTTTACTGTAAACTCTTTGGCCTTTATATTGTGTCACAATTTAATTTAACAATCTAAGCTTGCTATCAAATTTATCATTTTCAAAAACTTACATATATGATATTAAATTTTATTTTATAACTAAAATATACTTGGAATTTTTATAGTATGTATTTTTTAAAAAAATTGCTCAAAGACTAATAATTTTAAATCAACTAAATTTTGTGCGTTAAATCCTTCTTTGATTTATATAAGTTCTATATTAAATATTTTGTATAATATCAGTTGTTACTCTTTGATTTTTCTTATTCACAATTATATTTATAAATGGATCATAGAATTAAAACTAATTATTTTATATAATTTAATGATCTTAGTACTAATAAAAAAGAAAAATATAGAGAAAGACTTTTCGAGAAAAATTATGTTTTATTCTTTGGTTATATACAAATACAAATACAGATACAGATACTACTTACTATTATTAGATATATCTCCCTCAATATTTAGATATATCTTCTCATGTTATGAAATAATATAAGAACAAGAACAATAATACAAGAACAAGAACAATAGAGAGAAAAGTAGAGAGAGGAGTATTCTTATTGATACTTTGGGATGGTTTACAATGGAATAGAACCCCTTTATTTATAGGGAGGTGGTGACTCAGCCACCAAGAAGTAAACCCTAGAATCTCTCTAAATATGGACATTCACCTAAAATAGAATATTTTATATCACTCCCCCTTGAATGTCTATTCAATAATGTGCCTCGTTAAAACCTTAACTAAAACAAAACCCAATGGGAAAAATTAAAGAAAAGGAAAAAGAGTACACATGTTTGAATATGCGCCTATTGGTTGCCTCGTTAAAAACCTTGCAAGGAAAACCCATTGGGACAAAACCTTGTAAGAGAAAAAGAGTGCAACGCGCATTAGCTCCCCCTGAAAAGAGCATCAATTCATATCCTTGAGTCTTGGCATTCCGATCTTGTGAACCAGCTTCTTGAAGGTTGACGTTGGTAGAGATTTTGTGAACAAATCAGCCATATTATTGCTTGAACGAATATGTTGCACATTGATATCACCATTCTTTTGAAGATCATGTGTGAAAAATAACTTTGGTGAAATATGCTTTGTTCTATCTCCTTTTATGAATCCTCCCTTCATTTGAGCTATCTATACATGCTGCATTGTCTTCATACAAAGTCGTGGGTAGTTTGTTACACTTCAAACCACATTTGTCTTGAATATGATGTATTATAGACCTCAACCACACACACTCCCGACTTGCTTCATGAATAGCGATTATCTCGGCATGATTAGATGAAGTAGCCACAATTGATTGCTTAGTCGATCGCCAAGATATGGTGGTGCCTCCACAGGTAAACACATAACCCGTTTGAGATCGAGCCTTGTGTGGGTCGGATAAATATCCAGCATCAGCATAACCAACAAGATCAGGACTGCAATTATTGCTATAAAATAAGCCCATATCGGTAGTCCCTTTTAGGTACCGCAATATATGTTTGATCCCATTCCAATGTCTCCTTGTAGGAGCAGAGCTATACCTTGCTAAGACATTAACTGAAAAGGTTATGTCAGGCCTTGTAGTATTTGCAAGATACATTAGTGCGCCAATTGCACTAAGATATGGTACTTCAGGACCAAGTAGCTCTTCATTTCTTTCTTGCGGTCGGAATTGATCTTTATTTACATCAAGTGATCGAACAACCATCAGAGTACTTAAAGGATATGCTCCATCCATGTAAAACCATTTCAGTACCTTTTCTATATAGGTAGATTGATGAAAAAATTTCGTTTGCCAAATATTCAATTTGCAAACCAAGACATAATTTTGTCTTTCCGAGATCTTTCATCTCGAATTCATTCTTTAGATAATCAATTGCCTTTTGGAGTTCTATGAGGGTTCCAATAAGGTTTATGTCATCGACATATACGGCAAGTACAACAAATTCCGATGTTGTTTTCTTTATAAAAACACACGGGCAAATGGCATCGTTTATATAGCCTTCTTTTAATAAATACTCACTAAGACGATTATACCACATTGGTCCTGATTGCTTTAGACCATACAAGGATCTTTGCAATTTGATTGAAAACATTTCCCGGGACTTTGAATTATGAACGTTTGGCATTTTGAGTCCATCGGGAATTTTTATGTATATCTCATTATCCAGTGAGCCATAAAGATAGGCAGACCACATCCATTAAATGCATGTCAAGCTTTTCAAGGACAGCAAAACTAATGAGATAACGAAAAGTTATGGCATCCATTACAGGCGAATATGTCTCTTCATAATCGACACCAGGCCTTTGAGAAAATCCTTGTGCAACAAGGCGTGCCTTATATCTTTGTACCTCGTTTTTCTCATTTCTCTTGCATACAAAGACCCATTTATAGCCAACAGGCTTAACACCATTAGGTGTTTCAACTATAGGGCCAAAAACTTCACGTTTTGCCAGTGAATTCAATTCTGATTGGATTGCTTCTTGCTATTTTGGCCAATCATGTCTTTTTCGACATTCTCCAACAGATTGAGGTTCAAGATCCTCACTTTCTTGCATAATGCTAGATGCGACATTAAAAGCAAAGACATAATCCACCACTATATCCACTCGATTAAAATTTGCCTCAATATCGATTGGATTTATTGATAGTTCCTTATTTTCTTGAGTCTCGGGCTCAATGGATTCTTCATGAATCTCAGAATTTATTAAATCATGAATTTCCTCATGAGATTCTTTCGTAGTGTCATTTTGATCGTTTGCTTTCCTCTTTCTAGGATTTCGATCTTTGGAAACTAATGGCCTGCCACGCTTCAGGCGTGCATTCGACTCATTGGATATAACACTAGATGATTGTCCAACAGGGACATCAATACGGATTGGAACATTCTCTGCGGGGATGTGGGATTTTGTTATCCTTTTCAAGTCCGTAAATGCGTCAGGCATTTGATTTGCTATTTATTGCAAATGGATAATCTTTTGCACCTCTTTTTCACAAATAGAGGTATGTGGATCAAGATGAGATAATGATGCATTTTTCCACAAAATTTCCCGTTTGGTTTTGCCAACTTCTCCCCCTAATTTTGGGAAAAGTGTCTCATCAAATTGACAGTCTGCAAATCGTGCAGTGAACAAATCCCTTGTCAATGTTTCGAGGTAGTGAATAATGGAGGGCGATTCAAACCCAACATATATTCCTAACCTTCTTTGCGGACCCATTTTGGTGCGGTATGGCGGTGCTATAGGCACATATACTGCGCATCCAAAGATTCTTAAATGGGATATATTGGGTTCATGACCCAAAACCAATTGCAACGGGGAATATTTGTGATAATTCGTCGGTCTGAGACGAATTAGCATTGCTGCATGCAAAATGGCGTGACCCCATACCAAAGTGGGCAGCCTCGTTTTCATGAGTAATGGTCTTGCAATTAACTGCAGGCGTTTAATTAAAGATTCTGCAAGACCGTTTTGAGTGTGAACATGAGCTACAGAATGTTCCACTTTTATCCCAATTGATAAGCAATAATCATTAAATGCTTGGGATGAAAACTCAGCAGCATTATCCAGTCTAATTGACTTGATTGGATTATCAGGAAATTGTGCTCGTAGTCGAATTATTTGTGCCATTAGTTTTGCAAACGCAAGGTTGCATGATGACAACATGCACACATGAGACCATCTACAGGATGCGTCTATTAAGACCATAAAATATCTAAAGGACCCACTAGGTGGGTGAATAGGTCCACAAATGTCTCCTTGTATACGTTCCAAAAACGTAGGTGACTCAGTCCCAACCTTTGTTGGTGATGGTCTAATAATTAACTTACCTTGATAACAAGAAGTGCAAGAAAATTCATTATTTAAAAGAATCTTGAAATTCTTTAACGGATGCCCATATGAGCTTTCTATAATCCGTCTCATCATGATTGATCCAGGGTGTCCCAATCGATCATGCCAAAGTACAAAAGTATTGGAATCGGTAACCTTTTGGTTTACTGTTGAATGTGCCTCAATTGCACTAATTTTTGTCCAATACAGGCCACAAGATAAAGACGGGAATTTCTCAATAACCCTCTTTTGGCCAGAGACATTCTTTGTAATGATGAGATATTCAAGATTATTCTCATCTATTGTCTCAATATGATAGCCATTCCGGCGTATATCTTTAAAACTCAACAAGTTTATCTTAGACTTGGAGGAGAACATTGCATTCTCTATGATAAACATTGTTCCTCTAGGCAGAGTTATAGTTGCTCTTCCGGAGCCTTCAATCAATTTACTACTACCAGAGATTGTAGTAACATCTGCCTTACACATACTTAGTTTGAGAGAAATATTTCTTTTCATTGAGTATCGTATGTGTAGTACATGAATCAACTAAGCAAATATTTTTACAGTTGGACGTTGATCCAAGCTTGCTTTGTGAGATATCCATATTTGCTTTCCCATGGTTTGACATACAAAAGAAATACACGAACATGAGAATAAACAAATTCAATTCGTTTGTTTCACATTTAAACAATATTTTCAAAATCTGCTGAGGTTAGTCGATTAACTTAGTTGATAGTCGACTATCTTGGGAAGCAGTCATTAGGTTAGTCGACTAACTAAATCAGATAGTCGACTATCTTGCCTTGCGAAAAAGTTCAGTTTTAATGCGAAATATTAGTTAGTCGACTAACTAAGTTGATAGTCGACTAACTTAGTAAACAGTCATCAGGTTAGTCGACTAACTAAATCAGATAGTCGACTAACTTAGCTTGCGGAAAAGTCCAGTTTTAATGCGAAATATTAGATAATCGACTAACTGTTAGGTTAATCGATTAACTCTACTGGAAAATAAAAATATCTTTGAAATTTAAGCATATTGAAACATTCTAAAGAACTAATACTAACAGTATATCATAAACTAACTAATACGAGCTGATACTAATAACTATTAGTTTATTCACTAACTAATACAAATAAGTAAAATAAAATCAAACAATTCCATCTTCCTTCATCACAGATCCATCACCGATTAAGTGGTCTATTTCCCCTCGGGTTGCCACATCCAGGTGGGTGATGTCAAAATTGTCGTCAGAGACAAAATTTGTTTCAGGGCCTTTATTCTTTAGAGATGCTTGATAAAGATCAACCAAATGTCTTGGTACACGGCAAGCTTTTGACCAGTGCCCTTTTCCACCGCAACGATAACATATAGTTTCTGAACTATTTTCCTTTAGATCCTCATAATCCCGTTTCTGCTTTTGGTGGTTATATCTCTTTGGTGGGTGACGGACATCAGGGAAATTTCTTCCTTGTCTACGTCCACGGCCATGACCCCGATTACGACCACGACCATGATTAAAGCCATAGCCTTTTCCATGCTTGGCATAATGAGAATACACCTTATCTTCTTCAGGCAATGGTGTAGACCCAGTGGGTCTATTTTCGTGATTTCTCATGAGCAGGTCATTGTTTCGCTCAGCCACAAGGAGAAGAGAAATCAGTTCAGAGTACTTTTTGAAACCTTTCTCTCTGTACTGTTGTTGCAGTACCATATTGGAGGCATGAAACGTTGTAAACATTTTTTCAAGCATATCATAATCAGAGATATTATCTCCACAGAGTTTCAATTTAGAAGTAATTCTGAACATTGCAGAATTATATTCAGAAACAGACTTAAAGTTTTGGAGCCTCAGATGAGCCCAATTATATCGTGCTTGTGGCAGAGTGACCAACTTCAGGTTGTCATATCTCTCCTTTAAGCCTTTCCACAAGATGAGTGGATCTTTGACTGTGAGATATTCAATTTTCAAACCTTCATCAAGGTGATGGCGCAAGAAAATCAAGGCCTTAGCACAGTCTTGGGTGGATGCTTTATCTCTGTCTTTAATGGCGTCTCCAAGACCCATAGCATCTAAGTGGATTTCAGCATCCAACACCCATGTCATATAGTTCTTGCCCGAAATTTCAAGGGCAACGAACTTTCTTTTCATAATATCAGACATAATTAAAACCAAATTCGGAAAAAGGGAAATACCTTAATTTTCTCAAGAGGATTCTTGAGACGGTAGAGTCTCGTGCTGATAACGTGTTATGAAATAATATAAGAACAAGAACAATAATACAAGAACAAGAACAATAGAGAGAAAAGTAGAGAGAAGAGTATTCTTATTGATACTTTGGGATGGTTTACAGTGGAATAGAACCCCTTTATTTATAGGGAGGTGGTGACTTAGCCACCAAGAAGTAAACCCTAGAATCTCTCTAAATATGGACATTCACCTAAAATAGAATATTTTATAACATCTCACAATATTTATACAAGCTTTAATATATCTATCATTTGCGTGTATATTTATATTAATAAATATATAATTTTTAACAATTACGTAAATATTATTAAATAATATATTTGAGTTATTGAATAAATTTTAAACAATATAAGTTCTTTAAAATAATGAATATTAATCTAACTAAGCTAGCTAAATAAAATTAGTGACAAAGCAATTCATTATTTTAGAATCTTATAATATCTAATATTTATTCAATTACACATTATTTAATAATATTTATATAATTTTTAAAAATTATATATTTATTGATATAGGTACACGCGCAAAGCACGTACCTAGAACTAGTAATTTTAAATGTACAAAAGAGGAAAACCAAGATGGAGGGACGAGATCGAGGTGTAGAAATATGGAAATATTAGTTGTTTCGCTAAAAAGTTAAGTACTTGTTAATCTCAAGAACAATAAAAATTAGTATGGGTTAATCGGAATCAAGGGTAATATGAACTAGAGAAAAGCGTTTTGTTAAGATCTGTGATAATAGTGAAGGTAGCTTAAGATGTAAGAATAACGAAGTAAGTAATGATCTTTTCACAAGAAAGAGAGAGATAGAGAGAGAGAGTTGTATATTCTTAATAATAAGATACACGTGAGTCCTTTACAAAGGGAAGGTCCGCATTATATATTAAGGGACCTTCCACGAAATAATTAAAGAAAAGTATAAAGGTTGGTGGTCTCAGAAAGTCAGAACTTTAAGCGACGCCGTCTTGAGTCATGTCGCTTGGTCCGTCCGCTTACTGCGGCGACCTTATTCGAGTCGGCCTCAATTAGGCTGTTCTCTACGTCAATGGCGTGCGTACATAGGGAACTAAATTTGCCCAATACATTAGTAATTATGGAAAGGTTGATAAATTTGTTATGAAGATATATTTTATTCTAACCATGGTTAGACTTTCAGTTACTTAATCAGTTAAAGAAGTATTGACTATTAGATTATTCCCGAACTATCATAAATCTTATTAGAAAGCTTATCCAACTTTTGTGGAAAAATATATTCTATAAGAATTATGAACTGCTCTAATTAAGAATCAATGTCAGTAGTCAAACGTATCAAAAAAAAAGTTAATTAAGAACTTGCATCTGAAGGATTATTGATAAATTCAATGTAACTTAAGAATTTAAAAACATATTAAAAATTAGAACTAGGAAACATAATTGCAAATAGATGGAAGGAAAACAGAAAAATGGAAAAGTTATGATATTGTTGGGTGCGTTTGGTACGAAGGAAAACATAATTCACTTACATTATTTTATAAATTTAAAATATTAATAAATAATGTACGTGAATATCTTGAATATAACAAAGCACTATATATTTTGTAATGTGTATAGCAATACAGAAAATAAAATGATTATGAGTGAATATTGAATATATCATCCTATGTAAAAAAAAATAAAGGGTGGAGGGAGGCGGGAAATAAAAACATAAGAAAGCGTCAACCACAAGAACATGAGTTGAATCTTTTAGAAGCAGCAGCTCCATCAATATTCTCATCATTCGTCGTCCTTCTAATCCTAAATCCTTTCCAATTCCAAATATTAATTCCCAGAGCTTCATCCACTTCCTTAACATTCCCGTATCTCATCTTCTCACATATTTTTTTCGCCGTCTTATGAAATATCGCCGCCACATTCAACGCTGTTTTAGCAGAAGCTTCAATGAACAAACATCCATTACTCTTTGCGAATTCCTCGCCTTCCTCAGTACTAACAACCCTAATATCTTCTCCGGCGTCGCATTTGTTCCCCACCACCATTATTGTCGTATCGCCTTGAAGCCGTATATCTTCCAGCCAACTGGACAGCCGCTCGAAAGTGTACCTTTTAGTCACATCGTAAACAAGCAAAGCTCCCGCGGCGTCTCTGTAATACGCCCTCGTAATTGACCGGAACTTCTCCTGTCCCGCAGTGTCCCATATTTGAAGCTTGATTTGCTTCGTGTGGACGGTGATTATTTTGGACCCGTATCCGGCTCCGATTGTAACGTCGTAAACCGGATCGAACCGCTTCTCTGTGAACTGGTTCATAATGCAGGTTTTTCCTACTCCCGTTTCGCCCACTATTATGAACTTCATTAGGTACTCATACGCCATTATTTTATTTTTTTATGTGTAGGCTTTGCGAGATTTGTTGCAAAAAGGAGCAAATTGATGAAGTGAATTAGCTGGTGTCAATTGAATAACGAAAAGAACATTGAGTAATGTATTTATAGGTAGAGGATTTAGCTTTCTTTTATTCCTAATTCGAACAGGAGAATGAAGTGTTTTTCCCAATTTTATCTGCATTGACAAACCGAGTTACTGTATTAGTTTCCAAATTTTAATACTCCATGGATTGTTTTGATTGTTTTTTATTTTGGTTTCAAATTTCGTTTAAGCCCACCTAGTTTGGAATAATTACATAGACCTATCATTTTTATTGGAAACATGGTAATTATAAAAGGGGTTTTGACATAGTTACCCACGAAAATAAAATTATTTATCCTTGTCTACTCATTTATTTTTTTAACCATAAACTAATTATATTTCCTACCCATTTTCTGTTTATTTGCCAATTTTTTTTATTTCTATGCTTCTTTTCTTTTTCTTTTTTTTTTTCCTTTTCTTTTCTCCTTTTCTTTTTTTCTCGTTTTCTTCTTATTTTTTTTCCTTTTTTCCTATTCTAATTTCATTTAACTTTATTATATTTTTTTTATCTTCGTAATCTAATTTTATTTAGTATTTTCACTATTTTTTATTATTCTTTTTTTTTCTATAATATCACTAATAAAAAATTAAATTGTGTACAAATTAAATGTAGCTAATACAATCAAAAATATTAACTAACATTTGATACCAGCATAGTAAATAGTTATACCAACAGGTTATACAATTTTACGCAAAAATTTTTAAATAAGTTTAATTTACTTATTAAATCAAAATAATATCAGTTGTCGATAAAAAATTCAAAAAATTCTAAAAGGATCTAATTGTAAGAGTATATCATTATATTATGTAACATACTATAATTTATATTATTTTTTTGCATTTTCAATTTGCCTCTCACGCTGGGTAAAAGCTTAAAGCAAATTAAAAAGGAAAATGTAAGTGAATTTACAGGCAATAAGTATACTATTATGGTATATTGTATATTATGACAATATATATTTATAGTATATTGCATATTATTACAGTATGTATAACAATATATTGTATACTATAATAGTATACTGTTGCAGTATAGTTATATACTCCTACAATATATTGTATACCGTAGCGGTATACTGTAGCTGTGTTCCTATTCGATTTTCAAAAGAAAATTTCGATCTTAATCACCTCAAATCAGCTCCAAATGCTATCAAATTTCAGTATGAACTTTCAGAAAGTACTATAAGTAATATTTAACAGCACCCACTTTGAATCAAACAAGAAATCTTCAAAAATAAAATTGAGCTTCAAGCAAACAATTGTAGATATTAAAATACACATAAAATTTAGATCTGGGAAGCTTAATCGAAGATACTATAAGCAATATTTTATAGCACCACATCGAATCAAACAATAAATCTTGAAAATAATAGCATCACTTCAACAAAGCAATCATGAAAGAAGAGGCGAATGGTGGCAGGGCCAGAGGCAGGGGCATCTTTGAACATCTGGGAGGTTACTGAGTCAACGAGAATTTCAACTTTAGGACAAGTCTTAGCATAGTAGTTATGCAAACACATGGGTAAAGCTGGGCAACAAAGTGCAATGGCTAGCGAAGATGAAGTCCGACCCCGCCAACATAAAATCAAATGCCCTATGTGAGTTCCACCAGGAACGGGGGCACAAGACCGAAGACGGCATAGGTCTCCGATAGGAGGTGGTCCGTTTGCTGAACTAAGGGTTCTTGAAAGAGCTGCTCAGCGACAAGGGAAAGCTCAACTTCGCGCGCGGGCGAGAACAACCCCACGGTCCACCAAGGCCGCCCTCACCAACGTGCACCATCAACATGATCATTGGGGACGGCAACGACTCAGTGATCAACCATGTCAAATTCACCACCACTCATAAATTGAAGCGAACTATCGCTCACGAACGGTATAACGACTTGGAAAATAGTATCACCTTCAATAAGTCTGATACCAACGATTTGTTTTTCCCCCATTATGATGCCTTAGTTACTTTACGCATAGTAGATACTGATGTGAAAAGGATTATGGTTGACGATGACAGCGGCGCGTGCATCATCCATCCAAGAGTCCTTGCATTAATGGGACTCGAGGATAAAATAATTCCGCTGTATAATACTAGCTGGTTTTAACAATGCAGTTGAAAGAACCTCTGGTGAGATAACACTGCCCGTCTTGGCAGGAGGAGTTATGATGGAAACCACTTTCCACGTAATGAATCAAGAAACGGCATACAACGTCATCATAAGAGGTCCATGGATACATGCCATGAGGGCAGTCCCCTCCAGTTTCTACCAAATAATCAAATTCCCAACCCCATGGGGAGTGTACAGTATACGGGGCGAACCATGCACCACCCAAGAGTGTTACAAAATAGCCCAAGATTACACTCACACCAAGCAGCTTAAAGGAGCAAGCGTGGAAGCATAGCAATCAGCCCTGTCGGGGACTAAGGTCCACCCGACAGAACATTAAAGATCCCGACGATGTCGAAGCTAGCAAGGCCACGGTCGAAGACCTCGACCTCGTCCAGCTGAGCAACAATGACTCCACCAAGAAAGCGTACATAGGCCACGATCTCTCAAATCCAGGTAAGTATCGTGAATTCCTATCTGACCACGCAGACCTGTTTGCTTTTTCCCATGCAGATACGCCAGGAATCCTACAAGAAATTGCCTCCCACAAGCTAAATGTCGACCCGATGTACCCATCCGTGCGGCAGGCGAGGAGAAAATTCAATGCTGCCATCAATGAAGTGGTAAGTGAAGAAGTAGACAAGCAGCTAGCTAATGGCTCCATTAGGGAGTACAAGTATCCAGAGTGGATCGCTAATGTCATAATGGTCAAAAAGAAGAACAGGAAGCGGCAGATGTGCGTAGATTTCACCGACCTAAATAAAGCATGTCCAAAGGACTCATTCCCACTGCCCCATATCGACCAATTGATAGACACCACGGCAGGACATGAGCTGATGAGCTTCCTTGATGCATACTTTGGCTACAATCAGATCATGATGGCCAAGGAGGATCAGAAGAAAACGACCTTCATCACTCACCAAAGAACTTATTGCTACAGGGTAATGCCCTTTATGTTCAAGAATACGGGGGCTACAATCTAGAGACTGGTGACTACCATGTTCAAAGAGAAACTCGGCAAGACGATGGAGGTCTATATAGACGACATGCTAGTGAAGTCTTCGAAAAAAGAGTACCACCTCGACCACCTAAAGGAAGCTTTCGAAATACTAAGGAGATACGGCATGAAGCTGAATCCCAAAAAGTGCGCCTTCGGCGTAGCCTCGGGAATGTTCCTGGGGTTTTTGGTATCACAAAGGGGCATCGAAGTCAACCCGGACCAGATCAAGGCCATAGAAACCATCTCGAAAATACTGAGTAGCAAAAAGAAAGTGCAGAAGCTGAGGGGTAGAATAGCCGCCCTCTCTAGGTTCATCTCGCGCTCCTCCGATAGATGCCACAAATTCTTTAGTGTATTGAAAAAGGACCAAGGACTACAATGGAATGAAGAATGCGTCGACTCCTTGAGAAGTTTGAAGGAATACCTGTCATCGCCACCCTTGCTGGTCACAGCCGACCCAGGCGAACAACTGTTAGTTTACTTGGCTGTGTCGGAAGTTACAGTCAGTGCCGTCCTGGTGCGTGCAAATAAAGGTACGCAATCTCCTATCTATTATATTAGCAAAACTTTGGTGGATGCCAAAAACCCGGTACCCACACCTTGAGAGGCTGGCATTGGCGCTCGTAGTAGCTTCACGGAAGCTTCGGCCTTATTTCCAGTGCCACCCCATAAGGGTAGTAACAACCTTCCCTTTAAGGAGCATCATACACAAACCCAAACTCTCAGAACGACTCGCCAGATGGGTCGTTGAGCTCAGCGAGCATGATATCACATACCTTAATGCCATCAAGACGCAAGTCCTTGCCGACTTCAACGCGAAAGTCCTGCCAAAGGAAGAACTCGAGGCACAACGCGTATCTTCCAATAATGACCTATGGGCCTTTTATACGGATGGCGCCGCCAATTCATCGAGATTAGGACTAGGACTCGTTCTCGAGGTTCCCACGGGCGAAATAATTCGCCAGTCTATACGATGCCCGAAAATGACTAACAACGAGGCCGAGTACGAGGCCATTATTGTAGGCATGAAACTGGCAACCAAATACGGAGCTCCCAGAATCCTCCTCCGCTGCGACTCCCAACTTGTGGTAAACCAGGTCACTAGGACTAATCAAGTCAAAGAGCAGAGGCTGCAAAAGTACCAGGCAAAAATTCGCAAACTAATGACAACGTTTGACAAATTCTGCCTCGAACAAATTCCCCGAGCACGGAACGTCGAAGCAGATGGCCTGGCAAAGTTGGCTGCAACCACCAAAAATTTCAACAAAGAAAGTGTGGTCACACTCCTCCACTCCGAGGTACTTTCCTTAAACCTGACTTGGGACTGGCGCACCAATTCATATCTATTTTGCAGGACAGGACATTGCCCCCGATAAAAAGGAGGCAAAAAAGCTTTGCGTACAGGATGCCCGATACTGCATGATCAAAATAGACCTTTATAAGAAGACGTTCGGTGGCCCCCTAGCCAAGTGCTTAGGGCCACATCAGATGAGGCCAGTACTTGAGGAAGTACACGAGGGCCACTGCGGTGCTCACACCGATAATCGTGCCCTCATGCGGTGCATCGTATGCGATGGCTACTACTGGCCCACTATGAAAAAAGAGGCGGCCGAGTATGTCCGCCGATGCGAACAATGCCAAAAGTACGCCCCAATGATACATCAGCGTGGAGAACCCCTCCATTTCGTCACTTCACCCTGGCCATTCATCAAATGTGGGATGGATATAGTCGGCCCACTGCCAGCAGGACGAGGAAAGGTACGATTCTTACTTATTCTAACTGGCTATTCCTCTAAGTGGGTAGAAGCAGGTGCTTACACGCAAATACGCAAACAAGAGGTCATCACCTTCATATGGAAGAACATCATGTGCCACTTCGGCATCCCCAAAGAAATAAGTTGTGACAACGGGCGTCAATTCATCGGCCAGAAAATGACAGAGTTCTTCGAGAAATGGCGCATCAAAAGGATACTATCCATGCCATACCACCCCGCCGCCAATGGCCAAGCGGAATTCTCCAACAAAACAATCCTAAACATACTGAAGAAAAAGCTGGAAGAAGCCAATGGGTTATGGCCCGAACTACTACCTGAAGTCTTGTGGGCACACAAAACTACACCCAAGTCCAGCACCGGGGAAACCCCGTACTCAGTGGTTTATGGAACTGACGCTGTCATACCCCTCGAAGTAGGCAAACCCAGCTTAAGGTATTCGCACACCAGTGGAACAGAAAACGACGCCAGCAGACTCCAAGACCTTGACGAAGCCGAGGAAAGAAGGGAAATGGCCCACATCAAGATGGTGACCCAAAAACAACAAATTGAGAGGTAATACAACAAAAAGACAAGATTAAGACCACTTAAAGTAGGAGACTATGTCCTCAAAGCTAAGACATTGGCCTCCAAAGATCCAAATGAAGGAAAACTGGGCACAAACTGGGAAGGACCTTACAAAATCACAGCAGCAGCCGAGAAAGGAGCATTCTAGCTCAAAACAATGGAGGGAAAAATGCTCTAGAATAATTGGAACGTCGCTCACCTCAAACATTTCTACTTCTAAAAGGTGTCCCCTGTGGCGTACTATTTTTCCCTTACCCGAGTTTTGTCCCAATTGGGTTTTCTCGGGAAATTTTTTAACGAGGCGGCAAGGGGAACACCTGGAGATGTTTGCCGTACAGTTGTATCACATCGGCCCCACCGTGTACTCTCCAAGCCCGACATGATACAGGGACCAGACTAGTACCATCTCCAGATGTATAGAAAGGCTACGGCCATTTCCAGATGTATAGAAAGGCTACGACCATCTCCAAATGAATGAAAAGGCTACGACCATCTCCAAATGAATGAAAAGGATACGACCATCTCCAAGTGAATGAAAAGGCGACAGCCATCTCCAAATGAATGAAAAGGCTACGACCATCTCCAAGTGAATGGAAAGGTTACGACCATCTCCAAGTGAATGAAAAGGCTACGGCAATCTCCAAGTGAATGAAAAGGCTACGACCATCTCCAAGTGAATGAAAAGGCTACGGCTATCTCCAAATGAATGAAAATGCTACGACCATCTCCAAATGAATAAAAAGGCTACGACCATCTCCAAGTGAATGAAAAGGCTACGACCATCTCCAAA
This sequence comes from Nicotiana benthamiana, assembly GCA_034376525.1. NCBI lineage: Eukaryota > Viridiplantae > Streptophyta > Magnoliopsida > Solanales > Solanaceae > Nicotiana > Nicotiana benthamiana. The sequence goes on from CM067336.1 coordinate 42,178,942, forward strand.
CGAACGAAAAAGCTACGGCCAACTCCAAACGCACGAAGGGGCTAAGGCCATCATTTTAACACGGCTACGGCCATCACTTTTACATGTCTAAGGCCATAATTTTTACATGGCTAAGGCCATTATTTTAACACGGTTAAGGCCGTCAAGTTTTACATGGCTAAGGCCATTATTTTAACACGGTTAAGGCCGTCAGCTTTACATGGCTAAGGCCATCATTTTTACATGGCTAAGGCCATTATTTTAACACCGTTAAGGCCGTCGAGCTTTACATGGCTAAGGCCATCATCTTTACATGGCTAAATCCATTATTTTAACACGGTTAAGGCCGTCGAGAATTACATGGCTAAGGCCATCATTTTTACATGGCTAAGGCCATTATTTTAACATGGTTAAGGCCGTCGAGTTTTACATGGCTAAGGCCATCATCTTTACATGGCTAAGGCCATTATTTTAAAACGATTAAGGTCGTCGAATTTTACATGGCTAAGGCCATCATTTTTACATGGCTAAGGCTATTGTTTTAACGCGGTTAAGGATGTCGAACGTTACATGGCTAAGGCCATAGTTTTTACATGGCTAAGGCCATTGTTTTAATGCGGTTAAGGCCATTGAATGTTACATGGAGAAGGTCATCATTGTTACATGGCTAAGGCCATCATTGTTATACGGCTATGGCCGTCGAACCTTTTTTTTGCTACAGCCATCACTTTCACGCGGTCAGGACCGCCGAACGGCCAACTTAGCTTCAACTACGGCAAGGGGAAAATAAAAAGAAGGGAAGTATATAATGTTCCAGAAAACAGAAAAGATTGATTATAGCGAAAATCGTATATCTTTATCCCTAAAAGGGTCAACACCCACTATACAAAAAATCAATATTTACAAACATATTTACAAAGGTCCTAAAGTCCTTCACCTCCCTGGTTTTCCTACCCCGCCTGACCTTCATGCGGCCCATCTTCGCTCCCAAGAGGACACGACTTGGAAATCCAAGAACTGGATTGCAAACGGTTGACGTCTGCACAGCTACCCTCCCCCCGGGGTGACGATTCAGGATTGTAGCCGGCCGCTTCACGGGCAGCTCTAACCAGTTGGCTTTGGCTATCAACTTCTACCTCAACTGTTCGCCCAGCCGCCAAAAATTCTTCGAGCACTACCAGTCGGGCCTCCGCGTACACCCACATCTCTTGTGCCTCACGATATGTGTCGGCCTACGCAAGGGTCCACTTGAGGTCCTCAACCTCGTGCTTTTTAGCATCGAGTTCCGCCGTTAAGGTCGCAACTCGAGAACGCAAATCCGCTGCCTCCTCCGCCACTACGCGGCCAAGCTGTAACTCTTCATTCTTAGCTTGAATAAGGACCTCCATCTCCTCAGCCCAAGCAACGGTGGCCATAAGTTGTTCGTCGACTATCTCTAGCTCGGCCACCCTTTTCTTTAGCTGCTCCTCAAACTGCCTGAGGCCCTAATGAATCACCCTGCCTCCTCCCCCACTACGCGGCCAAGCTGCCTGTACATGTCGGCCAAGGTCCGGTGCGCCTCACGTGTTCTGTTATATTTCTGCACCAACCTATTATATTTGGCCACCTTCTTCTTCAGGCGTTGACCCCTCTCCGCCTCCAGGATAAGAATCTAAAAAAGAAAAATGAACGAAAGGTAAGTACAAGGAAAATCTCCCTCCACTAACACAAAATAAAAATCATCAATCAAGGCTAAAGACGTACCTGCAAGGCCGGGCTCGCCACTCTTCGGGCCAAGCCCTTGTCACTGAGCTCTGCCAAGGCCACACTCTCAGCGCCCGCATATAAGAGTGTCATGCTGGTGGCCGTCTCTTCGCAGTTCTCCAAAAAATTGTAGTGACTGGGAATCACTATGCGACTGGAGGACCGGCCAGCCATCATCTCCACTTGTTCCATGGACCCTCCTTATCTGCCCGCGTCCTCCATAGCGATCTCCGAGCCCGCTACATCCACTCTCTTTGGCCTCGGCCATAAAACCGGCCTAGAATCAGGACCGGGTTGTTTAGCCTTCTCCATATTAGTAACCACAGCCTTGCCAATTAGAATCTGACGTCTCCCCCTCTCCAATGTCTCTTCATGTTCAAGGTCCCCCTCAGTAGGACGCAAGACGGGCTTAGATGGGATGGTTCGGTAGTGGGCGCTCTTGTGGGGGCAATTCCGGGGACGGTCCCAGGCACAGCCGCCGGTATCTCTTCGGGCGCTGTTTCAAGCATGACCCCTGGCACTGCCTCATGCACTAACTCTGGAGCCGCCTCTGATGCGATCTCCTGCCTTGGGAGGGGAGAAAAACTACCTCTGGACGTACCTATAAGGATCATATCCTCCCTACTAAGGGTAGATGTCGCCATAGAAGGGTCGGCCACAACTCTCTTCTTCTTCTTCTTCTTCTTCTTCTTCTTCTTCTGCACCTTCTCAGAGGTGCCTCGACCTACCAAAATATATATGAAAATTATGGAGAACCCCTAAGTTAGAACGGAAAGGAAAAACCACGCGAGGCCGTTACCTGACGGGCCATAGAGCTTGAGGAACTCCGGTCAGGTACGGAATTCCTCCGCAAACGGTATCAACGCTCGCACCCACGACCTAATGTCATCAACCCTTCGAGGAGGGCAAGTTTTCACTGCATGAAGGCAAAGGGAAACCTACAATGGTGAAAACCAGCAAAATAAGATTGCCGTAGTAAAAGCTACGTACAGTAATACTTACATTTATCGTTCCACGCCTCCGGAAACCCTTCAGGGTTGGTGCTCGGTACGCACATAGAAAAATCTCTTCCAAAATTTGCGGTTGGCCTTGTCGTCCGCTTGTGAAACAAAGTTCTTCTTGCCCCGGCATACTAACTGGAGAATCGAGCCTCTCATAAAGTCACGCCGAACATTTGTAGGAGGTGATGAATGGTAACCTCCTTCTCAGCCTTCGTCACATAAGTGGTAAGAATCCTACAAACCTTCAATGCGTACGGAGTAAGTTGGGCCGGGCACGCCCCGTACCAACGACAGAGTTCTTCCGCCAAAGGGTAAAGCAGGAGGCTATACCCGATTCGAAAGGAATACTCGTCGAATGTGCAATAAATAGGAGTATGCACGTTGGCATAGTCCGTCCCGGCGGGAGCCATCTCAATGTAGTCAGGGATATTTTATGACTCCCTGAGAGTATCCAAAAGAGATGGCGTCAGTTCCCTGAGTTCCCAAGGGGGAAGCTTACACTGTTTCTTAAAATCTTTTCACGCAGCCATATCCAGTGGGAGAATATTAGTCGTTGATAAGGGAATGAGTACCTCCTCGGCTTCCCCATCATTTGAAGACGACGAGGCCCTAGAGAGGGCGTCACCCTTAGTCCTGGTGCTATCGTGACGATGTTTAGTCATAATGGAAGTTATGAGAGAAAGGTATTTTAAGGATTTAAGGTTTGATTCTAAGGAACGAATATTTTAAGAGGAAAGATCAACGGGAGCAAGAAAAAGACGAGATAAAGGTTGAGAAAGTGCTCTCCAAAAAGTTCGAAAGATGATTCGGATTCAACCTCTCCTCTATTTATAAGGAAAGGTGCAGGGAAATAAAAAAGGATTGGTTCAAAAATTGGCGCGAGAAACCAAAACGTCACGTCATGTCCTAAACCGCCTCGAGAGAAAAGGTAATGATCACGCACGTGATCGATGATGTCATCCTAAAAAAGGAGCCCTAAAAGGAGGTTTCATGTCAACCCCTCCCCATATGATCACGTCCCCTTTTTACAGTATCAATGGGAACGACCAAATTTATAGAAGAGACGGGCATGCATATCCGTTCATTGAAGACGTCTACTATGTCCCCAACAAACAGAGGGACTATCTGTATTGGAAAAATTTGGCTCCCTACGCTCTCAGATTATCTATGCACGCCTAAGACGTAGAGAACAACCTAATTGAGGCCGACTCGAATAGGGTCGGCCCCCGCAAGCGGACGGACCAAGCGACATGACTCAAGACGACGTAGCTTAAAGTTCTGGCTTTCCCGTACACTGAGACCACCAACCCCTTGTACTTTTCTTTGATTATTTCGCGGAAGGTCCCTTAATACATAAAGGGGACCTTCCCTTTGTAAAAGGACTCATGTTTATCTTATTATTAATAATATACAACTCTCTCTTTCTCTCTCTCTTTCTTATGAAACGACTCTCTCTTGCTTTATTGTTCTTACAACTCAAGCTATTTTCGATATTATCATAGATCTTAACAAAGTAGTTTTCTCTAGTTCATATTACACTTGATTCCGATTAACCCATGTTATTTTTTGATTGTTTTTGAGTTTAACAAGTACTTAACTTTTTTAACCAAGCAGTCTTCAATTGGTAACTGTGAGGACAACATTTGTATGTGTAGTTAATAAAATAAATGTTAAAAAAAATAAGGAAAAAATATATTAAAATCATGTTTATAGTACGTAATGAGCATGAGACTTTTGGTACTACATGTGAATGTACTTTAGTGTTATGAGAGAAGTTATAAGTAGTATGGCAAGTTTAAGGTGTTTTTCAAACTTCCATTCTATTCATTAACTGTTGGGTTGATTCACTTTTGTAATTTTAGAACTCTTTTGAACTAGTATTATGGGTTTTATATATTCCGGAAAATCGAGATATGCAATAATATGTTATTTATATTCTTAACTTTTGTTTTTGTTTTAGAAACGATCCTACTTTCATTGTGCTCTAATTGACTTTTTAATCAATTGTTGGAATGGGAAAGCACTTTTTTGTTGTGAGAAACAATCCTGCTTTCGTTTTACTTTGTTTGACCTCATAATCAGTGGTCCAAATGAGATAGCTATTGTTGTGATTTTCAAAACAAAACAAATTATCCTGCATGTTTCAACTTGGTTTGAGCAATTTCTCATGAATTTGAAGATTTTGTTAATTACTCTTATTTTTTTTCCCTTAAGGGTTGGCCTAATGTAAAGTAGGTGTTATATATGATTCAAATGTTGAGAAGTGCCACTGCAGGAAAATGGTGTGTCCATTCAACTACGTACTAAACTGTTAGGAGATGATATATTATTACATATTAAATTATTTTAAACTTGTACACAAATTTTTTACATATGAAGTTAACCTTTCTAAGGGTTGTATTTGTTAAAATTGTCGATCTGATCGACATCCCGCCAAAGCAGCGAGGTAGCAAAAGACAATATGTTTTATTTTAACTATCGTACACACAATATCCGTCAAGTCAAATAAGACGGTGTCCAAGGGACGACAAAGGCGAACGCAGTATGAAAGAGCATCAAACCAAGTATATAGCAGAAATTCCATAACTACATATAGGTGAAGCATGACTTGTAAAGGGGATCTCCTTTTTTTCTTTTTCCCCTCCTCTGTAATCTTCATAATAGCTTGGAAGGAAAATAAAGCAATCTCCAAAAGAATATGTAATAGGGCCTCCTCCATTGATTAAGGGGAGCTACAATGAAAAATATCAATAAAAGTAGTTACCTCTAACTCATCTTATGCATTCTTTTTCCAATTAGTTTACGGAGCTGGAATTTATTATTTTAGACTAAAATTTATCCCTTCACTCGCAGCTAATTTTGTCATACACTCCGCGCTCATCGCCTCGACCCAGATAAGGTTCTGATCCATCTCGGACTGTATTGACCTCAGTCTCCCCTGAAGGTAGTCACACTCTGCGGCTACCCCCTTGCCTAACTCAAGCTCTTCGTCCTTCATACGAAGTTGCTCCTCGAGCACACTATTTCTGCGAACGTCATCCATTAACTGCTGGTCTCTCTTCTCCAACTCATATCCAAGGGATAGAGCAACGAGATTCTCCCTCAGCAGCTCGGGCATCTCATGGCACTCATTGCGATAGCGCCGATATTTCTCTAATGCCTTTGGGAAATCTTAGTCCGAATATCAGCCCTGCGATCGCTCTTAATTTCCATCATGTAAGTCTGAAAAATGAAAAGACGGTTCAAGATCGTATCATCTAGAAAAATAAAAGAAATATGATGGAAAGGCGAAATGTACCTTCAGGCCCATAGCAGACACTTCATGTATCAAGTCGATATCAGGAACGTTTCCAAGAGCCTCGTTCTTGATAGCGGAGCACAAAATGTCAAACTACGACACCAGATCTTCCGCGTCCCCCAAGAGATTAACATCCGATGAGATCTCAAGAATACGGGATCGGTCTCCCACATGAACTACCGAGTGGGTAAGACCGTCTTCAAATATCCTAAAATCATCAGGATCGAGGTCCGACTTGGATTCATAGTCGTCTACCACGATGCTCTTTCCTCTTTCAGTAGCCGAGGAGGAAGCACGATCAAGTATCGAGGACAAAGGCTCATCCGAAACACAACGGCGGGCTCAAAAGTCTGCCCCCCCCTCTTACGGCAGGCTGCCGATCAACTACATTGGCTAGAGTCTGTGTCGACAGGGCAGATACAACGGTTGGCTCCGTTTCTATAGGCAGAGTGGTATCAACCCCCATCCTAGATCCCGTCAAGGGAGAGTCTTCTTCCAGATGTATTACGGTCGGAGGTGAGTCCTAAACTCCACTCGCCACCTCTTGGATGGCCCCTCTCCTTCCTCAGCATGGGGAGATTCACCTGTCAGATGAGAGGCACAGGTCAGAGCCTCAGTCTAAGGGGTGGTCTCCGTAGGTATAACCGCAGTCGTACACTCAACCGAAGAAGCCCTCGACGAAGACCGGGTAGCAGACATTGCGGCAGGGCGAGCAAAAGATGTAGGGTGATGAAAAACTAATGGAGGAGCCCTCACTCTCCGCACTCTCCCTGACATTGACAAACAACACATAAGAAACCAAGTGAAAATAGAAAAAAATGGCAAGCAGAAATGACGTCTCACCTGTTAGGGGTCTGCGTCCATATGTTTCTTAAAAAGCCAACCATGTGCGGACCCCCGCCGTATGAGGAAGGATAGCACTTACCCACTCGTGGATACCTTCCACAGACGGAGGGGCAGTTTCGCAGTTGCGGAAACATAACAGGATTTAGTACTACAACAGAAAATGATCGGGCATCTCCTCGACTTAAAACATAACAACGTATTCACAAAGTTCCACTTCTCAAGTAACCCCGTAGGATCCTCCACAAGGTGCTCGGTCCATGCGTAGAAGTAATTTTCGTAGAGGCGACGGTTCGACCTATCATCCATCTTCACCACCAAAATCTTCAACCCCCAATGGCGCATGGGAATCACTGTGCCACGAATAAGGTGAAGGGCAAAAATATTGAGCATGTGCTCCAAAATGATTTCACGACCAGCAAGCTCTACAAACTTTATCAACATAAAGAATAGTTTATACAGGTACGTCAAGAGTTTGGCGGGGCATACCTCATAAAAATGGCATAAATCTACCACCAGGAGGGGGAGAGAAAGCGTGTACTCAATAATAAAGGGGTAGGCGTAGAACATGCTGTACGCGAGGCGGTCAAAATGGACTATGTCGTCCCCTACTGCTGGCCGTATTTCAAAGTAACGGGAAATTCCCCACCTAGATTTCAATTCTGCGATTTCATCCTCTTTTATAACAGAGGGGATAGGTTCCGTCTCCTTCCCGGTGGGATTGCAGAAGTCGGTCCATGCTTTCCTAGGATGAGGAAAGATCACAACGATCGACAGGACCTCCTCATCCTATACCATTTCTTCTCCTCTGGTAGCCAGAACATCATTTTTCGACGCCGGAATTGTGACAGGGAGGTTAGCCTAAGAAGATCATTAGCCATTGGGCCAATTTGGTAAAGCAAAAAGATAAAGAAAAGCAAGAGTGAAGGTTTTTAGCTAACTAGGTCAAGTAAAAATCTGAATCATCAGGAAGAAGGTATATTCGTAAAGTTCTTTCAAGCAAATCGTACTCACAATATGCGTCAAGTCAAAGAATATGACGTCTAGGGGACGACAAAGGCGGAAGTAGAATGAAGAGCATCAAACCAAGTATATAGTAGAAATTCCATAACTATATATAGGGGAGCACGACTTGTAAATCGGCTTTCCTTTTCTATTTCTTTCTCCCTTCCTCTGTAATCTTCATAATAGGAGCGAGAATAAAGCAATATTTAAAAGAATATGTAATAGGGCCTCCTCCATTGATTAAGGAGAGCTACAATGAAAAATATCAATAAAAGTGGTTACCTTTATTTTATTTATGCATTCTTTTTCCAATTAGTTTACAGATTTGAAATTTCATATGTTAGACTAAAATTTACCCATTTACTCTTTTAATTGATTTATTCAAAAAAGTTCCAATATCATTTGATAATGATAGAAAGAAAGACGATCTTACAAGGAGAGAAAGTTACTTTCTAAGGATCAAAGCTCCTGAAGATATTTTGTTAATAATTAGGGTGGTCCTGAACATAGAACCTCTACATACTACCGTATTGAAGAACTCAAGTCTATCTAACTCAACAACTTTAGAAAAATAGTTAGAGTATTCCAAAACCTTTATAAGAATTTAATACTTTAGAGGCTTAGAGTCTGTTTGGCCAAGTTTTTGGGAGGCCAGAAGCACTTTTTTCCTTTCTAAAAAAGTACTTTTTCAAAAATTTGAGTAGTTTGGCCAATACAAAACAGTACTTTTTGCCAGCAGCAGAAGCAATTTTTCTGCTTTTGGGAAGAAGCAGAAAATTCTAGCTTCTTCCAAAAAGCAGTAGAAAATTAATTTATTCAAGACAAAACTATCCTCACCGTAAATTTATATTTTTCAAATTATCCTTTATTAATTTAAGTTTTTTCTTTTTTCTTTTTGTTTCTAGTTTTTAACATCCTATTAAAATTAAACATTTCATATATATGAATCAAATTGTAACTTTTCAAAAAAATTTATTGACTTTTCTTATTTTTGATTTTTTCTTTGTATAATGTCTCGTAACTTTCCAAATTATCTTCTTCTTTTTACACTAAAATAAATTATGTGACGACTCGACCGGTCGTCTTTGGAATTTATGCCCTATTTTCCCTAAGTTCATTTATGCTATTTTGGTTTGTCGGGACGTTCGGTGATAGAATTCGGAGTGTTTTGGAACACTTAGTCCCTAAATGAGAGCTAAGTATTGGAAAGTGGTCTGTGTAAAAGTGTGAAGACGGCCCCAGAATGGAAATATGATGGTTCCATTAGCTCCGTTAGGTGATTTCGGGGTTGGGAGCGTATTCGGAATGTATTTTGGATGTCCGTAGCTCATTTAGGCTGGAATTGTCGAAAGTTAGAATTTTGAAGTTTTTGGTCCGATAATGAATTTCTGATCTGATGGTCGGAATGAGATTTCAGAAGTTGTTGTAGAACCTTCATGTCATTTCGGACGTGCGTGCAAAGTTTCAGGTCAATCGGACGAGTGTTGATTAGGTTTTGAATTGAAAGCGTGTTTTGGATGAACTTGAAGTTCTTAGGTTTGAATCTTTGATTTGATCGAAGTTTTGGTGTTGTTTTAGGTGTCTTAAGGATTGGTGCAAATTTAAATGAGGTATTAGGTGGTATTGGTACTTTTGACTGAGGTCGTCTTCATGATGGTTTTGGGTGGTTAACGGAAGAAATTCTAAGTGTGCAGCAGCTGAAGACTTCTGTCGTCTGGTATTTTCGCTTTTGCGGCTTGGGAACCGCAGAAGCGGCTTAGGGCACTGCAGATGCGAAATTGGGCATATGTTCAAGAACTGCAGAAGCGGAATCGCTTCCGCGATGTGAGGATCCGCAGAAGCGGAAATGGCCTCTTAAGTGGAAGCCGCAGAAGCAGCACTTTGTCCGCAGATGCTGGGCCGCAGAAGCGGTCCTTGGACCGCAAAAATGGAAATCACTGTGATGTTAAGGATTTATCTGAGACTTAATTTCAAAAGTTGGAAAAATCAAGTTTAAGCTCGGGCGAAGGCGTTTTTGAGAGGGTTTCGAAGAGGAGATTATTGGGTAACATTTTTATGTTCCTTTTTAGTTATATTTCATCTTTTAATAGTTAAATCCATCATTTAAATTCGAATTAAGGATCAAAAATGGAAGAATTTGAGTGAAAGTTCATTGACTAAATTTTTGGGTTTTGAGGGGGCATTCGACCTCCGATTTTTGAGGTTTTTATATGGTTAGACTCGTGAGAGTACGAGGTTTCTAAAAAGAATGTGAAATTATTTGATTTCGAGACGTTGGTCTGAGGGGTGTTTTGATCATTTTACTAATTTTCACGCCTTAGCTTTAATTTTAATAGCGGAATTAGTTACTTGCGATGTTATTTACAATATGTAATTGGTTTGAATAGATTTGGGCCACTCGGAGTCGGATACTCGTGGCAAGGGCATCGTTTCTTAGTGATTTTTGCACCGGTTCGAGATAAGTGGCTTGACTAACTTTGTGTGCGGACCTCTTCCCTTAGAATATCTTGACTGTTGTTTAAACAACCTTGTGCGTGAGGTGACGAGCGTGTACTTGTGCTAATTGTTGGAAATTCACCTTACTTGACTTATTTAGACTGTGTTCTTCACGTGTTTAACTGTATTAAATGAAAATTTCACTTCTTTTGGCGTAGCTGGTTATTCCTTACCTTGGGACCAAGTTGGTTATTGGGCAATGAAAATAGTAACAGGTGTCCCTGACGCTATTCCTGTAATAGGATCACCCTTGGTCGAATTATTGCGCGGAAGCGCTAGTGTGGGACAATCTACTTTGACCCGTTTTTATAGTTTACACACTTTGTTTTAGCTTAGGGAAAGCATGTTAGTTAGCTTACTTTTTTTATTGGAATAAATTGCAATATCTGCTCTTTGTGAAGCAAGCTATACTTTAGATTCTACATATTGTCTTTACTTAGCATTTATACATTGTTAAGGTGTTGTGATGTGTTTACGATTTGGACTACGAGTTCAATTCCCGTGAGATCCTCAGATATTGGTATGATGGACTACGGGTTCGATTTGTGGGAGATCCTCAAATATTGGCATGATGGATTACGAGTTCGATTCCTGGGAGATCCTCAGATATTGGTATGATGGACTACGGGTTCAATTCCTGGGAGATCCTCAGATATTGGTATAATGGGCTGCGGGTTCGATTCCCGGGAGATCCTCAGATATTGGTATGATGGACTAGTGTTCAATTCCCAGAAGATCATCCAGACATTGGTAAAATGGACTTAGGGTTCAATTCCCGGGAGATCTAAGTGGCACCCAGATATTGAGTGATACCTGGTTGTGTTATTCTCCTCACTTAGCATAATTGTCATTGATTTGCAACTTCTATCCTATTTCATCGTTGCTTTTTCCTGATTATTCTCTCTCTTACACTGTTCATTACTGTTGTTATGTTTGTTCTCAGTAGGGGCCTGACCTTCTTCGTAACTACTCAACCGATGTTAGGCTTGGCACTTACTGAATACCGCTGTAGTGTACTCACCCCTCTTCTGCTGCATGTTTTTCATGTGCAGATCCAGCTACTTCAGGTCGAGCGCACTATCTGTGATCCATTAGTTATACTCGAATACTTGAGGTATGCATCTGCTGCGTCCCAGATCCGGAGAGTCTCCCTCTCATTCTACGTATGGTTAGCTAGTTTCTATTTCTTTCTCTTGTATTAGATTAATCTGGTGTTTAGAGCATTGTACGTTTTCTATAGCCTGTGTTGTCCGTGGATTTCCACGCCTTGGAGGTTGTTCCAGTAAATATTGTATTGAAGTGTATGTGCAAGGCGACAAATCTATTCATCTTCTTATGATATCCGGTATTCTGTTATTGTTATCGTAAAGATTGTTAGATTCCGCAATGTGTTAGACTTACCTAGTCGCGAAGACTGGGTACCGTCATGACTGGTTCACAATTGGTGAACTAGGGCCGCGACAAATTATCTGTATCTTCTTTAGATTATCAATTCTATTCCTACAAATAATTATTTATAATTTCTTCTATTATGTGCTATAAGTTCCCGAATCTTTAAAACAGTTATCAAATCTGATTTGTGTAAATGACCTAAAAATAGATAATAACTTTACAAGTGCATTGCATAATCTATCTATATATTATTAAAAGAAGAAGAAAATGCATCCATATTTAGTCAAATGTCAGCCTCACAATTGGTCACTTGGCATTTTAGGACAAAGTTAGTAAGGTTAGGTAATAATTAATTTCTTTTTTGAATTTAATTTTTTTTAAAATTAACTATACATTATGTATTATTAATAATTAGTTATAGTTTTTGAATTAGAATTTAAACATACTTAACTATTTCTTTTACGACTTTTTTTATATATTTAAAATTATTTTTATATCTTACGTTCAATGCCATCTTTCAAGTTTGACACTCAAAATCATCTAGTTACAACTACCATGGCTATACATAATTTTATCCGACAATATTCTTTTACCGATAAAGAATTCAACTATTATGCTAATGAAGGCATTGCAGAGATTGATGGAGGAGATCAGCCTTATGATATTTCTTTAAAAATGCGAGGCAAGTCTTCTACTAATATTGAAGCGTTGTGTGATAGAAGTAGAGATGGAATTATTGAGAGGTATTATCATGTGTGAGCGACGTTACTTATTATTTCAAGATGAATTATTAATATATAGTAATTTGTGAATATGCTTCTAATTTATACTGAATGATGTTGTTTTAATGATTCAAATCATCGTATAAAACTAAGTAATTATACTAGATAATATTATATACTTTAGTGTAACTATATATGTAAATTGATTTAAATCTTTAATATGTTTTCTTTTACTTTATGTTTTATATTTTAGCTAAATAAAATAAAAAATATTCAAAGTCTCTTACAATAAATCTTTAAATTTATTTTTATGTTTAAAAGAATAATATGACCTTGGTACTATCCTTTATGGTAATTTGACATTCAAAAGTACTTTTTGAAATGATTGACCAAATACATATTATTTACCAAATGTTTCAAAAAGTACTTCTTAAATAAATTATCCAAACACAAATAGATTTTTTTTCAAAAGTACTTTTAAAAAAGTGCTTTTCAAAATAAGCAAATTTTGACAGCTCGCCCAAATGGGCTCTTAGACCACCAATATTCTGAAATAAATATAAAAGAATTTATAACAACATTTCATTATTATAATGATCCTTTTTAATTAATTTTTTATATTCTATTATAATATATATGTTAGGATTATGATTCCTACTAAAGACAACAACCTTCATATTGAATAATCCGGAATTACAACTACATGAGCGGAAGCTAACCTGAATCCAATTGTGGAATTTGATGAACCTCCTTTTGATGATTGTCCTTGAGTTGTTGTGAACTCCTTTAGCCTTCCTTCAAGTTTTCTTGAAGTATGATTGTCACCACAAGAATGAATCCACAATACTAAAACAATATATGAAAGGTTCACAATAATAGTGTTATGAAAATAATCAAAATTTAGCTTATGGTTTTCCACCCTATTTGCAAGACAATGGACAATATGGTTCTTGATTCAATGGGAAGAAGAAGAACTTGTCTTGCTTAAGAATGGGAACCATAACCCCACTTTATAACTCTAGGAGTTACATAACCCAAGAGACAAGAGTTACAAGACAAAAGTTATGTCTTGCAAGAGTTACAAAACTCAAGAGTCACAAGCATTCATGTAACCATAGTTACATTTGTAACCTTAGTTAGCCCATCATAAACTAAGGTTACCCTTTTGGGTATCTACACATTAGTCCTACACTTTGGTATGACAACACATTGGCCCCCTTAACATAATGTCCATAAGACCACATAATTAGGCCAAACCAAAAGATAGCACATAACATATAATTATCTATATATTGTTCATATGTGTGTAGATATAAGTCCATATATCTAGATATAAATCCATATATCTTTCAATCTCCCACTTGGACGAGATATACATACATATGTACAAACCTTAATATTATATGTTACAAACCTTAGGTGCACAAAATTGCTATCACAATAATATTGTCATGAACAATCCGGTCCATCAATCATACCAACATAGGAACTAAGTGCTCGTCGTTACTCATTCGTAACTAGAACCAATCATAGATCACGTATATCAATATAACCAACGACATGGATCAAGTGTAGGTATGTAGCATGGAAATAACATAAAGTGTGGTCAATAGAATGTCTATTTCCAACTGGTTCTCTTTATTGAGATCAAACATAAACTGTAAGAGTACAAAAAACTTTAAAACTGAATATCTGCAGATATAACTGAATTACTAAATTTCTGAATATAATGAACAATTACATGAATGTGCAATACAAAACTCCCACTAAAATACATAATCCTTATCTGATTTGACACCCATACAAGCAATATGCTCATGAAATACTTTTGGTGTTAATCCCTTAGTTACCGGATCCGCAAGCATGGAGTTTGTACTAATGTACTCAATGCACAATTGTCCATTTTGTACTCTTTCTATAACAACCCGAAATTTGACGTCCATATGTTTTGCTTTCGTCAAACTACTGTTGTTATTAGCATAAAGGACTGCTGATCGGTTGTCACATAATAGCCTAAGAGGCTTCTGAATAGTATCAACAATACGCAGTCCACCAACAAAATTCCGCAGCCATAATGCCTCATTAGATGCTTCATAACATGCCATAAACTCCGCTTCCATGGTGGAAGTGGCTGTAAGAGTTTGCTTAATGCTTCTCCAAGAGATAGCACCACCCGCAAGCATGTAAATATAGCCTGAAGTAGACTTCAAACTATCCTGACATCCAGCAAAATCGGAATCGGTATACCCAATGATCTCAAGCTGGTCCGATTTCCGGTATGTAAGCATGTAATCCTTTGTTCTCTGTAAGTACCTCATGACCCGTTTGGCTGCCTTCCAATGGTCCATTCCCGGATTGCTTAGATATCTGCCTAACATCCCAACAATGTATGCTATATCAGGTCGTGTACATACCTGAGCATACATCAAACTACCTACCGCCGAAGCATAAGGTGTCTTCTGCATTTCCGAAATTTCATAATTATAATTTGGGCACTGTTTGAGACTATATTTGTCTCCCTTAGCAACAGGGGTGTCGCCTGGTTTACAATCCTGCATGCCAAATCTTTTCAGAACCTTATCGATATAGCCCTTTTGTTACAGACCGAGAACGCCTTTGGAGCGATCTCTTAGAATCTGAATTCCTAATACAAAAGAAGCTTCACCAAGATCTTTCATTTCAAATTTCTTTGAAAGAAATTTCTTAGTTTCAAGTAATAATGCTATATCGTCACAGGCAAGCAGTATGTCATCAACATATAAAACCAGAAAAATATACTTACTCCCACTGAACTTATGGTATATACAGTCATCAGCAATATTCGGTTCAAAACCAAAAGATGTAATGACTGCATGAAACTTATTATACCATTGACGAGAAGATTGCTTGAGCCCATAGATGGATTTCTTTAATTTGCAAACCTTCTTCTCTGATTCATCCGAAACAAAGTTTTCAGGTTGCACCATATAAATTGTTTCCTCAATGTCACCATTGAGAAAAACTGTCTTAACATCCATTTGATGAAGCCCAAGATCAAAATGTGCTACTAATGCCATTATAGTCCTGAAAGAGTCTTTCGATGAAACTGGAGAGAAAGTCTCTTTATAATCAATGCCTTCTTTCTGAGTGTAGCCTTTTTGCGACAAGACGAGCTTTGTACTTAATAACATTGCCCCCTGAATCCCTTTTGGTTTTAAAAATCCATTTACAACCAATAGGTTTCGTACCTTCGGGCAACGTAACAAGCTCCCAAACGTCATTATCGCTCATAGACTTCATCTCACCATTCATGGCATCAATCCACTTTTGAGAGTTAGAACACTTAATGACTTGACGGAAGTTGATTGGATCATCTTCCTCAAGTCCAATATCACTTTCTTGTTCTTGGAGAAATACATAATAATCATCCGAAATTGCATTTCTCCTCTCTCTAGTGGATCTCCTTAATGGCATTTCAGTTACTTGAGGTTGTTGAGTTTGATTTTCATTAGTTATATCAGGTTCCTCATGGGGGAGATTTTCGAGATTGTCTTGAATCGGAGTTGTGTGATCCGAGTCAGTAAGACCAAGATCAACAATTTGAGGGAAAGACACATGTTCTTCCTCAAAGACAAAATCTCTAACAACTTTATCTCCCCACCCCCCAAACTCAATATCCTCAAAGAACCTAGCATTTCCCGTCTCAAAAATAGTTCGTGATGTGGGATCATAAAACTTAAAACCCCTGGATTTTTCAGAGTATCCAACAAAATAGCTACTAACCGTCTTAGCGTCCAGTTTCTTTTCATTCGGCCTATAAGGCCTTGCCTCAGCTGGACAACCCCAAATGTGTAAATGCCGAATACTGGGTTTATGCCCAGTCCAAGTTCATATGAGGTTTTGATTGTAGCTTTAGTTGGAACTCCATTAAGAATATAAGCTGCGGTTTTTAATATGGATTGGGACTTTTCATGAATAAGATATAGGTACCCATAACGAGAGTAATCGTCTATGAATGTGATAAAGTATTATTGACCATTCCGACAAGGAGTAGGAAATGGCCCACAAATATCCGTATGTATCAATTCTAAGACGTCCGAAGCTCTCTTAGCACCTAATCTAGTCTTGTTTGTTTGTTTTCCCTTGAAACACTCAACACAAATTTCCGAATTTGAGGTATCAAGAGAATCAAGAATTCCATCTGACACGAGTTTCTGAATTCTTTAGATGGATATGTGACCCAAACGTTTATGCCAAAGTGAAATAGAATTCTCATTAGTTAATTTTCTTTTAGTACCACTTAAACTTGTATGCAAAGTTTCTTTATTTGAAGTTATTGTATCAACCAAATATAAGCTATCAAATGTTGATAAAACACCAGTACCAATAAGATTTGAATTCCGAAAGAGACCAACTTTATTATCCCCAAATGTACATTTACAACCGGATATGTCCAATTGGGGAACTGAAATTAAGTTCCGTCTAAAAGACGGTACAATAAAAGTCTCATCCAAATCTAAATGAAAACTGGTCTTAAACAACAGCCTAAATTTGCCAATAGCTTCAACTGGCACCTTCTTGCCGTCACCCACATAGATGTTTCTTTCACCATCATTTGGTTTTCGGCAGTTCAGGCAACCCTGCATTGATATACTTATGTGAGTAGTAGCAGCAGAATCTACCCACCAAGTATCCTTAGGTACCGAAATTAAATTAACCTCAGAACAAACAAGAGAAAGAAGTGTACCTTTTTTCGCACGCCATGCATGGTACTTGGTACAATCCTTCTTCACATGATTAGTCCCCTTACAGAAGAAGCAACCTAATGCAGTGATTTCAACCTTAGGTTCCTTATGTTGCTTATTCTTGGGCTTTGCAACTGCAACTTCCTTACCCTTCCTCTTCTTAGTTTCCTTAGAAGAGGATGCCAAATGAGCACTTTCTGTCTTATCTAGCTTTATCCTTTCCTCTTCTTGCACACAGTGTGAAATGAGCTCGTTAAGAGACCATTTCCCCTTCAGGCAGTTATAACTGACCTTAAACTGATTAAAGTGTGCAGGAAGAGATATCAAAACAAAGTACACAAGCAGTTCCTCAGTTAAATCCAGCTTGAGTGACTTAAGTTTCGAAGCAAGATGAGACATTTCCATAATGTACTCCCTAATGTTTCCCTTGCCCTTATACCTCATGGAAACAAGTTTACTCAATAGTGTACTTGTTTCCGCCTTTTCGTTTTGAATAAAACGCTGTTCGAGGTTTTCAAGGAAAACTTTGGCATTGGGTTCATCATTCATAGTGCCCCTGAATGATTCTGGGATTGCACGCTTCATGATCATGAGACTCATGCGATTCGAGCGTTCCCACTTCTCCATCACCCTCCTGTCATCAGGAGAGGATGTATTCTCAAGAGGAGTAGGTTGCTCGGTCCGAAGTGCTAAGTCAAGATCCATGCAACCGAGAACGATCATGACGTTCTCTTTCCATTCCTTAAAGTTAGTGCCGTTAAGCACGAGGATGCTATTGATGTTGGCAGAGATCGTAGAAGCAGAAGAATTTACTGAAAATAGAACAAAAGGATTACTGAATACATGCTTACATAAACTTGAACTTTAACTTTATAGATTCAAAATTAGGCAATTCACGTTACAAGATACCTAGCACAACATTGATTTTAGTCTTTGGACAGAAAAACAACTTGTAAGTGGTACTCTTGGTGTAGTGATCAAACATAGACAATAAACTCCTGTCAAATATTAAACCTTCCTTTGGGCCGATTTAATATTCACATGGAAAACCAAATAATCGTCTCATATTTACCACCACAAGAATGTTCGAATTCCTGCCAAATAACACCTTCCTTTGGGCCGGTGTTAAACGCATGGAAGACTAACATCCACAGTCATCTTATATTTTAAAATTAATCAATCTACACAATAGAGGTTACTTTGGCAACATAGTGCTTCAATTGAATAACTAAAATATTAGATGCTATAAACTTTAGTTCCTTAAGCCATTTTATGAATCTCAACTTAATGTGTTACATGTTTTGATGTGTAACACTTGAATATTAATCGTTGTTTACTGAATCGGACAATTCTATATATTATAAGAATTGATGGACTTTAAAACAATTAACATTCACTGAAACTTAAGAGAGTTTAAACGTTTTTAACCTTACTGGACCAACACAATCGATTGTCAAAACCAGACAATCGATTGTTTGGTTTTCTGAAAAATTTACTGGACCATCCACAATCGATTGTCAAAGCCAAACAATCGATTGTTTGGTTTTATGAAAAAATTTACTGGACCATCTACAATCGATTATCAAAGCCAGACAATCGATTGTTTGGTTTTATGAAAAAATTTTAAGTTGCTGGACCATCCACAATCGATTGTCAAATTCAGACAATCGATTGTTTGGTTTTATGAAATTTTTAAGTTACTGGAAAAGTTTCAACTCACTGGACCTTGAACAATCGATTGTCAGAAGCTGACAATCGATTGTCAGAACCTGACAATCGATTGTCTGGTGTTCCAAAAAACTGCCAGAATACTAAAAGTCACAGACAATGGATTGTGTAAGGCAACAATCCATTGTCTGAAGGCAGTGACCAAAATTTTTTCTGAATAACACATGATTTTCAACATGAATCTTAAACATAAAAAACATGTTGTTAACCTACTAAAATCATGCTATTTACAATTTTTTAACATCATATTAAAACATCAAATCAAAACATAACATTCATAAGATCATGCTATTTCATGGTAGAATTTCATAAACAAAATTCTTATAAAACTAAAACATGAATCCTAACATAACATGATTCTTATGAACATCCAAATTATCCAAAATGAAGGGTGGCTCTGATACCAATTGTTAGGATTATGATTCCTACTAAAGACAACAACCTTCATATTGAATAATCCGGAATTACAACTACATGAGCGGAAGCTAACCTGAATCCATATGTGGAATTTGATGAACCTCCTTTTGATGATTGTCCTTGAGTTGTTGTGAACTCCTTTAGCCTTCCTTCAAGTTTTCTTGAAGTATGATTGTCACCACAAGAATGAATCCACAATACTAAAACAATATATGAAAGGTTCACAATAATAGTGTTATGACAATAATCAAAATTTGGCTTATGGTTTTCCACCCTATTTGCAAGACAATGGACAATATGGTTCTTGATTCAATGGGAAGAAGAAGAACTTGTCTTGCTTAAGAATGGGAACCATAACCCCACTTTATAACTCTAGGAGTTACATAACCCAAGAGACAAGAGTTACAAGACAAAAGTTATGTCTTGAGTTATGTCTTGCAAGAGTTACAAAACTCAAGAGTCACAAGCATTCATGTAACCATAGTTACATTTCTAACCTTAGTTAGCCCATCATAAACTAAGGTTACCCTTTTGGGTATCTACACATTAGTCCTACACTTTAGTATGACAACACATTGGCCCCCTTAACATAATGTCCATAAGACCACATAATTAGGCCAAACCAAAAGATAGCACATAACATATAATTATCCATATATTGTTCATATGTGTGTAGATATAAGTCCATATATCTAGATATAAATCCATATATCTTACAATATATTTTTTATAGTAATATTTTGCTATAACAATCGAAAAATATTCGGAACACATAAAAATTTATAAGTTTGACTGTATCATCTTTAAGGATTCTGAACTTCTCTAAGAGTTAATGTCTTTGCACTTCATCCAGACAAAAATTCCTTCAAACGGATGAAAAATAGTTATTGAACTTGCATCTATTTAAAGGATTTTCCTTTAAATTTAATCTAATTTGAGAGGTTAACATGTTAAAAATTAGAAGCAGAAAATAAAATTCCACATAGAGGAAGGGAAATATACTTTTATTTCTATTTCTATTATATAGAAGAGGCAAGAATGGTCGACCAAGGGCAGAATTGCCATTTTACTCTGCAATTTTGTTTTATTTTCCATACATTTAAGTGCCGTCACAGCTCCACCTACCCAAAATACTGCGAGATAATTCTAGAATACTCATATGGTTTCATAAACCTATTTTCTCCATCTTCACACTTGAAACTACTACTTCTCTCTCAGTTAATTTCATCTTCTAGCTGGATCTCTTAATTTCGAGTAAGCTTTTCCTTTAATTTTTTTTTTAATCTTTTTCCGCTTTTGCTTGTTTGAATAGTTTGTGTTTTGGCTTGTGTCTTCCTTATGGTAGTTACTGTATTATATTATTGCATGCTATTTTATTTATGTTTCTTATGTTTAGATAATTATTTACACTATTTTTGCTGGAATTATTAATGCTTTCTTGTTTTTGTCTTTCATTTACTTCACTGAGCTCGGGGTCGATTGGAAACAGCCTCTGTGTTCTTTCGGGTAGGGTAAGGCTCGTCTATATATTATTCTTCCCAGATCCTACTTTATGGAAGCATACTGGGTATTTGTTGTTGTTGCTTGTTTGAATAGCTTATTTACCCTTGATGTTACTTATTGTGCTTCCTAATAAAATAGCTTATGTGTAAATTTAAAGGCAACCCAAAGCCACCTACTACTCTACCATCCTTATAATCCTTTGATAGAGCTTGAGTGTATGATGCAGCTTGCGGATGTATCGGAGCCGCCTTTTCTTTCGTTTAATAGCAGGAAATCTCATCCACTAAGATCGAGTCAGATAAATGGTAAAATCATTTATTTGTTTAATATTTTCGCTTGTTGTGACAATATTTTTAGGGTTAGTTTTTTCAGCTGCTTTTTCCTATTAATTGGACAAAATAATTTTTAAGATGAAATCTGAATATATTGTAGATGGATTTAGAGTTTATAATTGTTTTCTTTAATTATCTGTTACACTTCTTCTTTTCCTTTACAGAACCTGCCATTTGTTTTTGCAACAACTGCAGATAATACTAAGATGTTGACTACGAATTTTAATTGAGGCATGGTTTGGAGTTTCATAAGATTATGAGCTCACATAGTGTTGCTTTTTTCCTTACTCTCACAATCATCATGGATTTCTGCGTTGCTCCCGGTATTTTTTTCCCTTTCTAATTAATCTTTGTTGATAACTTTGTTATAAAATATTAATACAGATGATTCATAGTGCTAAGGAAGAAATAGTTGTTGCTATTATATATAATGTTCAATTAAATTATTGAGTGATACAACTAACTCAATCTTGTGGCATATCAAAAAAAATTAGGTATATCAATAGAGTTTGTGGACGACATGTATAAACACGGCTGAATTTATGTCAACAATTTAACAAGCAAAAAAAGTATAAAAAAAAGAAAAAAGAAGAAGTTATGATCCACGAGCAACCAGTAAAATAAGTGAAGTTATACTAGACAGCTATATAGAAGCCGAGGAAACAAGAATTGGTACGAGAATGCATATATTTTCTTACAAATATAGTTATATATGACTAAAGTTGCATGTATGGAATATAGTTATATATGACTAAAGTTGCATGTATGGAGATTTTTAACGGACTTTATTATCAGTTTCCAAAATGTCGTCTTTGAATTCTCTATTGATTGGTTAATTCTAATTGCACTAGAAATTAATAAGGATGAACTGCAAGCTTCTTTCATTATTGTACTTTGTTAATGAACTGACATGCCATAAAAGGCTTGTTGGTCGACCAAGGACATAAATGCTATTTTACTTTGCCATTTAATTTTTTATGTATAAACTGTATGGCTTTGCCCCCAAACTGAATTACCTCATACCCCTCTTTTATTTTGCTTTTTTTTATTTGTGGCTCTAAAATCTTCTACAGTTGTTTCGTCCATTGTGTCTGGGTTTGTTATCTGCTATTTAATTTCAAATTGATAGTGTTTTAGACATTTTATCTATTCTCTCTTTTGCCTTCTCTTTCTATATATATATATATATATATTTCTTTCTTGAATCTCAAATTCTATCTTCTTCCTATGGCGTTCATCTTTCAATGTGTAAGCTGTTTATTTTGGTGGGTTTTTTCTGCAATTCATTTTTTGCTGACTGGATGTTTACATTGGATTTTCTCTATATATATATATATATATGTGAATGTTTTTTTCGTTAATTTTACACTATATTTTCACTCTCAAATTGAATTTTCCCCCTTTTGAGCAATACTCGAAACGCTATATTACGCGGTATTTGGATGCTCTTTCTTCTCTTTTTTTTTGGCTGCGTAGGTTCGTGTTGAAATATATATTAAAGTTGAAGATGCTCCAAGTTTTGAGATTCAGTACAGTCTATACTTTTTGTCACAGTAATTAAATTATGTGGTCTTTTTGGTTCTATTAATGTTGTCTTTTGAGGTTTGTTGTTCTCTTTGTATTAAATAAAGTAAGTATGTATGTTTTCTGCTTTAGCGGTACAAGAAAAAGAATTGAAACTACTTTTCCTTAATGATGTGGTCTCAAAGTATATAAATTTTAAACATCCAAATTCACTGTAGGACCATGCATTATATATCGAAAATGGTGGAATATATTTTCAATACCATCTCATGCTTCTGATGTCAGCTAGTCGTGCAACAAGATATATTATCTTGGCATATTTAGCTCATAATACGAAGAATTTATTTGTATCGTCTGTTGATTTCTATTTTGTGTTTCATTTTATTTGAGGATGAGGTTGTAACATTACCTTACAGTCAAATTACCAACTGATTAATCTATTTTTCTTCACAAACATTGCATATATGTATAGTCTCCACATTCGTAGGAGCCTAGGAGGTAGCAATATGGTGTTCTATTATATGCAGCATTTACCAGATTTCTTTCCTTAGCTGCATTATTTCTGTGTTTCTCCTTGTCCTTGCCCATTATTTTGCCCCATCCTTTATGCACTTTCTGTTTAATAAGAACATTAGAGAAGATATCGTTGTAAAGTTCTTTTTATCCAGAGACTAAAGTTGGAGTTTGGTGAATATTGATAGAAGAAGCTTGTTGGATTTTTTGAAGAAGTTGGGGACCTTCCGTTCTATGCGATGCAGAGGTTGCCATTGTAGTTTTCTGCATTAGGTATGTGGTCTCTTTTTGTCCAGCACAATGTACTTTTTCGTGTTCCTGTAGTCATTTTTCCTCATTTTATTGTGTTGGAAATAAAAATAAGAAATGGATGAAGTAGTTTGGTTGATATTGGTATATCAGGTAAATTGAATATATAAAATGCTACTTTTTCTTGATTGAAATGTCATTTGAGCAATTTTGAACAAATCAAGTGGGTAATCATTATTAGACCTCAGGTTATTCTGGTTAGAAGTGGGGTTCTTGCTAAGCTAATAATTCAAGGTGTATTGTAATGTTAATTTTCATGGTTATTGGTTTCAGGCAAGCTGCAAAAGAGTAATTAACAAGAATTCCAAGTGCAGTGGAACTTCTTATTATTTTCCCCCTAGCTACTTATGCCTCTAAAAACTGGTATTTTCTTATATTAATTTTATTTTTACTTGCTATTGCAGCAGAGCTATAGTATGGTCTTTCTATCACGTCTTACTTACCAATATTTAATATGAACATCTTTTTACATCAAATTTGGAATCAGCTAACATGTGTCTCTTTGGCAGGGACACAACAATGATGTTGAGATTGTATGGTCTCGTGGATGAAGTATTCACATTGTGTAGATTGTATATATGTGAAAAGATTACTTTATGTCATTTGCGAGCACACAACACCCATTGAATGGATGTTTTGATAAATTTTGTGTAACTTGGATAACTTTTTCAGTTTCCTAAATGTATGTTCTATATAGTATGAAGCAATTGGTTTGCAATGTTATTTATATATGAATTGTTACCATGTACATCTTTCGGTCTCTTCTTTTGCGTTCTACAAAATTCTCTCCCCAGTATCAGTACAAAAGCTATCAAAATTGTTTAAACAAACAACATAAGAATAAGTATTCCATCTATTATAATATTGGGAATCCATCTAGTTCTGTAAAATAAATAGATAACAGCCTCAACCACATGAACAATTGAGTCTTTGACAAGTAGCAGCTCCATTGTCATCCTCACTACTCGTCTCGGAATCCCACTTCCAATCCTAATTCCCCGAGATTTATCCTCAAAATCGCCATTTTCTATCTTCCCATATATTCTCTCCGCCGTGATTTCAAACACCGCCTCCACATTCACTGCCGGTTTCAGCCGAAGTTTCAATGAACAAACATTCATTACTCTTAGCGAATTCCTCGCCGTCCTTTGCACTAACAGCCCTAACGTTTTCTCCAACTTCACACTTGTTTCCTACTAGCATTACTGTCATTAATTTAGGGTCGCCATGTTGTCGTACATCCTCCAGCCAATTCGAGAGCTGCTCGAAAGTGTGCCTTTTAGTCACATTATAAACTAGCAAAGCCCCTGCAGCGCCTCTGTAATAGGATTTTGTGATCGACCGGAACTTCTGCTGCCCCGCTGTGTCCCATATTTGCGATTTTATTGGCTTTTTATCGATGGTGATAATTTTGGACCGGTATTCGGCTCCGATTGTGACGTTGTAAACCGGATTGAACTGCTTCTCTGTGAATTGGTTTAGAAGGCGGGTTTTTCCTACTCCGGTTTCACCCACTATTATGAACTTAATGCGGTATTCGTACGCCATTATTTTTTTAGGCCTTGCGCAATTTGCTTAACAGAATTGGATGGAGACGATTGAATAATGAGAAGCTAATTGGATAATCCATTTATAGGTAGAGGATTTTGCTCCTCTTGTTCTCCTAATTTGAATAGAGATTTCAAGTGCTTTCCCAAATCTAGCAGAATTTGTGTTACTTTGTTTCCTTCAGGATCACAAGTTATATGTGCTAAGCTCTCCAAATGGGAATTCTGGTAGCATTCCTTGACCATGAGATATCTGATAAGGGTATTGGTGTCGACGCTTAGAAGATCGATGTAGTGAAGTGAAGAATTGGCTGAGACCTACAACACCATCAGATGTCCGCAGCTTCCTGGGGCTAGCAGGATATTATAGGCGGTTTATAGAAGGGTTTTTCTCTATATCAGCACCATTGACTAAGTTAACACGGAAAGCTACCAAGTTTCGGTGATCTGACGCTTGTGAACGAAGTTTTTAGGAGCTAAAGAATCGATTGACATTCACGCCAGTGCTCATTCTCCCAGAAGGAATGGAAGGTTATGTGGGATATTGTGATGCCTCAAGTATAGGTTTGGGATGCGCATTGATGCAACGTGGGAAGGTGATTGCTTATACATCAAGACAATTGAAGAAGCATAGAAAGAATATCTGACTCATGATTTGGAATTGGCTACAGTAATATATGATTTGAAGATATGGCGGCACTACTAATACGGCGTCCATGTTGACATCTACACAGATCACAAGAGTTTATAATACATCTTCAAGTAGAAGGATTTGAATTTGAGGCAGCGTATGTGGCTTGAATTACAGAAATATTACGATGCCGAGATATTGTACCATCCCGGTAAAGCCAATGTGGCATACATTCTCAGTCGTAAGTCAATAGCAAGTTTAGTACACGTTGAGGCGGGTATACATGGGTGGGGTGTTACGATACAGAATACATCAGGATCATCTTTGATAGCCGAGGTAAAATCACAGAAATATCTAGAGCCTACCTTAGTACGATTGAGAGAGAGCATTCAACAGTGTAAAATTACGGCTTTCGAGATCAGAGGAGATGTGGCACTGAGATACTAGGGCCAATTATATGTTCCTAATGTTGCACGGTCGCGAAAGAAGATTATGATTGAGATTCATCAGTCCCTATATTCTATCCATCGCAGCTCGACAAATATGTATCATAACGTTAAGGAGCATTATTGGTGGGATAACATAAAGAAGTTTATTGTAGAATGTGTAGCCCAGTCTTCTAATTGTCAAGTAGTAAATATCGAGCATCAGAAACCTGGTGGATTGATTCATAATATAGAGATTTCGATCTGTAAATGTGAGGTGATTAATATGGACTTCATTATTGGATTATCTCGCTCTTATCATGAGTTTTACTCCATCTAGATGATAGTTTATCGACTTACAAAATCTTCCCATTTCTATCAGTTAAGACAACTTACATGGTTGAAGATTATGCAAAGTTGTATATTAAGGAGATTGTTAGGCTTCATGGTTTGCAAGTATCTATTATATCAGACTGAGGAGCTCAATTTATGGCTAACTTTTGGAGGTCTTTTCATAAGAGTTTAGGCACACAAGTGAATCTCAACTGCATTTCATCCGCAGACTGGTGGACAGGCTGAACGTACCATTCAGACACTTGAAGATATGTTACCAGCATGTGTTCTAGATTTTAAGGGGAATTGGGATGACGATCTGTCGCTCATATGCTTTGGATACAATACTAGCTAACATTCCAGTATTAAAATGGCTCCATATGAGACACTGTAAGGCAAGAAATGTAGATCACCATTTGGATGGTTTGAAGTAGGTGAAATAGAATTATGTGGGCCAGATTTGATTCACCAAGCCATTGAGAAGGTGAAAGTGATACAAGAATGACTGAGGACGGTGCAAAGTAGGCAAAAGTCTTATTCCGATATTCGACGTTGTGATCTGGAATTTGAGATTGGTTATTGGGTTTTCCTTAGAGACTCGTTGATGAAGGGTTGTTATGCATTTTGGGAAGAAGGGTAAGCTGATTCCGCGGTATGTCGGCCATACAAATTCTTTGACGAATGGGACAGGTTGTTTATGAGTTGCCATCCGAATTAGAATTTGGCCAGCTGGTATTCCATATATCCATGTTGAGGAAATGTATTGGAGACCCTTCTTGGGTCTTCCTTATCAGAGATGTACAAGTTACATAGGATCTATCATATGAAGCAATGCTAGTGGCTATAATAGATTGACAAGTCTGTAAGCTTAGAGCAAAGAATGTAGCTTCCATCAAAGTATTATGGAGGAACAAGAATATGAAAAAAATGGCATGGGAAGAAGAAGAGGAGATGAAATCTAAATACTCTTACTTATTCTAGATTAAAGATAATGATGATGCCGGGGGAACGCTGGATGCATTAGAAGGTGAAACGGCTTGATGAGGTAAGCAATATCTTGAGAATACTCTTCTTTAATACAAAATGGGGATATGTATATAATGTTCATATCCATAATGTTTTTTACAGCCTTGTTAGACCATATGTTAGGTTTAACTGCTTGCAAGTTTCGCTAGTGTCCATTTTATAGGGGAAATTCGGTCGGGAATTTCCGCCAGAATCCACGATGAGTTAGAATCCCCATAAGCCCTTACATTCGAGGATGAATGCTCCTGGGGGGTGTTACAACCGATATTCATGTACGTTATATCACACCGTAAGTTAGTCTACATAAATCCGAGAAGAGATTATCTTTGAGATAATAATAACTTAATCCTATTGGTCTTAAATGATACAAGGATGTATAAGAGTAGTTAACAAGTATTATAAGTTAAAAGAATCAAAGATGTTGTAACCCGTATTTTCGGATAAAACTAGAGGTGATTAATATTCTCAAAAGGTCGTGTTTGAAGTTATTTGAATCATTCAAACGAGTTATGAAATAAAAGTTGACAAAAGTTGTTGCAACTTACGTTCATGATTTTACTTACACTTTAGTAAAAATGTTACTAAAATTTTCTCCTGATTTACTTGGAATTACGGGTGATCTACTCACAAAATTAAATATCTATGATCCTAGTTTCCAATGCATTAAGTCGTTTGGTGATACGATATCAGAGTAGAGCGATATTCGTATTTTTGCAAGACTGCGCCAAGCAGCTCTTTATGGAGCCCACATAGGAGGTTGAGATATATTGATATATATCACCCTTAACCCCATTTTAATTCATTATTTTTCATTTTCTTCAGGCTCTAGACACCGGAGAAAACACTCTCTCAAGGTTCTCTCACGATCCAAGACCCAAACAAAGGGCAAACAATACAAATTAAGTGTCGGAAATTCCATCGCGCTAGTAAGTTTCTTATCCTTCATGTTGTTGCTGATTTTTGTGTGATTCCAGCTCATATAGGAGGTTGTTTTAAGTATTTTGTGTTCTATAAATTACTCCCTAAAGTTTTTAATATCAACTCTATGTGATTTCAAGTCTTATGAAGTGATTCTAGTACCGAAAACCCTGAATTGATTGCTAGCTTTGGTTCCTTATTCTTGTGACAGTATTGGAAGGACATTTCTTGGGAAGTTAATGTCAAATTAGAGTTTTTATATCTGTTTAAAGGTAAGTACCCTCCTACTCTACATGTATTTAAGATTATCCAAGTTGCGGCTAAGTCGTTGAAGCTAGAACTTGTGAGTGATATATCGAAAGGCTCGTTAGTAATGTTATTGGTTGGTGGGCTATTTTGGGAGGCTCAATATGATTATTATTGATGTTGTTTGGCTTGTTTGGTGATTTTTTTAACTTTTGGAAGTCATATTAATAGGGGAATTATTGTCTATCTTATAGAAAAAATTGGTTGTGGCCGATACATAATAGTTGCGACGCTTAAACAATTACGATAGTTTCATTTCCCTTATTGTAGAGTAAGGAGTCGTGACATTTGCATAGCTTGAGGTTCGGTAGTATATACGAGATATGTGAGGCTTTCACTTTCCTTTTTTTCCATGAATCCGATTGTAATGTAATGAAGGAGCTTTTAAAGATGCTCCACTCTTAGAAGCTAGCAGTACTTGCAATGTTTTCCTTCTTATGGAATAATTGATGCTGCTTGTCTTATTCTTATGTTATCAGCGTTGTTGATATTTCCTGGTTCTTATAAGATTCACGATGAAGGTTTTGTCTTAATAATGTGTACGGAGGATACCAAGGTTTATAGAGGGAAAGTTTCTCCCATCAAATTTCTCCACAAAATCTTGTTAATTCCTTGAAGATAATCAAGTGAAGGCCCTAGTTCTTCATCTAAGAGGTAAGATTCTATGCCCTAGGTTTTAATTTCGAGTTTAGAGTATAAGATGGGTTATTGAGGTATGATTCTTGGATATTTTAGTATTGTGTATGCATGCATGTACAACTTAGGCTTGTTGGAAGGTTGTTTAACATAAATTAGTAAAGATTGGGTTAGGGAATGAAGGAAATCTTGAAAAGGGGATTTGAAATCAAGATGCTCAAATAGTGTTTGATAAAATGCTCAAATGAGCTAGTTTCATGAATATCTTTCTAATATGTGTTTAATTTTGTTATGTCTCATAGCAGATTGGAATTTCTAGAGTTTTTGGAGTGTTGTAGTAACTTAGGGAAAGCTCAATCGAGGTATGTATGGCTAACTTTGATCTTTGTGAAATCGACATGTTTGGTGTATGAATATTTAGTATGTGATAGCTACGTGGATTGTTTGTGATATTCTTGTGATTGGTTTGTTCGGTGTTTAATTGGCTTTATCAAGTGTTATGTGGTAAGAGTTGAGAAACAAATGATAGAAGGAAATCGTAAATGATGCAATTGGAACAACTGTGGTAATAACATATTTGGCTTCTTGTGGGAAATTATTACAATGGCTTGAATTTCTTATGAACTATTGAATATAATGGAATTGGAACTGTTGGCTATGGAAGCACTCGTAACATTGTTGTGGTTGTGACTTGAGAAGTATTGTTGTTGCTCTTCTTGTTTGTGAATTGATTGTTCTTTATCTTTGTGATTTGTTTTTTGGTTGTGATTGTTGTGAACTGAAACTGTACGGCGAGGTCGGGTTGCGCGCCGCAACACGGTGAAATAAGGTGTGGGTTGGGGCGATAAAGATGTCCGAGGTAATAAAGGTGGAAGAGGTAATAAGGGTGTAAAAGTGATCGAATCACTATTGAAATATACACTTGAACAAAAATTGTGAAATCATTGATGTGGAATTGTGAAAGGAGACAGCAGTAGAGTTTGTAACATGGGGGCACTGATTACCCCTTTGTTTAGCTAATTGTACCTTCTATGTGTCTTTGGCTGTTGCTTCTGTTGTTGTTTCTTACTTGTGTATGGTTGCGTTTACTTGGAACAAAGTTAGATGTTGAAAACTTGTTTGTCTTGATTGTTCCTTTGCTTGTGCATTTGATTGTTGTTTCTATCAGTGTTATCAACTTGTGTATGGATTGAGTTTATTTGGGAAAAAGTTTGTTCATACATACCAGTACAATTCAGATGTACTGACGTCCCTTTTGCCAGGGGCGCTACATTCGTGTTATGATGTAGGTGGATCCATAGCATGTTATCCACTCCACCGACCGTAGCTCCTCATCACTTCCCGTCAGCTGATTCGGCGAGCCCATTTTCATTCGGGGCCCTATGTGGCTCATGCCACTTTCTGTTTTGGGATCTTTTTTTGATGTGTATAAGGTATAGCCGGAGCCTTGTTGCCGGCATTTTCATATTATTCTTCAATTGTATTTAGTGTCTCTGTAGACAGGTTGTGGGTAGTGTCGGGCATGGTAATTTAAAAGATAAATATTGATGTCTGGCAATGTTGTATAAAAACTGGAATACCCTTATTATGATAATGAAGTTTCTAATGGAAATTGTTATTGTTATGTTTATAAAAAATTCTGTTAATGGAGTTCATATCCTATAAATGGCTTGGATATTAGGTAATAAGAATGAGGGGTAACACGTGGGATAGGAAAGGCACCTAGGTCCACTTGACCGGGGATACCCAGTCGAGTTCCGGCTATGTCCCTCGAATTTGGGGCGTGACAAACTTGGTATCAGAGCCTAAGGTTTTAATGTATCCTAGGATTTCTCGGAGCCGTTTCTAGTAGAGTCCTTCTTATCGGTGTGTTGTCGACCACATCTATAAGTTGGAGGATATTTGGACATTTATCACCCTTCTTTGATAATCCATATCGTGCGATATAGCTCATGATAGGGAGTTGATTTCCTCTCTAAGTCTTGTTCTCAAGATTGGTAATTTTGATACGATAATCCGCGAATTTGATGCTTGTAAGGAGGGATCGATCCCACCATTGAGTCCGAGTGGATTACCCAAGGACTTGTTAGAGGAATATGTTGAGCCGTGGAGGGATTGGTAGAACTTGTTGTTAGGAGAATACCCTTGTTCCTACTAATGCCACTGCACCACCAGATCACGTAGTATATTATCTATAAGTACGGCTAAAATCCCGTCTTTTAGAAATTAAGCTTCCATGGTGCCGGCGTAAATGTTGTAAGTTCAAAATATAATTGATACAGTACTCGTTTTGTTATGTTAAGCGAATTATTGTTGTGAACATATATGTGGGAGGTACTTCTTCATGTGTTCAATATATTATTCGTGGTAAATGAGGATATGTATAGAATGTGAACTATGTGCTAAAATGCCTAGACTTCAAGTCAGGTTTAAATTAATATTTTGATGCCAAATTTTGTGAGAAAACTTGTTACGGCTTATTCCTCCAAAGTGTTCTTATGTATACCAAAGGTATTTGATTGATTTCGTCTAGTTGTTGGTAACATATAAAGATGTTTGGAAGTGAAGTAAGTGACTGTGTAAATGTGGTATGACTAAATGTTGGATTCTAGCAGTGATTGATACTTTACATAAATTGGTGTTGTGAACCGATGTTAGTGAAAGATGCATTCCAATATGATCAATGTGCATTATTGATAACTTAAAATGGGTGCAAGGAATATGAATCATGTATTGAAATTTGAAGGCCTTAAATTGAAACTGGAGCAGCATATATTAAATAAAACTGTGTGAAATCCTCTGTGTATAGAGATGTTGAAATAAGTCAAATGTTTTGAGAAATAGAGTATAGACAATGTGTCGAGAACTCGAAATAAAATTGTACCTGGTGATACTTGCGATACGAGGGAATATGAAACAGATTATGATGTTGATATGAAATATGTGAAAATGATGTGAAATGCGGGGAAGAAGAGACTGTGTTATGAAATGTGGCCTAGTGCCAAGTCTGATGTGATAATTATGGCCCAAGAGCCGATTGACTAATATACGTCAAAATGGCATGATTCTTTTATTTGATAATTGGGTGATCATTTAAAGTGTTTGATTCGTACTTGTGATTTCCTTATTACTGTATGAAATGCATAGGTGTATCATTTGATATGTGAACAGGGCTATGAAATGCAGCCTAGAGGTATGGAAATTATGTGAAAACTATGTGATCCGTTCTATTTGGTAATGTGGTGATTGTTTAAACTTTTTGTTAGACCCTTATAACTTCCTTGTCCTTGCATAGATTTGTTCTTAAAAAGAATCTAAATTACAAAACATTTCATGCACCATCATAGAGTTTGTACATGTGGTGTCCATGCAAAGTATCCAAGATTTGTGATCCTTCTCGAGTCACTCTTTTACTCAGTTGTGTGTATGGCTTATATGGCTTGAACAGCCAATCCACTCTCTTGCAAGTAACATCATGAAAACCTTCTTACTATCAAGTAACACGAGTGCATGCGTCAACACTTATCCTACAAGTACAGATTAACTGAAATGGTCATGGTGTGCATAATATCTTTTTTTCTAAAAATTGAGATCCTCACATCCCCATCATAGGAAGATCTTGTGTCGCCATAATTTTCGTGTCCACTTGAGATATCCTGTAGTAAGTAGCTCACTTGTTTCTAGTATTGTGGTTGCCTGTGATGTGGAATTGTATTGCAGTTTGGAAGTTAGTATAGCATATGCATGTCCAATTCATGACGAATGATTATTTTCTCTTTATGTCTCCACAATGTGTTAATTGTATTCCTTATTTAGTGAATTCGTTGTGCTAGTACGCAACACTTGTACGATAGCCATGAGAGAACATGCCCCTCTATGTGTCACTATGACACCTCCTTTTTCTTTCAAGTCAAAACCTATGGAGATCCCATTATGAACATCTGCAAACCTTCAGTGGTTATTGTGCACTGTCTCATTGAGTTTGATTTCTTTACACCCTCAACTTCTGAAATCCTTAACTATGTCATTGTCATGTGCGGGGAGTTACACTACCCTTGGCATCTCGCCTTTTTGGCTGTGTATGAGTGTTATATTCCTTATCTCCGGAGCATCGTGTTAACTATTAGAACCATCTAACCAATTCATGATTTTTTCCCAATATAAAAATTTCCCAGCTATGGAGTTTCAATCATGAACGGTTGAGATTAGATGACTTCGAATTTTTCACATATCATGAACATGTTGATTTGAATGACAAATGGTCGTATTTTTAGTTCCCTCATATATGATCAATTACCAAGAAGTGTTAAGCTGTCTAAAATATGGTAATCTTATTAGCGTTCAATTATTTCCATCCTTATAGGCTTGTAGCATAGATTTTATGCGTCAGGTAATGTTAAGAGTGTAATTCAACTTCATGTATATTGAAACCCATGTCACATTCAAGGTGCCAGAGTATTCTTACTCTAGATAGACGGATTTTCCCTACACTCTGCAAAATTAGTAGTTCGTGTACTTGAGTATTCCTCCTTAATGATTCCTATTTCCCATGTACTACTTACTCATATGCATCATATGTGTATTAAGTGAGGTAGTCACAGTGATTAACCATGTCAGTATTGTTAGTAGTAACGTTTTGTGTCTCTTAGTATATGACTTCATAAAGTACTCTACTCAGCGCATTAATGGATTCCTGAATAACTCCAGCCTGATCTTGAACTCTATTGTTCCTTATTGTATTAGATTCATTGGAAATTGTAAGTTCAAACAAGTCAAGGATAAAGCTTCATAGTGTGATAAGATATATATATATATATATATATATATATATATATATATATATATATATATATATATATATATATATATATATATTATAGATAATGTTACGGTCAGTTTATGGTATCACATATTAGAGTAACTATTAAGGATCACCAAGGGTTTAGTGTGAGTGTTCCCCTGAAAATGTTATGTGAGTTGATAATAAAGGTAACATAAGTGTATTATACATTAGGTTGCAATAGGTGTATGATACTTCCCGTAACTGTTCCTCATATACTTTGTGTTTTCATATGCTTAGATTGAACTATATGATCATGGTAATATCCTACATGATGCACTACTAGAAAGAACCATGATGGCTTGGCTTCATATGGATTGTTGATTAAAATGAAATTATATTCTTGTTGGTGAACACCTTTGTGATTACATTAATGGCTAGTAAGGACTATTATGAACACATAATTGTTTGTTCACTATGAAATGATATCCTTGAGGGTATAATGCCATGTTATGGAATTGTGGGTCATTGTTGTTACCATGAATTGCAATATCCGGTGAAATGAAATTGTACATGGGAGGTTATCAAAAGGTAAAGTCAATGGATAGTTATCTCTTGCAAGATGTTATCTGTCATCCTTGTTATGTATGTTTGGGAGTTGAAATTAATTTTGAGAAGGTGTCATGACAATGCTTGTAAGTCGATAATGTCATCAGGAAGGCTAAATGTGTCGTGGAAGGGAAAATATTTTTTCTTGATTGAATACCAGTTAGTTTTGACTTAAAGTGTACCATATAGGTATTTCGACATAAAACTGTGCAGTCCATGTTATGGTATCCTTATGATAATGTAGTGCTTGTAATACTGGGATTTGGATTGTGGATATATACTTTGTGGTACTATGTATTGTTTTGGATATGTTGTTGAGACGAATTTGGTGATTCTCTCGCAGGTAGATAGGCCTAGTTACAAAGGAGACTCTGCCGAAATTTTTGAAAAATTTGGGAGTAAGTAAAAAAAAAATTAGGGACTTGAGGTAGGTTAGAAAAGAGATGTGTGACGTAAAAGTGTTTGGGAAAGACTCTACTCCTCATTCGAGGACGAATAATCCTATGGGGGAAGAATGTAAGGCCCCAAAAAGTTTCGCTAAGTAATTTAGGATTTTGTAGTGTCACACAGGCTTATTATAATATTTTTATATACTATTAACATGGTGGCATCAATTAGACTTGGTAAATATGAGTATAAGTCTTATAGTAAGTTATGTGAGGTCCAAATGGAAGCCTGGGTGTATGCCAAATGGAAAATTTTCGAAATAGGCCAAAATTCCAAATGGATTCGCATAAGGCTCCACTTCAAAAAAGCATATATATTTATGTATATGGTTTTATATGGTGAATAGCATATCAAAGAAAATCCCTTTGAGTCTAGTTTCCAACGCTTCAAACTGTTTGTCATTTGGACATTCCCACACAAAGTTATGATCAATTTACAAAAGGCTGGAAATTGATGTCATGTGTCAATTCTGCGGACCGCATTTTGGACCGCAGAATGCACTCTGCGGTCGCATTTTGGCCGCAGAATGGTCTAGAGAAGCCCAATTTTGGGCGTCGATTCTGCGAAGCATTCTGCAGACCACATGTCGATTCTGCGGTCCGTTCTGCTACAGCAGAATCGACATCGTGGGGTTATTTTTTTAATTTCTAAACCCGACCCCCTACCGTTATATTTGACCGCTAGCTCATTTTGCATTTTTCTGGGTATTTCTAGAGTGAGATAGAGGGTTTTAGAGAGGGAAAGTTTCTCCCATCAAATTTCTCCCAAAATCTTGTTAATTCCTTGAAGATAATCAAGTGAAGGCCCTAGTTCTTCATCTAAGAGGTAAGATTCTATGCCCTAGGTTTTAATTTCGAGTTTAGAGTATAAGATGGGTTATTGAGGTATGATTCTTGGATATTTTAGTATTGTGTATGCATGCATGTACAACTTAGTCTTGTTGGAAGGTTGTTTAACATAGATTAGTAAAGATTTGGTTAGGGAATGAAGGAAATCTTGAAACGGGGATTTGAAATCAAGATGTTCAACTAGTGTTTGATAAAATGCTCAAATGAGCTAGTTTCATGAATATCTTTCTAATATGTATTAATTTTGTTATGTCTCATAGTAGATTGGAATTTCTAGAGTTTTTGGAGTGTTGTAGTAACTTAAGGAAGCTCAATCGAGGTATGTATGGCTAACTTTGATCTTTGTGAAATTGCCCTGTTTGGTGTATGAATATTTGGTATGTGATAGCTACGTGGATTGTTTGTGAAATTCTTGTGATTGGTTTGTTGGGTGTTTG
Source organism: Nicotiana benthamiana (assembly GCA_034376525.1). NCBI lineage: Eukaryota > Viridiplantae > Streptophyta > Magnoliopsida > Solanales > Solanaceae > Nicotiana > Nicotiana benthamiana. The sequence continues at coordinate 42,215,414 of CM067336.1, forward strand.
ATTGGCTTGATCAAGTGTTATGTGGTAAGAGTTGAGAAACAAATGATAGAAGGAAATCGTAAATGATGCAATTGGAACAACTGTGGTAATAACATATTTGGCTTCATGTGGGAAATTATTGCAATGGCTTGAATTGCTTATGAACTGTTGAATATAATAGAATTGGAATTGTTCTCTATGGAAATAATCGTAACATTGTTGTGGCTGTGACTTGAGAAGAATTGTTGTTGCTCTTCTTGTTTGTGAATTTATTGTTGTTTATCATTGTGATTTGCTGTTCGGTTGTGATTGTTGTGAACTAAAACTGTACGGCGGGGTTGGGGTACGCGCCGCAGCATGGTGAAATAAGGTGTGGGTTGGGGCAATAAGGGTGGCCGAGGTAATAAGGGTGGACGAGGTAATAAGGGTGGAAAAGTGATAGAAATCACTATTGAAATACACACTTGAACAAAAGCTGTGAATATCATTGATGTGGAATTGTGAAAGGAGACAGCAGGAGAGTTTGTAACCTGTGGGGCACTGATTTCCCCTTTGTTTGGCTAATTGTACCTTCTATGTGTCTTTGGTTGTTGCTTCTGTTGTTGTCTCTTACTTGTGTATGGTTGCGTTTACTTGGAACAAAGTTAGATGTTGAAAACTTGTTTGGCTTGATTGTTCCTTTGCTTGTGCATTTGATTTTTGTTTCTATCACTGTTATCCAATTGCGTATGGCTTGAGTTTACTTGGGACAAAGTTTGTTCATACATACCAGTACAATTCAGATGTACTGACGTCACTTTTGTTGGGGGCGCTACATTCGTGTTATGATTGTAGGTGGATCCATAGCAGGTACTCCAGTCCACCAACCGTAGCTCCTAATCACTTCCCGTCAGCTGATTCGGCGAGCCCTTTTCATTCGGGGCCCTATGTGGCTCACGCCACTTTCTGTTTTGGGATCTTGTTTTGATGTGTACAAGGTATAGACGGAGCCTTGTTGCCGGCATTTCCATATTATTCTTCAATTGTATTTAGAGGCTTCATAGACAGGTTGTGGGTAGTGTTGGGCATGGTAATTTAAAAGATAAATATTGATGTGTGGCAATGTTGTATAAAAATTGAAATACCCTTATTATGGTGAATGAAGTTTCTAATGGAAACTGTTATTGTTATGTTTATAAAAATTCGGTTAATGGAGTTCATATCCTATAAATGGCTTGGATATTAGGTAATGAGAATGAGGGGTAACATGTGGGATAGGAAAGGCACCCAGGTCCGCTTGACTGGGGATACCCGGTCGAGTGCCAGCCATGTCCCACGAATTTGGGGCGTGACACATACCTCAAGTCTCCGGTTGTACGCCACCCTCCGAGGCTGACAAAACTTGAATGAGGGTACCTGTATCTGCACAACAAAAGTGTGCAGAAGAGTAGCATGAGCACACCACAGCGGTGCCCAGTAAGCATCAATTCTAACCTCGATGGAGTAGTGAGGAGGGACACTCAAGACACCTACCGGTCAATAAACAGTATAATCATAGGGATAATAGAAACGATATATATACTATGTAAAGACTACATGAATGACTAAAAGAGCTATAAGCACAATAAAACTAACGCATAACTAGTAACTAAAAGAGCTATAAGCACAATAAAACTAACGCATAACTAGTAACAACGAGAGATACACAACGATGATAATAAAAGGACGGTAGACATTACAATCCAAATCCTGAAGTCGCAACACAACAAGGATAGAGAAGTCACTAACTCATTATTCTGCAATGATCTTACATAAGTTCTTCCCAACTCTGTCCACGATTCTACCACGAACTCTCAGACCATCCACGACTCATAAAAACCCAGCATCCGAGGTCTAACACTTAGCATTTTGTGCCCCCACCAATAACAAGGTCATACTGACAACTGACTAGTCAACTAGGGTCATTCTCACATATATAATGGGTAAATGAGGGCACATCCCCACCCCTAGCCAAAACATGAGGGATTCATCTCTAATAGGAAGGTCCAACTACGTGTATGCTTATCAAGTGTATGTAACAGGAATCCTACTAGCTAGTAAGTATAAGAAAAGGATCGACTAGCACCCGACTTATTCGCACCCAGATAGAATCAATGAAAACACCAGTTCAGAACACAATGAGTTTAATGGGGATCTCCCGGGAATCGAACCCGTAGTCTATCATACCAATAAAAGAGGATCTTCCGGGAATTGAACCCGTAGTCCATCATACCAATAATAAACAAAAATAGAAAAAATGCCTTCACGGGCCTTCACAATTCATCACAATCAGCCCCTGACATAGCCCGCCTTATTTTGCCACGTGTGCAACCGATAACAATGTAGCAAGCACTGCCTTATTTAGCCACACGTGCATCACAATATTCCTACCTTATTTTGCCACATGCACAATCCACATATAAGCATATAACATATCCCGCCTTATTACGACGCATGTGCAAAAACATCAATAGTCACAATAACACGGCAAAGACATCTTACAGCTCTCCAACAACAACCGCACGGCAGAGACCTCGTGCATAAGTACCAACAGCCGTACAATAAATGACAATATATGTATATACAGGAGCAAAGCCAGGGAATCAACAATGGAGACGATAATGTCCCGGCAAGGGAATCAACAGTAGAACCAATAACGTCCCGGCAAGGGAATCAATAACAGAAACAATAATGTCCCGGCTAGGGAATCAACAACGGAAACAAAAACGTCCCGGCAAGGGAATCAACATCGGAAACAATAATGTCCCGGCAAGGGAAATCAACAATATATATATATATATATATATATATATATATATATATATATATATATATATATGAAGGCCACGAACACCAAGGAAGACACAATAACCTCAACAACAACAAGACATAATAAATGCACAATAACTACACTGATACCACAACAGTCGGACAGGTATATAATTGCACGAAGTTACAGATGAGCTTACAATCAAGGAGTAACCAACAGTAAAAAGTCAACATGAATCAAATAATTACAATTTAAGGAAATAACAACTAACCATAAGATATCTATCTTCTTTCCATTTAAATCCATTTAATCACATGAGATATAATATTTATGATTTCCACTCAAAGACGAGTAGTTAGGGCGGGTAATATGACTATAGAAGGGTAATTGTCTTCAGTTAAGCACGTAAAGGTCCATTAAACATCAAGAATAAATCAAGAAGGGCAAACAAATACCAAGTAACACATGTAGAGGTGAAACTAATAACAGGGAACTCAATCGTATCAATATCATATTCATGCTCGGTGATTTCAAGAGTCTAGTAGCCTAAAAGGGATAATTTACCACAAATGAATCCGAGCACGCACTCGCCACATCGTGTACAAGGAATACAAGCAACAGGTAAGACTGAAATCCTAAGGAAAAGTCCCCCACACAAGATTAGGTCAGATACTTACCTCAAAACTGGCTAACATCAACTAGCAACCGCGTCCTTGCCACGAGTACTCAACTCCAAATGGCCCAAATCTATTCAATTAAATCACACATCGTAAACAATAACTCAAGCAACTGATTCTATAATTTAATTCAAAGCTAAAGTGCGAAATTAGATAAAATGACTAAAACACCCCTCGGGCCAACGTCTCGGAACCTGATGAATTTAACATTTTCAGATCCCTCGTGCTCTCACGAGTTTAACCATATAAAATATCTCAAATCGGAGGTCAAACACTCCCTCAAAACCCAACAATTCGGTCTATGATGTTCTACCCATTTTCATTCAAAAACTGAAATTGAAGGATGAAATTAAGAGGAGATTCATGGAAGTTGGTCTAAATTGAGTGAGAAACACTTACTTAAGTTGCCCGGGTGAAAATTCCTTCAAAAATCTCCAAGAACCGAGCTCTAGAAGTCAAAATGTGAATAAATGTTGAAACCCTCGAATTTGGGATTAAAACTGTCTGCCCAGCTATTTGTTCTTCGCGATCGAGGAACAATGATCGCGAGCGCGTAGAAGAATTGTTAATTGGCTCAGAAATGTGCATCGCGTGTAGAAAATCACTCTATCTATGATATGTGCGCTTTGGTTGTATGAGCATGATTTTCAGGTATAGGTTTTGATGAATGACAAACAATGAAGTCAAGTGTCAAACAACGATATTATATGACAAACAATCAAGCTTGAATGCCGAGAAGCATATTGATGAACGGATTGCAATGGAAAATCCAAAGACGAGCTCAAATGTTCAAGACCGAAGACCCAAGGCGTAGGTCGTTAGGTAGAACAAATGTAAGAGCAACGCTTAAGTTATCTCGTCTTTTAGCTCAACATAGGTCATCATAAATATGCATAAAATCATTTTATTAAATCATATTTATCATAAACATATTTCAAATACTTCAAACAAAATGATGTTAAGGTTTTCATCTTAACCAAAATGGTTTTTGAAGTAAGTTTTCAATTCTGCCTCAGAATAATCGATTATCAGTATATGCATAATCGATTATGCTGTAGACCGTTGCCAGTGTTTGAACACTGTCACAGAGTAATCGATTATGCAGTATCAGATAATCGATTATTCAGCAGAAAATCAGCTTCTGATTTTCTGAACGTTGGAGAATAATCAATTATCAGATACTGAATAATCGATTATCTGGGCACAAAATCAGCATAATTGATTGCCAATTAAGCAACGGACATACACCATTTTTCACCTATAAAAAGATGTCTTTTGAGCTGATTTTAAAGACACAACACCTCCCAATATTGATATACATATTGACATTATTTGAGCATCATATTAGAGCTTTTATTGAGCCATTTGAGAGACAACTTTGAGTTGTTCATAGAGCTAAATTTGTATCTCTTTATCTACTCTTTTGAGAGAGTTCTTGTTGTAAAAGAGAAAGGTGTTTGAGAAGAACATATCTTCTCATTGATTGTCGGGTTCGCTAAGTACCCTAAGTCTTAGTGTGTGAACTCTTGTGGTGCGGTATCCACGAGCAAGTTGAAGTCTTGGGGTGAGGTATCCTCGAGCAAGTTGAAGTCTTGTAGAGTGTACATCTACGAGTAAGTGTAACGGTTTGTTAAGCACCCGTAAGCTTGACGAAGTTAGTGGAATCTCGAGAGAGTCTCTCGGGGACTGGACTAGCCACAAGTTGTGGTGAACCAGGATAAATTCGATGCGTTCTTTCCTTGTTATTTTAATTACCGAATTTATTTTATTCCTGCATTTTTTTAATTCCGCAATATTTATCAATATTCTCGTGCCGCACTATTCAACCCCCCCCCCCCTAGTGACGGGCATAAATCCTAATAATTGGTATCAAAGCCTAACTCTCTGAAAGCCTTAACCGGTTGAGAGCGATATATATTTTTTTTTGTTGAGAATATTGAACGCAGGAATAATGAGCGAAGGACACTCCACCGAGAGGCCTCCATTTTTTGATGGAAGAAATTATACATACTGGAAAGAGCGGATGAGAATATTCATCCAATCACACAACTTTCGATTATGGCAAATCATCAAGAAAGGTGAACAAATGCCAACAAAGAAAGTTGGGGAAATCATGTTTCCAAAGGAGGAAAATGAATATGATGCCGAGGACATCAAGAAAATTGAAAGAAACGCAACGGCCGTCAACTTACTATTTTGTGCGGTGAATCCGGACGACTATCGGAAAATCTCTTGTTGCACAACCGCAAAGGAAATGTGGGATAAACTCGAGATCACTTATGAAGGTACGTCTCAAGTCCGAGAATCTAAAATTGATTTTCTAACACATGAATATGAACTTTTTAGAATGAGGGAAGATGAAAACATCGATAATATGTTCGAACGATTCTCAATAATCGTCAATGATCTTCATGCTCTCGGAAAAATATACTCGAACAAAGATCTAGTTCGAAAAATCCTACGGAGTCTCACTCCCAAATGGCGCTCTAAAGCAAATGCTATCCAAGAGTCGATAGGAATCACAGACGTCACAATTGATGGATTACGAGGTAATCTTAAAGCTTATGAAAGCACAATTCTTAATCCGTATCTTAGAAGTAAGTCGAATATTGCCTTCAAAGCCTCATCTTCTAAAAGAGTAAGTGATTCGGAAAGTGATGATGATATTATTTCCAATGATATAATTGAAAATTTTAATAAGTATATGAAGAAGGAAATAAAGAAGGAAGAACCAAGTCCTTCATGTCAAAATTGTGGAAAAATTGGCCACACCAAATCACATTGTCCAAAATCAAAGGACAAGAAAAAGAAGAAACACCATAGGCGCGTAACATGGGATTCGGACAACTCGGGCGATGAAACTGCCGCATTATGCCTCATGGCCAACGAAGAAGAAGAGGTAAGTATTTCTAACTCTTACTCGTTAGAAGAATTGCAAAATGCTTATGATGAATTATATGGTGAATTTGTTAAAGCTTCCAAAACCATAAAAGAATTGAAGAAAACACTTTCTTTGCAAGAAAAAGATTTTGAGAGAACACTTTCTTTGCAAGAAAAAGTTTCCGAAAAACAACCTTCTTTAAAAGAAAAAGTTTTTGAAAAATTGTCTTGTGACAATGAAAAACTAAAAGAAGAAAATGATCTTTTAGAAAATGACAATACTGTTCTTAAAAATAAAATCAAAATTTTAGAAGAAGAAAATAGATTTTTGGAAAATGACAATGTCGATCTCAAGAATAAAATCAAGGAGATGAATGAAGCCTCTTTAATTGTTCAAAGTTCAAATTGCTCTTCTTGTAGTTCTTTAAAAATGGAGAACGTAGAACTTAGAAATACACTAGAAAAATGTAGTGTAAATGATTCTAGAACAAGTGAGGTAATCAAAAAGGACGATAGAAATAAGGTTAAACCGCCTAGAAACGACTCTAGGAATTTTGTTAATAAGTCTAAAACTAATCATTTTAGACCACCTAGACACAATTCTAGGTATTTTATTAATGAGTCTAGAATGAATAATTTTAGACCACCTAGAAATGACTCTAGGAATTTCAACGCTTCTAGGAATAACAACTTTAGATCACCTAGAACGCATTTGGCTCAACCTATACATATGCACAATCCTAATGTCATATGTCATTATTATAACCGGGTAGGACACATTGCACCCGTATGTTTTGCTAAACATAGAGATTCATATTTTGATTATGATTATAATTTGCCTAACCCTCAAGGACCCAAAAGAAGTTGGGTACCAAAAACCTATTTTTAGGTACATTTGCAGGTGTGCTTGAAGACTACAATATCGTAGTAGATGCACCAAGCACGAAACCTTATTGCATCGAGGGGAAACGTCGGTTAGTTATCGTATTTTTTGATAAAAACGTAATAGTTGATATGTGCTAACAATTGACATTAATTATTGATTCATGTTTTGATAAGTTTTATTTTGAATAACAATTGGTATCAATTATTTTTATATTAAATGATTGATTCATGTTTTGATGAATATTTGTAGTTTAAATAACAGTTGGTATATTTGCGAAAAATGACCGTTATTATGGTTGGTATGTTTTTACTAACGTTTGGTTTTATTTGATGTTGATACGATTTTTTCCTAACAATTGGTATCGTCAATAGTTTAAACAACAATTGGTATACTCTTTTTGCTAATGCCAAAAGGGGGAAGAATTTAGGCGATATGCATCGAATAAGGGGGAATGTCTTCACATTCTAGTATGCTTTAATTGAGGGGAATATTCAATTAAGGGGGAATTATATTGTATTGTTTGCATGAATTGTATGAGATATAGCATGAAGTTAGGGGGAACTCGATATGCATATCTCCTGTTGTTTGTCATTATCAAAAAGGGAGAAATTATAGAAAATCACTCTATCTATGATATGTGCGCTTTGGTTGTATGAGCATGATTTTCAGGTATAGGTTTTGATGAATGACAAACAATGAAGTCAAGTGTCAAACAACGATATTATATGACAAACAATCAAGCTTGAATGCCGAGAAGCATATTTATGAACGGATTGCAATGGAAAATCCAAAGACGAGCTCAAATGTTCAAGACCGAAGACCCAAGGCGTAGGTCGTTAGGTAGAACAAATGTAAGAGCAACGCTTAAGTTATCTCGTCTTTTAGCTCAACATAGGTCATCATAAATATGCATAAAATCATTTTATTAAATCATATTTATCATAAACATATTTCAAATACTTCAAACAAAATGATGTTAAGGTTTTCATCTTAACCAAAATGGTTTTTGAAGTAAGTTTTCAATTCTGCCTCAGAATAATCGATTATCAGTATATGCATAATCGATTATGCTGTAGACCGTTGCCAGTGTTTGAACACTGCCACAGAATAATCGATTATGCAGTATCAGATAATCGATTATTCAGCAGAAAATCAGCTTCTGATTTTCTGAACGTTGGAGAATAATCGATTATCAGATACTGAATAATCGATTATCTGGGCACAAAATCAGCATAATTGATTGCCAATTAAGCAACGGACATACACCATTTTTCACCTATAAAAAGAGGTCTTTTGAGCTGATTTTAAAGACACAACATCTCCCAATATTGATATACATATTGACATTATTTGAGCATCATTTTAGAGCTTTTGTTGAGCCTTTTGAGAGACAACTTTGAGTTGTTCATAGAGCTAAATTTGTATCTCTTTATCTACTCTTTTGAGAGAGTTCTTGTTGTAAAAGAGAAAGGTGTTTGAGAAGAACATATCTTCTCATTGATTGTCAGTTTCGCTAAGTACCCTAAGTCTTAGTGTGTGAAATCTTGTGGTGCGATATCCACGAGCAAGTTGAAGTCTTGGGATGAGGTATCCTCGAGCAAGTTGAAGTCTTGTAGAGTGTACATCTACGAGCAAGTGTAACGGTTTGTTAAGCACCCGTAAGCTTAATGGAGTTAGTGGAATCTCGAGAGAATCTCTCGGGGACTGGACTAGCCACAAGTTGTGGTAAACCAGGATAAATTCGGTGCGTTCTTTCCTTGTTATTTTAATTACCGAATTTATTTTATTCCTGCATTTTTTTAATTCCGCAATATTTATCAATATTCTCGTGTCGCACTATTCACCCCCCCTCTAGTGACGGGCATAAATCCTAACATCGCGAACGCGATGAAAGGGACGCGAATGCGGAGAAGGGCTAGCGGTGCTTCGAGATGGCAGAAGCGGGAGTGCGAACGCGATGAAGGAATATGCGAAACTATGCGAATGCGATGGGGTGGATGCGAACGCGTTGAAGAGTGAGGTAGAGCTTCGCGAACGCGAGGCTCTAAACGCGAACGCGAAGAAGAGTTTTTGGGGTAGTCTTCAGCAGAGCAACGCGATCGCGGGAGGGGATTCACGATCGCGTAGAAGGATACTAGAAGCAGCAGATACAGCAGTTCAAAGTGGAGGAAAAAAGATCTGTAGTCCATCCGAAACACACCCGAGGCCCCCAGGACCCCGTCTAATCACACATACAAGTCACATAACCTAACGCGGACTCGCTCGAAACTTCAAATCACCTAAAAACAACATCGAAATGACGAATCGAACCAAAAATCAAGCTTATGAACTTTCAAATCTTCAAATAACGAATTTCATGCCGAAACCTATCAATTCAACTCGGAATGACGCCAAATTTTGCAAACAAGTCCAAAATGACATAACGGAGTTGTTCCGACTCTCGGAATCACATTCCGACCCCGATTTCCCAAAAGTCAACTGTGGGTCAAACTTCTTCATTTTCCAACTTCAACTTTCGCCGAAATGCCTCAATTTACTCTACGGACCTCCAAATCTAAATCCGGTCGCGCACCTAAGTCCAAAATTACCATACAAAGCTGTTGAGATCATCCACGACCCATTCCGAGGTCTTTTGCCCAAAAGCCCAGTTCCGGTCAAATTTTCACTATTCTAACTTCCAAAATAAGGTTCTTCTCTAAAATTGACTCTAAACCATCTGAAAACTGAATTAAACCATGCACGCAAGTCGATACTCATGTTCCGAAGCTGCTCTAGACCTTATGCCGCTGAACAGAGCTTAATTTCTCAAAACGACCGGTCGAGTCGTAATATGACACCTTTATAACGGGATGCTAGACACATAGTTAACATCACTATACATTGGTCGGGATTATCTATTGTTAGCATCATTAATAACAAAATGATTCATCCTTGGTTTTATTCAGAAACTCGGGAAGCTCTCTCGATCAAGCCTTAAAATTGACTTTACTGGTTCTGATAGGGAAGAAGCGCCATCAATAATAATGTAATTTTTCGGGCTTTTCCCGTAATTAGCTAGCTGGTCAGCAGCCATATTGCCTTCTCTGTGAATATAAACAAAAACAAAATTATCACTGCTACAGAGATTGACAATCTGATCAATTATGTGCCAGACATGCCAAGGAGCCTTCTATTTATAGTTAAATATTTTATTTCTCTATAGTAGGTTACTTGTATAAATTTGTTCTGTGCCTTGAATTACCTTTTGAGAGTAAACTGAAATTGACATCTTAAAGTGAAATCACGAAATAGCGGTTTCTTCTCTTCTTCTTTTTCTTAAAAGTATAATAATATCAAATTTCGTTAAAATCGACTTTCATCGTTTCTGTCGATAAATACTTATATAAATAATTTTACAAGATCCTTTCCTGTTTTCTATTTTGGAAGACTACAAATATGTACAGCTAGGATATAACATTTTATTAATTTCTTTCTCAAATTGGTTTACAGTGATTATTTATATTTCTTTAATAATTTGTTACCATTTTTGTTTAAGCAAATCTATTTGAAAATTTCCTCTCTACTTCGGGGTAGGGACAAGGTCTGTGTCAGTGTTTTAAAAGGCGTTCCTGGGACGAGTCATACCAAAAATGCCCCGGGACGATGGTGGGGGGTAAAAGTCCAGTAAGGCGTATGCCCAGAAGTTCGAGGTGTACACCCGGGGGACTTTTTTGGTCAAGGCGACTTTTTTGGTTGAGACGTAAGTCCAAGAGACATCTTTTTAAAAAAGAACTAAAAATATTAAATTTAAGTGTAAACCTTTTAATATTGATGAAAGTCCTAAATTAGAAGTCTTTCCGAATTCATTTCGCTAGTCTGCCTCTACCTAGAGCAATGATTTATCACTTTTCTTGCAACAGAAAACTTCATTCTTCTCCGTATGTCAAATTCAATATGTTTGTTCCTTCCTCCATATAAAAACTTTATTCTTTTGAACTCATTATTTTTCTCTCTTTTTATATTTCACTGTTAGTTTGTAAATATGTATGTAGTTAGTTTTTTAAGTTCAGTGCCTCTCTTGCTCTCTTTTAAAATATAATATAGGATTATATGTATGCGTGATTTTATATGTATTGATTAGATTAATATGTAATTTTACTTATTTATTTGGAATTTAAAATTTCATTAGATAATATGATATTTTACTTATATATATAATTATTTGGCATTTATATGTAATATCACTTTTTGGGACTTCTATATAATTTCATTAGATAATATGGGATATATATATATATATATATATATATATATATATATATATATATATATATATATATATATATATATATATATATATATATTACTTATTTATAGTTTTTGTTTCAAAATTTTATGTAATTTTATCTATTTAATAATTTTTTTATAATTATATTATTTATAAAATATTAAAAATTAAAAAACCCATGGGGCTTACGCCCCGCTGAGGCATATGCAAAACGCTTTGCCTTACGCTTCCGCCTTTTAAAACATTGGTGTACGTACACACTATCCCCCAGACCCCACTACATAGAATTATACTGGGTTGTTGTTATTGTTATTTTATTTAAGCAAAACAAAGTGTTTGTATGATTGTCATAAACTCTCTTGTCATTTAAGTATAAGAAAAGCAATATTTACATATTTAATCTATCGAAAGAATTATAAAATTTAGTATCGTCCAGAATAGACCAAAGTATTTATGAATTATTTTTCATCATATCAGCACCTTATGTAGAAATTAATGGCATCTTTATGCATTGTACTCATCATGTATCCAAAGTAAAAATTGCAAAGGGCGTCTTATTTGGGCTCCCCTTTTAACCTATAGCAGCTTTGTCTTTTTGTTTGCACCCGTAGCCGTTTTTTAATAAAGGCCATTTGAAAAGACAATTTTGTCTTTCTTTATTCAAAGACTACATTCTCTCCAAGTATACTCAATCTAGTCCTCTTCTCTCTCTCTCTGTCTCCCGTTATTCTGCGCTCTTCTCTGAAATCAAAGGGTTTTTTGTCGTTGTTTCGAATTTTCAACTGCTAGTCGTTCGCGCTCTTCTCTGATCAAAGGATTTTCGTCGTTGCTTCGAATTTTCAACTGCTAATCGTCGTTGTTCCCACATTACGATTTAATCACAGATACATTGCATTAACTTTCTGGGTTTTATTTTACGATTTAATTTCTGATTTTGGGTTTGATATTGTTTTTACGATTGTATTTTTAGGTTTTTCTAACGATTTTTTATGTTGTTAATACGTTCAAATTTTTAAAAATTTTCAGAGTTAAACAGATGAGATAATGTGTCACGACCCAAAATTCCAAACTCAATCGTGATGGAGCCTCTCGTGAAGACAAGGCCAGCCAACTAACCCATATTTTCTCTTTAACAATTTTTTTAAACATAAATGAATAAATAAATACATCATAACACAATAATAACAAGTGTTTACAGCCCAACATATCCCGACCCAGGTGTCACAAGTCACGGGCATTTAATGAATCTAGACACTACTATAAAACTAATAATATACCTATTGTAAATTTAGAATTAAAGGAAGAGATACAGTGCCGCGAACGCTGGCGGTCACCTTGCTCAGCTACAATAGAAATACCTTCAATCAGCTAATTGTGACGACCCAAAGGGTCATCAAATGTAATTCTCCCTTTCTTTGTGCTTCTGAGGCCTTAAAAACCTCTTATTTTATTGCCTCGATTTGCGTGCGCAATCCGGGCGCGAAGCCAATAATATTTTATGTGGAAATATTTGAATTCTATGCTAAAAACTATGAATAATGATAATAATATTGCTATACTTGGCCTTGGTCAATATTTTAGGTAAACGGATTCGGACCCGTGATGTGACGGTCCCGGAGGGTCTGCAAGGAAATTTGGGGCCCGGGCGTATTCCCGGAATTGAAACCCGTATGGAATTTTTCTGTGAAATTATTTTCTGAAAATGCTTAAGGAAAAATGAAAATGAGATTTGATCAAAAGTAATGGTATCAGACTCGTATTTTTGTTCCGACGTCCGGTACAAGCTTGAATGAGCGTTAAGCTCTATTTGTAAAGTTTGGTTGAAATCGGGCGTCCTTTGACGTGAAAAATGGAAAATTTGGAAATTTTGAACTTTGAAATGAAATCATGAGTTTTGGAGGTTGGTTGTTTGATTTTGATGTTATTTTGGCGATTTAATCGCTCGAGTAAGTTTGTATGATATTTTTGAGTCAGTGTACATGTTGGGTTGGAGCCCCGAGGGCTCGGGCGAGTTTCGGATAGGTGTTAGGCTCATTTTGACAGCTGGTAACTGCAGTCTTCGCATTTGCGAAGCAATCTTCGCAAATGTGAGCCTTCCCCTATTGCATGCTCCATCGCAAATGCGATTCCCTTCTTTTATAGCCAGTCTTCGCAAATGCGAAGAAATCTTCGCAAATGCGACCACCCTTCTGATAGCCCAGTCTTCGCAAATGCGAAGACCTTCTTGCAAATATGAACCCCTTCAAAATCCGACCTTTTCGCAATTGCGAACAATTTCTCGCAATTGCGACGTCCGCTATTTTTCTGCATTCTTCGCAATTGCGAAAAAACCTCGCAATTGCGACATCTGCGACTGTGCAACCTATACTTAGACGATTTTCAAACTTTATTTTTCATATTTTCAAAACTCAAACCTCCATTGGCGATTTTCTCTCGACTCCTTCTCTCCCAAATCAGTTGTAAGTCAACTTTTACTCAATTTCTTCAAACTTTAACTTCTTTTATCATGATTTCAACTCAAAATCAAAGCTTTTAATGGGTAAAATGGGAATTTAGGGTATAACCTAGGTTTCTTAAAATTGGGGATTTGAACCTCAATTTCGGGTCCAATTTCAAAACAAATTGCATATATGAACTCGTGGGGGAATGCGTAACCCGATTTTGGTTCGAACCTCGAGTTTTGACCACGTGGGCCCGGGGGAATTTTGGAAATTTTTGGGTAAAACTTTGGGAATTTCATTCTTATGCACTCAAATTGATTTAACTAGCATTTGTTGATACATAAATTGTGATTAGATATCGTCGGTTCGGGGTCAAATTCTAGAGGAAAGGCGATTATTGAGCTTTGAGTTGCTATTTTCGGATTCGATGTAAGTGTTTGATCTAAACTTGGCTTGAGGGAATAGTATTAGGATAATATTTTCTATGTGATATGTGGAGTCAGTATATGGGTATGGTGACGGTTTGCGCCCGAGTCTAGCATGACCGTAAGTCATAATTGCTATTAAAATGTCTAAAAAAGGTGAACAATTGTGATAATTACTTGTTAAATGAACTATGAAGTGATAGTGGAGAAGCAAATGAGCTAAAGAAGGAATTTCGGTTTTCTCCCTTGTCGGTACTTGTTGTTGAATCGTTTTCCTTTGCCGGGACTTAAAGTTGAGCTGTTTTCCCATGTCGGGACTTATTGTTGATTTGTTTTTCCCTTGCCGGGACGAGTAGGCTATTGCTAGTAATTTCTCCCTTGTCGTGATATTTTGGGCTGTTAGTTGTACCCTTGCCGGGTTTAACTGTTATATTGATGAGCTTCCCTAATGGGACCTCCTTTAGAGAGATTATTAGAGTTATCCAATTATATTATGGGATCGTGTGGCACGCCGTCCACTCATATATTATGTTACAGGATCGTGTGGCACACCGTCTACTCATATATATTACATGTGGGATCGTGTCACACGCCGCCCACTTATTGTAATATGCCTGAGATGTCGGTGACATTGTGCACAGAGAATACGGGAGCGTGTGGCACGCCGTCCACTTATACATTACATATGAGAGTGTCTGGCATGCCGTCCACTTATATATTACATAATGGGATCATGTGGCGCTCACTTCAATTATATACTGCATTACGGGATCGTGTGGCGCGCCATCCACTTATATACTACCTTATGGGATTGTGTGGCTTACAGTCCACTCAGATTATACATTATGGGATTGTGTGGCGCGCCATCCACTGTAGATGTGTGTATCACAACACCTGGAATTGATCTACTGTTGTTTCGGATGTTCCATTTTATATCTAGTACTCCCCGATAGCATGTCCCTCCCAGTTTTATTTGTATTATGTTGTTGTTGTTTCTTTCCCGTACTTGTATATCATATTTTCACATGTTAATTGTAGTAGGTCCTGTCCAGCCTCGTCACTACTTCACCAGGGTTAGGCCAGGCACTATCCAGCATATAGGGTCGGCTGTGTTGATGCTACACTTCTGTGCCGCTTTTGTATACAGGTCAGGAGACAGCTTACGGACCGCAGCAGTAGCTTGGGAGCGTGCCTTCAGCTCAGAGATTTCTAGGTAGTCCGTTGGCGTCCGCGGGCCCTATTTCAATTCTGTTTGCTTTTCATTGTATCGAAAACAGACTCCTTATGTATTTTCTTTCAAACTCTTATGTGTAGTAATTCATAGTAGTCTGTGAGTATTGTGACACTAAATATTGGGTAGAGGTTGATGTTACTTTTTCCGCATTTTTCTTTCATTAAATATTAAATTTAGACTTCTGCTTGAAATTATTGTTTTATTATTACTAGTTGTGGTAGATTAGTTGAACAGGTATGTTTAAGTTGGCTTGCCTAGCTCCAACAGTAGGCGCCATCACGAGCCCGGGTGGTGGAAAATCTGGGTCGTGAAAAGTTGGTATCAGAGCACTAGGTTACTTGGGTCTCACAACTCACGAACAAGCTCGGTAAAGTCTGAGGGATCGCTACAGAAACGTCTATATTTATCCCCCAAAGGCTACAGAGTTAGGAAAAATGTCACTTTGTTCATTCTTGTTGTGCGATTCAGTTTCTCAAATATTGATTGTCGTTCCACTATGTTCTTTTGCATATGGCGAGAACACGTGCGTCTTCTTCTACCGCGCAGCAGCTCCCGCGAGGGGAAGGGGCCGAGGCCGTGCCAGAGGCCGTGGTAGGGGTAGAGCTCATCCCCAGGCAGCAGTTCTAGAGGGGGAGCCTCATGTTGACTTTGACGAGGAGGTTCCAGCCCCACCAGCTCCAGTGGGCCCAGCTCAGGTCCCATGAGGGGTTATGCTTTCCCCGGATCTCCAGGATGCTCTTGTTCGTATAGCAGGTTTTCTGGACAGTGTCCCTAGAGCAGGTTTACTACCGGTAGCATCAGCCACCTCTCAGGCTGGAAGAGGGGTTCAGACTCCTCCTATGCGCACTCCGAAGCAGGTAGCTCCCCGGACTACAGTTCTAGAGTTTCAGCCTGCAGTGGAAGCTCAGACAGGTGTTACAACTCAGGCCGGTGATGGAGCGGCCATGTCTTTGGATGCCTTGTGGAGACTTGATCGGTTCTCCAAGATTTTCACCACCACTTTCAGCGGTACTTCTACAGAGGACCCCCAGGACTTCATATGCAGCTGTCACGAGGTCCTTCGGACCATGGGTATTTTAGAGACCAATGGGGTCAACTTCGCCACTTTTCATCTAGCAAGATCCTCCAAGACTTGGTGGAGAGATTTCTGTTTAGCCTGGCCAGCAGGGTCGCCATCATTGACCTGGGATCAGTTTTCAGAGCTATTTCTAGGGAAGTTTCTCCCAGTTACTCATAGGGATGTCCTACGCGGGCAGTTTGAGCGCCTCCAGCAGGGCTCTATGTTATTTATGCAGTATGAGACGCGGTTTATTGATCTCGCACGTCATGATATTCCGATACTCCCCACCGAGAGAGAGAGAGAGGGTGCGGAGGTTTGTGGATGGGTTGGTTCAGCCGATCCATGTTCAGATGGCCATGAGCGCCGGGAGTGAGATTACCTTTCAGGAGGCGGTGGATGGCACCCGCCGGATAGAGATGGCACTTTCTTAGGGAGGTAAGGATTCACATGACAGAGGCCATCCCCCCAGGCCTTTCCAATCAGCCCTCCAAGATTCTCATGGTACTCCAAATGGACGCGGTTTTCAGTCGCAGTATTCCGCCCAGCAGCCACTTTGATATTCTCAGCAGCCGAGGGCTTGCTTCACTTGCGGCGACCTGAGGCACATTGCAAAGTATTGCCCTCAAGCTTCCAGCAATTCACAATAGCAGGGTCCTCATCCCATGATTCAGGCAGCAGATGATCCATAGGCTGCCTAGCCAGCTAGAGGCAGGGGTAGAGGCCATAGAGGTGGAGGTAAGGAGCGTAGAGGTGGATCTCATACCGCCAGAGGCAAAGGTGAGCTCGCAGCAGATTGTCCCAGAGATACAGTTCAGGGTGTAGGGGGTCAGCCCCATTGCTATGCTTTGCCGGCCAGGCCGAAGTTCGAGTCATCAGATGATGTGATCACAGGTACCATTCTGAATTGTATTAGAGATGTTTCAGTTCTATTTGACCATGGATCAATGTATTCATATATGTCGTCTTATTTTGCACCCTACTTGGTTATGCCTAGTGAGGCCTAGGGTATTCCTGTGTAGGTGTCTATACCGGTTAGTGATTCTATAGTGGTCGACCGAGTGCATCGTTCTTATGTGGTGGTATTTGAGGTGGTCTTGAGACCCGTGTCGACTTATTGTATTTAGACATGGTGGAATTTGATGTTATATTGGGGATGGATTAGTTGTTCCCGTGCCATGCCATTTTGGATTGTCCCACCAAAACCGTGACCTTGGCTTTATCAGATTTGCCCCATTTAGAATGAAGAGGGATTTTAGATCGTTCGACCCACAGCGTGATATCGTATGTGAAGGCTTGACGCATGGTTAAGAGAGGGGTGTTTAGCTCAATTGGCGTATGATCGTGACTCCAGCGCAGAGGTTCCTCAGTCGGTTCTGTTTCTATTGTTCGGGAGCTTCCCCCATGTGTTCCCATCAGACTTGTCGGGCATGCTGCCTGGCAGGGAAATCGATTCTATATTGATTTGGCACCAGGCACTCATCTATTCACATTTCATCGTATCGCATGGCCCCGCCAGAGTCGAGAGAGTTAAAGAAAGAGCTTCAGGATTTGCTTGATAAAGGTTTCATTAGGCCCATAGTTTCGCCTTGGGGTGCACCAACGTTATTGCGAAGAAGAAGGACAGTTCGATAAGGATATGTTTCGATCAGATTCAGAGCACCAGGGTGTTTTTCAAGGATAGATTTGGGATCTGGTTACCACCAGTTGAGGATTAGGGCGTTCGATTTCCTTAAGATAGTTTTTCGCACCGAAATTGACTTTTGCCCACGGGATCAGGACCTTATACGGTTTATTGTGTTGCTTCCCGGGTTGGGCTTGGCGCAGTGTTGATGCAGAGTAGCAGGGTCATAGTATATGTTTCGAGGCAGTTGAAGATCCACAAGAAGAATTATCTAGTTCATGACTTAGAGTTGGTAGCCATTGTTCATGCTTTAAAGATCTGAAGGCATTATTTGTACGGTGTGACGTGTGATATGAACACGGATCATAATAGCCTTCAGTAGTTTTCCAAGCACAAAGAGTTGAATTTGAGATAGCGGAGGTAGTTGGAGTTGTTGAAAGACTATGATGTTTCTATCTTATACCACCCGGGGAAGGCCAAATCGATGCATTGAGGAGAAAGTCTGCCAGCATGGATACTCTTGCCTGTATTCCGGTCAGCCAGAGACCTCTTGCCTTGGATGTTAAGGCCTTGACCATAGATTTGTGAGATTGGATATTTCTAAGCCCAACAGGGTGTTAGCTTGGGCGATTGCTCGCTCGTAACTCATGGAGCATATCCGGGAGTGGTAGTTTGATGATCCCCATTTGTGTGTCCTGAGAGACACGGTGCAGTGCGGAGGTGCCAGGGAGATGAGTTTGGGAGATGATGGCGTATTGAGGTTGCAGGGGCGAGTTTGTGTGCCCAATATGGGTGATATTCGAGAGTCGATCTTAGCGAAGGCCCACAGTTCTCAGTATTCTATTCACCCGGGAACTCCGAAGATGTATTAGGATTTGAGACAGCATTATTAGTGGCGCAGAATGAAGAAAGACATTGTTGCATATGTGGATCGTTGTCTGAATTGTCAGCAGGTTAGGTACGAGCATCAGAGGCCCGGTGGCTTATTTCATAGGATTGAGTTTCCCGAGTGGAAGTGGGAGAGAATCACCATGGATTTTGTTACTGCCCTTCTGATGACTCGGAAAAAGTTTGATGCTATATGGGTCATTATTGATAGGCTGACCAAGTCAGCACATTTTATCCCATTTGTCACCACCTATTCGTGATTTATATTAGAGAGATCGTTCGCCTTCATGGGGTGCCCATATCTATTATCTCGGACCGGGGTCCGCAGTTTACCTTGCATTTCTAGAAGGCGGTACAGCATGAGTTGGGCACCCAGGTCCAGTTGAGTACATCATTTCATCCCCCAGATGGACGGTTAGCCCGAGAGGACCATTCAGATTCTTGAAGATATGCTCCAAGCCTGCGTTATTAATTTTGGAAGATCGTGGGACCAATTCTTGCCTTTAGCAGAGTTTGCCTACAACAACAGCTACCAGTCCAGTATTCAGATGGCTCCGTATGAGGCGTTGTATGGTAGGCGGTGTCGGTCCCCAGTCGGATTGTTTGAGCCGGGAGAGGCTCGATTATCGGGTACGGATTTGGTGCATGAGGCCTTGGATAAGGTCAAGATCATTCAGGACAGACTTCGGTTAGCTCAATCTAGGCAGAAGAGTTATACAGATCGTAAGGTCAGGGATGTTGCTTTCATGGTTGGTGAGCGAGTATTTCTTCGTGTATCGCCTATGAAGGGCAAGCTTAGCCCTTAGGTTTGTTGGCCCATTTGAGATTCTTGACCTTGTGGGGAAGTTGGCTTATATACTTGCCTTGCCACCTAGTTTGTCAGTCGTGCATCCGGTTTTTCATGTATCCATGCTTCGGAAGTATCACGGCGACCCGCCCACGTGTTAGATTTCATTGCTGTCAAATTGGACAAGGATCTGTCATATGAGGAGGAGCCAGTGGCTACTTTAGACCGGGAGGTTCGACAGTTGAGGTCGCAGAGTTTTTCTTCAGTGCGTGTTCAGTGGAGAGGTCATCCTCCTGAGGCATCAACCTGGGAGTCCGAGTCTGATATGCGGAACCGTTATCCCCATTTATTCCCCGACTCAGGTACTTCTTTCTTTAGTCCGTTCGAGGATGAACGGTTGTTTTAGAGGTGGAGGATCTGACGACCCAAAGGGCCATAACTGTAATTCTTCCTTTCTTTGTGCTTCTCAGGCCTTAAAAACCTCTTATTTGGTTGCCTCGATTTGCGTGCGCAGTCCGGACGCGAAGCCAGAAAATTTTTATGCGAAAATATTTGAATTTTGTGTTGAAAACTATGAATTATGATAATAATATTGCTATAGTTGACCTTGGTCAGTATTTTGGGTAAACGGACCCGGACTCATGATGTGACGGTCCCGGAGGGTTTGTAAGGAAATTTTGGGCCCAGGCATATTCCCGGAATCGAAATCTGAGGTCCCAGGCCCCAGTATAGAATTTTTCTGTGAAATTATTTTCTGAAAATGCTTAAGGAAAAATGAAAATGAGATTTGATCAAAAGTAATGGTATCAGGCTTGTATTTTGGTTTCGACGCCCGGTACAAGTCTTAAATGAGCGTTAAGCACTATCTGTAAAGTTTGGTTGAAATCGGACGTCATTTGACGTGTTTCGGACTAAAAATGGAAAATTTAGAAGTTTTGAACTTTGAAATGAAAATCATGAGTTTTGGAGGTTGATTCTTTGATTTTGATGTTATTTTGGCAAAATTATTGCTCGAGCAAGTTTGTATGATGTTTTTGAGTCAGTGTGCATGTTTGGGTTTGAGCCCCGAGGGCTCGGGTGACTTTCGGACAGGTGTTAGGCTCATTTTGAAGCATTTTAACAGCTGGTATCTATGGTCTTCGCATTTGCGATGCAATATTCGCAAATGCGAGCCTTCCCATTTTGCTTATTCCATCGCAAACGTGATTCCACTCTTTTATAGCCAGTCTTCGCAAATGCGAAGAAATCTTCGCAAATACGACCACCCTCCTGATAGCCCAGTCTTCACAAATGCGAAGATCTTCTCGCAAATGCAAACCCCTTCAAAATCTGACCTTTTCGCAATTGCGAACAATTTCTCGCAATTGCAACGTCCGCTATTTTTCTGCATTCTTCGCAATTGCAACATCTGCGACTGTGCAACCTATACTTAGACGATTTCAAACTTCATTTTTCATATTTTCAAAACCTAAACCTCCATTGGCGATTTTCTCTCAACTCCTTCTCTCCCAAATCAATTGTAAGTCAACTTTTACTCAGTTTCTTCAAACTTTAACGTCTTTTATCATAATTTCAACTCAAAATCAAAGCTTTCAATGGGTAAAAATGGGGATTTGGGGTAGAACCTATGTTTTCTTAAAATTGGAGATTTTGACCTCAATTTGGGGTCCGATTTCAAAACAAATTACATATATGAACTCATGGAAGAATGGGTAACCCAGTTTTAGTTCGAACCTGAGTTTTGACCACGTAGGACCGGGGGAATTTTGGGAATTTTTGGGTAAAAATTGAGAATTTCATTCTTGTGCATTCAAATTGATTTAACTAGCATTTGTTGATAGATTGAGTAAATTGTGATTAGATATCGTTGGTTCGGGGTCGAATTCTAGAGGAAAGGCGATTATTGAGCTTTGAGTTGCTATTTCGAATTTGATGTAAGTGTTTGATCTAACTTTGGCTTGAGGGAATATGATTAGGATAATATTTGCTATGTGCTATATGGAGTCGGTGCATAGGTATGGTGACGGTTACCTATGCGCCCGAGTCTAGCATGACCGTGAGTCATAATTGCTATTAAAATGTCGAAAAAAGTGAATAATTGTGATAATTACTTGTTAAATGGACTATGAAGTGATTGTGGATAAGCAAATGAGCAAAAGAAGGAATTTTGGTATTTCTCCCTTACCGGAACTTGTTGTTGAATCGTTTTTCCTTGCCGAGACTTAATGTTGAGCTTTTTTCCCTGGTCGGGACTTATTGTTGAGTTGTTCTTCCATTGCCGGGACGAGTAGGTTGTTGCTAGTAATTTCTCCCTTATCGGGATATTTTGGGTTGTTAGTTGTACCCTTTCCGAGTTTAACGGTTATATTGATGAGCTTCCCTAATGGGACCTCCTTTGGAGAGTTGTTAGAGTTATCCAATTATATTACGGGATCGTGTGGCACGACGTCCACTCATATATTATATTACGGGATCGTGTGGTACGCTGTCTACTCCTATATATTACATTATGGGATCAAGTGGCACGCCGCCCACATATTGTTATTGGCCTGAGATGCCGGTGACATTATGCACTGGAATACGGGAGCGTGTGGTGCGCCATCAATTATACACTACATTACGGGAGCGTGTGGCGCGCCGTCCACTTATATATTACATTATGGGATCGTGTGGCACGCCGTCCACTTATATACTGCATTACGTGATCGTGTGAGCGTCGTCCACTTATATACTACCCTATGGGATGTGTGGAATACAGTCCACTCAGATTATACATTATGGGATCGTGTGGCGTGCCGTCCACTGTAGATGTGTGTATCACAACACCTGGAATAGATCTGCTATTGTTTCTGATGTTCCATTTATATCTAGTACTCCCCGATAGCATGTCCCCTCCCAGTTTTATCTGTATTATGTTGTTATTCTTTCTTTCCCGTACTTGTATATCATATTTGCACAGGTTAATTGTAGTAGGTCATGTCTAGCCTCGTCACTACTTTGTCGGGGATAGGACAGGCACTCACTAGCACATGGGTCGGTGGTGTTGATGCTACACTTCTGTGCCCCTTTTGTGTACAGGTCAGGGGACAGCTTACGGACCGCAGCAGTAGCTTGGGTGCGTGCCTTCAGTCAAGAGATTTCTAGGTAGTTCGCTGGCGTCCGCGGGCCTGGAGTCTCTTCTATTTCAATTATGTTTGCTTTTCATTGTATCGAAAACAGACTCCTTATGTATTTTCTTTCAAACTCTTATGTATAGTAATTCATCGTAGTCCGTGAGTATTGTCTTGTGACACTAAATCTTGGGTAGAGGGTGAAGTTAATTTTTTCGCTTTTTTCTTTCATTAAATATCAAATTTAGACTTCCGCTTGAAATTATTGTTTTATTATTACTAGCTATGGAAGATTAGTTGAAAAGTTATGTTTAAGTTGGCTTGCCTAGCTCTGACGGTAGGCGCCATCACGAGCACCGATGGTGGTAAATCCGGGTCGTGACACTAATATCCCGCTACCGGGTGATCAATACATGCATCTGCACATATGGTGTAGGGAGTAATGTGAGTACTCTGACCTAGTGAGTAATAAAAATAAATAACGACTGAAAGCCTGAAATCTCATAAAGGCACAATAAAAAAGCTATCTCAAGCAATAAAATCAATTATACAATAAAGTCGTTGAGTGTAAGATAATTCTATTTTAAAAACAGTGAAGATAATTAATTTCAACCAGTAAGGAATAATCACGTACTTGCCCCTCGGGCTCAATATCAATTTCAAATACAATATCAGCCCCACGGGCTCACTCCCAACTCACCAAACACAAACAACAGCCTCTCGGACCCACTCCCAACTCACCTGGGTACCCTGCGCTCACTAAGGGTGTGTACAGATTCCGGAGGGGCTCCTACAGCCCAAGCAAAATATCAATAGGCCTGAAAGCCTTCACACAACACACTCAAGGCCTGAAAGCCTCCTCACATAACACACTCGAGGCCTGAAAGCCTGCTCATATCACTCAACATATCCTCACAGATGGCCCTCAGCCTCAATCAGTCCAGAAAATAATCATAAGCCCCTTGGGCGTCAGTAAAATAATGATACTCAGCTCAAAAAACATTACAAATATCATTAAATCTCGAGTTGAGTATAATTGTAGCTGAGTTTACAAAATAATATAATTCAATTGGACTGAGTTCAAATAACATTTCGATTGATGAGGAAAATAGTGATGTAATTCACAAAATATTTCAAATAATTGGCACAAGGCCCAACTAAGGCAATAAGCCCAAATCATGGTGAAAGACGGTAATTCTTTATTAAATACGCAGTAAAATATCAGTTAGGATGGACCAACGTAGCAGTATGTTGTGCAATCTGGGGTTCAAAACCCTCAGTGCATCATTTAAAATCATTACTCACCTCGAACCGGCAAAATCTCTAACCCGCGACGCCCTTGCCCATCAAATCGACCTCCACGTGCGTCGAATCTATCCAAATTCATAGCGAATACATCATAATATGCTAAGGGAATATAACTAAATCGAAAAGACTCGAAAAATATCGAAAATCACAAAATTTTCAAAACCCGAGCCTCGGACCCACATCTCAAAATCAAGCAATTTTTACATCAATATGATCTTTATCTCGTGACGAATCTGTACATACCAAATTCACAAAAATCGGAGTTCATTTGACCCCTCAAATTACCATTTCTATCCAAGAGGGTAGAAAAATTCTTAAATTAAACACCAAAACTTGCAATAGATTTGAGTTATACAACCAAAATTGAGTTAAGAACACTAATCCCGTTGTTCTCGAAGAAATTCTGCCCAAAAATCGCCCAAAGCGAGCTCCAAATTGCTAAACATGGAAAATGGGAATGAAGTCCCATTTTCATGAATTAAACATTATGCCCAAAATTTCCGAGGTTAATGTTCACCCCGGGTACTGTTCACCCGTGTTACTGTTCACGGGGGTACTGTTCATGGATACTGTTCACGGGGTACTATTCACGGGTACTGTTATGGGGATACTGTTACGGGGTACTATTCACGATGACTGTTTACGAGGTACTGTTCATGGATACTGTTACGGGGTACTGTTCACGGGTACTGTTACGGGGTACTGTTTACGGAAACTTTTACAGGGTACTATTCAAAACTACTTTTCACAATGATGTGGAAAAAAACAGCAACAGCTTTATTTTTGTGCCTAAATAGATCCGTTAACCTTTTGAAATACACCCAAGGCCCCCGGGACCTCAACCAAAATCACCAACATGTCTTAAAACATTATCCAAACTTGCTCAAATCGTCAAAACACCTCAACTAATGCCAAAATCATCAAATTACATAGAATTCAAGCCTAAGTTCTTTTAAAACTTCTAAAACACTCATTCAATCGAAAACCCGACCAAACCACATCCGAATGACTTGAAATTTTGCACAAACATCCCAAATCACCTAATGAAGCTACAACAACTCTTGGAATTCCATTCTGACTCCCTGATAAAAATTTCACCGATCAACCAAATTGACAAAATACTAACTTCGCCAAAATAAGCTAACTTCTTCACTGGACCTCCAATATTACTCTCGATTGCGCTACTACGCCTTAAATCATCACCCGGAGCTAACCGAATCATCAAAACTCAATTCTGAGCCATCTAACTCACAAGTCAACATCAAGTTGACTTTTCCAACTTAAGCCTACCTAAAAGAGATTAAATGTCTCATTTCTTATCAAAATCGCTCCAAATAAATTCTAATGCACCCATTACCGATAATGAAACATAGAAAAGCAGAAAATGGGAAGAACGGGGTAGTCACTCACGAGACAACGGGTCGGGTCGTCACATTCTCCCCAACTTAAGTAAACATTTGTCCTCGAGCATGCCCAGAGTTGTCCCCAAAAGCCAAACAATCGCTTAGTAACGTCTCCACGCATATACCGGGGGGTGATCCCACATCACCCTATCTCATATAGGTCCGACAACACATTATAACTAAAATTTTGCAATCCAATCTAGCCCACATGACATAGGACCACGTTTCCACTTTTAAAATCTTTCATATGATCAGAATCCCACATTTATACTGTGAATAAGTCCGAACAAGCAGTAATAACCCACACCTACAACCTCAGGTGCTATTACATGATAGGCTACATAATTCAAATGCTTGTAGTGATAACTCCTAATCACAGCAGATGCACACAACACCGAATACCGATTGAAAAACTCTTATTAACTAAAGTCACATCTCACACTTTCATATGCTGCCAATGATGACTAAATCACGCGGTAAGACATAGCCATTTCCCATATCAACCATTCATGAAGTCATTTCTCCTTTGGCAAATACTACATCAAATTTCTGAGTTGAAGCTCGATAGTATCCTTCCAACATACCGAAATTGAATCCATTTATATTCATTTATGATCCCTCTAATCTCTTATAATCCAACACACTACTCTGGTGACATGACACATCAATACAGGCCTAAGCCACAACTCGCACAGTACGCGCCATTAAGCATCAGTCTAAGTATACTAAATTCATGAAAATAACTCTAGTGAAAGAGTTGTACCACAAGCTCACCAGTACTACCACAACACATGGCTGAGAACCCATCTCACATCATAGAAATAGAACACACAAATCTAACCCGGAAGGTCATATCTCCATATAGCTTCGCTGCCATGCGGGACCCTATCCAAACACTAGTTCATATGAAACGCCCCAAATCAGCATGTTCAAAATCATCAACCAAGCACGATTTAATATCTAGTACCACAAGTGAATCACCATACCCACGGAGAAGTACATGATACAAATCCATACCAATAAACCTCAATATTGCACTATTGTC
Organism: Nicotiana benthamiana; assembly: GCA_034376525.1. Taxonomy (NCBI): domain Eukaryota; kingdom Viridiplantae; phylum Streptophyta; class Magnoliopsida; order Solanales; family Solanaceae; genus Nicotiana; species Nicotiana benthamiana. The sequence goes on from CM067336.1 coordinate 42,242,213, forward strand.
TACCCCATAAAGGGAAAAATAACTCAAAGAAGAGAGCCGCTTTGCAAGTTCTACAAGTTCCACCCCAAAGATATGCTATGAGCTCGTCAATCACAGTGGAACCTAGATACATGAATAGAATAATAATAACCAGCTCTTCTATAGCTCACATTGACATAAACTCAGCTAGAAACTTAGTTTCCAACAACATAATCCACCTAACACGGTCACAGACCTCCAGTCCAAGCATATCATATATAAGCAATCCAACAAGTAAACATGTATATGCTATTTGAAAATAGATTCTTATGCTCCTGGACTGGTATAAATAACACTCTATATCGTAGGCATGAGCAAACTGCGTTGTCATAGCTCAAATCAGCAAGTTAACATAGATTTAGTAATTGCCAAGTTTGTTCTGGAATATAGCATCTTGGAAATCTCAAGTATAGTCCAGATATTTCTTAACGGAGTTACGAATAAGAGAAACATTATACCCTTAAGTTCAACATTCCACTCTAGGCATATCATAGCCTATAGATCATCCGAGCATGAATATTGGCTCAGTGCTTGCACACAGATTAAAACCTTACATATGAAAATATTAAGCATGTACCATACACCATGTCGATCATGCCATCTTATTGTAAACACAAAATCTCATTAGAATTTCTGGGCTATAGGAAAATTACATTTCGGCAGTTAGATATCTTCTATTTGATCCTATTTATGAGGAGTTCATTATATACAATATGTTATGTGCACGGGTAGAAGATATCTTGCTCGAACTATGGTAAAAACCATCGAGAATACTTTCAAATCTGTTCGAACATAACCAAGCTATCAATACGAGGCAAAGGATACTTGTTCTTCACTATTACTTTATTCAATTGCATGTAATCAATGCACATTCTCATTGTGCTATCCTTCTTTTTCACAAATAAGACTGGTTCACCCCAAGGTGACACACTAGGCCGAATGAACCCCTTATCTAGAAGCTCCTGAAGTTGCTCCTTCAAATTTTTTTTAATTATTTTTTTCAACTCAATTGGTGCCACACGATACGGTGGGAAATGGGCTGAGTATAAATATCCCTGTCCATAGGTGTGCCCAACTGGTATGTAATAAATACATCAAGAAAATCCCTCGCAACTGGGACAAAATCAATACTAGGAGTCTCAGCTCCAACATCTCGCACAAAAGATAGACATGATAGACAACCCTTCCCAACCATACGCTGGTCTTTCAAGAATGAAATTACTCTACTAGGAACGTAATCAGTCATACCACGCCACTCGATCCTCGGAACACCTAGAATATCCAAAGTGACAGTCTTAGCATGACAGTCTAGAATAGCACTACACAGAGATAACTAGTCCATGCCCAATATAACATCAAAGTCCACCATTCTTAATAACAATAAATCAACTCGGTTCTCCAGACCCCCAATAATCACAATCATGACCGGTACACACGGTCCATAACAATAGTATGACCCATCGGGGTAGATACATGAACAAGTAAAGAAAGAAAATTTCGGGGCATACCCAAATAATGAGCAAAATATGAGGACACATAAGAATAGGTGGAACTGGGATCAAATAATATCGAGGCATCTTTGTGGCAGATTAGAACAATATAGCTCTTAACCGTGCAATCCACTTATTTAATAGCAAACTCCCCAACTTGGCTCAAAGTCATATATCATAACACACTCAATAAATCACAATACATGTATTCTATTGGTGCCGTAATACCATAGTGAGATTAAACTCACTCCTTTATAAGCTTGTGGAAACACAAATCATCTGGAATTTTAACTCTCCTGCAATTCTTGCATTTACTCATACTACTGTTAAACCCACTCTCTAGGCGATCAAATTTTTACTAAGTCCCAAATTTTTCAAATATTTTGGCAGAGTCCCCTTTGTAATTGGGCCAATCCACCTGCAGAGAATCACCAAAACCATCCTAACAACATATCCACAACTTGACAAAGCATCACAATGTATATGAACAACATTAATCTCAATATTACAAGTATTATATTATAAAAATTGATATATGGACATACGTTGCACCTATTTGAATCACAACACATAGAAAATACCTTTTAATCCTCCATTATTGGCCTATTCAACCAAGTAGGAACATATTCTTTCTTTAATATTTTTGACCTTCAAGGTTGTCTCCTCGACTCAACGATTTCGTCATAAGACATATACGGAAGCGATCTCAGCTCCCAGACTTATCTAACTAATATGACAAATAGATTTCCCTTATAAGCCAATTACCCATTAGCTTTACCTCTAGTTACTAATTTTGTATACCTTCCACTGCCATACACACTACACCATCACTTAATCTTCCTGAGTCCAAACAAATACCGCCACATGTAATGCACTTCACTTTCCAACTAGGAGACACGAAAAATATTCTTCACGCGCCCATAACTCGGGGCTACTCGACAGGTCACAATAAGAAACGAATCACTTAACAGTTCATCTACCATCCAGCAGGCTTCTTCACCACTACCAAGTCGTATAAATACACCTCGCAGCACTAACATATTTATCACATGGATATCCAACCGTCATTCCGGCTAATAAGGACAATGATGACATTTAAGTTCAAAACACTAGCTCACACAATCATCACCTCCGTGCTCAAGCCATAGGCAAAGATCCGACCTCAAGTCCTTCAGACTGGACCAACATCATCTCACAGAGATCACGTCTCGCCCCTCGATCGGGGAATCACAAGCCATCAAGTAACATCCGATACCCAGTGCTCATTCATGCATATGTTCACGCGAAAGGAATTTCAAGAGTTTCTTTTCAAGCCGAATCAAGGACACACGGTAAGAATTCAAGAATGTGAAGTTTTCCTAAAGGTTCTGCAGCCTCTCGAGGATAAATACAGATGTCTCTGTACCGATCCGTGAGACTCTACTAAACCTGCTCATGACTCGTGAGACCTAGTAACCTAGGCTCTGATACCAACTTGTCACGACCCAAAATCCCAAACTCGATCGTGATGGCGCCTCTCGTGAAGACAAAGCCAGCCAACTAACCCAAGTATGGCAATAAGCCCAAATCATGGTGAAAGACGATAATTCTTTATTAAATACACGGTAAAATATTATTTTGGATGGACCAAGTCATAATCCCCAATAGTAAATGACCATGGGCCCGTCATACAACACGTATCTCATCTCAACATAGCAGTATGTTGTGCGATACGGGGTTTCAAACCCTCAATGCATCATTTAAAATCATTACTCACCTCGAACCAGCGAAATCTCTAGCTGCGATTCCCTTGCTCATCAAATCAACCTCTACGTGCGTCGAATCTATCCAAATTCATAGCGAATACATCACAATATGCTAAGGGAATATAACTCAATCTAAAAGACTCGAAATATATTGAAAATCATAAAATTTGCAAACCCGAGCCCCGGGCCCACGTCTTGAAATCCAAAAATTTTTACAACAATACGATCCTTATCTCTCCACGAGTCTATACATACCAAATTCAAAAAAATCGGAGTTCATTTGACCCCTCAAATCACTATTTCTATCCAAGAGGGTTTTCTACCCTTTTCAACAAAAATTCTCAATTTAAATACCAAAACTTGAAATAGATTCGAGTTATAAAATCAAAATTGAGTTAAGAACACTTATCCCGCTGTTCTCTAAGAAAATCTCTCCAAAATCGCCCAAACCGAGCTCCAAATTGCTAAAAATGGAAAATGGGAACGAAGTCCCATTTTCATGAATTAAATGTTCTTCCCAAAATTTTCGAGGTTACTGTTCATCCCGGGTACTGTTTTACCCGTGTTACCGTTCACGGGGTACTGTTCACGGATATTTTTCATGGGGGGTACTATTCACGGGTACTGTTCACAGATACTATTACGGGGTACTATTCACGGTTACTGTTATGGGGTACTGTTCACGGATACTATTACGGGGTACTGTTCGCGGATTCTATTGTGGTGTACTATTTGTGGATACTGTTACGGGGTACTGTTCAAAACTACTGTTCATAGTGTTGTGGAAAAAAAACTGCACCAGCTTTATTTTTGTGCCTAAATCGATCTGTTAACCTTTCGAAATACACCCGATGCCCCCGGGACCTCAACCAAAAGCACCAACATGTCTTAAAACATTATCCAAACTTGCTCCAATCTTCAAAACACCTCAACTAATGCCAAAATCATCAAATTACATCGAATTCAAGCCTAAGTTCTTTTTTTTTAGATAAACTGTCGATTTCATTGATTCAAAAAAAAATATGCACAATGTATCCCTATGGTAGTAGTATGGACTCCTACTACTCATTACATTTCATGTCTAACTATACAACATATATAGACAAATCTAACTTGCAATTAAGGATCAAAACTAAGGATAGCAGTTTAGCATTTTTAACCCTTCCTGCCACCTTTTACACTTCCTATTTCTTGCATGTATTAACAATGCCACTTCTTTGCAAAACTGGTCTTCATCAAATGGCTTGTTCTCAAATCTGATCAAGTTTCTACTCCTCCATAGCAATGCAACAGTAGTAACAAATGCAGTGGCAGTGATTGCCTGCTGCCAGTGTTTACTCTTAACTTTGCTACAGATCCATTTCACTTCATACTCCCAGCCTTCAATGATCCTAACATGTCCCAACCACACATAAACTCTTCTCCATATTCTGCTGGTAATGTCACATTCAAAATAAAGATGCTTGAACTCTTCATCATGCATTTTACAGAATGCACACAATGATGGCATTTGTATGCCTATACACTGCAACCTCTCAACTATGGGAAGTTTTTGTTGAGCAGCTAACCAAACAATAAACCTGTGTTTAGGAAGTGCAGATGAAATAAGCATTAAGTTTCTCCATGCAATCTTAGGAAACTTAGGCAGCGAAGCAATATACATTTTGTGAATCTGAAATTTTCTAAACTTGCATACACTCTGCAGCCTGCTAGTGATATCACCTTGCAACTGAGTATTTCCCAGCACCAATGCCCTACTGTCCAGTATTTTCTTTACCACCCAAGAAGAGTTGGATGGCACAGCAACTGACTGAATGCTCCTATTCTTGATATAGTAAGAATGTACCCACCTGACCCATAGACAGTCCTTTTTATTAGCCAAATCCCAAAGTAACTTGGCTATGGCTGCTTTATTCCATATATCCATCCTCATTATATTAAGACCCCCAGAGGAAATAGGTTGGCAAACCTTATCCCAGGCCACAAGTGCTCTCCTGGATAGTGTAGCTTTGCCTGTCCAGAGGTATGTTCTACAGATTGCCTCTATAGCCTTCAATACTTTTTTAGGAATTATAAACACCTGAGCCCAATAAGTATGCATTCCAAAGATCACTGCCTTAATCAATTGAGTTCTGCCAGCATAGGATAACAATTTTGCTGACCAGCAAGTGATTCTTGCTGTGATCTTTTCAATGAGAGGCAAATAATGCTGTATAGCTAGCTTCTTAGAATCTAGGGGGACTCCAAGATATCTGAAGGGCAGCTGACCTTCAATGAATCCCAGGCCTGCAATAATCTCCTCTCTGGTTTCTTGTGGGACTCCAGCCAAATAGATTGCACTCTTACTTACATTAGCCTGAAGGCCAGATGCAGCTGAGAATATAAGAAAGGTGCTGTGTAATATCTGGATAGATACTATGTCAGCCCTACAAAACATTAGCAAGTCATCAGCAAAACATACATGGGATATGTTAAGTTTCCTGCACCTAGGATGGAAGTTGAAGTTTCCATCCTTATGAAGTTGCTATAGTAGTCTGTTCAAATATTCCATGGCCAATACAAATAGATAAGGAGACATAGGGTCACCCTGTCTAATACCTCTCTTAGCATTGAATGGTTTAGTAAGGCCACCATTCATTATTAAGGAGTATGAGGCAGATGAAACACAAGCCATGACCCAAGCAGTAAACTTAGCAGGGAACCCCAGTGCTATTAGAACCTGCTTCAGAAAACTCCATTCAAGTGTATCATATGCCTTTCTAAGATCCACTTTAAGAACACATCTAGGAGAAACACCTTTCCTAGAGTATCCTTTGAATATTTCATGGCTGAGAAGAATGTTATCCATGATACTCCTTCCTTCAATAAATGCAGATTGGGCAGGACCAATTAGTTCTCCAATTACACCCTTCATCTTTCTGGTAATAACTTTGGATATGATTTTGTACAGTGTAGTACAGCATGCAATAGGTCTAAAATCCTTCACAGTGGTAGGGGTTTTGATCTTTGGCACAAGGGCTATTGCAGTGGTATTAATCATATGTGGCATTTGGCAGGTTTCAAAGAATTCCTTAGTAGCAGAGAATATATCTTCTTGGACTATCTTCCAGCTCTTTTAAAACTTCTAAAACACGCATTCGATCATAAACCCGACCAAAACACATCTGAATGACTTGAAATTTCGCACACACATCCAAAATCACCTAATGAATCTACAGCAACTCTCGGAATTCCATTATGACTCCCGGATAAAAATTTTACCTATCAACTGAAAATCGACAAAATACTAACTTCGCCAAAATAAGATAACTTTTTCACCGGACCTCCAAAATTAGTTTCGATTGCGCTACTAAGCCTTAAATCATCACCCAGAGCTAGCCGAATCATCAAAATTCAATTCCAAGTCCTCTAACTCACAAGTCAACATAAGGTTGCCTTTTCCAACTTAAGTCTGCTTAAAAAAGACTAAATGTCTCATTTCTTAACAAAATCGCTTCAAATAAATTCTAGTGCACCCAATACCGATAATGAACCATAATAAAGTAGAAATGGGAAGAACCGGGTAGTTACTCATGAGATGGCGGGTCGGTCGTCACATAATGATACCTTAGATATGAGCTGATGTTTTTTTTCATAATTTGGCATTATATTTGGATTTGAATTTGTGTTTTTGTTTTTTTGCTGAATGTTTTCTCAAAATTAAGTTTTTTTGTTTGTAACTGGTGAATTTCATCTTTAGGAGCTGAAGTTTTTTTTGTTTGTAACTGGTGAATTTGTGTTTGTTACTGATAGAGCTGAAGTTTTTTTAGTAACTATCGAACTTCGGCTCAAGAGCTGAAGTTTTTTTTTTAATAACTTATGAACTTCGACTGAAGAGCTGAAGTTTTTTTTTCATAACTTTCGAACTTCGGCTCAAGAGCTGAAGTTTTTTTTATAACTTTCGAACTTCTGCTCAAGAGCTGAAGTTTTTTTTATACCTGTAGAACTTAGGCTCTAGAGCTGAAGTTTTTTTTGTAGCTGAATTTTTTTTATTACCTGTAGAACTTTAGCTCAAGAGTTGAAATTTTTGTTTTATACTTGTTGAACTTAAGCCTTATTAGATGTTGAAATTTTTAATATAATGTCCTGATGTTATTATGTGTATCTTTTACTTTTTTTGGACAGATGACTCCTAAAGTACCTAAAGATCCTAAAGTAGCTAAACAAGGCAAAGCACCTAAAAACCCTAGACTACCTAATGAATTACCACCAGGTTCTTATGTCCCTCCTCCTCCACCTACAGGACCAGGACAAAGATATTATGAGTATACAAAATGGTTTAACTCTTTAACTCAAAGGGTTACTGGAAGGGGAACCATGAGTTGAAGACTTTAATTGCAACTTTCTTGACTCATACACAAAGGGATAATCTTACTAATGGTCCTTTAAGATACATTGTTGCTATTGAGAATTTGAAATTAGTATGAAGTTGGTTCATTGTCTGTGTCTTTCTCGAATATTCACGAATGACCGAGACTCTATTAGTTTCAAGCTTTTTTGGGCATGATGTGTCCTTCGCCCTTCAAGACATTCACATTATGTGTGGTTTGCGGATCACATCACATAATATTGAAAAATCATTTAGTCGAGAGAGCACTACTCTGAATCGCTATTTTCGTAAGTCCAAGGGTGTGACTTTGAAGGACATTCAAAGTTTTATTACTATCAACCAAATTCCAACGGATGTTGTGAATCTTGCACACGTATGCGAGAGTGATGATGATGTAGTTAAGCTTATGGAAATTCTTATCGTAGAGTCTATTCTGTTTGCGAAAAATACCGAGGCATGTGTGAGTGAGGAGTATGCATCTATCATTGAAGACAAGAAGATTTCTGCTGAATATCCTTGGGGCAATGTGGCTTATGAGAATCTCATTGATACAATGAAAAATGTATTGGAGAAGCAGAACAAATTTCATGTAACTAAGTATAAATTTTATGCATTTCCATGTCTGTTATGTGTTTGGTTCTATAAGCGCTTTCTAGATATCCGGGAGAAGTATGTAGCACCGGATGAATACCTTGCTCAGCCTAAGGTGCCCAAGATGTTACATTACGTATGCGTAGGAGAGCCTAAATTTCCCGAACTTTTAAATATGTTCAGCAACCATTCAGTAAGTTACCTTTCTTTTTTTTATATTTTGTATTTGTGTTAATATGCTGATGTATTTTGTTTTTTTCTCCTGCTAATATACTTTTTTTTGTATTAAACAGAATTATCGCCAATATCGAATATTGGATATAATTCCTACAAAAGAGGAATTGTAGTTCATGCCTTTACTTTGGAAAGTACCGTCTAGCCGAATTCCTTCAAATGTAGTTAATGCAGTTCCTTCTACTGGTAAATCACCATGTACTCTGAGTCGATCAAAAAACTTGGATCGAACTTCTGTCATTGGTAAATAAACACCTACAAAGAGTCAATCAAAACAATTGAATCAACCTATTGACATTAGTGAATCACCACGTAGTCGGAATGAACCAAAAGAACCGGATCAAACTCCTTTTATTGGCGAAGCATCTGGTAGCAAGCGCCGTTTAACTGACTTTGATGACTTTGATGATGAAGAATTACTTGATACAATATTCTCTATAAGTTTTGATCTGAAGTTTTTTGGGTTTGTTTTTGTAAAAGTACAACATGTGTTTTTGAGCTGAAGTTTTCTTCTATATCTGAATTTTTGTTGTGTATCTATTATAGAGGATATCGACGGAATTTCAAAGGAAAAATGAAAAAGAAAGAAGCACAATCGTGAACGAAGTTTTTGATAAGTTTAAAAAGGAGGAGGAAACTATTGTGGATGCAGTTTTTGGAAAATTGAAAGTAAGATAATTTATATAGAAATTTTTTTATTCGTGCTAATTTATTTCAGATTAATCATTATTATTAATGTTTTCCTAGTAATATTTCGATGCGAAGTTTGAACATTTTTTTGCGTTTGTCAACAAATCAAATGTAATGGACAACGATAATTCTAATTACTCACAAGAATATGACAGGACGAACGACTGTGACAAACTCCCATCGGCTTTTGAAGGAAATCAAGATGGTCAAGAACAAGATGGAGAGGAAAAATCCAATGTCTGTAGACAGAGTGAAGGTGGAGAGAATGGTGCAGATGATGAAGTACCTGATGATCAAGGTGCAGATGATCAAGTAACTATTGACACTCAAAAACACACTCAGTTGTGCTTTTGAACGTGATATTGGCGATGGAGATCAAGCACATGTTGGCCGTTTTGGCGATGTGAACAATGATTGTTTTGGACCAGTAATAGCAATTTGCAATGAACTTGTACCTGGTGATACACAGAAAATTGTTACTACATGTACAAAGTATGAAGTTTACAATATTTCAATTATACCTTATATAGGAGCTAAAGTTTTATTTTCATGTGTTTGTATTTTTATTAAAAACTAAAGCATGTTATTTGGTGAATGTTTTGGTTTGTAACTGGTGGACTTTCGGATACAGAGCTGAAGTTTTTTTTAATAACTGTCGAACTTAAGCTCTAAAGCTGAAGTTTTTTTTATAACTTTCAAACATCGGCTCTAGAGCTGAATTTTTTTTTTTATAACTGTCGAAGTTTTTGTTTGTTACTGGCTAACTTTAGTCTTCTTAGAGTTAAAATTATTAACTATTTTTTTATAATATCCTGTAGTGAAATTTTCACTACAGGTATAAATTTGTTCTATGTTATATATGTAGAAAAACTAGTTGATCTATTCCCCCTCTTTTATGAATATGCAGTGGAAGTTGAAAGTAGTCGTGGTTCAATTGCTACAACTCAAAAAAAAAATTGATGATGCTCAATTGAATGAAGATAGAGTTGATAAAAACCTTCCAGAGAATACTGCAATGGTCGTCAATGTTGGTTCACTATTGAATGATGCTAGATATGTTGATATTGAGAAAGGCATGCAGCCTGGTGAAACCACAGCGCAAGACAAACGCAAAGGTATTCTATAGATCATGAATTTATTATATTTGATTGAAGTATATTTTTTACATTTTGAAATTTTACATATTTTATTTTATTTTCTATGTTTTTGAATGATTTTTCAGAAACACTGGAGGAGGGTCGAAAAGAATTGGGTGAGATTTTGCAGTAATATAAAAAAGGTGAAATCCATATATTCATACATGCTGAGTCACAAACATGTGTGAAGTGTGTTGGTATTATTTTATAAAATTTATTCAGCATTACTTATTATTTTTTATTTTATTTTTTTTGTATGAAGATACAGGATCTTTTGGAACTCAAACACCATCTGTGTCGCAACATTTAGACCAGGTAATTATTTTCTGCAATTCAATTACTCGCCTTTTTTTGCCTAATCTGTGCTCTCTATCAGTTTTATTTATGTTTATATTTTCCTTGCTTTTACAGATGTCATCTGACAAATCGGAATTGCTTCCAAAAACTAAAGTAAGGAAGATTTCTATGTCCCCTATGTGTGACACCAGTGATATTCTAACTCAAACTATGTTCATTCTCACTTGGTAGTACATAAGGGGTTGATTCAGAAAGCAATTCTACTGCTGTTGTTGTTCGTGAAGAGATAGAATAACGTCGTGAACAGTAGAGAATTGGTCAAACATCTGCCACGATAGCTGTAGTTTCTGCCCCTGGTTCTGAACAGAAGCAGTTAGTTGTGACAGAACAACAGGAAAATCCAACAAAAGGAAAAAAAGAGAAAAGGATGCGTATGGAGAGTATTTGGTTGAGAAATCGTTATGTAGTTTATAAGAAAAAGCAAAGGGCGGAAGATTGGAAAGTAGGAAAGCATAGAAGAAGGTTCCCATTCCATTATCTTGATCTAGAGGGTGGATTGATGAAAATATTTCAAGAGTGGTTGGAGATGGATGGTAGTGAATGTAATTCCAATCCATTCACACTAGGTGGAATTGAGATTAAAAATTCATTCTTTACCGAGCTTATGCATCCTGACTCTGATCTTGTGGATGAAGTACGTTATTAATTTTGTTTTCAACTATATTTTCCAAAAGTTCAGCATATTTTTTGTAGTATAGCTTTATTCATAGTAAACTGCTGATGTTGTTTCGCTTTTTTGCTAAAACTGAATATGATTAAGTTTCTCTCATGTTGTTTGTAGTTGTGTAATGTGTTGTTTTTAAATTTCATAGTGGTAATTTCATATGTTATCATTTGTCGTTGTCCATTTGCAACATATTGATGTGGGTGTGTATTACTTGCGAAAACAATATTCCTATCACCTTCCAAGTTATGCAAAAGCAAGATGTGCAGCAACATATTTACTTTTCGATTAGTAAATGACTATCCTGGATAGTATTCATCCTTCTGAACAAAATTTGAAGATGATTGACAAAAGAAAGCAACAGAGAATAGCGTTTCTTAAGGGCAAATCAAAGAAAAAGAAGATATCCAAAGAACAGACTGAAGAAGAAGAAGAAGCGGTTATTAAGCCACTTACGGATTTATGTTGGTTTGAGGAAGAATCGACGAATAAAAAGGTGAAAAACTGCGTAAAAGGATTCGACATGTCCTGTAGTATCTCATGGGCATTTTCCAAAAAAATATTCTTTCCTTTTCGACTTAAGCCGATGGAGGGCCAGATATCTACGCATTACTTCTTTGGAATTCTGGACTTCAAAGACAAAATTATATTTGTGTATGATTCCATGGGCCGCGCAACATATAAGCATGCACTTGAACATGTCAAAATTTATGCTCGGTTGATTCCACACTGTCTCAAAGGCTTGAAATTTGCAAATCATAATAAATTTTATGTGGACCGTCATGTGGAAGATTTTAAAATTCAATGGATTAACACACCGAAATAGACTACCAAGTATGTATTTCACATATGTGTTACCATGCATCTTACATTTATTATTTTTTGCCCTTGTGTTAACTATTTTTTAGTTTCTTTTTCATGTATTTTTTGCAGTGTTGATTGTGGTATATTTGCTCTGAAGTTTATTGATATCCGGTTGAAAAAAGGAGTGGTCTTTAGTTTCGATCAAAGTCAGACATCGACGTTCAGGGGTGAATTGGCTGCCAATCTTTGGGCTCATGGAGATTAAAAAAAAGATAGCGGCTATGAAACTCCAGAAGAACGAGAAGGACATGATTATGAAGATTTTGAAGAGACTCTATGTGAATTTTTTATTAGAGAATTGGTTGTACATAAATTGGATTTTGTGAATATACATTAATTATATTTTAAGTTCACTTTTTATCATTCAAATATATTTGTGTCTTTTATCATAAATTTTAAATAAATTTTTTTTGAAAAAACTTAAGCATGACTTCTGCTTTTTGAGATGAACTTTTGTTTAAAATTCATAAGAAAAGAAAAGTATTGTATCAGGTGGTGAAGTTTAGGAAATATGGTAAAAACTTCAGGACATTCGGCCGAAGTTTCTTCAAAATAATTTAAGATAAAAAATATTGAATCCAACACAAAAAAACTTGGGCTGATAAAGTGTTGAAGTTTTTCCAAATATACTTTAAAACTTCAGCGCTTTGGGCCTAAGCTTTTTGGACAAAAGCTTTAGGAGAAAAATTAGGGATTTTTACCTACCTATACCATATATGAAACCTTATTACCTTCATTGTATAAGGATTGTGTTAATTACATTTAAGCATACCAAATTACCATTTATATACTATAGTTCACATTAAGGGTATAATTATTGCTTTATTTATACTATGCGTGATTTTAGGAGCGTATATTCTCCAATTTTATTTTACCCGCCTCTCTCTCATCCCACCCCCCACACCTCCCCCCCCCCCACATTTTACTTTTAATTCCCCCACTATTGCCTTTTAGGTATAAAATTTTAGGTGAGATGATGACTCTTGCCAGGCATGATGTTGTTATTTCACCAAGCTTCACTGATGGGCTGACGTTAGAAGGTTTTGCTTGTCATTGTGATCACCCGGCCGGTCGTCTTTGGAATTTATGCCTCGTTCCCCCATTAACTGTTTTCCCTAAGTCCATTTCTGCTATTTTGGTTAGCCGAGATATTCGGTAGTAGAATTCGGAGTGTTTTGGGACACTTAGTCCCTGAATGAGAGCTTAAGTGTTGGAAAATGGTCTGTAATCAGAATAGTGTCAAGACAACCTCGGAATGGAAAACCGATGGTTTCGATAGCTCCAATAGGTGATTTCGGTGTTGGGGGCGTGTTCGGAATGTGTTTTGGATGTCCGTAGCTCATTTAGGCTATAAATGCCGAAAGTTAGAAATTTGAAGTTCCCGGTCCGATAGTGGATTTTTGATCCGAGGGTCGGAATGGAATCCCAGAAATTTTTCTAGCACCGTCATGTTATTTGGGACGTGCGTGCAAAATTTCAGGTCAATCGGACGTGTTTTGGTTAGGTTTTGAACTGAAAGCGAGTTTGGTTAAGTTTTGAAGTTTTTAAGTTCAAATCATTGATTAATTCGAGTTTTCGACGTTGTTTTAGGTGGTTTAAGGATTGGTACAAGTTCAAATGATATTATGGGTTATGTCTGTAGGTTTGGTTGAGGTTTTGGGGCCTCAGGTGTGTTTCAGATGCTCAACAGAGCAATTTGGAGTTTAGAATTGCAGCAGAAAATTGCAGGTCTGCTTTCCTTCTTAGCGTTCGCGAACAAAGCCCAGCGTTCGTGAGTCTTTACCTTTCCCCTTCATCACGTTTGCGTCCCTCTTCCACGCATTCGTGAATCCCAGCCTCCCCCTCTTTCGCGTTCCCATCCTTGCCAACGCGTTCGCGTTTATCAAATCTGGACCCCTCCTTTTTCTCTTCTACGCGTTCGCATATCCCGTGTCGTGTTCGCATAGGTTCCAATCCCAGGCCTTTGCATTTACAGCCCTATCCTCTCTTTTGAGAAGAGCAATAATCATCCTCTTGAATTTTCCTCTCCGCGTCCTCTCTGCGAACGCAATACCCTCTCTGCGTTCGCGATGAACAAATCCCTGACCAGTACATATATTTCAAAATCGAAGCCTTCTTCCATTTTTACAAAAACTCAAGTTAGAGAGCTCGATTTTGGGAGGTTTTTTCAGAGGCAAACATTAGGTAAGGATTCCTTGTTCCTTTATGATTATTACCCGCTAATCTAATCTCGAATTCAAGCTTTAATCTCGGATTTTGAATAAAAATTGGGGTAATGTTCTTAGACCTAACTTTGATGATTTGAAGGGGCATTTGACGGAGGTGCATTTTGGTCATTTAGACTCGTGAGAGTATCAGCTTTCTGAAAATATAAAAATTATTCGATTCCGAGATGTTGGCCTGAGGGCATTTTGGTCATTTCACCTATTTTTGCGCCTTAGCTTTAATTTTAATAGTGTAATTAGTTACTTGCGATGTTATTTACAATATGTAATTGGTTTGAATATATTTGGGCCACTCGGAGTCGGATACTCGTGGAAAGGGCATTATTTCTTAGTGGGTTTGTACCAATTCGAGGTAAGTGGCTTGCCTAACTTTGTGTGAGGGACTTTTCCCCTTAGGATATCCTTGCCATTGTTTAAATTCCTTGTGCACGGGGTGACGGGGTGTACTTGTGCTAGTTGTTGATAATTCACCTTACTTGGCTTATTTAGACTGTGTTTCTTCACATATTTAATTGTTAAAAATGAGACTTCACTTGTTTTGACTTAGGAAAAGCATGTTAGTAACTTATTTGATCTATTTGACTAAATTGTAATATATGACTTCTCTTGGAAAGCATGTTAGCAACTTATTTTCCTTATTTGATTAAATTGCAATATTTGTCCTTCTTGTGAAACATGTTAGATTCTCGATTTATTTGTTGTTCGCATTTCGCTTCATTGCTGTTAAATATTTTGTTGTGGTATATTTAATACTGGTACTACAGGAAGGCATCCCAGGAGCTTCACCTGTTCGTGTTTTGTTTCGAGGTTTGGAAGTGCTTGGATACCGATAGATCCCCGGCACTGGATTATATGACCGGTGGATACTAGAAATCCCCAGTGCAGAATTGATTTTCTGGCGGATACGAAGAAATCCCCAGGGCAGGATTGATTAACTGGAGGATACTGGGAGATCATGGGGATACTTGGAGATCATCGGGATACTTGGAGATCCTTTGCTTATGTGATGAGGATACTGGGAGGTCCTCGGGATACTTGGAGATCCCTTTCTTATATGATGAGGATACTGGGAGATCCTCAGGATACTTGGAGATCCCTGGTGTGTATGATGAGGATACCGGGAGATCCTCGGGATACCAGGAGATCCCGATGATAAATAGCATGTAATGGTCCTTCTTGTTTTGTAGAATTGTAATATAATCTATTCTGTTCTTCATTTTTTTTTTGTTAGATATTCGAGATTTACGTATTTCCTACTGTTATTTCATTTCATATATATTCTTATATTTATATCAGTAGGGGCCTCGACCTTCCTCGTCACTACTCCATCGAGGTTAGGCTTGGTACTTACGAGTACCGTTGTGGTGTACTCATGCTACCCTTCTGCATACTTTTGTTGTGCAGATCTAGGTACTTCTGGTCAGGCGCGCTATTAGAGTTATCGGAGCTACATTTGGAGGCCTGAGGTATGCATCTGTCGCGTCCACAGACCCGAAGAGTCTCCTTCTATTCTACCTTTAGTTAGTAGTTTCATTCATGTACTCACTCGTTGTAGATACTTCTGGATGTTAGAGCCATGTGTTATACTTTACTCTTAACCTGTGTTGCCCGTGGGTTTCCGGGTCTTGAAGGTTTTTACGTTATTTTGAGTCGACATGTATATATTATCTTATGCTATTTATGTTTTATTTATCGTTTCCGCAAAGATTGTTGAATTTTTGCAATGTGTCAGGCTTACCTAGTCGCGTAGACTGGCTGCCGTCATGACAGGTTCACGATTGGTGAACTAGGGTCGTGACAAGTTGGTATTAGAGCTCTAGGTTCATAGGAGTCACGGGACACAAGCCGGTCATTTAGAGTCTCGCTGATCGGTACGGAGACGTCTGTACTTATCTACTGGAGGCTACGTAATTGTTTAGGAAAATCTCCACTTCATTTGAATTCTTGTCGTTCTCTGTATTTGACCTCGATTCTAAACTAATGTTTCCTATTTTCTCACAAATGGTGAGGACATGCACGACCCAGGACGATCAAATACCCACACCCCCTCCTGCAGCAGCTAGGGGCAGGGGCAGGGGCAAGAGGACCAGGAACGCGCGCGGTAAAGCCAGAGCACTTGCACGAGCCGTCGAGGTTCCACCAGCAGGCCAAGTCAGGACTCAGGCACCAGAGACGCCCACATACACCACTACTCCAGATGTTCATGAGGCATTGGCGCAGTTTATGAGTATGTATACCACGATGTCACAGGCAGGGTTGCTTCCACCTCCTGCAGCTACGTCCCAGGTCGTGAGAGGGGCCCAGACTTCCGCAGCCCTTACTCGAGAGTAGAGGGTGCACATGGGGTCGATTCCAAATATTATTCCTGTCTAGCCTACAGTACCGGTTCATCCCGAGGATGGGGCACCTGCCTCGGAGGATGAGCAGTGTAGATTGGAGCGGTTGAAGAAGTATGACCCTCCTATTTTCAGCGGGCTAGCTAGAGACGCTGCCATGGGGTTTTTAGAGGATTGTCACCGCATTTTTCGCACCATGGTATTACTGCTTCGAGTGGGATTTCCTTTGCATCTTTCCAGCTTCGGGGAGCCGCGTATGACTGGTGGCGCACTTTTGACCTAGACAGTCCGGACGAGGCTGCCTCCCTGACTTGGACTCAATTTTCAGATATATTTAGAGGGAGTTTGTTCCCCATAGCCTCCGAGATGCATGGCACGCGGAGTTTGAGCACTTGCGCCAGGGCCCTATGACTATCTCTAAGTATTCCTTCCGTTACATTAGGTTGTTCAGGCATGCGCCTGCTTTGGCGGCTACAGTTTATGACAGGGTTCGCAGGTTTATGGTCTCATTCCTTCCATCAGGTCTGGCATGGCGCGAGAGTTGGAGATGGATATACCCTATCAGCAGGTGGTAAGCATAGCCAAGAGGATAGAAGGTATGCATGCCAGAGAGCGATAGGAGATGGAGGCCAAGAGGTCTCGAGAGTCTGGTCATTTTTCTGGTACCCGTACTTCAGGAGCAGGATGTCATGGTAGGGGCTATATGGGTCGCCTAGTCCAGTCATCTCTTCCTTCACCCAGTAGTACTCCAGCTCCTCCCAGATCTAAGGAGCCTTATTATGCACCACTAGTTTTTAGTACGCTTCCTGCACAGGGTACCTCCAGAGGTCAGTCTAGTAGGGTGCATCCAGTCATTCACAGCCACCGCGCCCTCCTAGAGCTTGTTATGAGTGCGGGATACCCGCCATGTAGTGAGAGATTGCCCTAGGCTCGGAAGGAGTGCACCTTCACAGCAGTCTCAGCAGCAGCGCGCCAAGTGGGATTCTCAGACCCTTGTTCCAGCTCCAGCTACCACCCCATCTGCCCAGCCAGTCAGGAGCGGAGATCAGTGAGATAAAGGTCACCCTCAAGGCAGGGTCCGAGCCAGATTTATGCCATTCCTGATCGTGCCGAGGCTGTCACCTCCAATTCTGTTATCACAAGTATTATTTTGGTTAGTCACAGAGAGGCATCGGTTCTATTCGATCCAGGATCTACTTGTTCTTATGTGTCATCTTATCTTTTCTCCGTATTTGGGTAAAGTCCGAGACACCTTGAGCTCTCCTATTTATGTTTCTACTCACGTGGGAGATTCCCTTGTTGTGGACCGCGTATATCGGTCGTGTTTGGTTACTATTTGCGGTTTTGAGACCGGGGCAGATCTTCTATTACTTGATATGGTTGATTTTGATATTATCTTGGGCATGGACTGATTGTCGCCCCATTATGCTATCTTGATTGTCACGCCAAGACCGTGACGCTGGCTATGCCAGGTATTCCTCGTATTGAGTGGAGTGGTACTTTTGATTACACTCCCAGCAGAGTTATCTCTTTTCTTAAAGCTCAGCGTATGGTTGAGAAGAGGTGTGCAGCATATTTAGCCTATGTGAGAGATGCCAGTGCTGATACCCATTTTGTTGACTTTGTTCCAGTAGTACGGGATTTTCCCAATGTGTTCCCAGCTGATCTTTCGGGCATTCCACCCAGTCGGGACATTGATTTTGGTATTGATTTGCTGTCGGGCACTCAGCCCATATCTATTCCTCCGTACCGTATGGCTCCTCCTAAGTTGAAGTAGTTGAAGGATCAGTTGCAAGAATTGCTTGATAAGGGTTTTATTCGACCCAGTATTTCACCATGGGGTGCTCCTGTCTTGTTTGTGAATGAAAATGATGGTTTTATGCGCATTTTATCGATTATCGTCAATTGAACAAAGTTATAGTGAAGAACCGATATCCTTTGCCTCGTATTGATGATCTATTTGACCAGCTTTAGGGCGCACAGGTGTTTTCTAAGATTGATTTGCACTCAGGTTATCATCAGCTAAAGATTCGGGAGCCGGATATCCCGAAGACTGCTTTCAGGACTTGATATGTTCATTACGAGTTCCTTGTCATGTCATTTTGGCTGGCTAACGCCCCAGCAGCTTTTATACATTGATGCACAGTGTATTCAGGCCCGATCTCGACTCATTTGTCATTGTTTTCATTGATGATATTCTTGTATACTCCCGAAGCCGGGAAGATCATGAGCAACACCTGAGGATAGTGCTTCATACCCTGAGAGAAAAGAAATTATATGCAAAGTTTTCAAAATGTGAGTTTTGGTTGAGTTCTGTGGCATTTCTAGGCCACATGGTATCGAGTGAGGGCATTCGGGTAGATTCGAAGAAGGTCGAGGTCGTGCAGAGTTGGCCCAGGCCCTCCTCAGCTACAGAGATCCGCAGTTTCCTTGGCCTGGCGGGGTATTACCATCATTTTGTGGAGGGGTTTTTGTCGATTGCAGCCCCTATAACTAGATTAACCCAGAAAGGTGCTCCTTTTTAGTGATCGGACGAGTGTAACGCGAGCTTTCAAAAGCTCAAGACGGCTTTGAATTCAGCCCCTATTCTAATTTTGCATACTGGTTGGGGTCCTATACGGTATATTGTGATGCCTCACGAGTTGGACTTGGAGCGGCATTGATGCAGGACGGTAGGATCATTGCCTACGCGTCCAGACAGTTGAAGGTGCATGAAAAGAACTATCTTGTCCATGACCTTGAGTTAGCTGCTATTGTTCATGCCTTAAAGATCTGGTGTCATTATTTTTATGGTGTGCCTTGTGAGATTTATAGGGATCATCGGAGTTTGCAGCATTTATTCAAGCAAAAGGATTTGAACTTGCACCAGAGAACATGGTTGGAGCTACTGAAGGATTATGATATTACTATTCTCTATCACCCGGGCAAGGCCAATGTGGTAGTCGATGCCTTGAGTCGCCCGGCGGAGAGTTTGGGGAGTTTGGCATATTTACCGGCTTCAGAGAGACCTATGACGATGGATGTTCAGGCTTTAGCCATTCACTTTGTGCGATTGGACCGTTCGGAGCCCAGTCGGGTTCTAGCCTATATGGTTTCTCGGTCTTAGTTGTTTGATCGTATCAGGGGGCGGCAGTATGATGACCCTCATTTTCTTGTCCTGAGGGGCACAGTTTAGCATGGCGATGCTAAGGAAGTGACTGTTGGAGATGATGGGGTTTTGAGGATGCAGTGGCGAGTCTGTGTGCCCGATGTTGATGATATTCTGGAGTTGATATTGACTGAGGCCCAAACTCGCGGTACTCCATCCACCCGGGTGCCGCGAAGATGTATCACGATCTGAGGCAGCATTATTGGCGGAGGCGGATGAAGAAAGACATAGTAGAGTTTGTAGCTAGATGTCTCAACTGTCATCAGGTGAAGGCTGAGCATTAGAGACCAGGAGGGTTACTCCAATAGATGGAGATTTCGGAGTGGAAATGGGAGAATATCACTATGGACTTTGTGACTGGTCTCCCTCTGACAGTGAGGAAGTTTGATTCTATTTGGGTTGTTGTGGATTGGCTTACCAAATCCACTCATTTCATTCTAGTAAGAACTTCTTGCTCAGCGGAGCGGTTAGTAGGGATCTATATCAGGGAGATTGTCTGTTTGCATGGCATTCCAGTTTCTATCATCTCAGACAGGGGTTCAGTGTTCACATCACAGTTCTAGAGATTCGTCCAGCATGAGTTGGGTACCAGAGTGACCATGAGTACAACTTTTCACCCCCAGACGGACGGGTAATCCGAGCGCACTATTCAGATTCTTCAGGATATGCTCCATGCGTGCGCGATTGCGATTAGAGGGTCTTGGGATCAGTTCTTGCCATTGACTGAGTTTGTATACAACAATAGTTATCAGTCCAGTATTCAGATTGTGCCTTATGAAGCCTTATATGGTAGGAGATGCAGTTCCCCGATGGGTTGGTTTGAGCCAGGCGAGGCTAGATTATTCGCCACTGATTTGGTTTAGGATGCGGTTGAGAAAGTTAAGGTGATTCTGGATAGACTCCGTGCGGCCCAGTCCGGGCAGAAGAGTTATGCAGACCGGAAGGTTCGTGATGTTTCCTTTATGGTTGGTGAGCAGGTTTTGCTTTAGGTCTCGCCTATGAAAGGCGTTATGAGGTTTTGATGCTTCGGATGTAACATGGTGACCCGTCTAACGTGTTGGAGTTCACTTCAGTCCAGTTGGCAAAATGACTTGTCCTATGTTGAGGAGCCAGTGGCAATATTGGATAGAAAGGTTCGAAGGCTCAGGTCAAAGGATATAGCTTCACTAATGGTGCAGTGGCGGGATCAACCAGCCAAGGAGGCGACTTGGGAGACCGAGCGGGATATGCGCAGCCGATACCCTCATCTTTTTTCTACTTCAGGTATGTTCTCTATGCTCGTTTGAGGACAAACGAATGTTTAAGTGTAGGAGGATGTGACGACCCGGCCGGCCGTCTTTGGAATTTATGCCCCGTTCCCCCATTAACTGCTTCCCCTAAGTCCATTTCTGCTATTTTGGTTTGTCGGGATGTTTGGTAGTAGAATTCGGAGTGTTCTGGGACACTTAGTCCCTGAATGAGAGCTTAAATATTGGAAAATGGTCGGTGATCAGAACAGTGTCAAGATGACCTCGTAATGGAAAGTTGATGGTTCCATTAGCTCCGTTAGGTGATTTTGGGGTTGGGGCATGTTCGAAATGTATTGTGGATATCTGTAGCTCATTTAGACTATAAATGCCGAAAGTTAGAATTTTGAAGTTTCCGTTCCGATAGTGGATTTTTTATCTGAGGGTCCGGAATGGAATTCCGGAAGTTACTGTAGCACTTTCATGTCATTTGAGACGTGCGTGAAAAATTTCAGGTAATTCGGACGTGTTTTGGTTAGGTTTTGAATTGAAAGCGGGTTTGGTTAAGTTTTGAAGTTTTTAAGTTCAAATCATTGATTAATTAGAGTTTCGAGTGTTGTTTTAGGTGGTTTAAGGATTGGTACAAGTTTGAATGATGTTATGGGTTATGTCTGTAGGTTTGGTTGAGGTCCCGAGGGCCTCGGGTGTGTTTCGGATGCTTAATGGAGCAATTTGGAGTTTAGAATTGCAGCAGAAAATTGCAGGTTTGCTTTCCTTCTTCGCGTTCGCGAAGAAAGCCCCGCGTTCGCGAGGCTTTACCTTTTCCCTTCATCGCATTCGCATCCCTCTTCCACGCGTTTGCGAAGCCCAGCTTCCCCCTCTTTCGCGTTCGCGTCCCTGCCAATTCGTTCGCGTAGGTCACTTCTGGACCCCTCCTTTTTCTCTTCTATGAGTTCGCGTGTCCCGTGTCGCATTCGCATAGCTTCCATTCCCAGGCCTTCTTGTTAGAATCCCTATCCTCGCGTTCACGAAGAGAAATCTTCATCCTCTTGAATTTTCCTCTACGCGAACGTGATCCTTTCTCCGCATTCGCGATGAACAAATCCCTGATCAGTCATATATTTCAAAAATGAAGCCTTCTTCCATTTTTACAAAAATTCAAGTTAGAGAGCTCGGTTTTGGGAGGTTTTTCGAGAGATTTTTAGAGGCAAACATTGGGTAACGATTCCTTGCTCCTTTATGATTATTACCCACTAATCTAATCTCGAATTTAAGCTTTAATTTCGGATTTTGAATAAAAATTGGGGTAAAGTTCTTGCACCTAACTTTGATGATTTGAAAGGGAATTTGTCCTCCAATTTGGGAGATATTTATATGGTTAAACTCGTGAAAGTATGAGGTTTCTGAAAATTTAAAAATTATTCGATTTCGAGACATTAGCCTGAGGGGCATTTTGGAATTTTACTTATTTTCACGCCTTAGCTTTAATTTTAACAGTGTAATTAGTTACTTGTGATGTTATTTACAATATGTAATTGGTTTGAATAGATTTGGGCCACTTGGAGTCGGATACTCGTGGCAAGGGCATTGTTTCTTAGCGGTTTTGTACCAATTCGAGGTAAGTGGCTTGCCTAACTTTGTGTGGGAGACTTTTCCCCTTAGGATATCCTTGTCACTGTTTAAATGCCTTCTGTGCGGGGTGACGGGCGTGTACTTATGCTAGTTGTTGAAATTCACCTTACTTAGCTTATTTAGACTGTGTTTCTTCACATATTTAATTGTTAAAAATGAGACATCGCATGTTTTGACTTAAGAAAAGCATGTTAGTAACTTATTTGATCTATTTGACTAAATTGTAATATCTGTCTTCTCTTGGAAAGCATATTAGCAACTTATTTGCCTTGTTTGATTAAATTGCAATATTTTTCCTTCTTGTGAAGCATGTTAGATTCTCGATTTTATTTGTTGTTCGCGGTTCGCTTCATTGCTGTTAAATGTTGGTTTGTTGTGGTGTGTTTACTATTGGGACTACGGGACGGCATCCTGGGAGCTTCCCCTGTTCGTGTTTTGTTTCAAGGTTTGGAAGTGCAGGATACCAAGAGATCCCTGGCACTGGATTATATGACTGGTGGATACTAAGAGATCCCCAGTGCAGCATTGATTTTCTGGCGGATACTAAGAGATCCCCAGGGTAGGATTTATTAACTGGAGGATACTGGGAGATCCTCGGGATACTTGGAGATCTCTTTCTTATGTGATGAGCATACTGGGAGGTCCTCGGGATACTTGGAGATCCCTTGCTTATGTAATGAGGATATTAGAGGTCCTCGGGATACTTGGAGATCCCTTGCTTATGTGATGAGGATGCTGGGAGGTCCTCGGGATACTTGTAGATCCCTTGCTTATATGATGAGGATACTGGGAGATCCTCGGGATACTTAGAGATCCCTGGTGTGTATGATGTGGATACCGGGAGATCCTCGGGATACCAGGAGATCCCCGATGATAAATAGCTTGTAATGGTTGTTCTTGTTTTGTAGAATTGTAATATAGTCTATTCCGTTCTTCTTATTGTTTGTTAGATATTCGAGATTTACGTATTTCCTACTGTTATTTCATTTCATATTTATTCTTATGTTTATCTTAGTAGGGTCCTCGACCTTTCTCGTCACTACTCCACCGAGGTTAGGCTTGGGATTTACTCAGTACCGCTATGGTGTACTCATGCTACTCTTCTCCACACTTTTTTTGTGAAGATCCAGGTACTTCTAGCCAGGCACCTATTAGAGTTTTCGGAGCTACATTTGGAGGCCAGAGGTATGCATCTGCCGCGTCCGCAGAGCCGAAGAGTCTCCTTCTATTCTACCTTTATTTAGTAGTTTCATTCATGTACTCACTCGTTGTAGATACTTCTGGATGTTAGAGCCATGTGTTATACTTTACTCTTAGCCTGTGTTGCCCGTGGGTTTCTGGGTCTTGGAGGTTTTTACGTTATTTTGAGTCGACATGTATGTGACAGGCGACACCCAATACATTATCCTATGCTATTTATATTTTATTTAACGTTTCCGCAAAGATTGTTGAATTTCCGCAACATGTCAGGCTTACCTAGTCGTGAAAACTGGGTGCCGACATGACAGGTTCATGATTGGTGAACTAGGGTTGTGACAGTCATACTGCAAGAAAAATAGCCTATTTGATCAGATTACCAACTGATCAGCACCGCGTGAAAGTAGGAATCAGTTGGTTACTAAAGTCCGTTGTGGATTCGGTTGCAACAGTACAGACAATGCTAGCGAAAGCTCAATCAGAATCTTAGATCAAGGTGTTCCGGGTTAGGATATCAATTTTGGAAATTATGTATAGTATTGTTGATAAAAGTGTTGTAAGTTGAACAGGCAATCTAATCAAGATGTTAAATTATGTAGTTACTTCTTGAGATCATTTAGTATTAAAAAAATTGAGATACATGAAAAACAATAAAGTTGACAGTGTGAGTGCAATTGTAGTTTTTTTGTATTTTTTTGTAGAAATTTTGTAGATGAAAAGCAAATTTTGTTATCAATATTTTTTTTTGACATAAGATTGTAGTTTAATTGTAGTATAAATGTAGTAATTTTGTAGATACTCTTAAAAATAATACAACTTTATACAATACTTAAACTGATTTGTAGTTTATTTGTAGAAATTTTATCTACAAAATATCTACAAACTGAATACATTGAATTTTAATATCTCAATTACCATTTTAATTGTAGCATAATTGGCATTTTCGACACAATTGTAGAATACTTGTAGAAGTTTTAGTCTTCCCAATCTACAATTTATCTACAAATATCTACAATTTATCAACAATTCTATAATTTATCTACAATTTCTGGAAATATGTCTTCTTCTTCTTCTTCGACGGTTTCAATCTGAAATTCAATCAAAACCAATTCTAATCTTCACCAAAACCCCTCAAAATTGAGATATAAACTCCTAAACATATTCCGAATTATTTACAGCAACATCCAATCTAAACAAATAAAGATTTTTGAAAATCCAAATTTGAATTCAAAGCTTTCGAGCTTTTTAATTGCTATCAATGGTGGAAATATATGGAAGAACAGATTTTTTCAACTTTGAGTTGTTGAAACTCAAAAATTCAGTTAATGTAGCTCGAATGAGTGATGTGTAAGATCTGGTGGTTTAAGATCTTTGACCTGATTAGTTTATTATACGGGAGAATTAATTTATACAACTATCATATGGTGGCTTTGACTTTTTCACAACAGAAAACTTATTAAAGGGGATATTGGATTATTGTAAATAAACCACGAGGTCAATAAATTAGCACCAAGATTCTTTCCTTAATTTTAGCCCTTTTTTTAGGGAATATTCTGTCCTTTTAATGCCCAATAATCGAATAGTACAAAATTTGTAGGTAAAACGTGGACTGGGCGGGTAATTAATAAACTATACACATTTAGGGTAATAAAGTTTCACATATGGTATAGGTAGGTAAAAATTCCGAAAAATTATTGAATCCAACAAAAAAAACTAAGGCTGACAAAGTGCTGAAGTTTTCATATATACTAAAAAACTTCAGCACTTTGGGACTAGGTTTTTCAGTAGGAGAAAAACTATTAAATCCAACACAAAAAAACTTAGGCTGATAAAGTGCTGAAGTTTTTTCAAATATACTAAAAACTTTGGCACTTTGGGCCTAAGTTTTTCGGTAGGAGAAAAACTAATGAATCCAACATAAAAAAAAAAAACTTAGGCTGATATAGTGCTGAAGTTTTTCCAAATATACTAAAAAACTTCAGCACTTTGGGCCTAAATTTTTCGGACAAAAGTATTAGAAATTACTATTTTTTATTGTATTTACCAACTACTAGTATTTACTACTTAATTCTTTTGCCAACTACTGGTGTTCTTATATTTAATTTCTCTGATAAAAAAACAGGTAACAATCTTTTCAGCATTTATAGATATTAATTTGCTTAGGTGCATTTTTTGCTATATTAACAATCTCTTCACTTGAAAATTTCAAAGTCATCCATATAGTTCTATCATATTTCAAAGAAAAACAAGAAAATATTGGCTAAGACATGCTTATTGGGTATAGAAGAAAGTTCGTGCGAAGCAAAGATAGTGAAAGAGAAGTCGAAACACATCATATGTGAAGGAGACTGGCCAGATCAAAAACTCGAGCACCGGGACATTTGCTCTTTTTACTAGTAGATAAATCTAAGTTTTAGGAAAAAGATCAAATTTCCTGGGATTCAAGTTTTTGATGTGGTCAATCTCCGTCACATATGGAGTTTTTTGGAATTCTCCTTCACTATCTTTGCTTCCCACAAATTCCCATATGCATACCAGTAAGCATGTCTTTGGCAAATATTTTCTTGTTTTTTTATTATGAAAAGAAGATGGTAGTTGCTAAATAAATCATAAGACTTAACTTCATCAACTTGTGTCAGAAAACCAAAAAGACATAGTAAATGTTTATGGAATGTGGTTAAGAAAACCAAGAAGAACAACTAGGACATGGCTATGAAGCCAGTCTGTCAATTTTTCCAATAGAGAATAACTTGTAAACAAAGAATTAGTTTATTCTTTTATTCCAAGGATGTAAGTGAAAACAAATTAGTTTTTTGTGAATATACATTATTTTTGGTGAACTATGTGATTTGGTTGATTCAAATATGTATGACAAAAAATTCAACTAATTACTAATCACACTAAATAACTTAAGCAGTGTCTGCGTAAGTTATTTGAAAATTCTTTATGATAAAAACTATTGAATCCCACAAACCACTTAGGCCGATCAACCGCTGAAGTTTTTGGAAATATGGTAAAAAACTTCAGGACATTAGGCCGAAGTTTCTTCAAAAAGCTTTAAGACAAAAAATATTAAATCCAACAAAAAACTTAGGCCGACCAAATGCTGAAGTTTTTGCAAATATACTAAAAAACATCAGGACTTTGGCCGAAATTTTTCAAAAAAGCTTCAGGATAAAAAAAATTTATCCAAATAAAAACTTAGGCCGACCAAGTTCGGAAGTTTTTGGAAATATACTAAAAAACTTCAGGACTTTGGGCCGAAGTTTTTTCAAAAAGATTTAAGATAATCTCTACTAAATCCAACAAAAAATTTAGGCTGACCAAATGCTAAAGTTTTTGCAAATATACTAAAAAAACTTCAGGACTTTGGCGAGGTTTTTCAAAAAAGCTTCAGGACAAAAACTTTTGAACAAATAAAAACCTAGGCCGGCCAAGTTCTGAAGTTTTTGGAAATATACTAAAAATCTTCAGGACTTTGGGCCGAAGTTTCTTCAAAAAGCTTTAAGACAAAAACTATTAAATCCAACAAAAAACTTAGGCTGACCAAATGCTGAAGTTTTTGAAAATATACTAAAAAACTTCAAAACTTTGGCCGAAGTTTTTCAAAAAAGCTTCAGGACAAAAACTTCTGAATCCAAATAAAAACTTAGTAGTAGCAGTTATATATCCCACATATAGTAGTAGCGGTTATATATCTCAGTATATTATAATGAAGAGAAGTCTAATATAGTGCAAAATTAGTATCAAAAACAAGTTAGTGGAATTAAATAATTTAAAATTCAACTAAATCACTTAGCCATCATCTGCTTAATCTTCAAATAAATAACAAATAAACTTCGACCCTCCTGCTGAAGTTTTTAATAAATAACTAAAAAACTTCAGCATGTAGGCCGAAGTTTTTTTGTGCATTAATGAGTTTTAAATTTAGCCACTTAAGGAGGAAAATTGCGGCCCTCCTGCTGAAGTTTTTTTGTGCATTATTGTCAAAAACTTAGGCCGATCAAGTGCTAAAGTTTTTGGAAATATAGTAGAAAACTTCAGCAGATTGGCCGAAGTTTTTCGAAAAAGCTTTAGCACAATAACTATTGAATCCAACAAAAAACTTAGGCCTATTGTGCTTATCCTTTCAGCACATTGGTATTTTTTTAAGTTGATACTTATCTTTTTTGTATTTACTATCTACTTTTGTTTTTGGTCAACTACTACATCTTTCATTTAAATTTGCTTGACTATATAGTAAATGACCTGAAAAGTTATTTTTTTAATATAGAAAAATTGTGGGTTTTACTAGGGCTGAAGTTACATTTCTTTTTGCATTTACCACATACTTGTTTTTACCACCTACTTATCTTGTTTCATTCAATTTCTCTGAACGTAAAACAGTAAAAGAAGCTGAAAAGTTACATTTACATTTACTGATATTGAATTGATTAGGTGAACTATTTGCCTATATTAACAATCTCTTCACTTGAAATTTTCATACACATTCATAGACTTCTATCATATTTCATAAATTTATATTCATTCTAACTCTTTCAGCTTTTGCTAAAGAAAAAATATTTGGTGCAAGTGGAAGTGGTAAGCCTAATATGGATGAAATAATAAAGAAGTGGCATAGCTTGAAGTGTGAGTGGTACAACAACAAACCTATGGCTAGTCTCATGCGTTTGTGGGATGAAATTAAGGGTGATTGGGAGATAATCAGACCAAAGCTCTGTGCCAATCAATCATTCCAGAACATGCTTAACATGGAACGTAGTGTAGACAATTCAACCTTGTTTGATAGGGTTGTGCAGTAATTTGATAGTTTTCAGTTTCCCAGCTGGAATGACTATTCGAAGCTGCAAAACAACCTGAAGACTCTTATTGATATTATGGACAGAGTAATCGTCGAACAGAGTCAGCTGCGTGATGAATTCGACAAGTTGAAGATTGATCTCCTACGATTCAATGGTCTTTTTCCCGACAAATCTATAGTTATCTCCAAAAGTGATGATGATCAGATATTTAGGAAAATTGAGGAGTACTGCGATGATGATGATGATGATGATGATGATGGTTTTGATGATGATGATGATGGTGTTGATTGTTAGTGCTTGTAATCGTTTTTTATGTTTTTTAGTATTTTGCTTTTCTTCTTCAGCCCATAGAGCTGAAGTTTTTTAGGTTAATTTTGTATAACTTCGACCCGGAGAGCTGAAGTTTTTTTTGTAAAATGTGCGTTGTTGTGACCTGTTTTAATATCAATGTAACTGTCCCCCTTTTGTTCTTATCTTTCTATTGCATTATCCTTGTTTTTTGTTGATGTGTGAGTGTTTGTATGTGTGTGTATGTTTTTTTTGTTTAAGGATATGTATTTCACATACTGTAACCTAAAGTTTTTTCTCGCAGAAGTCATTGCGTATTTTTTTAAAATGCAACCAAACCTGTAAGCATGTGCAATAAAAATGAGTGATTTGTACTTTAGCAGTATATAAAATTGGTCAAGAGCATTTTTTTTATTCCTATGTAAAAAATTACATTTGAATTATGTCACATAATAAAGAAAGTCTAAAATCAGACCAAGGATTATTGAAGCTTGGAATATTTTTCATTGTGTTTCTTGGAATATGGATAAGGTGCTGGAGAAGACAAGCAAGCTGTTTTGTTATGCCCAACTTGTTTACATCGACTGTATTTGGTAGAGTTGAATGATATTGATGATTCAGTCGCAGGTATATGCCTCTTCTTTTGTCTTCTTCCTTGTAAAATCTCTACATCGGAAGGTTTTGTGATCTCAGATTGTATAGTTTGTGGTATTTCCCATGACTTTTGATCTCCCACGATATTCATATGTCCTTCATATGTTATCAAACATGTTTTCCTTGAATACCAATTTGAGCAGTAATCAAATTTCTGCAAATATCTCTTATTAATAGCAGCAGTTACATGTGGACAGGGTAATTCATCAAGTTGGAATTCCAGGCAGTCACAAGTTCTCTTATTTAAGTCCACAATGAATTCAATTCCTTCACTATTTGTTCTAAGCAACATCGAGTCAAGGTTGAACACCTAACAAGGAATAAAAAATTAAGACAAATTATATTAGTGTATTTTTGATTCAGAAGAAAAAGTATGAAATTTTTTAAATGTAAGCAGTGAATCACTACAATAGATATAAAAAGCTGAAGTTAAAAATATACTTACAAACATTTTGCAAGTCGATTCCATCTTCTTAGTCATATCTTCTTCTGCCCGTATTGATACTCTGTGAAAAGTTTCATTTGCCTTTTTTCTCCGTTCATAAAACCACTCTCTCAACTTTTCTTAGATGAAATATAACATTCTTAAAATAGGCATTTCTCTCCCTTTTAGTAACGCCGAATTCTTTGATTCTACCATGTTTGTTGTTAGCATATCATAACGTCGTCGTGGGAACCACGATCGAGCCCATCTCTCGAGAGGCTCTTCCATTATGAGATTATTGAGTTGGGATATTAACTGATTAAAATCTTCATGTTTGTATGACCTTGCAGCACTTGAAAAAAATTTATTACCATTATATTTGCATGTCTTTGCTTTAAATTTTTCTCAAAGTGATAGAGGCAGATACCATGGTGAGCTTTAGGAAAAACTTTTCAAATACCATTTGCGATCGATTGGTTTCTATCTGACAAGAAAACCACTTCACGACGGAATTGAATTGCTTTTTTCATTTCCCTGAAGAACCAAATATATGCCTCATTGTTTCCTGAATCTGCTACACCAAAACATAGAGGAAAGATTTGATTGGTTGCATCCTTTGATACAGCAACAAATAGAACACTACGATATTTTGACTTCAAAAACGTTGCATATACTACAATAACGGGTCTACAGTAGGGCCAACCAGATATGATGCCTCAGGAGCAAAGAATACGTAAGCAAATCTGTACATTGAAACACAAAAAAATAAATTATAAGGTGTGAAGTTTTTCAAATAGTAACATTTGAAACGTCAGGCTGATGATTAGTATTATTTTGCTTACCTATTCTGCCATCTCTTTTTATGCTTGTGTATATTCCTGGGTTTTTTGCCACCATCATGTGTAGGTATGAAGAAAGAATATGGTAGTTCTCTTCAGGTATTCCCCTTATGCAAGCAACAGCTTTTTGAATAGTACGTCATGCCTTGTGATAGCCAATGTCGATTCCAAATTTCTTTTTTATTTCATTTTCTACAAAGGCTGGTGTAACCTCTATCTTTTTGTCTCGAACATGTTCTATAATTTTTTCACTTATAAAATTTGATGTAGCATGCTTCTGATCTGATTTTCTTGCATCAACCGAGCATTTATGGATTTTATGATATTTTATTACCCTGACCAGTGTGGAATTTTTGTTCTGGTAACACGTACATTCCATTAGCTCGTACCTCTTGGAACATGATCTAACAGCAGTGAATTCAACCTTTCGATTTATCTCTAAGCTGCAGAAAAATTTAGTCATGTTTTGTTTGTTCTCAAAAATTAAACTCTTACATCCTCAGGCAACGCATCGTGCCTAAGTATTTTACATGGTGGAGATTTTTTCACCTTTCTCCTCACTTTTTTTCTTGACTTTTGATACGCACAAGAACTTTCAGCAATTTCTTCAACTATATGTGATGTTACCAGTATAAACTCCGTGTTTACTTCATTTTCATTGTTTTTTATCATTGCGGAAGGTGAAGAAAAGCTTTGTTGGATTGTGTATTGGTTGCCAATTTTCATCATTAGTTGTCCTTCTTCTTCTTCTTGGTCATCGACAAACTGGTATGCATTTATTGGAGGAGTGGGTAATTTTTGCAGCACTATGTATTCTGAAGCAGCTGTAATGTTGGAAGGTTGTTGCCCGTTGTCTACTTCCATCATCGGATGTCGTACTTCATGTTGATAGTCAGCAAAAGTTCTGAATGTGTCGCAAATGCAAGAGATTGGTTCAATGTTGCTAATTCTGAAGGTTGTATTTGTTCGATGACGAAATGACAGTTCTTGTAGGCTGAATCAGTTGTAAGCAAATGTATACACGTACTGAGTTTTTCATCTGAAGTTACAAGCAATCCTTTGCTTGTATTTAGTTTGATATCAAACCATACTTTTAATGCATATTTGGTTGAATCAATATCAACTTCACTAATTTTCTCCAGGAAAATATTGAATGATATGTCCTTATCAATTAGAACAAGGTTTGTTATCGTGATCCAAGTATTTGTAATCATGAGTCCAACTCCCATTGAAAGTTATGACCATGTAAATCGAACTCATCCTGCAGATTCATGTTTAGTGGCAAGTATTAGAAAAGTGAACCAAAGAATTTTTAAGTTGTTTGTGCTGAAATTTTTAAAAATAAACTAAATCACTTGGGCATCATCTGCTGAAAATTTTTTTTGAAAACGATGTATGACATAATTAATAAATCCTGCAAAGAAAACTTCAGCTTATAGGTGCTAAAGTTTTAATAGATAAGCTTAATAACTTCAGCATATTAGCTGAAGTTCTTTTATGATGGTGATTCCTCAATGCAGGGAAAAAGACTTTAGCAGGTTGGTGCCGAAGTTTTTAGAAAAATGAACCAAAAAACTTCAGGACATTAGGCCGAAGTTTTTTACAGAAAACGATAGCATGTGAAAATCATTAATTGCATAGTATACAGCAGTAACCTACACAATTAAAGTAGTAATTATATTGTGTTCGGGGGTATGTGTTAGTGTAATAAATACATTCCTATCAGATTCATGCATGCTTTTCATTA
The DNA here is from genome assembly GCA_034376525.1 of Nicotiana benthamiana. Taxonomy (NCBI): domain Eukaryota; kingdom Viridiplantae; phylum Streptophyta; class Magnoliopsida; order Solanales; family Solanaceae; genus Nicotiana; species Nicotiana benthamiana. Next base: position 42,274,889 of record CM067336.1, read on the forward strand.
GACAACCTTTAAAATTCCTCTTTGCCTTTTCATATACCATGCAGAAGTTTTTTTCCCTATATAAGCATGCTATTCCTTGTGATTTTATTTACTCAAATACATATTTTATCATACACAAAATACAAAAAGGAGAAAATGGATGCTGCCATCAAGCAAATACTGGAAGAAATCAAACAAGACATTTTAGAGGCTTTTGAGCTTAAACCGGATGAGCTTATAGACAAGTACAATAGCGAGCTGGAAGAAATTAAGAACAAGCTCGATACGCTTCTAATATATGCAAGATTTGATAATCTTGGTGATAAAGATACACGTGATCCATCTGGCAGCGATGACAATAATGATGATGATGATGATGACGACAATGATGATGACATGGACGATTAATTTTTTTTTGTTATTTATGTAATTTGTTTTTATCTTTTACTAAGTTTTAACAAAATATTAATTTTTTTTACAAGTTTTTTCTACAATTTTTTTAATATTAATTCTATTCAAATTCGAAAAATATCAAAGGAAATGAACTATATAACTTCAGCAGATTAACAATAACTCATCCGAATATTAAGCATTTTTTGGTATGAAATTTTTGAAAAAATGATAATAAAATACTTGATGCAGACATTTTTTAATTTAGCCAGTGTAGGAGCAAAATTTCAGCCCTCCTGCTTAAGTTTTTAATAAATAGCTAAAAAACTTCAGCAAGTAGGCCGAAATTTTTTTGTGCATCATGATTTTTCAATTTAGCCACTTAAGGAAAAAAACTTCAGCCCTCCTGCTGAAATTTTAAATAAATAACTAAAAGCTTCAGCAAGTAGGCCGAAGTTTTTTTGTGCATCATGATTTTTTAATTTAGCCACTTAAGGAAAAAAAACTTCGGCCCTCCTGCAAAAAACAACAACAACAACTACCTAGTATAGTCCCACAAAGTGGGGTCTGGGGAGGGTAATATGTAGACAAGCATTACCCCTACCCGAAAGGGCAGAAAGGCTATTTCCAATCGACCCTCGGCTTAGTGAAGGAAAGGAAAAACAAAAACAAAAATAAAAACAAAAATAAAAACAAAAATAAAAAATTAACTAAAAAACTTCAGCAAGTAGGCCGAAGTTTTTTCATGCATCATGATTTTCTAATTTAGCCACTTGAGGAAAAAAACTTTGTCCCTCCTACTGAAGTTTTTAATAAATTAACTAAAAACTTCAGCAAGTTGTGACAACCCAAAGGGTCAACACCGTAATTTTTCCTTTCTTTGTGCTTCCGAGGCCTTAAAATCCTTTTATTTGGTTGTCTCGATTTACGTGCATAGTCCGGGCGCGAAGTCGAAAAATTTTGTGTGGAAATGTGTGAAATATGTGTCAAAAACTATGAATTTTGATAATAATATTGCTATAGTTGACTTTGGTCAACATTTTGGGTAAACGGACCCGGACCCATTCTGTGACGGTCTTGGAGGGTCCGTATGAAAATATGGGACTCGGGCGTATTCTCGAAATCGAAATCCGAGGTACCAGGCCCGAGTACGGAATTTTTAAAAGAAATTGTTTATATGAAATTTATATGAAAAATTAAAATTAAAATGAGTTAGAAAGTGAAAGAATCGGGCTCGTATTTTCGTTCCGACACCCGGTACAGGTCTTAAATGAGCGTTAAGAGCTATTCTTAAAGTTTGGTTAAAAACGGACTTCATTTGACGTGCTTCGGACTAAAAATGGAAAATTTGGATGTTTTGAACTTTGAAATGAAAATCATGAGTTTGGAGGGTTGACTCTAAGCAAATGATGTTATTTTGCGATTTGATCGCATGAGTAAGTCCGTAGGATATTTTTGAGATTATGTGCACGTTTGGGTTGGAGCCCCGAGGGCTCGGGTGAGTTTCGGATAGGTGTTAGGTTTATTTTGTAGCATTGGAGCAGCTGGTATCTGCAGGCATCGATTTGCGAAGCCAGCCTCGCAAATGCGAGATTTCACAAATGCAATCCCCCTTCTATTGGCCCAGTCTTCGCAAATGCGAAGACATCCTTCCCTTTTCGCAATTGCGAACAACTTCTCGCAATTGCGACATCCGCCATTCCTAATACATTGTTCTTGCGAACAAATATCCGCAATTGCGACATCTGCGACTGTGCATTCTATACTTAGACGATTTTAAACCCCTTTCTTCATATTTTCAAAACCCAAACCTCCATTGGCGATTTTCTCTCAACTCCTTCTCTCCCAAATCAATTGTAAGTAATCTTTTACTCAATTTATTCAATCTTTAACATCTTTTATCATGATTTCATCTTAAAATCAGAGCTTTCAATGGGTAAAAATGGGGATTTGGGGTAGAACCTAGGTTTTCTTAAAATTGAGGATTTGGACCTCAGATTGGGGTCCAATTTCAAAACAAATTGCATATATGAACTCGTGGGGGAATGGGTAACCCGATTTTGGTTCGAACCTCGAATTTTGACCACGTGGGCCCGGGGGCATTTTGGGAATTTTTGGGTAAAACTTTGAGAATTTCATTCATATGCATTCAAATTGATTTAACTAGCATTTGTTGATACATTTGAGTAAATTGTGATTAAATTCGACCTGTTTTGAGGTAAATTCGAGGGGTAAACCTGTCCTAGAGGCGTGAGTTGAGTTTGGAAGCTTTCGAGGTAAGTGTTTGATCTAACTTTGGCTTGAGGGAATAGGAGGATAATATTTGTTATGTGCTATGTGGAGTCAGTGTATACGTATGGTGACGGTTACCTACGCGCCCGAGTCTAGCATTACCGTAAGTCATATTTGCTTTTAAAATTCGAAAGAAGTGAAACAATTGAGTTAATTACTTGTTAAATGAATTATGAAGTGATAGTTGAGAAGCAAATGAGTTAAAGAAGGAAGCGTGGTACTTTTCCCTTACCGGGACTTGGTATTGAATTATTTTCCCTTGCCGGGACTTATTATTGAATTGTTCTCCCTTGCCGGGACTTATTGTTATATTGTTCTCCCTTGCCGGGATATTTAATCTTGTTGTATATTCCTTTCCCCATTTGGCTGTGATTGCTGATTGGGTGAGGAAGAGATAGATTATGCACGAAGGGTCTTTCCGTACCATTTTTCGATAAATATGCACGAAGGGTCTTTCCGTGCCACGTTTTGATAATTATGCACGAAGGGTCTTTCCGTGCCATGTTTCTCGATTATTTGAGCACGAAAGGTCATTTCGTGCCTTAGTATGAGAGTTATGTGAGGAAAGCACGAAGGGTGATGCCGTGCACTATATTTGACAGTTTTGGTGAGGAAAGTACGAAGAGTGATGTCGTGCATTATATTTGACAGTTTTGGTAAGAATTGAGAGTAAAAGCACGAAGGTTGGTGGCGTGCAGTTGTTGATTCACCAGCTTTATTTTATTGATAGTAAATATTCAGTTTCCATTTCTTGTTCGTTGGAATTATAACTGGACTATTACACCACTCCAGCATGTCTCCTCCCCATTAGCCGTTTAAATTTTGTTATCTTTTCATTATTGCACATATATCTGTACATGCTGATTGTGGTAGGTCCAGTGTAGCCTCGTCATTACCTCGCCGGGGTTAGGCCAGGTATTTACCAGCACATGGGGTCGGTTGTGCTGATACTACACTTCTGTGCCCTTTTGTGCACAGGTCAGGAGACATGTTACGGACCGCAGCAGTAGCTAGGGAGCGCGCCTTCAGTCCAGAGACTCCTAGGTAAGTCGTTGGCGTTCGCGGGCCCTGAGTTTCATCTATTTCATTCTGTTTGTTATCATTGTATCGAAACAGACTTGTTATGCATTTTCTTTCACACAGATGATTGTAGAACTCTTTTAGTAGTCCGTGAGTAGTGATACCAGATACTGGGTAGCGATATGTTAAAATCTTCTGCACTTTGCTATTATTTTTGTTAAAAGTCTTCCGCGTATTTTTAATTATTTATCTCAGTTATTATATTGTTTTAGATTAAGGTTTTTGTGAAATATTTTAACAAGGGTTGACTTGCCTAGCTCTGATAGTAGGCGCCATCACGACTCCCGATGGTGGAAAAAATTCGGGTCGTGACACAAGTAGGCCGAAATTTTTTTGTGCATCATGATTTTTTAATTTAGCCACTTAAGGAGGAAAACTTCGGCCCTCCGCTGAAGTTTTTAATAAATAGCTAAAAAACTTCACCGGCTAGGCCGTTTTTTGTGCATTAATGAGTTTTAAATTTAGCCACTTAAGGAGAAAAACTTCGTCCCTCCTGCTGAAGTTTTTTTTGTGAATTATTGTCAAAATAAATCATATAATTTCTTAATCGATGTATTCTTAATCATATAAAATTCAGCTCGTTAACTAAACAACTTCACCTTAGAATGTTAGAATTCACCTTCAAATAGATGTAGAATTGCAAACAAAAACTATCTCTATCAACCAGAAAACATATAATTCAAAAACTATTTTGAATTCTGGAGAAAAATTTGAATACTTACAATGTATTTGAATTTGAATTTTAATTTGGAATTTGAATGTGAGATGTGTTCTCAGGAGAGATGGACTGATGGAGGAGATACGGAGGAGATCTGGAATTTGAATCTGGATGCGAAGGAGAAACATAATTTTATATGTTTTGGAAGGGATATAATGGTCATATTATTATAGATTTTTTGTTAGTTGGATACGAAATCAATAGTTTTAAAAAACAGGGTATAGATTAAAAGGTGACATAAAAATAGGGTACGGCTACCCAAATCTTAAAGTGCAATTGAAGGATCACAAAATTATATTTTAGGAAAATAGAATATTAGATAACATCTCTTGCCAAATTCAATGTCTTGTACTCGTCAAATACCTAAATATTAAGCGTCATTGAACAACAGAAGAAGACTAAAATCTCTATAAATTACGTAAAGTTATTTCTTAATACATACCATGAAAGAAATGAAGCAATTATTATGAGATTAAAAAAAATACAGTTAATTAACTATAGCGAGTATCAAAAAGAGAAAAAGTTTGATTATCAAAGAGAATTGTTCTACATACATTCAGTTATTTACCAGACATCTATGTATATGTTAACTTGTCTTATTAATTTCCTTAAAATTTTGAAGTAATATATGTATAATATTTCCAGTAAGTTAAAAATGAGGCGAAAATAAATCACCTCAGGAAAATGAAAGACACGGAGAGAGAAGAAAAACAGAATACAGTCTCTCTCTCTCCTATTTTCTCTCTGTCTCTTTCTCTCTCTACACCTTCCTGTCTCACTCCATTGTCGATGTTCTTCTTCAACACTAGAATTTCCCAAGTAGTTCTTTTACCACTTTTTTCTCGAATTATCTTCTCTTTTTTTTAATTATTATTTCATATCTTGAGGAGAATTCATTAAATACAATTGCTTTTTTCCATTTCATTTTCTAGAAGAATGATCATTTACTAGATTGTAGAATCTACAAAAGCTCTTCTCCTTCTCTCATCCATATAGTATTTCTTTTTTTCAAATTTTTTTATAATTCGATTTGAGTTTCTATAATTATCACAGCATGACCAAATCAAATGCATTATAAGCATTAATGTATGTAAGTTGTTCAATTTGAATATTTATATATCTTCGTGACCTGCATGTATATATATTTGCGTTTTTTGCAGATTTAGGTCTGAATTGCTGTTGATGCTTTCTACATTTTTTTGGGCTATGCAATGCAGATTTTCTTAAAGCCTTGTTGTACCATTGGTTCACCTGTGCAACACCATACATATATGTAAAAAGATATTTCTCTGTATACATATATTTTGTGCATATACGTACATATTATTTATATGTACTTCTTAAATTGAGGGGAAATTTCGGTTATTTCCTGTTTTCAACTCCGGAGAAAGAGCAAAAGAGGACGGAGCTGAATTTGGCAACATTATAACAATTTTTGGAGGTGAGGTGAACATGGAAAATTCTTTTTTTTACCTTGCATTGTTTAGCATTTTCTGGAATTTTAATTTAAGCGTCGCTTTTGTGTTTTTAAGTAGATTTCTGGGATTTTATGTTAGTGAAATGGTATTTTTGTGGAATAACTGGACTATGTGGGAATTTGGAACTTCATTTTCATTATAATAGCAGAGTGAAATTAGAATATTTATGCATGAAGCAATAAATTTTAACGAGGATGGGGGATTCTCAAGTCAAGCAGAGGTGGCAGGCGTACTTTAGAGACTTACTTAACGAGGAGGGATATCGTACCATAGAGCTGGGGAGTTGGGGCATTCAGAGCAACATAGAGACTTTGGGTACTGCAGGCGCATTAGGACGGAGGAGGTTATGAGGGCTTTGCGTAGGATGAGTAGGGGTCGAGCGACCGGGCCTGACGAGATCCCGGTGGAGTTCTAGAAGTGCATGGGTAGGTCAGGAGTTGAGTGGCTCTCCAGGTTGTTCAATGCGATCTTCAGGACCAAAAGGATGCCGGATGAGTGGAGGTGGAGTACAGTGGTGCCCTTGTACAAGAACAAATAGGACATCCAGTGCTGCAACAACTATAGGGGTATAAAATTAATAAGTCACACCATGAAGGTCCGGGAGCGGGTGATCGAGGCGAGGGTGAGGGATATGACATCTATATCTGTGAACCAGTTCGGTTTCATGCCGGATTGCTCCACTGCAGAAGCTATCCACCTTGTCAGGCGGCTGGTGGAGCAGTTCAGGGATAAGAAGAAGGACCTGCACATGTTGCTTATCGATTTGGAGAAGGCGTATGACAAGGTCCAAGGGAGGTGCTATGGAGGTGCTTGGAGCCGAAGAGCGTGCCGGAAGCCTACATCAGAGTAATTAAGGACATGTACGATGGAGCCAAGACTAGGGTTAGGACGGTGGGTGGCGACTCAGACCATTTTCCAGTGGTTATGGGGCTCCATCAAGGATCGACGCTTAGCCCTCTCTTGTTTGCCTTGGTGATGGATGCTCTAACCCGACATATTTAAGGGGATGTGCCTTGGTGTATGCTATTTGCTGATGACATAATCTTGATTGACGAGACGAGGGTCGGTGTTATTGAGAGGTTAGAGGTATGGAGACAGACTCTCGAGTTTAAGGGTTTCAAAATAAGCATATCTAAGACTGAATACCTGGAGTGCAAGTTTAGCGCCGAGCCGAGCGAAGTAGGCTGGGACGTGATGATTGGATCTCAGGTCATCGCCAAGAGGGACAGTGTCAGATATCTTGGGTCGGTGATGCAGGGGGACGGAGAGATTGACGGGGACGTCACTCATCGTATAGGAGCGGGGTGGTCAAAGTGGAGGCTTGCATCAGGAGTCCTGTGTGACAAGAAAGTTCCACTGAAACTCAAGGGGAAATTTTATAGAGCTGTGGTTAGACCTGCAATGTTGTATGGGGCGGAGTGCTGGCCAGTGAAGAACTCTCATGTTCAGAGAATGAAGGTTGCGGAGATGAGGATGCTCAGGTGGATGTGCGGGCTCACCAGGTTAGATAAGATTAAGAATGAGTTTCTATAATTATCACAGCATGACCAAATTAAATGCATTATAAACATTAATGTACGTGAGTTGTTCAATTTGAATATTTATATATCTTCGTGAGCTGCATGTATATATATTTGCGTTTTTTGTAGATTTAGGTCTGAATTGCTGTTGATGCTTTCTACATTTTTTTTGGGCTATGCAATGCAGATTTTCTTAAAGCCTTGTTGTACCATTGGTTCACCTGTGCAACACCATACATATATGTAAAAAGATATTTCTCTGTATACATATATTTTGTGCATATACGTACATATTATTTATATGTACTTCTTAAATTGAGGGGAAATTTCGGTTATTTCCTGTTTTCAACCCCGGAGAGCGAGCAACAGAGGACGGAGCTGAATTTGGCAACATTATAACAATTTTTGGGGGTGAGGTGAACATGGAAAATTCTTTTTTTTTACCTTGCATTGTTTAGCATTTTCTGGAATTTTAATTTAAGCGTCGCTTTTGTGTTTTTAAGCAGATTTCTGGGATTTTATGTTAGTGAAATGGTATTTTTGTGGAATAACTGGACTATGGGAATTTGGAACTTCATCATTTTCATTATAATAGCAGAGTGAAATTAGAATATTTATGCATGAAGCAATAAAATTGGAAATTTTAATCCTTTGAAAGAGAAAGAGCGATTATGAAATTTTTGGGGTACGTATGATTATGAAACTTGTGTGAGTTTCTTGTCATTCTTCTTCCACTCCCCTTTCTTCCTTTCCCCTCTTTCTCTTGCTCTTCTACTTTCTGTTTCCAGTGAAGAACTTCTGAGATAATGTATCGACACTTTTCCATTCTTTGTTGAAACTTACACATAAATGTTCGGAGAATGAAGGTTGCGGAGATGAGGATGCTTAGGTGGATGTGCGGTCACACCAAGCTAGATAAGATTAAGAATGAAGTTATTCGAGAGAAGGTGGGGGTGGCCCCGGTGGATGAGAAGATGCGAGAAGCGAGGCTGAGGTGGTTCGGACATGTGCGGAGGAGAAGTCTCGATGCCCCAGTGAGGAGCTGCGAGCGGCTGGAGATTATTGGCGGTCGGCGAGGCAGAGGGAGGCCTAAGAAGTATTGGGGAGAGGTGATTAGGCAGGACATGACTAGAATGCAGGTTTCCGAGGACATGACCCGCGATAGGAAAGTCTGGAGGTCTAGAATCGGGGTTGTAGGATAGGGGCTCCTAGAGTTTTTCGTACGCCTCATCCGGGGTTGGGTGTGGGTCAGCAGGGTTACTTATAGATGATTTGTGTTTTAGCTTATGTCCCCCCTATGGCTGTTAGTTATGGTAGTTACTGTATGATATTATTGCATGCGATTGTATTTATGTTTCGTATGTTTAGATAATTATCTACGCTATTTACGCTATTTCTGTTGGAGTTACTAATGCTCTATTGTTTTTGTTTTTGTTATTGTCTTTGTTTTTGTTCTACTGCTGTTTTTCCTTTATCATATGAGCCGGGGGTCGATTGGAAACAGCCTCTCTGCCCTTTCGGGTAGGGGTAAGGCTTGTCTACGTATTACCCTCCCCAGACCCCACCTGGTGGAAGTATACTGGGTAGTTGTTGTTGTTGTTGTTGTAGTAACCAAGCTAAAGAAAACGCTTCATTAACACAATGTAGTTGCACTTTGTAGGAAACCACAAAAGTGTCAAAGTGGAGGCTTGTTGCTAATGTCAAAGTTTTCTCTCCCTGAATTAAGGGACAAGAAATTTTCATCCTCTTCTCAGAAGAGCAGGTTTCTTCCTCTCTTTACTTTGTATTCTAGCTGCACTTTTGTACTTCTTGTGGTTATAGTCTTATAGATTTTTTAAAATAAATTCCTATATTTTACCTAGATAGATAGACGGTATTAGTATCTCGCAGCTCTGCTTTCTAAATTCATCTTTTGTTCCCTTGTGTGGAGCTTAGAGCAAAGGTAGATATAGAGTACTTCCGGCGCGACGCATAGATTTATGTGTAAATATTCATTAAAATTGCAAAAAAAATAGTAGTTATAAACCCATAATTTTAAACGATATAATAGGTTCAATGCAAAGAACCTTAAAGATTAAACTCATAGAGCTTAAATCTTGGATTTCCTCTGGCTTAGAGACACCTAGGGTAGAGACACTTTGAGCATCTGGCATATATTGGCGACAAAATTTTATGACCTCTCAGTTAATTTCTGAAAAAAAAAAATTCACTTCCGCATAACTTGGTTTTTTTTATCCTTTTCCATGAATTTATGAGGCATAATATGAATTATTTTGGAACCTATTGAAAAATATGAGTTATACTTTCAGGGAGTCCAATGAAACTGCAGAAATGGATGATCCGGAAAAGACACTGTCAAGAGTTACTCAACTTATTGATCAGTTGCATGTGAATCAATCATCCGAACACGAAAAAGAACTTACTACAGCACGTCTTCTAGGCATAGCAAAAGCAAGAAAAGAAGCGCGATATCTTATTGGTTCACATGGCCGAGCAATGCCGCTATTCTTATCAATTCTCAGAAATGGAACTCCTCTTATGTTTAAATAATTATTTACGTTATTTCTTCTGGAGTTACTAATGCTTTATTGTTTTTATTTTTGTTTTTCACTTCTTTCACTGAGCTCGAGGGTCGATTGGAAACAGCCTCTCTGCCCTTTCGGATAGGAGTAAGGCCCGTCTACATATTACCCTCCCCAGACCCCACTTTGTGGGACTATACTGGGTAGTTGTTGTTGTTGTTATTGTTGTTGGAACTCCTCTGGCAAAAGTCAATGTAGCTTCAACCTTAACTGTATTGTGTAAAGGTGAAGACAAACGGTTGAAGGTGCTTCTAGGTGGATGTATTCCGCCTCTTCTTTCACTTTTGAAGTCAGATTCAGCTGAAGCAAGGAAAGCAGCTGCAGAAGCAATTTTTACGGTGTCAACTAGTGGAGTTTCAGATGATCATATTGGCATGAGTATATTCATTATAGAAGGTGTTGTACCAACTTTGTGGGCTCAGCTGAATCCAAAACAGAAGAGGACAAAGCAGTGGAAGGATTTCTTATTGGGGCTTTGAGAAATCTTTGTGGTGATAAAGATGGACATTGGAGGACAACACTAGAGGCTGGTGGAGTGGACATTATTGTTAGACTTCTTTCTTCTACTAGTGTTTCCACTCAATCAAATGCAGCTTCTTTATTTGCCCGTATGATGCATGCATTCAGTGATAGCATCCCAAAAGTAATTGATTCTGGAGCAATCAAAACACTCTTTAGCCTATTAGCTAAGCAAAATGATGTTTCTGTACGTGCCAGCTCAGCTGAGGCTTTAGAGATTCTTATTCAAAATCAGCCAAAGCAAAGAAAGTTGTTGTTGACTCACAGGGTGTCCCAGTACTTATAGGAGCTGTTATTGCTCCTTCTAAAGAAAGAATGATAGGTGAGGGAGGAGAGGAACTTCAGCCGCATGCAATACAAGCTTTAGCCAATATATCTGGCGGAATGTCTCCTCTGTTACTATATCTGGGTCGCAGTTGCCAAGGTTAGCTGCTCCTGTGGCTGATATAATTGGAGCACTTGCTTATGGTCATTGAGCATGTTGAGTTGTCCCACATCGGAGAGATTTGAGGTCCTTGGTCTCCTTATATGGTTTTGGCAATCCTCACCTCATAAGCTAGCTTTTGGGGTTGAGTTAGGCCCAAGGTCCATTTTTATCATGGTATCAGAGCCAGACCCATCCCAATTATTGTTACCGATGTTGGCCCCCATTTATGTTGTCCACGCTCCAAAGGTCTGGGCGTGAGGGGGGTGTTGAGTTATCCCACATCGGAGAGATTTGAGGTCCTTGGTCTCCTTATATGGTTTGGGCAATCCTCACCTCATAAGCCAGCTTTTGGGGTTGAGTTAGGCCCAAGGTCCATTCTTATCAGAGCACAACGCAGAACAAGAACCGTTTGTTGCGACAAAAATTGAGAATATTCTTGCAATGCTCCTAAAGCCACGGGATAATAAGTTGGTTCAGGAACGTCTTCTTGAGGCTATGGCAAGCCTTTATGGCAACGCTTATCTGTCAAAACTGGTCCACCAACCACAATCTAAGAAGGCTCTTATTGGGCTCACAACAATGGCAAATGGTGATGCACTAGAGTATTTAATACTATCCCTATTACGTTTATGCTGTGATGGAGTGACTGTTTGGGAAGCAATTGGAAAGAGGGAAGGAATTCAGTTACTGATATACTGCTTGGGTTATCCAGTGAACAGCATCAAGACTATGCTGTTGAAATGCTTGCAATACTAACTGACCAAATTGACAAGAGCAATTTGGCAATTACTGCTGCTGGTGGGATTCCACCACTGGTCAAGTTACTTGAAATTCTCAGAAGGCTAGGGAAGACGCAGCACATATTATTCATAACCTTTGCTGCCATAGTGAAGACATTCGTGCCTGTGTTGAAAGTGCTGGAGCTATACAGGCATTATTGTGGCTTCTCAAAAATGGCGGATCAAAGGGGCAAGAAGCATCAGCTAGGGCTTTAACAAAGCTAATCACAGCGGCTGATTCAGCTACCACTAATCAATTGTTAGTGTTGCTCCTGGGAGATTCACCAAGCTCAAAGGTCCATGTAACTAAGGTGTTAGGACATGTGCTTACCTTGGCATCTCACAGTGACCTTGTGAATAAAGGTGCTGCTGCTAACCAAGGGCTAATGTCGCTTGTCCAGGTTCTTAATTCCTCAAATGAGAAGAATCAAGTCTATGCTGCCTCTGTCCTGGCAGATGTATTTAGCTCCCGACATGATATTTGTGATAGTCTAGCAACAGATGAAGTGGTTAATCCTTCATGAAACTTTTGGGTAGCAATTCTACAGCTGTTGCAACACAGTCAGCTAGGGCGTTGCGTGCTTTATCCCATCCATCAAAAGCAAAATCTACAAACAAGATGCCTTGTATTGCTGAAGGGCATATATAAACATTAATCAAGCTGGCCAAAACAGCAATGGCTGCTTTAGCCAATCTGTTGTCTGATCCAGAGACAGCTGCGCAAGCACTGGATGAGGAGGTTGTTTCAGCTTTGACAAGAGTTTTAGGAGAAGGATCGTCAGAAGGTAGGAGAAATGCGGCACGCGCCCTTCATCAGCTGTTGAGGCATTTTCCGGTGGAAGACGTATTCAACGGAAGTGCTCAATGTCGATTTGCTGTTCTTGCTATGGTGGAATCACTAAAGGAGATGAATGTTGATGGCACTGATGCTGCAAATCCTTTGGACGTTATTGCACTTTTGGCTAGGACAAAACAAAGCACAGATTCCACTTACCGACCCTGCACTGCCCTTGCTGAAGTTCCATCTAGTTTAGAGCCTCTTGTACAATGCCTTTGTGAGGGATCTCCCCTTGTCCAAGATAAGGCAATAGAAATTCTATCTAGGCTTTGCGGAGATCAACCAGTTTTGCTGGGTGACCTGTTAGTATCAAAATCAAGGTCTATAGGTGCATTGACTGATAGAATAATGAATTCCGGCCCTCTAGAAGTAAGAGATGGTGGAACCGCATTGGTCATTTGTGCTGCCAAGGAGCACAAAGTTCAGTCAATGAATGCACTTGATGCATCTGGATACCTGAAACCTCTTATATATGCATTAGTTGACATGATGAAACTGAACTCTACTTGTTCTTCCCTAGAAATCGAAGTCAGAACCCCTAGGGGCTTCACAGAAAGAACTCCATTTGGAGAAGGAAATGAGTTTGAGGTTCCTGATCCAGCAACAGTTTCGGGAGTTACAGTTGCCCTTTGGTTGCTTTCAATAATATCATCATTTCAAGTCAACAAATCCACTGTAGTGGAAGCTGGCGGACTTGAGGCCCTTGCTGACAAGCTTGCAAGACAGTTCCAATCCACAGGTATATTTTATACCATTATTGGTATTCTTGGTGTTTGATTTTTCGCTCTTTTTGGACCATTTGTGCTGTGTGAATGCCTCATAAAGATTACTAGAGTTGGCTTTCCACTTTGGGAAAAATAAGTTGTTGATTGACGTCAACTATTTTCCCCTTCCAAGCTTTGCGCCTGTTGGTTCTTCTATAGGTTGGCTTTTGATAACATACTCTTTGACTGTCTGTGGTAGGGAAACTGTCTAAACAAGTCAATAATCCATTTATTTCACTATTTCTGGGATTTTTCTCAAAACAAAAGTTTATTTCATTACTTCTAGTCGCCTGCCATATTAGTTATATAATAAATGTGCATGGAGGAAGTAGTACTAGCTATATTTTCACCGAGTCCCTTCTTTGAGAATCATCATAAGAGCAAAATATCAGAAATGCAGATTTTCGTCTTCTTTCTATTAGCTTCTCTGTCCTTTTCCTGTTTTGATATTACAATGAATCACCGCTTAGTTACTCTTGATGTGTGCTAGCATTTATAACGCCACTGGAGTTGGTAAAATGGAAGACTTTTCCCAGCAACCTCATGCATAAGCCACCCTCTCTTATTGCACGGAGAGATATCAATTGATTCAGCTAATAAAATGAGTAAAATATGGATAATAGATGACCTCTCTTTCAGTGTCACCTTCATTCAATTTAATCCTTTCGAAGTAATCTCGGTTCTCATGATTTGGTTAAAGTTTATATTTGGTCACCATACTGAAGCGATATTTGTCATGGCAGGCAGAGTATGGAGATGCAGAGGGCATGTGGATCAGTGCACTGCTATTAGCTATATTATTCCAGAATGCCAACATGATATCCTCTCCAACAACCATGCGCATTATACCTTCCCTTGCACTTCTTCTGAAATCAGATGAAATGATTGACCGATTTTTTGCTGCTCAGGCAATAGCCAGTCTTGTTTGTCATCGGAACAAGGGAATAAATCTTACTGTTGCAAATTCAGGTGCAATCACTGGTCTAACAAGCTTGATTGGTCACATTGAAATAGATATGCCAAATCTTGTTGCTCTATCTGAAGAATTTTCATTAGTAAGAAACCCAGATCAGGTTTCTCTGGAATTCCTCTTTGAAATTGATAAAGTGAGAGTTGGTTCCAATGCACGCAGGACCATCCCTTTATTGGTAGATCTGTTAAAACCACTTCCAGATAGACCAGGTGCGCCCCCATTAGCTGTCCGTCTCTTGACCCAAATTGTAGATGGTAATGATGCAAATAAATCAATCATGGCGGAAGTTGGCGCACTTGATGCTCTAGCGAAGTACCTATCTTTGAGCCCTCAAGACTTGACTGAGGCAACAATCTCTGAACTATTGAGAATTATATTTAGCAATGCTGATCTTATTCAACATGAAGCAGCTGTTAGTTTCTCTGTTCAACTGATTGCTGTCCTACGTTTGGGGTCAAGGAGTGCAAGGCTGAGTGCTGCGAGGGCTTTAGATGAACTTTTTGATAATGAGAACATTAGAGATTCTGAAGCATCAATTCAAGCAATTCAGCCTTTGGCTGACATGCTTGATGCTGCATCAGAAAGTGAACAATTGCTGCCCTTAGTTCCTTGATCAAGTTGACTTCAGGAAATGAATCAAAGGCAGCAGTGATGGCTGGTGTAAATGGGAATCCTCTTGAGAGTTTATACAAAATTCTGTCTTCGTCTTCTCCAATGGGATTGAAAAGTGATGCTGCTGAATTATGCTTCGTACTTTTTGGTGATCCAAAAATCAGAGCATTGCCTATTGCTTCTGAATGCTTAGAGCCCCTTATACTGCTTATGCAATCAGATGTAGAAAGAGCAGTGGAATCGGCTCTTTGTGCTTTTGAGAGGTTGTTGGAAGATGAGCATCTGGTGGAGCTTGCATCAGCTTATGAGCTTGTTGATATTCTGGTTCATCTGATTTCTGGATCAAACCATCGGCTCATTGAAGCGAGTATTTTTGCACTTATTAAGCTGGGAAAAGACCGAACTCCGCACAAGTTGGATATGGTGAAAGCAGGAATAATTGAAAATTGCCTTGAGCTACTCCCTACTTCATCCAGTTCCTTGTGCTCCACAATTTCTGAACTCTTCCGTGTCTTGACAAATAGTAGTGCTATTTCGAGAAGTCCATCTGCTGCAAAAATCGTAGAACCTCTCTTTACGGTTTTGCAGCGGTCGGATTTTGGATTGTGGGGACAGCACAGCGCTTTGCAAACTCTAGTAAATATTCTAGAGAAGCCACAATGTCTTGCAACTCTAAAACTTACTCCAAGCCAGGTCATTGAGCCTCTGATTTCCTTTCTCGAATCCCCAGCTCAAGCTATCCAGCAACTTGGGACCGAATTGCTATCCCATCTCCTTGCACAAGAGCATTTTAAGCAAGATATAACAACAAAAAATGCAGTGGTGCCCCTTGTGCAGCTCGCAGGCATTGGCATTTTGAATTTACAGCAGACAGCAATTAGTGCTCTGGAAAGTATCTCATTAAGCTAAAGGAAGTTGCTGATGCCGGTGGAATTTTTGAGCTTGCAAAGGTTATCATTCAAGATGACCCCCAACCTCCTGATACATTATGGGAGTCAGCGGCTATGATTCTCTGCAATGTCCTACGGTCTAACTCTGATTACTACTTCAAGGTTCCCCTAGTGGTTCTTGTAAAGATGCTGTATTCAACAGCTGAGAGCACTGTTACTCTTGCACTTAATGCTCTGATAGTTCATGAAAAGACTGATTTATCAAGTGGTGAGTATCAAGTGGTGAACTCATGGCTGAAGCTGGTGCTGTAGATGCTTAGATCTGCTAAGATCCCATCAGTTTGAAGAAGCATCAGCAGGACTGCTTGAAGCTCTATTCAACAACGTCCGAATACGAGAATTGAAGGTATCTAAGCATGCAATAGCACCTCTGTCACAATATTTGCTAGATCCACAGACTGAATCGCAGTCCGGAAGGCTTCTTGCTGCTCTCTCACTTGGTGATCTCTCCCAGCATGAAGGACTTGCTAGAGCAAGCGATTCTGTCTCTGCCTGTCGAGCACTAATAAGTTTGCTTAAAGATCAACCAACGGAAGAAATGAAAATGGTGGCACTTTGTGCTTTGCAAAATTTTGTCATGCACAGTCGAACCAACAGGAGAGCTGTCGCAGAAGCAGGTGGAATATTGGTAGTTCAAGAATTGCTTCTATCCCCTAATTCAGAAATTGCAGGGCAGGCAGCTCTGCTCATAAGATTTTTGTTCTCAAATCACACACTTAAGGACTACGCATCAAATGAACTTATCAGATCTTTGACAGGTACTTTTTTATTCAATAAATATTCTTTCCTTTTTTCATTCAGTGATTCTTTGAAGCATGTATAAATGCCACCAGTTGTGTCGAATATTTTAACATGAGTAGCAAATAGAATTGCTCATGAAACCTATGGGGGCCTAATTGAGATGAACATCATATGCGACTGCTTACACTAGAAAGAGTCTATAGACCTAATTCTGTGTAACCATATTTTTCCCAAGGATGTGGAACTTTTTAATAAGTGTCCCTTCAAGTTGAAGTTGTGTTCAAGCCCTTACAGAGAGTCAAAGCTTCTCAGCGTCACCTAGGAAGCGATCAATAGGCCATTTATAAGTTGGCTTTCCAAGATCGAGGACCATCATGGGATTGTCGGAGCTCGAAACTAGCAATACTACTCACTCTGCTTAATCCTTTTTACTACTTCAAAGGACAGCATAACTGCCAAAAGGAAAATTAAAGGAGAACGGGAGAAAATAGAGCTGAAACATGAAGCTACAAAATAAACCAGTATTTGAAAATAACTAGATGTATGATGTTTTCTAGGCACTGTATTTGTTCCCATGCTATACTTTTACATCCACCATTTCAACTGAAGCAATAAATCATTCTGATTCTTAAATTTGGCACATCAATTTTCCAAGTATAGTTCTCCAGATAATTCGAGCTATAAAAGTGCAGATTTTCTTGCTTCCTTTTTTTTCTGTTCTTATTATTCCTTATGTTCTAGTTCAGTCATGGATAGTTGTACAAGTGTTCTTTGCCAGCTTATCCGCCTAAAACATTTGCAATACATTGGTATGCAGCTGCGCTAGAGAAGGAAGCCTGTGCCACAGCGACTACTAATGAAGAGATCTTGACGAGCATCTATATTATATTCTCTAATTTTCCCAAGCTCCAAATTTCTGAAGCTGCAACCCTTTGTATCCCTCATCTGGTGGCAGCATTGAAATCTGGTAGTGAGGCTGCTCAGGATTGAGTGTTGACCACATTATGCTTACTTAAACAATCCTGGTCAACCATGCCAATTGATGTGTCAAAATCTCAAGCAATGGTTGCAGCTGAAGCGATTCCCATCCTACAAATGCTGATAAAAACTTGCCCACAAGGTTTCCACGAAAGAGCAGACAGCCTGCTACATTGCTTACCAGGTTGTTTGACTGTCACCATCAAGCGTGCAAGCAATCTAAGACATGTCATAGGAGGAACAAATGCTTTTTGTCGATTGACTATTGGCAATTGTCCAGCACGACAAACCAAGGTAAATGACTCAGCATTGTAATTGTTGATGAAATATAAGGTTTTTGTTATTCATCAATCTTAAGTATTACAGAAAAGTTCTTTTTTCCAGTATGAGATTCTAATGCACTACACTCCATTTTAACAATCTGGTATATTATCAGGTTGTGAGTCGCAATACATCCCCCGAATGGAACGAAGGATTCACATGGGCCTTTGACATTCCACCGAAGGGACAAAAGTTGCAAATCTTGTGCAAAAGCAAAACTACTTTTGGAAAGGTAATTAGTTTTATTTACGGAGTGTCCTAAAGTTAGAACATCCAATTCAACTCCAACTACAATGTGCAATAAGGTCTGATTGTACTGCTATGAATAGTTGGAGACAAAGATATGCAAAAAGCAGCAAATAAATACTATTAGCTCGTCTCAGTAGGATGAGACGAGCGTAACCAATCTCTCACAATTTTGACACAAATTGCTATTTTTCAGACGACGCTTGGCACTGCAACGATTCAAATTGATAAAGTTGTGAGTGAAGGCATACACAGTGGTGTTTTCAGCCTCAGCCATGACCGCGACAAGGATGGCTCCTCCCAGACTCTAGATGTTGAGATAACCTGGTCCAATAGGACGTCTAATGAACGTTTGAAGTGAACCAAGACTGTTATTATGCTACTTAAGGCCCCGTTCAGAGCTGGAGCTGGCAACCCCTCGATAGAGCATGAAGAGAAGTTGTACAATTCCATGAGCATAAAGAGAAGTTAGATGATCCCATAACGAACAACAATCTCTTCGCTTCCCAGGCTAATGCAAGAGGGCCATGGATATCTGCTGAAGGTTCAGTTTTGTAGTACTGAAAGCATTACTGACCCTGGTGTTAAAAACTTCCACGGATGGTGCTTTCTTTTCAAGATCTCTATTTGATATTTATACTCTGCTAAGAGCTACGTGGTATATTTACCTTGTAGCTCTTAGCAGAGTATAAATATCAAATAGAGATCTTGAAAAGAAAGCACCATCCGTTTTGGCTCACAAATCTGTTGCTTTAATGGTCAGTGTACATCCCTTTATTGTATTTACCAAAGCAAACCTACTGCACGAGCCAAAGCTTGGTCCTAGAACAGGAAGTCTGGACTTCCAAAATGGTTCGCGGGTTTCATTTTTTCATCTTTTCTTCCGTACGAGTCTTTCAAGCAACAGTATATCACTATATCCTTTCATCACTAATATGCACTCACACAATATGGAATATGGTCATTTTCCGCTTAGGGCTAGCAACAAAATGGAATATGAAATGTTCCCCATGTAAAGTTAGCAAGGCCCCACCCAAAGCACAAATTATCCAGACACCATTGCACGGAATATACAAGCACACAATATACAAGTTAAAAGGGAAAACAAACCTCAAAACGCAACAAAGCTTGTAAATAAATTAGCTAGCATACAAGAGCGCCTAAGCACTTGTCTGCACAGTCAGCACCAGTAGAACATTTGCTCTTTACAACTGGAGGAACTTTTCTACTGTACTACCTTAAGAAGCTTTAAAACCCACGCTCTCAATATTTTGCATGGCGAAAATCTTAAAACATCACAAATTTTTCAGCCGGTAGAGCAAACCACCAGGTTGTCCAGCACAATTACTTCGCAGCTGCAACAAGTGCAGATCTTGCTCGTGTAAAAGCAGCAATCAGTGATCCAAGCTGCAACTTATCATTGCAACCAAAAGTCAACCCATACCTGTGAACCAGAAAATGCATTTACTTACACAGTGCTCTAGGAAAACTTAAGAGAACATAATTCAATTAAATTTTTTGACAAGGAAATTCAATTAAATTCCCAACAAGGACGGCGGACGAAAAGAATAAGGACATTAAGCCCATTTCCAAGAAGGAAATATTTAACATGTCAAAATAAATACTTAAAAGGAATAGAAACTGTTCACAACAACAACTACAACAACAACTACCCAGTATACTCCTACCAGGTGGGGGTATACTGTTCACAGTGCTTTTATAAATCTATTATGTACTCCCTTTAATTTTTCATATAAAACCGCTGAAGAGTACTTTTTCCCGGACAATGATGACTACTTTTGGCAAATAATTCTTTCTAAAAGCAAACAGGTTTTTTGACTCCTTTTTCTGCTGCAGGGTTGTGAGTGACCAGTGGGGTTCGAGATAGGCTCAATGCACCCTTCTGAAGCCAGAGAATCCATAATAGTAGGTCGCCTGGTTAAAGAAATAACCAATTCCATCTTATGTAGCATAATAAATTAGCTACAAGTAGATAAACTTGGTCGCCATTATAAGTGGGAGTAAAAGAGAAAATTGACCATAAGCTAGCCTTCAATTCTATGGATCCACCGGCAATGCTACTCTAGCACAAGGCAAAGGCAATAAAAAATCAAAAAGAAAGGGGACCTGAGATACATACTCAATATTAGCCATCTCATTGATCAGCTGAACCCGAACATTTGGCGGCATTTTAATTTTGAAGACAAACCTGATATTTATATGAGCACAGGTGAGCTAAAACAAATAATTGTTACAGAAGAGCCAAAAATATGTGAACTTACATGGTTACTTCTCTAACGATATCCACCAGAGCCAATCCTTTTCTTGTCTTGATTTCTGATATTCCTATTAACAATTATTTACAAAAATAAGCTAACAGGCTAAATGGACCAAAGGACATATAGATAAAATGGACCGAATTACAGATAGAATGGACTCATTGGAATACGTTTGCAACTGAGAGCAAAGGGTTCATTCAGAAGCCAGTAAGAGATCTGCTCAATGTCCTTGGGCAATGGGTTTCCAGTGCACAGATACACAGCTTCTTCTGTAATCTGCTGAGAAGCCATGTGCGTTGACTGCATAAAGCTGAAAGTTAATGACAGTAAATCCTAAAACAAATAATAGTCCAGTTGCCTGAAGAGAAACGAACTAAATAGCTGCTTAAAAATTTTCTTGCATGGGATTAATAGCACATCCAGCACCTTACAGTTTTCCAAAAACAGCCTCCCATTTTTCTGAGTCGGTATAACAAAACCGATGTATATGTTATATCAATGCCAATCAAGAACTAGACTGATTCAATATTGTTAGTTAAATGATGTAGTTGTAGTTAATCTAAGTACTAGAGATACATATTAATTTTCATGCATGCCCGAAACAATATTATAGGTACGACTTCTTTATTTCGCCAAGAACGTTCTCCTCCAGATAACTAACAGAGTCCTCCTCACTGAAACCAACTGATGAAAAGTATATTGGAAACAATTTCATTTGTTAAAAAGGACATTAAACAAGCAAATACCCCTCTCCCCCCAATCACCATAATTAGCTCGCTACAGGTGTCACCTCTAGACTCTAGACTCTATCATGGCCAAACAAGTCATCCTAAACTAGCCTCAAGCATAACATTACAAGATAGTTCTCGAGAAAAAAAGCTCAAGTAATGGGTATAAGTAACTAAAAACTTTCACTTCTTACATACACGAATAAGGTATAAGGAGTTACTTTTTGCCCTTGAGTTCTCCACAGGGCACAGCCCCAAATGTAGGCTTGGTGAATTGCAGCTAATAAATATTTATCTCATTTATAACTACATGAAGATTAACAGCACATCAAACAATCTTTCCTTCTCTTTTTTTTTCCCTTTTACCTATAGCTCTAGAACTCCTTTTCTTTTCTTTTTTCTCTTTCTGTACTGGAAAGTGTGGTGCAAGCAAGACTAGGGGGGAGAGCAAAATTTCTACCAGAAGATTGCAAAAAGAAAACAAACTAACTTATTTCTAATGTGAACTCTCTGGCCACAATAATTCAAATCTACATATAACCAAGAAAAAATATGAGGAGTTGGGACCTGCAGAATGTTTAAAGCTTTTCGCATATCACCATTGCTCAATCGTACAAGTGCCTTTAAACCACCCTCAGTGACATCAAGCCTATGACAAAACAATGTGTAAGATTAACAAAAGAACAAAATGGTTGCCTACGCTAAATAGAGCAGAAAGTATCTATGACCTATTTTCAGAATATTTCCAATCACTACGGCAGTCACCCACCACAGAAGAGTACAAGGTCACTTTTGCATTACCAACTTTCCAAAGGAACTGAGCAACATGAAGTAACGCGGAATATTATAGCAATGAGTTGACTTCGGAGATAAAATGGAACTCACCTTTCAGCCTCAATAACATGTTTCAGACGCTCAGATACATGAACTGCATCAAGTGGAGCAAACCTAAACCGTGTACATCGTGATTGTAGGGCAGGAATAACCTTATTGACATTGTTGCATACCAGTGCAAACCTAGTGTTTCTTGTATATTTCTCAATAACTGCAAAGGAAATAAATCCCCCAGCAATCAGCTTTGCAAGAATAACACATATATTAAGTTCAACATGAGGAAGGGGTTGTTTCTTGCCTCGACGCAGAGCAAACTGTGCATCCTTTGTCATTGCATCTGCTTCATCCAATAGTACTAGCTTCACTGCTGACTTAGCACTAAATGAAGACAAAAATCAAGCTCAAATTTACTTCCCTCAAAAGTAAAAGTGACACCTTAACTCATTTGGTATGTGTCCCTTTTTTTCATCTTTTAGTCTCACAAAAATTCCACAGACGCCAACGAGAAATAATATGAGAACACCACAAGTCTGAGTGGAGGCCAAATTGGTAAAGTAATGTACCTATACACAGTGGCAGATCCAGTATTTGAACTTATGGGTTATAGTTAAAAATTCTACCACAGCCCCTTTGATTTAGTGGGTTCCAAAATTTATTATTTGTACTTCTTTAGTTAACTTGTTAATGCATATATGGATATGAGCTAAAATTACAAGGTTCAAATGAATCCATAATTTCTACTCTACATCCGCCCATGCCTATACTTGTATATAAGTGCTCAGAGTTGAATGCAAAATTGATCACTTTAATCTTAATAGAACAAATTCTCTAAGTAATTGCTAACCAAGTAAAAGACCACTAAAAGTTGCACCACCATTCAAATACAAAGAAGGGATTAAAGAGGAATTTTACCCAAAGGAGATGCTCTGAGTACTAGCAAAATCCTGAATCTGCTGGCGCACCACGTCAATCCCACGATCATCAGATGCATTCAGCTCCAAAACCATATTGTGCATCTGAGACCCATATAGCTTCCGTGCAAGCGCGAGAATTGTAGATGTCTTTCCAGTTCCAGGAGGTCCATATAGCAGCAAATGCGGCAACCTATTACCACTCGCTAGCCTATCAACTTTTGCCCCCAAAAAACATCAATTACGAAATTTCATTCAGTCCAAAATACTAAGAATTTTCAGAGATTAAGAAACGTAACGTACTGGTTTCAACTATATCGCGATGAGCAGCGACGTCAGAGAGGGACTGCGGACGAAACTTTTCGACCCAAGGAACTGCTTTGGGGTCAGCTGTGGAGCTTGAAAAGATTATATTTTTACCCTTGTTTGGTTTCGTGTCGATTTTGTCATCGTCGATATCCATTAACGAGATTGGCTCCGCCATTTTCAGCTATGCTTTAGTTCTCTCACTCTTCCTTAAACCCTAGGATTTTGTTTCAAGAACAAATGAACAGTGGTGATATTTGGACCGGCGGGTCAAGTTATTGGCGCGAATTAGTTTATTTCTTTTTCCCTTTTTCTCCCTAGGCGCCAATGAGTTTTTGATGGACTATGTCTTTAAACATTTTTGAGGAAAAAAAAATTATGTATGTTATGAAATAAAAAGCAATATAACAAAACCCAAATAAGAAACGGAGATAGAAAAAAGGAGTTTTTCACTTCTTTTAGTGTGGCCTTTCCATTGCCATTTGCACAGCTTTTTTTAAGCATAAAATATGAAGACTTACTATTGTAAAATAGTGTATGAGATGGACATAAAGTATGAAAATTTATCCATAAGCTATTTACACATATGGGTATTCATATTTACAAACTATTCATAATATCTCCCCCGGGTTGTCCATGTAAAAATAATATTCCTCATTAAGAACTTACTTGGAAAATTCAGTTGGGAAGTACATAGGAATATATAATATACATTGCTTGTTGTCTTATTAAAAACCTTACCAGAATAATTTAATGGGACAAAATCTTAGTTAAGAAAAAAGAGTGTTGCATGTAGTTACTTCCCTAATAAAAATATCGCTTAATGTCTCGAAGATGAAGCATTCCAATCTTGTACATCAGCTTCTCAAATGTTGAGGTTGGTAATGCCTTAGTGAATAAATCCGTCAAACTATCACTTGAACAAACCTGTTAAGCATTTATTTCATCGTTCTTTTGAATACCATGCGTGAAAAATAATTCTGGTGAAATGTGTTTTGTTTTATCTTCTCTGATGTGTCCTCCTTTCAATTGAGATATGCATGTCTTCATATAATGTTGTTGGAATATTCCTTTTCAAAGAAAGGCCACATGTTACCTGAATCTATTGGATTATTGATCTTAACCAAATGCATTCTAAACTTGCTTCGTGAATGACTACTATCTTAGCATGATTTTGAAGAAGTAACAATCATACTTTGTTTCATTGAACGTCATGATATGGTTGTACCTCCACTTGTAAATAAAATAGCCTGTCTGAGACTGGTTTTTATGTGGATCAGACCAATATCCTGCATCTGCATAATCAATCAATGATGACTTGAATTAATTTGAATAAAATAAACATATATCAATAGTCTCTCAGCGGTATCTGAATATATGCCTAATACCATTCTAGTATCTTTGTGTTGGGGAAAAACTAAATCTTGCTAACAAGCTTAATGGGAAAGCTATATCTAGTCGAGAATTATTGGCAAGATATATTAATGTCCCAATTGCACTAAGATATGGTATTTCAATACCAAAAAGTTCTTCATCATTTTATGAGGTCAAAATGAATCTTTATTTATATCAAGTGATCTCACAACCATCGGAATACTTAATGAATGTGCTTTATCCATATAGAATCACTTTAAGATCTTTTCAGTGTATGTTGATTGATGGACAAAATTTCATATTTCATATACCCAATTTATAAACCAAGACAAAATCTTGTCTTTTCAAGATTTTCATTTAAAATTTTTTCTTCAAACAGTTTACTGCTTTTGGAAGCTTCCCAAATTTTCAGTAATATTTAAATCATTTACATATACAACGATTATAACAAATTGAGATCCAAGCCTTTTTATAAACACACAATGTCAAATTGGATCATTCTTGTGCCCTTCTTTCAACATGTAATCACTTAGGCAATTATACCATATGTGTCCTGATCTTTTCAATCCGTATAAGGATTCTGAAGCTCATTCGAACAAGTTTCTCGAATACTTTTATATTCTTCAAGCACTTTAAATTCTTCAGGATTTTCATAAAGAATTATTTATCTAATGAGTCATACAAATAGGATGTGACAACATTTATTAGATGCACGTCAAGCTTTTCATGCACTGCATATTTATAAGATACTTGAAGGTGATAGCATTTACCACAGGAGAATATGTCTCCATATAATCAATGTCAGGCCTTTGTGAAAACATGTGTGCCACATATATCGCACTTATATCTAACGACTTTATTTTTTCATTTTGTTTCGCACAAAAATCCATGTGTACCCTACTAGTTTTATACTTTCAGGTGTTCAAACTATAGGTCCGAAGACTTCACGTTTTTAAGTGAAGTTAATTGTACCTAAACAACATCTTTCTATTTTGGCCAATCATTTTTCTGTTTACATTTATCGATAGTTTTTGGTTCAAGATCCTCATATTATTGCATTATTTTAACTTCAACATTATAAGCAAAAATATTGTCAAATTATTTCGGTTTCACATCTTTTCCGTAGAGACATAACTTATTGAGATCTCTTCATTATCATAATTCCAGGTACATAGAACTTGCCTAGGTTTTAGAATTTATTATGTCTAGGATCTCTTATTGAGCCACTACCTCCGTATCATGATTACCTTGATCATTTGCTCATTTTCTTCTTTGAGAATTTTTATCTTTAGAACGTATTGGTCTACCACGTTTCAAGCGTAGCTTTGACTCGTTTGCACTAATTGATTGTCCTATTGGAATATCAATTCGAATTGGAGCATTAGTAGTTGAAATATGTGACTTCGTTGCTCTTGGTAGGTTAGTGAATGCATATGGCTGATTTATAATATTTTGTAAATAAATTATTTTTAGAACCTCTTGTTCACATTGATTTGTCTGAGGATCCAAATGAAATAGTGATAATACATTCCAATCTATCTCCTTTTTAGCTGCTTATTTTCTCCCCCTAATACTGGGTATACTGGTTCATCAAAATGCTAATCATCAAATCTTGTTGTAAATTAATCTCTAGTCATAGGTTTCCAAATATTATTTAATAGAAGGAGATTTACACCCAACATAATCCCTAGTATTTTTTGGGTACCCTTTTTTATGCATTGCGGTGGAACAATTGAAACATATACTATACAACTAAAAATTCTAAGATGAGAAATATTCATCTCGTGACCAAAAGCCAATTGTAGTGGGGGGGGGGGGGGGGATTTATAATAACTTGTGGGCCTTAGCTACACAAGCGTTACTACTTGCAAAATAGCATGACACCATAGTGAAGTGGGAAATTTTGGTCTTGCAATCATTGGTCTATCAATCAATTGGAGACGTTTGATCAATGATTCCGTTAGACCATTTTGAGTATTAATATGAGCAAACGAATGCTCAATTATTGTCCCAGTTGATGTATAATAGCCAATAAAGCCCGGGATGTAAACTCACAAGCATTATTAAGACAAATTGTCTTATTTCATAATATGAAAATTGTGTTTTTGACCTTATTATTTGAGCCAATAATCTCACAAATGCCATATTGCGACTTTATAACAAGACATATGTGGTCATCTTATAAACGCATCTATCAAAATTATATCATACTTGAATGGTCCACGTGAAGGATGTATGTGCACACATAGATGTTCCTGTATACGTTCCCAAAACACAGGGAATTCCGTTCCAACCTTAGATGATGATTGTCTAATTATCAAATTTCCTTGAGAACAAGCAGCACAAAAGAATTTTTTAGATTGAAGAATTTTCTGATTCATTAGTGTGCGCCCGTGTGAAATCTCAATTATTTTTCGCATCATATTAGAATCGGGACGGCCCGACTAGTCAGCCAAATGATAAAATCATTAGAAGCAGTAAACTTCTTGTGTTACTACGGCATGTGATTAAACCATACTAATACTTGTGTGGTACAATCCAAAGGAAAATGCAGGCAACTTGTTACACCCTACATTTTTTTACGCCATAAGTAAATTGACGAAGGAATGAGATTTATTTTGGGATTATAAGTATTACTATTACATCTCGTATTATCGTACGTAAAAGTTTCGCCGTAAGTAAATCGATGTAGATTCAGGATGAGATTATCTTGCGGTTATAAGAATTTATACTACTTATAACAAGTGATAAGTGCCGTGAAGGTTAAAGGGTAAACGAATCAAAGAAAGTGACTTTCGTCGAAGTTTGTCAATATCGGATAGAATACGGTCCGAACTATAATACCCAGTATTTATGGACTTGTTCCATACAAGGTACACCATGACTACGATAGTAGGGTACATAAAATATATTAAAAGTAAGTAGTATTTTGGAGAATTTGAGATAATTTTTAACTACGTGGATTATTAGTTAATGGGAAAATTAAGAAGTTAATTAAAATTATTGGGTAATTAATTAATAATCTTGGGATAAGACTTACCCCTCCCAACATGGCAGCACCCCCTCCCCCCTTACATTTTATGACTCAGTGAAAGGGACGTAAAAGTGTCGCACTTAAAGAAATTAGGTGACACTAAGCTAGACATGTGGGACCTACATAATAATTTAAAATAACATTCCTAATTCAAACTTAGCTCCAAATCTCTTAATAAAGGAACCATAATAATGTCATTTCTAATAGAGTCCAGCCAAGATTCTTACAATTCTTTCTAATTTTATCTCCAAAAGAAACGTTCTTTCTAATGATATTTCCTATCACATAAGGAATAAAGGAAAGAGTTTCAACAAATATCATTTTTCCAAAAGAGCAACGTTATTGTATCGGGTATTTCATACAAAAATTGTTCCCTATTTCGATATTGTTGTTATGCATGTTGTTGTGATAGGCGCGTGTTAGAAGGATTGTCTAGAGGATTAGCTCGGATATGTTAAGACTATCCCTTCTTAATTTTGGCATGATCTATATGGTAAATGAAACGAGCAAATGCACAATGTTCATAAATGAATTTATTCATAAAATACTAGGGGTGTCTATATTTTTTATTCCCAATGTGAATTATTATTATATCTTTTGTTCATGGGTCTCAAAAAAATATGTATTCCATAAGACATATTGATTTGTATGGCATTCTGAGAAAATCTTATTAATGTATTTCTTATGCATTTCATGCATTTATACATATGCATTGACCAATGACCAGATAGCATTATATACGCGTATATGTTTATAAATATATATATATATATATATATATATATGTGTGTGTGTGTGTGTGTGTGTGTGTGTGTATATAGGAAAAGGGTACGACATTATTGTTGATAGTAATCGAACCGAGGGGCTTGCTGCCCGGGAATAGGTCTGGTCGATGAGGGACCTTGGGGTCAAAGTCAAGGTCGAGTTCGAGCTATCGAGGATAGCCGGGAATGGGATAACAACTGAGGATATAATTAAACAAGGCTCTTTACGGCCAATAATAAGCTATATAATGAAGAACAAGTAAGAGAGCGATGGATATTAAGATGACCTCGGGCCAGTGAGAACGAGCAAGTTAGAAAGAAAGGAAGGAGAGAAATATATTATTGCACTTGTGGAGAAAATGGAGCAACATCAGCCTCTTATAAGGTAGTGTGAATCCCCTTTATATAGGAGGGGAACTCGGCAACAAGTACGCGGCCATTAATGACAAAGTATGGAGATGGGATGGCTTGACGCGATCCCTCAGCATAGGCTCTGGATAGGCCAACCCTGTCAGACTTAGCCATGTGCCTTGGGAGCTTCCCCCTCTGTCCTGGCTTTAATCTCACTCTTCTTTGAGTCGGACCTCGATGAGCCTCGAGGTTGGGAAATTGATCGTGTTTTCCTATCCTCGGGGTCCCGAGGCATTCTTGTGAAATAACTTGACAGCGAGAAATCAAGTCCTCTGATTTTGCCGTGTACAAATAGTCTTCGCATTTCCTAGGACGAAGTGATGGGAAACAATTTTGACACTGACTCCTAGAGCTCCTTACGGTGATGTCATACCGATGATGCGACTCATGGCGCGAGATTTATGGTAACCGGGGCATCCATGGGCTTTTGTATTTTCGACTTCATTCAATGTAACTAGTAAAATATAAAGAAAGATCTTTAAGTCAATTAAATAAACTAGTCAATTTCTAGTTGCTAAAAAGTAATCCCGATTACCGCTCTCCAAGGTGAAGGCACCGTTGTTGATTTGGCTTTCCAAGGATGCATTAACTGCGTCCGTCGGTCAATCTTTCAAAGCCTAGATGACCATGTCGTAACCCCCTATAAATGGGGATGCTTTGGCATTGTTTTTCCTATCTCAGTTCTTTCGCTAGCTTATTTGCCCATTCCTTCTTATCATCTTCTTCTATCCTTGAACATCGTGCTTTGGGTTCATGGCCTCAAGCCCGTTTGGCGTAGCTTCCTTATATCGTGTTGTGGCCCTCTACCGGGGACTCCCTTTGTCGAGCATAATCATGTTGTCCCGTTACTACTATGGTTGTTGATATGCTTGTCTTTGCTATTGTTGTTGGCCCGAGATGATGATGGAAGAAGGTCATCTTTCCTTGTTCACAAAAAGATCTTCGGATTACATATCGCTTCTGAAAGGGGGCTCGGATTATATATCGCCGCTCACCTTCATACCCCGGCTGGACGTGATGCTCTGCCCCGACTCTGCTGATGGATTCTTGAGCGTATACATATATCCTTTCGCATTTGGTCCCCTTGATAGAGTCGTGCTTCATTTTTTATTGAAGTATCGGGTTACTTTGGCGTAGATACATCTATCATTTTGGCGGTTGTGCTGATGATGAAGTTCTTTGCAAATAAGGCTGGGCTTGAATTCACGCTTAACCACCTTATCAGTCTACACCGGCCATTTCATCACAAGGCCTGCTAACCTTGAGGTGTCGTTCGTCCATGCCCTTTGTAACTGATGACAAAGAGGACGGGGATCAAGAGTGGGCCAGTTGGTTTATCTAGGTCTGGGCGGTCGACATTATCCCTGTGGAGCTTTTGCCATTTCTCGAAGGGTGGAATTATACACGTGACCAGAGAGTCTGGTGCTTTTTCAGATTTTGCCTATAGCAAAAATGAGTTGAGTAATAGTGTTTTCTCCCTTGTTGCAGAAACTTCATGGATGTCGGTCGAAGTCCTTGACCTTCCCGGATAGGTTAGGAGGTTGGTGGCCCGTTCGACCCGCGATGAGCGTCGGTGGTGAGATGTGTTTCGTGCTAGATGGGGAACGAAATACCAAGGTATGCGCGCATGTTGCCTTTGCCTTAGCCTTCGTATATTTGAGGTAATATTTCCCTCCTTTATTTTGTACTGGTTTTGCTGTTTGCAAGTGTCGAGCGGTTTTTCAGGATGATACAATGCTTTTCCGATGGGAGAAAAAGGCATCGGCCTCCAAGCCGAGGGACGACGGTGATAAATGGTATTGGCACCCGCAGTGTGATGGAGCTTTTACTGGTGCCAAATAGGCACTTGTCTTCGAGGAGAAGGCATCGTCCGAGCCAGTTATTCCCTTCATCCAAATGAATATGATTTGCCCGAGGTCGGTTCTTCTGAGGCCGAAGAGGCAGGATCAAGAGGAGTATGTTCTAATTTCGAGAAAGCTTGTCGGCTTTACTTCGTGGTGAGTTTAGATGCAATTCGCTTAGCTCGTAACAATGCCAAAGTTCAAGCGAATATGATTGGGAATCTTGAATATGATATCTCGAAGATCAGGGATGAGATAATTGATGTCCGGGCTGAAGCGGCACTAAGTCATACCAAGGCTGATAAGGAGATGGCTATTCGTATGAAGGATGTTGCTGATGCTCAAGCCGAGCTGAAGCGAGCCCTCGACTGGGAGAAGAGGATTGAGGAGTATGTTCGTTGCAGATCCTGAAGAAAGGCACTCGAGAAGATCGATGCAAGGGGCTTGGTTCTCTCGGAGGAATTGGCTCGAGCAAGGGTGGACGAGCATAACACGCAGTCACTTCTTGATGATGACGCGAAGAGTGAATCATGAAAGTTGTATCCCTTTGGAGCAGAGTGTAGATTTTGCCGTTTTCCCGTTTTGTATTTGATATTTGTAGAGCATATTTGTAGATGGAGAGTGCACCTTTTTTGGTATGTAAGATAAGAGGAAACTTGAAGCTTTATTTCTTTGGTATCTCTTTCTATATTGCTTTTGACCAGGCAGGCTGGTTTTAGAGTTTAACAAGATTCTCGTAGGTCCGTAATTTATAAGAAATGCCATATAAGCTTTTAACTATGATCCTTGACAAGAGTAGGCATCGGGGCCTTCGTGTTATGCCCAGTTGTTTAGGCTCAATCTTCGAGTCAGGCTTTGACTCGAGCTTGCCTGCCCTTAAATCATCTATGCTCGTGCAGGCCGGTAGTAATTGTTCTTGTTTCTTGCCCTTAAGCATTTGTTGTTTTGACTATTTTGGGTTCAGTCTCCGAGTCACATTGCGATTAGAGCTTTAATTGACCCTCAAGTTCTTTCTTGCCTGCATAGGCATACGATGATGACCTTTTGTGCTTCTTATTGAAGTGACCTTACAGGTGGGTGTCCTGAAGGCTCACTCGGCTGGTGATAGTGGCATTTATGTCGTGCCTTTAGGCATATTGTAGTTTAACTATTTCGGTTCCAGTCTTCGAGTTGCTTTAATTGACCTTTAAGTACATTCGATTTTTCAGACCGGTGATAGTGCCTCTTACGTTGTTTTGGTCATTGAGACATTTTAATATGTGGCCCAGAGTCTTGCATAGTTAACTATTTTGGATTCAGTCTCCGAATCAGGTTATGAAAGTTGTCAATTTTCAAGTTGGCAATAATGGCTCTTACGCTCTTTGCTCGTAGAGACCTTTTAGTGTGCGGCTCAAAGGCTCATTTGGCTGGCGACAATGGCTCTTATGTTGATTTGACCGTGGGGTTTTTGTAGGCTTTATTTTATGCTCGTTAAGGTCTGTTGAAATAGTTTCACCTGACCTGTCGTCGGTTTTGGAAGAACCTCGATTTCAAGTCATTGTCAGTGATGTTTTGACCACCTCAGAAGGTTCATAGGTCATACGATGAGTAGGTCGAAGCCTTGTGATTTGGATCTCACATGGTCGAAGTTTGTTTTTGCCTGTTGAGGGAAGCCTTTTTTAATCAGTTCACTTCGAAGTATATTCGAAGTAGTGGACTGCGATTTTTGTTTACCGATGGTCGGGCATCCCCGAGTCGCGTTAGTTTGGTTGTATCAGCCAATTTGACCGTAATCATATGTGTTTAGCCAGAGTCATTTTTTATCCCGAGTGATAGTTTAGGCATCTACACAAAGGGTATGCCCTTTCGGGACTCTTACAAATATGACGTATAGCTTGAACTTCGGGATTTTCATGTATGATGAGGTAATACAATTTGTCATGCCTGTTGAGGTCTTACAGTTTGTCATGCCCGTTGAGGTCTTACAGTTTGTTACGCATGTTGATGTCTTACAGTTTTTGTGTTAATGTAGAATAGATCTGGTTACACTAAGACTGCCCGCTAGGTGTCTTACAGTTTTGGGTTTTCTAGCGCATGGCGATTATTGACAGTCTCCGAGTCATCGAGTTTGTTTAATCTTGAAGGCCACTTTTTCGTGAGCTCGGAGTTTCCTTGTAGGGGCTTTATGAACCTGGAGTTCCTACCATGAGGTCGTGCGAGTGCCTGATTGTTGATGTTAAGTCTCCGAGTATTTTGGGATGCATTTGGTGGAGGGTTCCCTGCTGGGGGTATACTTGAGATTTCCTTCTTTGGAGAATAAGATGCTAAAAGTATATCATTTTATTTTTTGGTGTAAACATATATTGTTTCATCGTCGTGAGCTCGGCCTGTGCGGGCATGACTCCTCGGACCATTCGATCCGGTACATAATTCCCCATTGAGACTTCGTTAGCCGTTTTCCAGCCCTCTTGAGGGGACGATGCCCTTAGAAGAAGATCATCGCTCCTCTTTGGACTGTAGAAGAAGGCATGCGACCTTATCAGATCCTTCTTTGGGGTATGTTGATCGGCTAATAATCTTGCTGACAAGGTCCTCTTTGGGGGAAAAGTCCGATTGAGGGGAAAGAACGTGGCATGCCCTTTTTTCTAAAGCCTAGGGATCTCCGGGTAGAGTTAGAACTTTCGAATGTCCCAGTCAGTTGTTTGCATACAGGTTAGTAAAAAATAACAAGGGAAGCAAAGCGTTCTTCCTCATCAGGGGATGCGTAGGCGACGATTTGAGATTTGGTATGTTCCTACCCTTTCGAGGCGTGAGCCCCGATACAACCCTCCGTTGTGTCTTATTAGGCTTGGCTGAAGATACTGTTTGCTTACCTTTTGATCCTTCCGATGGTGGCGGCATTGAGCCGGCGATGCGCCATATGTTGAAGAATTTCCTCTCGTCGTGTATTGCTCCCTATCGACTTATTTTAGTTCTACCATTTGTGTGGGATTTCACTCTTGTGGAGAAATGGGGTCGACATTATCCTCTGAGGTGTGTCAGCGGTCATCTGAATAAGACGTTCGTGCTTTGCACCTTCTCTGATGGTATAAAGCTCGGCGTCCCGACTCGAGCTCAGACAGGTTGTATCAAGAGAGTGGTCTTTGCGGCGATTGTAATTTGGAATTCATCAGGGATTTGGGATGCGGGAGCGATTTGGTCTGTTAGTCCGGACCGACCCATTGACTTTGGTCTGACATCATTGTTCTACGTGATCGAACCACCTGAATTCATGAACACATATTTTATTTGAAATTTATCAAATGAGGGAAAGGGTTACCAATGCGCCAGTGTGATGCCGAGGCGGAGTCTCGGTGTCCTTTTCCCTTGATGTATGGGTGTTCTCTGGAATATTTCCCTGAACCTATTTTTCCTTGACGGCAAACATTTTCACTTTACATTTTATGAGTCCGCGGATGGTATCACCGCTCTTTCCTTGTCGTGGTAATACATCATGGCACGAGAGATGACAGGACTTTAGACAGCAAAAGAATATAGGACATAAAGTCATATCTTCATTTCGAGAAATAAGTTCGTGACTCCAACGCGACTACCACAAGGAAAATCTAGACCACAGAGAAATAGAAATCAGTATGGGCTGGTGAACAAGATAAATTAAGCATCAATTAGGGACTGAGTGATTTGATAATAGTAAACAACTTGAGAATTTCATATTGCATTTCGGCGATAATAAAATGGACAACAGAGGAAGATTCAAGAGAAATTCAGAGAACGGTCATTCAGAAAGACGCAAACCTAAAGCTAGAAATGTGAGCAAAGTTAAGCTTAATGGACTTTATGTGTCAGTTACACTAGTGTCACCATTGCGAGTAAGGAATTTTGTTATCCTTGGTATAAAAGGATTACCGAAGCAAGCAAAGGTCATCGATGATGCGAAAATCACCAAATATGAAAAGGTAAAACATATATAGGTAGATCGTCATGGCTGTAACTCTTAGTACTCCCCTAGAGGGGGGAATATGGAGTGATGTGTCATTAAGTTAGAATTAAGGGGTTCTAGTGACTACGAAATGGTAAAGGAATAATGCGATAAGAATGAGAAAGGAATGAGATTACACTCATCCGAATACCATAGATACGCTACAATTCTAGAACCGTATGGAAGTACAACATCAAGGAAAGGAAGTAAGGAACCCCGCCCAGGATGTTATTGATAACTAAGGAGCTAGTGCGAGAGATAAGTTAAGACAAAGGAAATAACCAAGAAAGATTACACGGAATATTGATGTGATAATGGGCAAACGAATAGTTAGTAGCTGATTCAAGAATATCCTAGTTATGGCTAGACAAGAGGTTACAGATCATTGTTAGACCATGCAAGGTAAACATAGTAAACCCCAACATGGAGAATTCAGCCTAGCAGTAATGTCACTATGGTACTTGAGATATATTTAGATAGGAGTCGGGATATTTAAAGGTAACATATGAATGTTACGAGAATAAAATAGAGTGCCACTGGGAAGACAATCAAAATATCAATTTATAAGCAACCATACAAGCATAAAGGAATGGAGGTCATGGCAGGACCACTCTTAATATTAGAGATACAAAAGAGATAGCACAACAACCATATTCTATTACGACTCTATCATAAATTCAGTTAGAATAGTACCAACTTCATAAAAAGTCCGTACGAAGCTCTTATCGGATTGTGTATGCACCAGAGGTGCAGGTATCATAATAAGGGCTTCGAATTTTGGATGTGAATTATACCTATGTGGAAGGGAGGTCATAAAAAAAATATAAGGTGTGATGCGAGATTTTATGATAAGTAAGGTAAATGTGAACAATGTACGAGATACTCAATAGAAGGTTGCGAATTGTCCATACTTAGGACAGAAGGCTAGAAGCGCTGGGATTACATGAGTGATACAACATCGTCAGTGACATATCTTCCAACCTATAATTTCTAAGTATCAAGAAGTCTATATAAGAGAATAAAGGAGAGTTAGAAACAATGTAACATTTCGCTTGATGTGCCAGAATAAAACAAGAAAATCTATGGTGCAAGCAAGTTGAACGAAGGTGGCAAATAATAAATAGATATGTGTAGGTCGCAAGCTAAAGTTGGGTAAAGCGACAATGTTTTAAGAAGATATGAGTAAGGATAAGAAAAGGGCAAATGAGAAGGTGACAAAAATGGATAAGTCCTCAAGATTAAGCCTATGAAAATAAGAAATCTATTGGTTTCTCTATGTATGAAAAGTTTAGTATAGACCTAATGAACTCAAAGGAGTATGAGACTAATAACTTTTAGAAGAGATGGAATGTTGCCCTCGTAGTAGAATAAGGGTGTAATTGTGATAGATAAAGGATGATGTTTGGGCAATCGATTGAGTAATTATTTGAAGAGAATTTTATGGATTGCACAGAATTAGAATACCCATGTAAGTTCAATCGCATTGGAATGCTATAAAATATGATTATTGAGGTATAATATCGCCCCTAAAATGGATTGGTAAAATCACTTCAAATGTTCCATGATACAATGTAAGTCCTAGTGGTAATATATTACGTTTGAAGTTTTATGTCATCAATGGAAGGATGTAGATCAATGTTAAGGTGAATCAACAATTGATGGGTAAAAGTTGTAAGGTACGAGATGAGATTAGGCCATAAGTCTTAAGATGAACAGTAATGAAAAAGCGTTAAAGGACTCAAAGTCATACATATATTATAAGTGTAGACATGTGATTTTTGAACTTCTCCAATATTTTTCATATTTTAGCACATAATATTTAATTTAGGCCTAATATAGCTACTTCAGCTAATTTTTACTTTTTTTAACTTTATTGTATTACAAGAAAAATAAAAATCACAAAAATAGTTGTATTTATGTGTTGTAGTCATTTTTAATCTTGAAAAATACCAAAAACCATAGTTGTATTAATATGTTATAGTCATTTTTACTTAAGTAGGACTAATTCATAAATGAGTTCGTATTTTGATCTCGTTCGCGGAGAAAAAATAAAACTTGGGCTCGAGAAACCCATTTTTAGGCCTAATTTTGAACATAACTTATAATTTTCAAGCCCATAATTTTCAAGGGCTCGTACCCCTAAACTAATCCCTACGTACATAATTCCTAAATAGACCTACACCTCTAAGACCAAGAAAGAACGGGCACCCTCACAAAAATCAGCGTCGTTGCCTTATAAAAACGACCGCCATCTCCCTTGACAAAGAACACTTCAAAGAATTTTCACCAAATCTCATTCCTTCTTATTATTCTACTTTTAATCTCACATATTTTCTTTTGCTCACACTTCCCTCTTCCACTATTTTGGTATAAATCTTATTGAAGCTGGAACCATTGGTCGAATTTAGATGTGGAATTATCGCCTTGTTCAAATTTGGTTATCATTTGGAAATCGAGATTCATCTTTCGTTGAGGGCCATTGAGGTCGTTGATCAAGCTCCAGTCCAAAGGTTGATTCAGAACCCGTATGAGATTTAAGGTTCAAATTCTTTCTCTATTTATTTATTTCTTTTAAATTCTAAATACACGTGACACTTTGTTTAGCATGGTTATATGAGTATTTTGACGTTGATGGAGATGGAATGCAATTCGTGGTTTTCTGTTCTTTGAAATTTTTTTGGGGGTTATTTGAATAGGTTGGATATGTTGTTCTTTGGATTGCTTGTTTGTTGTTTAGATATGTTGTGTTTCTTTTAAATAAGCTTTTAGTCCTTTTCATTATTTTGTTTGTATTTTTTTTTGTTCTTGTTTTTTTAAAAAAGACAAAATGAATTGTGTTTTTATGTGTAGCACATTGTTAGGGCTAAGTTTGTTTTTAAAAAATTACTGGTTTGCATGGGTGAATTAGCATGGCAGGCCTTAGTTCTCGCACAATTCCTCATCTTGTTGATGCCATACATGTTGTTGTTACCAAAGTGGCCTAAATTAGTTCGTTGCATTCAAGATCAGTCTTATTGAGAAATTAAGTTTTTTTTGTTTCCTTGATCGCTTCTTTATCCTTTGATGTTAAATAAAAACTTGTATGATTATATAGACGTAGTATTTGGATGTCAGATTTTGAAATCCCATTAAAGGGGATTTGAAGAATGCAAATCACCTTCTTATCAGACTTGGGCCAAATTATAAGATCCTACAGTGGCCCATAGTAATGAAAATCACAAGCTATCCTATGTTTTTTCTAGAATTAATTTACTTCACTTCATCCATAATTGACTTCCATAACTCATGGCCTCACAATAATGTCCCAAATTAGTTTAAAAAAATAATTTAATATCGTAGCTTATTTGAAGTGCGAAAAATAAGCTATTGTGACTATGGATATGGTTCCCGTGATATAGTTACGATGCCTAATTTCGAAATTTGGGGGAGCATTTCATGTGACCAGATTAACTTCCTTAAACTCGGGTGTGCATTTCATGTGACCCGAATCCAAATCTCAACAACGATAAATAAAAGGTGTCGTGGACCGCGGGTGCATTTCATGTGATGTGGTTCAAGGCGTGTTTCAAATAACAGAATCTTCCCTAAAAATAATAATTAAAAGCGGCTTAATAAGTTAAAATATACCATAGATTAAAACATTTATTAAAATCAGATAATGGGCCAATTGTAATAGTTTAAGCAACTGTGCTAGAACCACGGAATCCGGGGGGTGCCTAACACCTTCCCTCGGGTTAACAGAATTCCTTATTGAGAATATCTGGTTCACAGAATTCAAAAGGAAAGTTGAATTTTCCTCGATTTGGGATTTAAAATAAAACCGGTGACTTGGGACACCAGAAAACAAACCATCCCAAGTGGCGACTCTGAATAAAAATGAATAAATAATCTCATTTTGAATCATGTCACTTAAATTGAAAAAACTTCATTGTGCTACCTTCGGGTATGTAAAAAGGAGGTGTGACAATAAGCAACGACAATAACCTAAAGTTTGGTAATACACCTCACCAACAAAAAATCGAATTAAGATCTACGGTATTGTATGACCTATCTAGCCGCAGTAAAGTCATACAGATAGATAACTGAGTCTATGAAATAAGATATAGCAATATTCCTCAGTTCAACAAAAGTATTGTATGGTCAAAACTTGACCTCTTAATAGTGAATAAGATCAACGTGTTTATTAAAGCCTATTCATGATTAATAAATGGTACGGCCATTTATTAACAAGATAATCGGGCAGTTACCTAATGTGACAACTAAGTCCACGGCCTGGCCGTCCTTACGAGGGTGTCCCCTCTATGTGGTCCCAACCCCTTGGCGCCAGCTGGCAGATCTCCTATCAGACTCCTCGGGATCCATATCAGACTCTGAATCGTCCCCATCTCCTGAGGTGCCCCTTCTTTCCGACGCCCTGGAAGTCGAGGCCTCCGCTGCCCGAGACGTCGAAGCGCCCGCATTCGCCAAAATGTCAGCTCCTGCATTCTCCACAAAAACAGTTACCGAGGAACTACCTTCCCTCTCAGCAACAGGAACAGAAACTTGAATTGCCGAAGCGATTGTGTCACCTTGGCCTGAGCCAACCGGGGCAACCCCCACTGAGCGCTCGCCCTCTGGGCAAGGTCCCCTGCGCCCTCCTCCTCCGCCGATAACAAAGAGTCTAAACTAATCACCACCGGAAGAGCCGGGGTGAACGCCACCCTGCGTCGAACCAGCGGCCTCCCATATTCTTCCTCATCTTCATTTGGTGATCGCTCCGCCTTGTCACGAATAACCCCTGGAGACTCCTCAACTCGGGACACATGCCGTACTGGAAAGTGTGCAGCCGGAGACTCCACTGAAGTCGCCCTCAGAACCGGACGAGGTGCCGGCATTGTAATCATTCGGGTAGTCGCCCCCGGCCTGCAAAAAGCAAGCTGAGGAGCCCTCCTGCGCCGTGGCCGTTCTGACACGCCAAAGAAGAAGGGTTAGGCCAAAGAAATTAAGGACTACGAAAAGAGAACAATAAACAGCAAACCAGATTCTTACCAGCAACCGGCCTACGGCTACGAACCTCCCAGAAAGACGTCCACGTTAGAATCCCCGTTGTAACAGGGAGAACGGCCTCGACCCACTCGCAAATGCTAGAAAATGGTGCCGGTGGCATACCTCCCGCGACGGCACAAAAAGAAGATCATTACGTACAAACATAAAGCAGAACATTTAGCCAAAAGAAATCCAAGCCAGCATAAGAGAAACTTACGTGCATGGTTCCATTCCTCTGGGAAGCCAGTAGCGCAAGCCACCAGGTGCTTGGTCCTGATGCAGAAAAAATGCTCGTAGGGACGGGTAGCGACCTTGTCATCAAGCTTCACCGTTAAGCCGTCGGCCCCACGAGGGACCAACCGAATCATGGTGCCGCGTACATTCTGAGGGGCATACAGAGTTAGCGCATGCCCAAGTGTAACAAAATTATCGAGCAGTTACCTAATGTGACAACTAAGGCCACGACCTGACCGTCCTTACGAGGGCGTCCCCTCTATGTGGTCCCAACCCTTTGGTGCCAGCTGGCAGATCTCCTGACTATAAATACTAAGAGAAAGAACCCTAAAAGGGGGGCTTCTTCTTCTTCACATCTCCTTCTAAAAGAAGAGAGAATACATCATTGTAAGGCTTTGAACCTATCCATGGAGAGGCAAACCAAACCAATATCATTAATAAAAGATCTTCATCCTCCTCCCTTTAACCTATAACTATTGTCTCTTATATTTTATTCCTTTGGTCTTTGGATTTATTACGATCTGCTATGATTGGTCCTCCGTTTATTTTGATTGTTTTATGCTTCTAAAAAAATGAAAATTTTGAGCAAAATCAAGTACCAAATGAAGAACTTCAAGTAAATATATAAATGCCATAGGGACATTTTGTCAAGCTATATATATAATAGGCGGTATTTATGGGCTAGTTCCATACAAGAAACCTCATGACCATGATAGTGAGGTAAATAAAGTGTATTAAAAGTGAGTATTATTTTGGAAAACTTGAAATATTTCTTAGCTACACAGATTATTGGTTAATGGGAGAGTTAACAAATTAATTAAAATTAGTGAGTAATCTTGGGATAAGACTTACCCCTCCCAACGTGGCAGCACCCTCCCTTTTCATTTATGACTCTTGAAAGGGATGTAAAGGTGTCGCACTTGAAGAAATTAGGTGACACTAAGCTATATTTAAGGGGCCCAACTAATAATTAAAAATAACATTCCTAATTCATACTTATCTCTAAATCTCTTAAGAAAGGAGCATAATAACGTCCTTTCTAAGAGAGTTCAACCAAGATTCTTAAAATTCCTTCTAATGTTATCTCCAAAAGAAACGTTCTTTCTAATGATATTTCCTATCTTTTAAGGAAAGAGTTTCAACAAAGATCATTTTTTTTTAAAACATTATTGTGTCGGGTGTTTAATACGAACTGTTCCCTATTTCGATCTTGTTGTTACATGTTTTATTGCGATTGGCGCGTGTTAGAAGAATTGCCTAGAGGATCGACTCAGGTATATTAAGGCTAACCCATCTTCCTTTTGGCATGATTTATACGACAAACGAAACAAGCAAATGCATAATTTTCATAAATGAATCTATTCATAGAAATACTAGGGGTGTCTATATTCTTCATTCTCCATGTGAATTATTATTATATATTCTTCTCATGGGTCTCATAAAAATACGTATTTCATAAAGTTTATCCGAAAGACATATTGATTTTTATGGCATTCCGAAAAAACTTATTAATGCATTTCTTACGCATTTATACATGTTCATTGACCCATGACCATATGACATTATATATATATATATATATATATATATATATATATATATATATATATATATATATATATATATATATATATATATATATATATATATGTGTGTGTGTGTGTGGGGGGGGGGGGAGAGGATACGACGTTATATATGCATCACCACCTGATCAACTGGTATACGTTGATGATTTTTCCCACAGTGGCTGAGATGATATGATGGGATGCCCTCGGAGGCTTGATCCTATTATAAACAAATGTACTTATGCACGACACAATATCCATATGCATATGCACGACACTATAAGTATTTCATGATTTACATAGTTGTCCAGACTTACAGGTTGAGTCATGTACTCTATATTTCTTCCATGTCTTTTATGTACTTGTTTATGTGCCTTGCATACTCGGTACATTATTCGTACTAGCATCCCTTTTACCTGGGAACATTCTGTTTCATGCCCGTGGTCCCGATAGACAGTTCGAGAGTCTTCCAACTAGGTTATCAGCTCAACGAAAGATGTGGGTGCACTTCATTTGCTATAGAATTGATTATTGGGTCAGTATGATTAGTACGTGCACTAATTGGTATGGCGAGGCTCTGTCCCATCCTTTATAATATTATGTATTCTTAGATGCTTGTAGACAGATGTCATGTATAAGGATTCTTCTATGGCCTTGTCAGCCTATGTTTTGAGTATATAAATGATCATGTCGGCCTTGCTCGACCGTATGTTATATGTATAAGTTTGGATTACATGTCGGGTCATCCAATGTCAAGTATTTCCCCATATTTTATTTTACGTATCTCACGATAGTCTCTCTAGCTCATTTATCTATGAAAGTATAATACCAAGATACGTTATGTAGGTACTCGATTGAGTAAGGTACCAGGTGCCCGTTGCGATCCATCGGTATAGGTCGTGTCATAAGCGGTATCAGAGTAGTTCTATCCTAGGGCATCTACAAGCTGTGTCTAGTAGAGTCTTGTGTTGTGCACCAGACTTATAAGCATAAGGCTACATGGCATTTAGGACTATCACTCTTTCTTTTTACTCTATATTGTGTAGCCCATTTGTAAGAACTCAATTGTTTAAACTCTATCTTATTCATAATACGATGATGCATACGTTCAAAAAGACGATTGGTAAGAGATATAGTGGTGGAAGAGTTGAGTCAGAGGAACTCAATTTTTGCATCATGCTTATGATGGATAAAGATGAGGTATTCAACATATCATGTGTATATTAAGATGTGCAAGCTTCTTAATAAAGATCTTTAAAGCAAAAATGCATATCCACTAGGGTGAAAGCAATGAAAGAATCAGAGGGTACAAGTTTCAACAAGCAAGAGAAGCAAGTTGAAGATGGGTACGAGGTACTTAGTTAGTACAGATGAACATTATCTATAATTCAAGCAGAGAAGTATAAGCATTTTTGAGTTACCTTCAACAATAACAGATGTATGTACAATCGGCCACACCCATCTCGATTATGCACTATGGGATCTAACATATATGGATTAAGAGAAGGACAGGATATCAGGATCTGGCTGGGGTTAGAGTAACCCAAATGGTGGATAGATTTTTTGCGTTAGTTGACATTTCTGAATGATATTGTAAATGTGCTAATAGATCTCCTTGTAAGACAACTAAACGGTGCACTCTAAAATAGTATATCTAGATATGAGCACTACAAAGATAGGCATTGCAAGCCTTGAAGGGATAAATATTACCATAGTGTGGCTCCCATCCCGAGTAGGGAGAAAATTTTAGGCAACCCGAAGAACCAGTTGATGAAGCAAAGGGAGCTAAAAGTAAAAGCATTTATTGTTGGAATTTTCAAAATAAAGTGATAGACATAAATGTTAGCAGGAAAATAATAAGAGAGTT
This sequence comes from Nicotiana benthamiana, assembly GCA_034376525.1. Classification (NCBI taxonomy): domain Eukaryota; kingdom Viridiplantae; phylum Streptophyta; class Magnoliopsida; order Solanales; family Solanaceae; genus Nicotiana; species Nicotiana benthamiana. Next base: position 42,318,207 of record CM067336.1, read on the forward strand.
AATGAAGCATTATGAGTAAGATGTGATACATAGATGACAATGGTATATCCAAAAAAAGACAATATTACAAAGTCTATAGGCAAGAGAAGGAAAAGACGAGAGGTGACCAGACCAAGACAACAAAAAAATATAGGCCATAAATTCATATCTTCATTTCGAGAAATAAGTTCATGACTCATACGCGACTACCAGAAGGAAAATCTAGACCACAGATAAATAAAAATCAGTATGGGCTGGTGAACAAGATAAACTAAATATGAATTAGGGATTGAGTGATTTGGTAATAGTCAACATATTTAGAATTTCATATTGCATTCCGACGATAATAAAATGGACAATACAGGAAGATTCATGAGAAATTCAGAGAATGGTCAGTCAGGAAGACACTACCCAAAAGCAAGCAATATAAGCAAAGTTAAACTTAAGGGACTGTATGTGTCAGTTACACTAAGTGTCACTATCACGAGTAAGGTATTTTGTTATCCTTGGTATAGAAGGATTACCGTGGAAAGTAAAGATCATCGATGATATGAAAAAATCACCAAAGATGAAAAGGTAAAACATATATATATATATAGGTAGATCATCATGGCTCCAACTCTTATTACTCCCCTAAATGGGAGAATATGGAGTGATGTGGCATTAAGTTGGAATTAAGTAGTTCTGGTAACTACGAAATGGTAAAGGAAGAATGTGATAAAAATGAGAAAGGAATAAGATTGCACTCATCCAAATCCCATAGATACGCTACAATTCTAGAACAATATGCAGGCACAACATCATGGAAAGGAAGTAAGGGTTCCTGCCCAAGGTGTTATTGATAAACAAGGAGCTAGTGCGAGAGATAGTTAAGACAAAGGAAATAACCTAAGAAAGATTACACAGAATATTGACGTGATAATGGGCCAACGAGTAGTTAGTAGATGATTCAAGAAGAGCCTAGTTATGGCTAGGCAAGAGGTTACATACACATAAACAGAATATGAAAGGTAAACATAATGAACCTCAACATGGAGAATTCAGCCTCGCAGTAATATCATTATGATACTTGAGATGTATTCAGATAGGAGTTGGGATATTTAAACGTACCATATGAATGTTACAGGAATAAAACAGAGTGTCGCTGGTAAATCAATCAAAATATCAGTTCAAAAGCAACCCTACAAGCACAAAGGCATGGCTGTAAGTAACAACGGATAATTATGTTCAATGAAGGACATCAAAAGGTCCGTAATAAGCTCAGAGCTTTATAAGAGTCAGAGGGTCCTCCATAAGCATTATGATGAAATACTAGTTGAGAAAACAAGGAAGAAGTTTGAAACCTAAGCACAATGGCCTAATAAAGAAATGGTCTTGTAACAATAGCCTCACAACAAAAGAGTTACGCTAGCTAAGTAAATCAAGAGCCTGATTGTTAGACACAGAAAATGATAGAAATTATGATTGAGAACATGGCAGGACCACTCTTAATATCAGAGATGCATGACTGATAGTACAACATCCATATTCTATAACGGCTCTACGATAAAGCCAGTCAAAATAGTACCGGCCTCATAAGAAGTTAGTACGAAGCTCCCACCAGATTGTGTATACACCAGAGGTGCAAGTATTATAATATGAGCTTAGAGTTGTGGATATGAAATATACCTATATGGAAAGGAGGCCATGAAAGATATAGAAGATGTGATGCAAAATTTTAAGGTAAGTAAGATAAATATGAACAATGTACGAGATACTCAGATGCAGAAGGTTGTGGATTGTCCATACTTCGAATAAAAGGCTAGAAGTGTTGGGATTAGAGAAATGATACATCATCGTCAGTGGCAGATCTTCCAACCTATGGTTTCTAAGTATCGAGAGGTCTGGATAAGAGAATAAAGGAGAGTTAGATACGATGTATCGTCTCGCTTGATGTTCCAGAATAACACAAGGAAACCTATGGTACAAATAAGTTGCACGAAGGTCGCGAATAACAAATAGATATGTGTAGGTCGCAAGCTAAAGTAGGGTAAAGTGATAAAGTTTTAAGAAGATATGACTAAGAATAAGAAAAGGGCAAGTGAGAATGTGACGAAAATGGATAAGTCCTCAAGATTAACCCTATGAAAACAAGAAAGCTACCGGTTTCTCTATGTTATGAAAATTTCAGTATCGCTTGAATGAACTCAAAGGAGTCCGAGACTAATAGCATTTAGAAGAGATGGAATGCTACCCTGGTAGTAAAATACATGTGTAATTGTGATAGACAAAGGATGAAGTTTGGTCCTTCGGTTGAGTAATTATTTGAAGAGGATTTTATGAATTGTACGGAATTAAAATATCCACATAAGGTTAATCGCGTTGGGATACTATAAAATACAATTACTGATGTACAATATCGCCCCTAAAGTGGATCGGAAAAATCACTTCAAATGTTCCACGATGCAACGTATGCCCTAGTGGTAATATGTTACCTAATAAGTTTCAGGTCATCAATGGAAGGATGTACATCAACATTAAGGTGAATTAACAGTGGATGGGTAAAAGTTGTAAGGTACGGGATGAGATTAGGCCATCAGTCTTAAGATGAACAATAATGAAGAAACGTTAAAGGACTCAGATTTATACATATAAGCTAAACAACGAGAGTAACCTGGAGTTTGGTAATAGACCTCAGCAGCGATAAATTGAAGTAAGATTTATGGCATAGTAATGTTAGATAATACGCTTAACGCTAGATGGGGGTGAATAGCGTTATAATAAAAATTAGCGTAAACTTGCGGAATTAAAAAATTGCAGGAAGTAAATAAGTGCAATAAATAATAAAGTACGCACGGATGTATTCTGGTTCACCACAACACGTGGCTAGTCCAGTGCCCGAGAGACTCTCTCGAGATTTTCCACTAACTTGTCAAGCTTACGGGTGCTCAACAAACCTTTACAACTTGAGGACACACGCCTTAACACCTTTGCTCGGAGATACAACACTCCAAGACTTCAACCAAGGAAACACAAGTTCCTTACAACAAGAGAATCACAATTCTCTTACAAGTGTACAAAATACTAAACACTCAAATAATACACTCCTTAATGAGTAGATATGAGTAAAAGAAGTAAGCTCAAGATCACAACAACTTTGGACAAGAATATGGCTCTCAAAACTTATGTAATGAATATAAAATGATTAGCAATAGAGTATGCAAGCTTATAGCAATTGTATGATCAGTTGTTGTGTGTTATTGTGTTTAAAAAACTGAAATGAAGCTGTATTTTTAGTTGAAAAACTTGGCATTACCGTTGCCTAATTGCCAATTAAGAGTTGCTGATTTTACTGTGTGACAATCGATTGTCAAGAAGTCACAATAGATTGTTTGCCAATCATTCCAGAAATCAATCCCAGATTTTACGCTTAACAATCGATTGTCCAAGATCAACAATCGATTATTGGTAACGTTCAAAAAATCATTTCCAGATTTTACGTAAATCAATCGATTATACAAAATCAATAATCGATTATTCAGCAATATTCAAAAAATCCTTTCCAGATTTTAATTTCAACAATCGATTGTACAAAATCAACAATCGATTATTCAGCAACGTTCAAAAAATCCTTTCCAGATTTTAATTTCAACAATCGATTGTACAAAATCAACAATCGATTATTCAGCAACGTTCAAAAAATCTTTTCCAGATTTTAATTTCAATAATCGATTGTACAAAATCAACAATCGATTACCTGACGGTATTTGAAAACTTTACGACAATGGTCAGCTTCACAATCGATTGTGCAATGTCACAATCGATTATTTAATAAATTTGAAAAAGTCTGGAAGACACTGCCTCAACACAATCGATTGTCATATGTTCACAATCGATTATTTTGTGACTTTAAAAAATCTGATGGACATTGTCTCTTCACAATCGATTGTCATTAGCTTCACAATCGATTATTCTGAGTTTTGTAAAACTTTGATGTACACTGCCTCATCACAATCGATTGTCATAAGGTTCACAATCGATTGTCATGCAGGTTTGAAAAACCTGATGCTCACTGCCTTAACACAATCGATTGTCATTAGTTCACAATCGATTGTCATGCAGTCTTGGCTTAACATAATCGATTATCATAAGTACATAATCGATTATCTTAGTCCAGATTTTAGAGGCATGTTTAAAAATCATTTTGACTAAAGTAAATATGCATGATTTAAAATCATTTAGCATTAAATTAAATATGCATGATTTTGTAAAAATAGTTTTTCGAGAGAAGCCATGTCATGAGTCAAGTTGTCGGATCAAAATCACAATTAAGAACGACTCATTTAAACTATAAAACTTTGTATTGTGCTTGAATCTCGTTATCCACCAATTGTGCGCTTGTACTTGAACTTCGTCATATATCAATTTGCGCTTGTTTGTCATTCATCAAAACCTACACATAAGAACACACGTTTTAGTATAAAGCCTTGAGAACGTGTTTCCAACAATTTCCCCCTTTTTGATAATGGCAAACTTTAAGCGGGATATGCAACTTAAACAATTTATAATGACTATTCAAGACATGCATTTGTTCTCCCTAAATATATGTATTCCCCCTCAATTTAAGCTCATAAATATTGAGAGTGCATACCGTTATCTTCCCCCTTTTGCCATTAGCAAAAATAATATAAGAAGATGCCAAAGATGTAAATAAAACTTGTTTATTTATTGGAAAGAAAACGTGATTACTTAAAGAGAGTACAATAACTCAAGTAATAGCAGAACAATCGATTATTGATACGAGATAGTCGATTATTAGACGACAGAAACCGATTTTTCTGAAGAAGACTCGATTATTGCGCGTCATGCTTTATAATTCCCCCTACCTTTAGGGCGATACCTGCAAAAATTCGTTAGACGTCTCCGACGCTCAAGTTAGAAATCATGTAAAATAAAAAGATGCAATGCATGACTTAGATCAACGTGGAGTCAAGAATCCCGAGTTCACTACGAATTCGGAAGAAGGGCTCTTTCTCTAAGGGCTTAGTAAAGATGTCGGCCAATTGGTCTTTGGTTTCAACAAATTCGATTTCGACATCGCCCTTGAGAACGTGATATAAAATGATGTCTAATTTCAATGTGTTTTGTTCGCGAATGAAGAACGGGGTTCTTCGTCAAGCATATGGCACTAGTATTATCGCATCTAAGAGGGATATGATCAAGACTTAGGCCATAGTCCAAGAGTTGTTGTTTCATCCAGAGGATTTGAGCGCAACAACTCCCCGCGGATACATATTCAGCCTCGGTTGTGGACAACGCAACACTTACTTGTTTCTTGCTAAACCAAGAAACGAGAGAGCTACCGAGCAAATGGCAAGTGCCACTAGTGCTCTTGCGGTCCAATTTGCATCCAGCAAAACCGGAGTCGGAATAGCCAATGAGTTGGCATGAAGAACCTTTGGGGTACCATAGACCCACATTTGTAGTACCAACAAGGTATTTCAAAATCCGTTTTACCGCAGTAAGGTGAGACTCCTTCGGACACGATTGATAACGGGCGCATAAGCACACGCTAAACATGATGTCCGGACGACTAGCAGTAAGATAGAGAAGAGAGCCAATCATACCTCGATACTTCTTAGTGTCGACTTCCTTACCTTTCTCATCTTTGTCTAGATGATCGGATGTGCTCATGGGAGTTGCCATTGCTTTTGCATTGTTCATTTCAAATCGTTTCAGCAATTCTTTGCAATATTTGGCTTGGCAAATGAACGTACCTTCTTTCATTTGCTTTACTTGTAATCCCAAAAAGAATGTTAACTCACCCATCATAGACATCTCAAATTCGCTTGTCATTAAATCAGAAAATTCCTTGCATAAGACATTGTTAGTAGCACCAAATATGATATCATCCACATATATTTGAACTAATAAAATATCATTGTTTTTATGCTTAACAAAAAGGGTGGTGTCAACTTTCCCCCTAATGAAATCATTTTCCAATAGAAATTTACTCAATCTTTCATACCAAGCTCGGGGAGCTTGTTTTAAGCCATAGAGAGCCTTTTTGAGTTTGAAAACATGACCGGGAGATTTAAAATCTTCAAAACCGGGGGGTTGTTCAACATAAACTTCTTTTTGAGTAACACCATTTAGAAAAGCACTTTTCACATCCATTTGATATAAATTGAAATTCATAGAAGAGGCAAAAGCGAGCAATAGACGAATAGCTTCTAATCTAGCTACGGGAGCATATGTTTCTTCATAGTCAATACCCTCTTCTTGATTATAGCCTTTTGCTACAAGCCTAGCTTTGTTTCTAGTGATTACACCATTTTCATCTAGTTTGTTTCGAAAAACCCATTTCGTACCAATCATGGTATGATTTTCGGGTCTTGGCACCAAATCCCAAACGTCATTCCGTTTGAATTGGTTAAGCTCCTCTTGCATTGCCAAGGTCCAAAATTCATCCCCAATTGCTTCGGAGATGGTTGTTGGTTCAATTTGAGACACAAAAGCAGTATGTCCTAAGGTGTTTTTAAGGGAGTTTCGGGTACTTACCTTTTCTCCGACGTCGCCAATTACCTGTTCGAGAGGGTGATCCTTGATTGTCCTCCACTCGTTAGGCGTTCTCGTTTCATTCTCCAATGGTGGCGCTTCCTCCGTTGGTTGTTTCAAAATTTCGTCTTGATTTTCCTTAGGCGTTTCCTCATGTATTTTGTCTTTCAAGCTATCTAAAATACCTGCAAGATCAAAACCGGAATTCTTTCTCGCCAAGCGAGCATTATTTTCGGCAAATACAACATGAGGGGATTCCTTCACAGTTTCGGTTCTTTTATTAAAGACCCTATATGCTTTGCTACGTGAAGAATAACCAATGAAAATTCCCTCATCGGACTTAGCATCAAATTTTCCCAATTGATCTTTGCCATTGTTATGAATAAAACATTTACAACCGAATACTCTAAGATGGGAAATATTTGGTTTCCTTCCCATATAGAGTTCATAGGGAGTTTTCATGAGTATAGGCCTTATGACTACTCTATTTAAGACGTAGCATGCGGTACTCACGGCATCCGCCCAAAAATGTTTGGGAATCTTGGCCTCTTCGAGCATGGTTCTAGCCATCTCTTCGAGACACCTATTTTTCCTTTCCACCAACCCATTTTGTTGTGGTGTACGTGGAGCGGAAAAGGTATGCTCGATACCGAGTTCGTCACAAAAGTCCGCAAAGAGATTGTGATCAAACTCTCCCCCATGATCACTTCTAATTGAAGTGACGTTTTGAACACGCTTAAGAAAATATTTAAAATTCTGAAAAGCATCACTTTTATTGGCAAGAAATAAAGTCCAAGTAAATCTAGAATAATCATCAACAATCACAAAAGCATAACGATTTCTTCCTAGACTTTCAATGCGAGATGGTCCAAATAAATCCATGTGAAGCAATTGCAACGGTCTAGAAGTTGAAACAGTATTTTTGGATTTGAAAGATGCTTTTGTTTGCTTCCCTTTTTGACAAGAATCACAAATAGAGTCATTTTCAAATTTTAAATTGGGAAGACCAATAACTAAGTTTTGAGAAATCAATTTGTTCAAAAGATGCATGTTGATATGTGCTACTCTACGATGCCATAACCAAGTCTCATCCTCTTTACTCATAAGACAATCAACATATTCGGGTGAGGAATTAGCAAGATCAACCATATAAATATTATCCGCTCTAAAACCACGAAGGATAATTTTAATATCACTACGTCTAAACACTAAGCATTCATCCGAATCAAATAGGGCAAGATTTCCCTTGTCTCATAATTGACTTATGCTCGAGAGATTATGCTTTAAACCTTTCACAAGTAATATATGCTTAATAGAGGAATTTTCATCCTTACCGACCGATCCGATGCCAATAATCTTTCCTTTATTGTTATCCCCAAAAATCACATTTCCTCCTTCTTTGTGTTCTAGTTGAAGGAATTTGGATTCGTCTCCCGTCATATGTTTGGAGCATCCACTATCAAGGTACCATAGTACACTTGATCCCTACAAAACAAGTTAATGCGTTTTAGGTACCCATGCCATTTTGGGTCCTTGAGGGTTAGGCATATTATAATGATGCGATTGAGTGATATGTCTATGTCGTGTAAAGCATGCAGGAGCAATATGACCAATGCGTCTACAATAATGACAAGTCACGTTGGGGTTATGCATCCTTCTAGGTTTATAGTAACTTGATGGACGAAAATGATTTACTCTATTTTCATTATGACTATTGCGCATTTCATGAGAACCATTTCTCCTACTATTAGTTCTAAAATGAGCAGCATTTCTAGAGTAATGGTCATGTCTAGATGTTCTAAAACATTCAAAACTCCTTCTAGTGTTTGGCCTAGAATATGCATCATTTATAGGGTAGTCATTTCTAGGTGGTAAGTCATTTATAGGTCTTCTAAAATGTTCAACATTTGGTCTAGCATGCATATTTGTTATAGGATTGCTATTTCTAGGATAAGCATTTGTTTTATTAATCCTAGGTTGAGCCTTAGGTGGTTGGGGTTTGGCTTCAACCTTTTCTTTAGGCTCATTCTTAAAGCCTATGCCATGCTTGGTTGATTTCAAATTAACAAGGACCTTATTCAAATTTTTGTGGGAAGAATTAAACTTATCTAAGGTACCTTTAAGTCTATCTACCTCATTTTTGAGATGCATGCAAGAAGAACAATTTTTAGTAGAACTTTCGGGCTTGTCGGCGCTTCTTTTTCCGAAAAACTTGTTTTCTTCTTTCAGCTTCTCGTTTTCTAAAACCAGTTTTTCTAAATCCTTTTCTTTCAAAGAAAGCTGTTTTTGAAAATCTTTTTCTTTTAGAGAAGCATTTTCTTTTATGCACTTGACAGTTTTTGAAGCCTTAATAAATTCAGTATATAGCTCATCAAAAGCAGTTCGCATTTCCTCAAGAGTAAAGAAGTTTTTAGAAGAGATTTGACATACCTCATCTTGCTTGTCTTCTTGCGCCATAAGACAAAGGTTTGCGGCTTCGTCTTCTTCTTCTTCGCTTGACTCATCTCCGGAGTCTCCTCCCCATGAAATGTATGCACGTTGCTTCTTAAAAGGTTTCTTCTCCTTTTTGATGTTTGGGCAATTTGATTTGATGTGCCCGGTTTCACCGCATTCATAACACTTTATTTGTTCGCCTTGCTTTTTGCCCTTTCGTTCATACTCCTTTCGCATGAACTTTTGAAGTCTTTTGATAACGAGTCCAAACTCGTTGTCTCCGTCCTCATCAACTTGAGGTTGGCTTGTGCTTGCCTTAAGCGCTATTCTTTGCCTCCTTTGATCATCAACAAGAGGGTTAAGTATAGTAGACTCATAAGTCTTAGGGTTACCTCTTAATGCATCGATGGTGACATTTGAGACGCCAATGGATTCTTGGATTGCGTCGGCCTTTGATCGCCATGCCGAAGTGAGACTTCTAAGAATTTTTCGAACAAGTTCTCTATCCGTGAATGTCTTCTTGAGAGCATGTAGATCATTTACGATTATTGAAAATCGTTCAAACATTTCATCCACCTTTTCACATTCCTTCATGTGAAATAATTCATAAGCATGGGTTAGGAAATCAATTTTGGCTTCCCTTACCTGGTCCGTACCTTCGTACGTAATTTTCAGCTTGTCCCACATTTCCTTCGCCATTGTGCAACACGATATTTTCCTGTAATCATCAGCATTTACAGCACAATATAATAAATTAATTGCTTTAGCATTATTTTGCACCTTTCGGATATCATCCGCGTCATATTCTTCTTCGGACTTGGGAACCCATTCGGTTTCAACCTTTTTGGTTGGAATTTGATTTCCCTTCGTCATCACCTTCCAGAGATGAAAGTTGTTTGCTTGAACGAAGATTTTCATCCTCTCCTTCCAGTACGTATAGTTTGTACCGTTGAATAGAGGTGGTCGTGTGGAGCATTGTCCTTCATCAATTCCTGCAAAAGAGTCACGAGTAGAAGCCATGGATGGTTCTCTCAAACTGTTAAGTCTTCAGAGAGTTGTGCTCTGATACCAATTGTTAGATAATACGCTTAACGCTAGAGGGGGGGGGTGAATAGCGTTATAATAAAAATTAGCGTAAACTTGCGGAATTAAAAAATTGCAGGAAGTAAATAAGTGCGATAAATAATAAAGTACGCACCGATGTATTCTGATTCACCATAACACGTGGCTAGTCCAGTGCCCGAGAGACTCTCTCGAGATTTTCCACTAACTTGTCAAGCTTACGGGTGCTCAACAAACCTTTACAACTTAAGGACACACGCCTTAACACCTTTGTTCGGAGATACAACACTCCAAGACTTCAACCAAGGAAACACAAGTTCCTTACAACAAGAGAATCACAATTCTCTTACAAGTGTACAAAACACTAAACACTCAAACAATACATTCCTTAATGAGTAGATATGAGTAAAAGAAGTAAGCTCAAGATCACAACAACTTTGGACAAGAATATGGCTCTCAAAACTTATGTAATGAATATACAAGCTTATAGCAATTGTATGATCAGTTGTTGTGTGTTATTGTGTTTAAAACACTGAAATGAAGCTGTATTTATAGTTGAAAAACTTGGCATTACCGTTGCCTAATTGCCAATTAAGAGTTGCTGATTTTATTGTGTGACAATCGATTGTCAAGAAGTCACAATCGATTGTTTGCCAATCGTTCCAGAAATCAATCCCAGATTTTACGCTTAACAATCGATTGTCCAAGATCAACAATTGATTATTGGTAACGTTAAAAAAATCATTTCCAGATTTTACGTAAAACAATCGATTATACAAAATCAATAATCGATTATTCAGCAACGTTCAAAAAATCCTTTCCAGATTTTAATTTCAACAATCGATTGTACAAAATCAACAATCGATTATTCAGCGACGTTCAAAAATCTTTTCCAGATTTTAATTTCAACAATCGATTGTACAAAATCAACAATCGATTACCTGACGGTATTTGAAAACTTTACGACAACGGTCAGCTTCACAATCGATTGTGCAATATCACAATCGATTATTTAATAACTTTGAAAAAGTCTGGAAGACACTGCCTCAACACAATCGATTGTCATATGTTCACAATCGATTACTCCTACCAAGTGCTTCATGGTCAGAAGAATAGCTAGCATCAGTGAGCCCATAACAAAAGGAGGCCACGAGAACTACAAAAGGAAATCCAGTTAGCCTTTGAAGAAAGAAAGAATATCTTGTAGCAATTAGACAAAGAATCATCTCTCTAACTTAAGTACAAAATTGCTAAGGGAATTGCAGAACAGGTGTTTGGACCAAAACCCGGAGCAGCGACCGACGGCGGCTTTTTGTGACTTTAAAAATCTGATGGACACTGTCTCTTCACAATCGATTGTCATTAGCTTCACAATCGATTATTCTGAGTTTTGAAAAACTTTGATGTACACTGCCTCATCACAATCGATTGTCATAAGGTTCACAATCGATTGTCATGCAGGTTTGAAAAACCTGATACGCACTGCCTTAACACAATCGATTGTCATTAGTTCACAATCGATTGTCATGCAGTCTTGGCTTAACATAATCGATTATCATAAGTACATAATCGATTATCTTAGTCCAGATTTTAGAGGCATGTTTAAAAATCATTTTGACTAAAGTAAATATGCATGATTTAAAATCATTTAGCATTAAATTAAATATGCATGATTTTGTAAAAATAGTTTTTCGAGAGAAGCCATGTCATGAGTCAAGTTGTCGGATCAAGATCACAATTAAGAACGACTCATTTAAACTATAAAACTTTGTATTGTGCTTGAATCTCGTTATCCACCAATTGTGCACTTGTACTTGAACTTCGTCATATATCAATTTGCGCTTGTTTGTCATTCATCAAAACCTACACATAAGAACACACGTTTTAGTATAAAGCCTTGAGAACGTGTTTCCAACAAGTAAGACATATCTAGTTGCAGTAAAGCCATACGGATATATAACTGGGTATATGAAACAAGATATAGTAATATTCCTAAGTTCAACAAAAGTACCAAATGAAGAACTCCAATATACCTATAGATGCCCAGAGGGACATCTTGTCAAGCTCTGTATATAAAGTAAGTCATATAGATTGGCTAAAAACTGGAGGAAAAAAGAAGGAAGAATCGCATAGGCACGCTTACAAGGTTAGAGTCGTACATGCTGCATGATAAAAGGTATCAACGGTTACGAGATTGGAAGGATTCTAATTAAAAGTCGCGGTGCGAGAAAGAGGCCTAAAGCAGGGAATTCCCTGGCCTTTAGAATTTATTCACAAAACAGTTTCCTAATTTGTCAAGAGGAGTACTAAAATATTTGCAAAACTTATGGTGTGTGATAATGACAATTGCATCAACAAACATTCGAGGACGAATGTTCCAAAATGGGGAATGATGTTACACCCCAAGTTTTCATACGTAAAAGTACGCAATAAGTAAATTGACGAAAGTTCGGGAATAAGATTTATTTTGGGATTTTAAGTATTACTATTACATCTCGTGTTACTGTACGTAAAACATTCGTCGTAAGTTAATCGATGTATATTCGGGATGAAATCATCTTGAGGTTATAAGAATTATGATACTAATAACAAGCGATAAGTAAGTGCCGTAAAGATTAAAGGGTAAACAAATCAAAGAAAGTAAGTTTTGTCAAAGTTTGTTAGTATGTGATAGAATGCGGTCCGAACAATAATATCCGATATTTATGGACTAGTTCCATACAAAGTACCTCATAACTACGGTAGTAGGGTTTATAAAGTGTATTAAAAGTGAGTAGTATTTTGAGTAATTTGAGATAATTCTTTACTACATGAATTATTGGTTAATGGAACAATTATCAAATTAATTAAAATTAGTGGATAATTAATAATAAACTTGGGATAAGACTTACCCCTCCCAACGTGGCAGCACCCCCTTTTCATTTTATGACTCTTGAAAGGGATGTAAAGGTGTCTCACTTGAAGAAATTAAGCTAGATGTGGGCCCACCTAAATAATTAAAAATAACATTCCTAATTCAAGCTTAGCTTCAAATCTCTTAATAAAGGAACATAATAACGTCATTTCTAAGAGAGTCCAACCAATATTCTTACAATTGTTTCTAATGTTATCTCCAAAAGAAACGTTCTTTCTAATGATATTTCCTATCTCTTAAGGAAAGAGTTTCAACAACGATCATTTTCCAAAAAAAAAGCAATGTTATTGCGTCGGATATTTCATACGAATTGTTTCCTATTTCGATATTGTTGTTACGTGTTTCGTCGCGACTGTCATGTATTAGAAGGATTGGCTTAGGTATGTTAAGGATATCCATTATTCCTTTTGACATGATTTATACGACAAACTAAATGAGCAAATATATAATTTTCATAAATGAATCTATTCATAGAAATACTAGAGGTGTTTATATTCTTGATTCCCCATGTAAATTATTATTATATCTTCTATTCATGGGTTTCAGGAAAATATTTATTTTATAAAATTTATCCGAAAGACTTATCGATTTTTATGGCATATCGAGAAAATCTTATTAATGTCATGCATTTATACATGTGCATTAACCCATTGCCAGATGGCGATATATACATGTATATATATGTATGTATGTGTGTATATGTAGATATATATATATATATATATATATATATATATATATATGGTTACGATGTTATATAAATATCACCACCCGATCAACTGGTATACAATGATGATTTTGCCCACATAGGTTGAAATAATATGATGGGATGCCCTCAGAGGCTTGATCATATTATGAACACATGTACTTATGCACGACACGATATCTGTATACATATGCATGACACTATAAGTTTTCATGATTTACATAATTGTCCAGACTTACAGGTTGAGCCATGAACTCTATTTTTCTTTCATGTCTTTTATATACTTGTTTATATGCCTTATATACTTGGTACATTATTCGTATTGACGTCCCTTTTGCCTAGGAATGTTGAGTTTCTTGACTGCAGGTCTCGATATAGAGGTCGAGAGTCTTCCAAGTAGGCTATCAGTTCAGCAGAAGATGTGGGTGCACTCCATTTGCTCCAGAGTTGCTTTTGGTCCATATGATTAGTACGTGCACTGATTGATATGACGAGGCTCTGTCCCGACCTTTATGAGATTATGTATTTTTAGAGGCTCTTAGACAAATGTCATGTATACGAATTCTTGTATGGCCTTGTCGGCCTATGTTTTGAGTATATAGGGGATCATGTTGCCCTTATTCGCCAGTATGTCATATGTATGAGTTTGGATTACATGTTGTGTCATCCAATGTCGAGTATTTCCCCGTGTTTTATTTTAATTATATCATGATAGCATCTCTTTCTCATTTACCTATGATAGTATGATATGAAAGATACGGTATGTAGGTACTCAGTTGAGTAAGATACCGAGTACCCGTTGCGGTCCATCAGTATGGGCCGTGACATAACTTTTCATGTATATATATTTTCTGCTTTTATTGTAGTAATATACGTATTCAATCTTTTCTTCATTAGCAGTCTCCACATGGTAGCTATTTTGGTGAATAAACTTGAAACTCAACAAATTTCTTTGAGACTTACTATAATACAAGGCATTATTTAATTATAACCACTATTGTTCTATCAGATAGTAATAAAGTTGCTCTTCCAAAGCTCTTAATTAATTATGTATTGTCTGATATTGTATTCACATAGGTCCTTTTCATAACGAACTAAGATAATTTCTTTTCTCTTAGTAAAGTGTGAGTTGTAGCACTATCCAGAAGGTATATATTTTCATAACTCATTTTGGATCCAACTGAAGACTGGAAAACTTCATTTTCTTCATAAAACAAAAGTACATCATAAGAAATATGAAAAACAAACAACAATATAAGATAGCTCAAGGTACTTGAAAAATAAAACAACCTAAGAAAGAACAAGACAATTAAAATAAAGAAATGAAAGCAACAACATAATTGTATTTCCCAGTAACGTGAACAAACTTCAGTTTTGATACCAAAAGAAATTTCCAACTTCAAAATAAGTAATATCACCAAGGTCTTCAAAAACATGATTTGCGTTAGTATTATCATCATATTTGTTTGAAGGCCCTGCCTCAGCATCATTTCGAAATGTCAAGTGCGACTCCACCGGGGTACTAGCTAGGAGGCTCTAACATTATTGGTCTTTATTTTGGTGGAGTTTTTGCAAAGCCTGACAAAATATTCAGGCGCATGACATTCATATTTCCAGTAACCTTTCATACCACATTTATCCTCTTGAAAAATTATTTTGAGAACCCATATTGTTCTACCGTTTATAATGCCCACCACATGATTCCTTTTGTAATGTATTATTTTATCATACTTGTGATCCTGCTTTGTACGTTAAATAATTATAATCAATTTAATAAATATATAAGTAAGCTGGTGAGATTTAATACGATATCAAGTAAAAAATTAGAGTAGAAGTCACTTAATAAAATATGTATAAGTCATCATAGTTGTAATCGTACTATGTATATGATAGAGTAGCAAGTATAGTCTCAAAAGAGTAAAGCACATGACAAAGTTTACATACAAAATATGCACAACAGCGATACCATAATTAGTTTAGAAAAAACATGTTCGGAGGAGGAGAATAAGTACAACTTAGAGTTTATGGAGTGTGACGATCCAACTCGTCGTCTCGTGAGTAACTACCCAGTTCTTCCTATTATATGCTTATTCATGTTTCAATATGAATACTTTGTGAATTTGAGTCAATTCGTATCGAGTTTGGTAGGAAAATGAACAATTAGTCTCTTTAAGTAAGAATTAGTTTGAAAAAGTCAACCGAACGTTGTTTTGTGAATTAATAGGCTCGGAATTGAATTACGATGATTCGGTTAGCTTAGGGGGATTATTTAAGGTGTAGGAGCGCAATCGGAATTAATTTTGGTGGTCCGGTGAATTTTAGCCTATTTTGGTGAAGTTAGTATTTTTATGATTTCCAGTTGATAGGTGAAATTTTGATCCGGGAGTCGGAATGAAATTCCAACAGTTCCAGTAGATTCGATAGGTGATTTTGGACTTGTGTGCAAAATTTCAGTTGATTCAGAGGTGTTTAGGTCGTGTTTTGATTAAATACACGTTTTGAAAGTTTTAGTTTAACTTAAGCTTTGATTTGGTGAAATTTGGTGATTTTGATGTTAACAATAGTATTTTGATGGTTCGAACAAGTTTGAATGAGATATTAAAACATATTTGTACTTTTGGTTAAGGTCCAGGGTGCCTAGGGTGTGTTTCGGATGCCCAATTGGTCATTTTTTAAAGATTTTTGTTGTTTTGAGCATAAACCTGTAATGATCCAAAGGTTCATGTTTAGTTCGAGAGATCAAAATCTGATTTCAAGACTTCCAGAATTTCATCATGAATTATAGGACTGATCTGAAAATTTTGGTTTAATTTTATCAAGTCGCAATTGGGTTTTTGACGCGAAATATGAGTTAATTGTTTAACAAGCGAAATGGGTATTTAACTAGGCAAACGAGCTCCGAATTGAGTTTTGATTGAAGGGTTGTATTTTTATTATTATTTTGTGACTCATTGGAACAAGAATCGTCTAATTTCGAGTTTGTATGGTTGAGTTAGAGCCATTTTAGTGAAAATGGATGTGCTTTAAATTTCTTAAAAAGCTGCTATATTTTCTGCAGCAGTGAACAGTACTTCGTAACAGTATCTGTAAATAGTGCCCCGTGACACTATCCGTGTATAGTACCCCGTAACAGTACCTGTGAACATTACCTTATGGACAGTAACACGGGTGAACAGTACACGGGATGAACAGTAACCTCGGAAATTTTGGGCAGAATGTTCAACAACAACAACAAAAACAACCCAGAATAATCCCACTTAGTAGGATCTGAGGAGAGTAGTGTGTACGCAGACCTTACCCCTACCCTTGAGTAGAGAGGCTGTATCCAAATAGACCCCGACATCCTTCCCTTCAAGAACTTCCCACCTTGCTCTTGGGGAGACTCGAACTCACAACCTCTTGGTTGGAAGAGGGGTTGCTTAAGAGCAACCCTTTGGGCAGAATGTTCATTTTGTGAAAATGGGACTTCGTTCCCGTTTTCCATTTTTAGCAAATTGGAGCTCGATTTGTGCGACTTTTGGACAGATTTT
Organism: Nicotiana benthamiana; assembly: GCA_034376525.1. Taxonomy (NCBI): domain Eukaryota; kingdom Viridiplantae; phylum Streptophyta; class Magnoliopsida; order Solanales; family Solanaceae; genus Nicotiana; species Nicotiana benthamiana. Next base: position 42,335,368 of record CM067336.1, read on the forward strand.
CTTAGAGAACAACGGGGTAAGTGTTCTTAACTCAATTTTGACTGTATAACTCGAACCTATTGCAAATTTTGGTGTTTAATATGAGAATGTTTGTTAAAAAGGGTAGAAACCCCTCTTAGATAGAAATGGTGATTTGAGGGGTAAAATAAACTCTGATTTTTGTTATTTGGATGTATAGACTCGTGGCGAGTAAGGACCGCATTGATGCAAAAATTTCTGGATTTCAAGACGTGGACCCGGAGCTCGAAATCTGCAAATTTCGTGATTTTCGATATTTTTGAGTCTTTTCAATTGGGTTATATTCCCTCATCATATTTTGATGTATTCGCTCTGAATTTGGATATATTCGACGGACGTGGAGGCCGATTTGAGGAGCAAGGGTGTCGCGGGGTAGAGATTTCGCCAGTTTGAGGTGAGTAATGATTTTAAATGACTCATTGAGGGTTTGAAACCCTGGATTTCACAACATACTGCTATGTTGAGATGAGACATGCTTTGTATGACGAGTGCGGGGTCATTTACTACTGGGGATTGTGACTTGGTCCATTCCAGCTAATATTTTACCTTGTATTTAATAAAGAATTACTGTCTTTCACCATGATTTGGGTTTATTGCCATACTTGGTCCTTGTGCCAATTATTTGGAATATTTTGTGAATTGCATCACTATTTTCCTCACCAATCAAAATGTTATTTGAACTCAGTCCAATTGAATTATATTATTTTATGAACTCAGCTACATTTATACTCAACTCGAGATTTAATGATATTTATAATGTTGTTTGAGTTTAGTATCATTATTTTACTGACGCCCAAGGGGCTGATGATTATTTTCTGGATTGATTGAGGCCGAGGGCCATATGCGAGGATATGTTGAGTGATGTGAGGAGGCTTTCAGGCTTCGAGTGTTATGTGAGGAGGCTTTCAGGCCTCGAGTGTTATGTGAGGAGGCTTTCAGGCCTCGAGTGTGTTACGTGAGGAGGCTTTCAGGCCTCAAGTGTGTTGTGTGAAGGCTTCCAGGCCTATTGATATTGCGCTTGGGTTGTAGGAGCCCCTCCAGAGTCTGTACACACCCCCAGAGAGCGCAGGGTACCCAAGTGAGTTGGGAGTGGGCCCGAGAGGCCGTTGTTTGTATGTGGTGAGTTAGGAGTGAGCCCGAGGGGCTAATGTTGTGTGCTGGTAAGTTGAGAGTGAGCCTGTGGGGCAGATACTGTACTGTGATTTTTATATTGATCCTGAGGGGCTAGCTTGTGATCATTCCTTACTGTTGAAATAAATGGTCTTTAAAAAAAGAGAATTGTCTGATATCCGTTGTTATAATATATAACTGGTTTTACTGCTTGAGATAGCGCTATATTGTGTCTTTATGAGATTTCATGCTTTCAGCTGTTATTTGTTTTTATTACCACTGGGTCGAAGTACTCACATTACTCCATGCACCATGTGTGCAGATACAAGCAGAGCTGAGTTCGCTCCTGAGCGCTGATTCTTTCCAGACCAGGCGGTGACTAGGAGTAACGAGGTAGCTGTTGACGTCCGCAACTCCATTTTCTCCCTTATATTTTGTTATCATGATATTTCCAGACTTGTAAAATATTAGTAAACTCTGTAGTAGCTCATAACTTGTGACACCTCGATTTCAGGCTGAGTCGGGATGGTTTAATTGTACTATCACGTTTATTTTACACTTGTTATCATATTATATGTGAATTAGACTTATTCCTGCTAAGAATTTATAAAAGGATGTATTGTTTGGTTGTTGGCTGGCTTGTCTTCACGAGAGGCGTCATCACGACCAGGTTGGGATTTTGGGTCGTGACAAGTTTGTATCAGAGCCTAGGTTACTAGGTCTCGCAAGTCATGAGCAGGTTTAGTACAGTCTCATGAATCGTTACGGAGACGTCTGTATTTATCCTCGGTAGGCTGCAGAACCTTTAGAAAATCTTTACTTTCTTGGAATTCTTATCGTGCGTACTTGATTCAGCTTGAGATATACCTCTTGAAATTTCTTCCACATGTCAGAATGCGCACGTGAGCGCTCAGTACCATATATGCCTCGATGGCTTTTGATTCCCCGATTCCCCGATCGAGGGGCGAAGTGTAATCTCTGTGAGTTGAAGTTAAGACAGTCTGGAGGACTTGGGGCCGAATCTTTGCTTATGGCTTGAGCACCAAGGTGCAGATTATGCGAGCTAGTGTTATGAACTTATATGTTCAGTATTGTCCCTATTAGTGGGAATGATGGCTGGATTGTTACCTGAGTATGATCGTACTGCGAGATATATCTATATGATGAGGAAGGTCTACTGGATGATTGATGAACTGTGGAGTGTATGATTTTCATTGTGATCGGATGTGTAGTCCCAAGTTCTGGGCGCGCGAAGATTTTTTCATGTCTCCTAGTTGGAGTGGAGTAAATTTTTATGTTACGGTATGAGTTTAGACTCAGGAATAGTAAGTGATTATGAAAGGTGTATGGCAGTGGAAGGTATACAAAAATATTAAATAAAGGTAAAGCTAGTGGGTAATTGGCTTATGAGGGGAATCTATTTGTCATACTAGATAGATAAGTCTGGGAGCCGAGATCGCTTCTGTAAATGCATTATGACAAAATCCTTGAGTCAAGGAGACCACCTTGAAGGTCGAGAACATTTAAAGAAAGAATATGTTCTTACTTGGTTGAATAGCCTAATAATAGAGGGTTGAAAGGTATTTTCTATGTGTTATGATTCAAATAGGTGGAACGCATGCCCATGTATCAATTTTGATAGTATAATACATGTAGTATTGAAATTTATGTAATTGATATACATTGTGATGCTTTTTCAAGTTGTGGACATGTTGTTAGGATGGTCTTGGTGATTCTCTGGCAGGTGGATAGGCCCAATTACAAAGGAAACTCTGCCGAATTTTTTGGAAAATTTGGGACTCACTAAAAATTTTGTCGCATAAAGAGTGGGCATAATTGTTGTGTGAGTGAATGCAGAAAATGCAGAAAAGTTAAAATTTCCGATGATCGTGTTCTCAGAAGCTTATGAAGGAGTGAGTTTAACCCCATAGTGGCATTACGACAACAACAGAGTATATGTGTTGTGATCTAAGGCTTTGAGCCAAGTTGGGGAGTTTGCTATTAAATAGATCGATTGCATGATTATATGCTATATTGGTTTGAGTCTGATGCATGCTCGTATATCAGTTCTGGTTATGGAAATTTGGCCGAGCATGGCACGAGTGAAGGAATTTTTTTGAAAAGATGTTATGAGCTCGGATGAGCAGTAGATGAGTTCCGATGTTTACGGTAAATTGGTATTGTCTTCAGCTTCACCTAAGATCGGTGTTTTGTAAAAGGGGTTTTGCATCCTGGTTAAGATTCTTGATCTCTCTTCAACGTTAGTGCGACCAGTGATTTGGAGGTACGCTCCAGATATTGTTGTGGTAAGATGTGGGAGTGTGTCACACGGGAAGATTATATAAGTGTGGCATGTGATCACTTGATTAATTAAATATGTAAACCAAGTACAAAGTTTGTGATGGTGTAGTTAAATTAAAGATTCATGCCTGGAGGGCACTAAGCATATTGGGTTGTGAACTGGGGAGGATTACTCATATCGTGATGGTTGTTCTTGTGTTTTATGAAGGGAATGGAAGTTATTGTGAATCTTTGAAAGGTTATCTGACTATTTCAGTGCGATCAGAATCGACTTGAAGTCGATGGATAGATTTAATGTGAGTAATGGCTCTATATCAGACCAGATATGTGCATTTTAGTAACGCGGTCCTCATGGAGGAGTAGTTATATTGATGTTTCATTGTCAAATATTTCGCGTAGTGATGCATTGCGCCGTGTGAGTTGTGATTCGACTTGAGAAATTGCTATGTGTTGAGAATCCTTGTAGGAATGATGTTATGTGAGCATATTGGCTCTTGAAATTCAGATTTGTACATTGCACCTCAATTGTGCTTGAGTTTTGTAGCTTATTACGCTATATGTCCCTCAGAGATATTATTATGCACTTAGCAAGCCTATAACCGATACTCGGTATTTTGTTGTAATGAGCAAATTTGGCTCAATGTGCATCTCCTTTATGTGAGATCTATGTGTAGATCGGGTGGCACGCCGCCACGAGTATGTTATCGGGATCGGGATGCACACCGCAATACTTTGATGATGAGTATAGTTTCTATATGCTATTTTGTATGCTTTGCTTCCTTTTTTTTTGTGAAGTCTGCATTAGTATGTGGGATTGGTAATTCCTTATTGAGATCATTAAATTTGAGATCAATGCAATCTGAGTATATCAAGTAATTAAGGGGGCTAAGACCATTGTTTGGTCCAGAATGAGGTGATAGTTCTTGCCGGAATTATAGACCCAATGAATAGTTGATTCGGCGGTGTTATGAATTTATACAGATCTTATTTGTCGTGTCGGTATTGTAAGAATTTGAACAATACCTATATATGTCATGCAGAGCATGAGATGTGTAGCGATATTTCTTCTAGATGGAATCAATGCAAGTTCTTGACTAGTTGAGTACGTAAACGTTCATGTTTCAGAAGAGAGATGAAGTCCTCATGTTACCTTAGGATATAGTATATGCGATATGTTGTGAAGGATGAGAATTGCGTGTGTAATGTTATGGTTCAGTTCTGAATGGAAGTTCATAATATTCTTAGGTAGTACGGGCAGCTTTGGGTGATTAGAGAAATGAGCTTCAGATGATTAGGGTGAATAATCTTCAGATGATTAAGGAAATTTTATTTCTAATCATAGAGATTTGTAGATGTTACATGTTTTAGAAAAAGGCCAATGTGATTAAGTTGATGATATTTCACTATTATTGGGGTCAGGTATGATGATGCATGTACTCTATGGAGTTGGAGACTGGGAGTTCTCATGTACAGGATATATTGTAGTTGTGGATCGTATGCGTCGGTACTGTTTAATGACTGTCAGTATTTGGAGGCTGGAGTGGATCTTTATTTGCTGGTATGTTAGATTTTGTATGTGATGTCAGAATTTAAATTGTTTGTCTTAGCTTTAGGCAATTTTGAACAATTGTGCCATGGGCTTTGCCGTAAATGCCACGGGTTGAGCGGCGATGTGAGTTGGATTATGTTCTATCAGGTTTTGCGTGGTATGTGTTATTTGTATCACCGTAGGTGTAATGATTTTCTCTAACTCCAGCCATCAATTGAACATGGTTGTCGGCTTCAAGCATAGTGACTTGAGGTGTTTCATGTGGAGTAGTATTTGGATAAGATGCACGTTGCAGCAAAGCCGTGTGGAAACATGGCCTTGCATGTCCAATTTGTGTGTCCTATTTATATGATGTGAGATAGGGTCTCAGCCTTGTGTTGTGGTAGTACTAGTGAATTTGAGGTACGACTCTCTCAGTTGAGTCATTTTCATGATTTGAGTATAATCGAAACATTTCTTATTGGTGCGCGTATTATGCAAGTTGTGGCTTAGGCCTATATTAGGGTGTTATATCACTACAGTTATGTGTTGGATTCGAGGTGATCGTTGGGGACAGTGATGAATACGAACAGAATTGATATTGTCTTTTAGGAGGATAATATCGAGGTTCGGCTCGGGAATCTGTTGCGGTATTAGTCAAAAGGGAAGTGACTTCATAAGTGGTTGATCTGAAAATAGTTATGGTTTGCCGTGTGTCTCATTTATTGTTGGCAGTGTATGGAAGTGTTGGAAGACTTTAGCTAATAAGGGATTTTATATTGGTATTTGGTTGTTATGGGCAACTGCTGTGAATAGAAGTTATCGTTTCAAGTGTTTGGATTATGCAGTGTACCATATGATTTCACCAAGGTTGCATGTATGGGTATTACAGCTGGTTCAAGACTATTCAACTATAGGTGTGACATTTTGCTCACATTGATGGTTTCAGAATTAAGAAGGAAGTTCTATGATTTATGGGCGAGACTGGATTGTGTAAATTCGACTTAAATGTGTTGTCGGACCTATATGAGATAGGGTGATGTGGGATCATCCCCGGGTTTATGCTTGAAAAGGTCATTCAACTTTTGATTGGCCCCTAGAACAAATCTGGGCACGTTCGAGGACAGACGTTTGTTTAAGTTTGGGAGAATGTGACGATTCGACCCGTCGTCTCGTGAGTAACTACCATGTTCTTCAATTATATATTTATTCATATTTCAGAATGTATACTTGATGAATTTTAGTCAATTCAGATCGAGTTGGTAGGAAATGAGACAATTTGTCTCTTTAAGGAAGAACAAGTTTGAAAAAGTCAACCGGACATTGACTTGTGAATTAAAAGACTCGGAATTTAATTTCGATGACTCGGTTAGCTTCGGGGGATGACTTAAGGTTTAGAAGCGCAATCAGAATTAATTTTGGAGGTCCGGTGAAGAAATTAGCCTATTTTGGCGAAGTTAGTATTTTGTCGATTTTCGGTTGATAGGTGAAATTTTGATCCGGGAGTCATAAGGTAATTCCGATAGTTCCAGTAGCTTCGTTAGATGATTTTGTACTTGTGTGCAAAATATCACTTGATTCGGAGGTGTTTAGGTCGGGGTTTTGATTGAATGCATGTTTTGGAAGTTTTAGTTTAACTTAAGCTTTGATTTGATGAAATTTGGTGATTTTGATGTTAAAGATAGTGTTTTGATAGTTCAATCAAGTTTGAATGAGATATTAAAACATATATGTACTTTTGGTTGAGGTCCCGGGTGTCTCGGGTGTGTTTCGGATGCCCAACAGGTCATTTTTGAAAGATTTTTGTTGTTTTGAGCAAAACCTATAATGATCCAAATGTCCATTTTTATTTCCAGAGATCAAAATCTGATTTCGAGACTTCCAGAATTTAAATCATGAATTATAGGACTGATCTGGAAATTTTGGCTTAATTTCATCAAGTCGCGATTGGATTTTTGATGTGAAATATGAGTTAAATTTTTGACGAGCGAAATGGGTATTGAACCGGGAAAATAAGCTCCTAATTGAGTTTCAATTTGTGGGTTGTGTTCGTATTACTATTTGTGACTCATAGGAACAAGAATCGTCTAATTCTGAGTTCGTATGGTGGAGTTTAGGGGTGTTCATCGGGCGGATTGGGCGGCTTTTACTCTTAACGGTTTGGCTTAACGGTTATCGGCTTTTAAATGTATTCATCCGTTAGCCACCCGATAAGATATCGGGCGGATTGGTATCGGATTAGCTCTTATCGGGCGGTTACCAGGCGGTTTATCGGTTTAATACCTAAGGGCTCAAATGTATTCTATTCGCACACTACATTGTGCAATGTCCAGTTCCATTTTTGCTTCAATTACATGAAAACATCATTTATGAATTTATATTGAGCACTTGTTCAACATTAGTAGAAAAAACATCATTTCAAATAATAAAGAATAGAAATTTATTAACAGCTATTCACAGTATGTGACTGTTTGAAAAGTTGTTAAGAAGAAATCTGGAGTGGGGGTGGGGTAGTGAGGGATTTGTTATTACTCATACTTTTATACCTTTTTGAATCACTTGCTTTAGACTTTTTCATTTTATCTCTACATTCTCTTTAGTTTTACTGATCCTTACACAGATAATTGTATATCTTTTTTATTGATTTTTACTTCTGCCACTGGTTACTAAGTATTTTAGTGTAAATCTAATTTGTAGATACCGAAATACGTACATAAAGCAAGAGTTGTGAAATGAAATATTCAAGGCACCTTATCAAGATATGGAAAAAAAGGATATTTATATTCTTAACGGGTTAACGGATTATCCGTTAAGAAAATTGAATAATCCGCCCCCAAACCGATAAGCCGTTAATAAAAAAAATTCAATTCGTTCTCCGTCCGTTAAGCCGTTAAACCGTTACCATTAAGCCATTAAGCTTCGGTTCGGTTCGATTTTCGATTTTGGATCGGTTTTGAACACCCCTAGTGGAGTTAGAGCCATTTTAGTGAGAAATGGTTATGCTGCAAATTTCTTAAAAAGCTGCTGTATTTTCTGCAACAGTGAACATTACCATGTAACGATATACGTGAACAGTACCCCGTAATAGTATCCATGAATAGTACCCCTGTGAACAGTACACGGTATGAACAGTAACCTCGGAAATTTTGGGCAGAATGTTCAGTTTGTGAAAATGGGGCTTCGTTCCCATTTTCCATTTTTAGCAATTTGGAGCTCGGTTTGGGCGATGTTTGGACATATTTTCTTATATAACAACGAGATAAGTCTTCTTAACTCAATTTTGGCTGTATAACTCGAATCTATTGCAAGTTTTGGTGTTTAATTTGAGAACTTTTGTTGAAAAGGGTAGAAAACCCTCTTGGATAGAAATGGTGATTTGAGGGGTCAAATGAACTCGGATTTTTGTGAATTTGGTATGTATAGATTTGTGGAGAGATAAGGATCGTATTAATGTAAAATTTTGTGGATTTCGAGATGTGGGCTCAGGGCTCGGGTTTTGCAAATTTCGTGATCGTTATTTTTTGAGTCTTTTCGATTGGGTTATATTCCATCAGCATATTGTGATGTATTCGCTCTGAATTTGGGTAGATTCGACACTCGCGGAGGCCGATTTGAGGATCAAGGGCGTCGTGGGATAGAGATTTCACCAGTTCGAGGTGAGTAATCATTTTAAATGACGCACTGAGGGTTTGAAACCCCGGATTGCACAACATACCGCTATGTTGAGATGAGACACGTGTTGTATAACGAGCGCGAGGTCATTTACTATTGGGGATTGTGACTTGGTCCATCCCAGCTGATATTTTACCGCGTATTTAATAAAGAATTACTGTCTCTCACCATGATTTGGGTTTATTGCCATACTTGGGCCTTGTGCCAATTATTTGGAATATTTTGTGAATTACATCACTATTTTCCTCCCCAATCGAAATGTTATTTGAACTCGGTCCAATTGAATTAAATTATTTTGTGAACTCAGCTACATTTATACTCAACCCGAGATTTAATGATATTTATAATGTTGTTTGAGCTAAGTACCATTATTTGACGGACGCCCAAGGGGCTTATGATTATTTTCTGGACTGATTGAGGCCGAGGGCCATCTGTGAGGATATGTTGAGTGATGTGAGGAGGCTTTTAGGCCTCGAGTGTTATGTGAGGAGGCTTTCAGGCCTCGAGTGTGTTATGTGAGGAGGCTTATAGGCCTCGAGTGTGTTGCGTGAAGGCTTTCAGGCCTATTGATATTGCGATTGGGCTGTAGGAGCCTCTTCGGGGTCTGTACACACCCCCAGTGAGCGCAGGGTACCAAGGTGAGTTGGGAGTGGGCCCGAGAGGCCGTTGTTTGTGTGTGGTGAGTTGAGAGTGAGCCCGAGGGGCTAATATTGTGTGATGGTGAGTTGGGAGTGAGCCCACGGGGTTGATACTGTACTGTGATTTTTATATTGATCATGAGGGGCTAGCTTTTGATCATTCATTACTATTGAAATAAATGGTCTTTATTGTTTAAAAAAAAAGAATTGTCTGATATCCGCTGTTATAATATATAATTGGTTTTACTGCTTGAGATAGCGCTATATTGTGTCTTTATGAGATTTCATGCTTTCAGTTGTTATTTATTTTTATTACCACAGGGTCGGAGTACTCACATTACTCCTTGCACCATGTGTGCAAATACGTGCAGAGCTGAGTTCGCTCCTGAGTGCTGATTCATTCCAGACCAGGCGGTGACTAGGAGTAACGAGGTAGCCGTTGACGTCTGCAGCGCCGTTTTCTCCCTTATCTTTTGTTATTATGATATTTCCAGACTTGTAAAATATTAGTAAACTCTGTAGTAGCTCATGACTTATGACACCTCGATTTCGAGCTGAGTCGGGATGGTTTTAATTGTACTATCACATTTATTTTGCACTCGTGATCATATTATCTGTGAATTAGACTTATTCCTGCTAAGAATTTATAAAAAGATGTATTGTTTGGTTGTTGGCTGGCCTTATCTTCACAGCGCCATCACTACCGGGTTGGGATTTTGGGTCGTGACATGGAGTTGATCAGAGTTTAATGTATTGTAAAATAAAAGCAATATATCAAAATCTAAATAAGAAATAGAGATACAAAGAATGAGTTTTCTTACTTCGTCTGGTATGTCTTTCCGTTGCCATTTACACAACATTTTATATGCATAAATGTCACGACCCAAAAATCCAACTAGTCGTGATGACACCTAACACAATCCGCTAGGTAAGACAATTAACTCTAACCTATTCTATTGAAATTAATAAGACAATTTAATAAAATAAATTATCCAAAACTAATACATTTCCCAAGGACGCATAGTACAAATTATGAGCTTTTAAAATTAGACTTTACAAAGCTGGTATGAAATAAATACATCATATGTTCGAAATGTACATAAATAGATTGTTATGAATCTAAGGCTATCATGAACACGAGTCAGCTATGACCGGAATGCAGTTACATCTTAAAATCCAAGTCTCGTCGATCTCAGTAACATCAACAGCCAACATATGTACGCGAGGTACAAAAGTGTAGTATGAATACAACCGACCCTGTGCACTCAATAAGTAACAAACCTAACCTTTGGTTGAAGGTGTTGGTGAACTGGAACATAGGTCAGGTCCAACACCAATATCCAACAACAGTTCATAACAACGTATAGCAAGTAATAAAATAAGTAATTTAAAGATGAAATGCTCAACTTAGTCAAAGTTTCCCAAAAAATAGTTTCGATTTTCAAATATATCAGTGAAAACTCAAATACTTTACCGAAATCGTCGAAAATATGAATAAGTTTGAAAACAACAATTTTCCCCAAAAATCCTTTCAATAATAAATAAGATGTTACATTTTTATTTATAGATAGGGGTATAACATATATACTATGCACATATATCAATATGTGTGAAATACATGGATTACGTGACAACGCACATCATGATGAATAAATACATCTCTATGTATATATGTCATATGTGTATGTCAATACCAAGTACCTTAGAGATGAACTCATGTACTCACACTCTCAATGAATTGAATATCATTGTCTCACACTTTCCATTCATCATGATCAACCATTCAGTACTATATATGGCCAATCAAGTCCAAGGAAGATCCATCCTGGAATATATATATATATATATCAATTGACCATCAGTCACTTAGTACTAAGTAGGTCCAAATCCGGCTCGTGGGGAAGATCCAGCCCTAGGTATATAAATGCTTCGGACAAGATCCATATCTAGGGAAGATCCATCCCTCAATATAATGAATAGCGCTCACTGAGGGGTGTGCAGACTCTGAAGGGGCTCCTTCAGCCCAAGCGCTATATCAATTCAATCATGGCACGAATCAATATGACCTGTTGCGGCGTGCAGCCCAATCCCATAACATAATCAATATAACATGTTGCGGCATGCAACCCGATCCCATAAAATCACTCACACTCGGGCCCTCGGCCTCACTCAGTTATCAGTGTCTCGTACTCACAATGCCATGCAACTAGCTCAAAATGATGTTATGACGTGTCAATAAATGGTAACAGATACTGAGATATGATATGCATATGAATACGTACAACTAAGCATGTAATGCAATGAAAGCATATAACTCAATAGCAGAAATAACCTCTGTGGGTCCAAATTGGATAATCATGTAGCATATACATGGTTTATAATATGGATTACAACTCAATAGCTCAAGTACATAGAAATTTCATTGCTACATGTAAGATCAGGTAACTACACAGTACCACAGAAATAACAGAGTCACAATTCATGTGGTGCACGCCCACACGCCTGTCATCTAGCACGTGCTTCACCTCCACATCGATCACATAACATGTAATTCGGGGTTTCACACCCTCATTACTAAGTTTAGAAGTGTTACTTACCATGAGTGAGCCAATTCCAATATCGAGCAAGCCAAACGATGTTCCAAAAATGCCATACCGCACGTTCTGACCTCTAAACGGCTCAAAATTAACCAAAAATAACTCAAATACATCAAACAACCCTAAAAGAGCCAATCCCAATCGACAAAGGTCAAATATTGAATCAAAAACCCAATTACGAGTCCAACCATACTAGTTTCATCCAAATCGACTTCAAATTGGTGTTCAAAACTCGAAAATTCACATTTTTGAACTTTAGGCTAAAACCTCCAATTTCTCTTTTGGAACCCCTCAATCAAATGCCGAAAATAAAGATAGATTCATGATATAAAAATAAAAATGAGTAGAGAACAATTACCCCAGTCCACATGGTGAAAATTGCTCCAAGAATCGCCTCAATCCGAGCTCCATAGCTCCCAAAGCGTAAAAATGGCCGAAACCCTCTAAATAAAGTACTTTATACTTTTGCCCAGGCATCCTGTTACACGAACGCGAGAAATTCACCGCGATGTAAAAAAATGATCAACCACAAAAAATCACTATACATTCAGGATACACGTACTGCGAAAGCGATGAACACTGATGCAAAAGCTTCGCGAACACGAATCACATTATGCAGTCGTGATAAAGAATTCCCCAGCTCCCAGCTGCCAAACATCAACACTTCGCAACCACAGTTCCTCATACGCGAATGTGGACAATCTTAAACACCAAGCTACGCGGCTGAGTCTATCCAATCGCGACCGTGAATAAGAAACAACCCAACTCCATTTTCCCTTTACACGATCGCATCTACTGATTCGCGATCGCAAAGAACAATCCATGCACCATAAACCATAACACACTAGTAAGGCCAAAATATAGTAGAATGATCTGAAACACGCCCATAACTCATCCGATCCACTTGGGATCCCGTCTAAATATACCAAAAAGTCCCATAAAACAATACGGACCTACTCGAGGCCTTATATCACGCATAACAATATCGAGACAACGAATCACACCTCAAATCAAACTTAATGAACTTTTCAACTTCTATAACTCGTGCTAAAACATAGCGAATCTCCCCGAAATGAATCAAAATTTTGCACATAAGTCCAGTTGACATAACAAAGCTATTCCAACCCCCGAAATCACAATTCGAACCCGATATCCACAAAGACAACTCTCGGTCAAACTTTTGAACTTTCCAAACCTTCAAATTTCTAATTTTTTGCCAATTTGTGTCGAAACCTTCTAGAACGTCCAGATGCAAATTCGGGCATACGCCCGAGTCCAAATTTACCATCTGGACCTATTGGAACCATAAAAACTCCATTTCGGGGTTAAATTTACAAAAAATAAACTTGGAAGATTCTTCCAATTTAAAGTTTCAACAATTAAGTTCATTATTCCAAACCGATTCTGAATAACTTGAAAACAAAAACCGACAATTCACACAAGTCATAATACATCGTACAGAGCTACTCATATCCTCAAACTACCGAGTGAAGCACAAATGTTCAAAATAACCGGTCGGGATGTTATAATAAAATGTGAAGACTTACTATTATTAAATAGTGCATGAGATGGACATAAAGTATGAGAATCCGTCCATAAGCTATTCACACACGTGGACACCCATATATACAAACTCCATAACATTTCATGAATTTTGTCCAAAAAATATTTGTTTTGAACAATATCTACCAAAAAAGGAAAAAGGTGACCTTCTTTAAGGATTTCGAAACTCAAATTTTTTAAAAATTAAATAGTTTTTGACTTGTTGTCATATTGAAGATTTGTTTTCACTACGGACTAAAGAAATTGAATTTGGTATATACACAACCTAATAATTATAAAATAATTTCCCAGTGCATCCTTCTTCTAATAATTTAAAAAATTAATTTGCTATTATGAAATCTCCTATTTAAGGTGAATGTCTATAATTAGAGAGATTCTAGAGTTCTATTCTTGGTAGATAAATCATCCCCCTCCCTATAATAAAGGGGTCTTCTACCATTGTAAACCACTCCTAACATTCTCTAAGTATCAATAAGAAGAACTCTCTCTACTCTTCTCTCTATTTGCTCTTGTTCTTGAGTTATTGTTCTTGTCTTTTATATTATTTCATAACACGTTATCAGCACGAGACTCTACCGTCTCAAGAAGCTCTTTAAGAAGATTAAGCCGCCGTCAATTTCTCCGCATCGGAGCCGCCGTCGTCTGCATCAGTGGAGAAAAGGAAGAAAACATTGAAAATATAATTGGTATACCTTAAAGGTAAGTAATTTACTTTTCCCTTTCAAATTCTTGAAATTCTACGATTTGATTTAATATACAAACAAAGTTTGATTATAACTCTAATGGAGTTTGTAAGAAATTATAACCACATGAAGTGGTAAAATCTTTATGTCCTGCCATGATTAAATTCATGTATGATTGTGGGCAAATAATTGAAAATCCGTCCCATTGAATTTGCTCCATTCCCTTTAGAGAATGTGGAAGCAGTATATGATAAGTCTGAAAGAAGACTAAAATATTACCATGAAGGTATCAATGAATGTGGACGTGGCAAAGAATTCCGTCCAATTGAATTTGCTCCATTCCCTTTAGAGAATGTGGTAGCAGTATGTGATAAGTCTGAAAGAAGACTAATTACCGTAAAGGTATCAATGGATGTGGACATGGCAATAGACGAAGTTATAATCGTCATTATTGTGGTAATGAGAACAATAAGGATTCTCAAAATAATCTTTCACTTTATGAAAGTAATATTTGACATGAGATTGTGTAAAGCACATGATTTTGATCCATTCCCTGAAGTGAATGTGATAATTGTAATAGAGCCCCTAAGTATGAACACGCTCTTGATGTAATTTTGGTTTATGTATGACATTATGAAAAGAAAGTTCGTTGCCCTTGAAATTTCGGGCAAGAACTATATGACATGGGTGTTGGATGCTGAAATCCACTTAGATGCTATGGGTCTTGGAGACGCCATTAAAGACAGAAATAATGCATCCACCCAAAACTATGCTAAGGCCTTGATTTTCTTGCGCCATCACCTTGATGAAGGTTTGAAACTGTGCTAAGGCCTTGATTTACTTGCGCCATCACCTTGATGAAGGTTTGAAAATTGAATATATCACAGTCAAAGATCCACCTATCTTGTGGAATGGCTTAAAGAAGAGACATGACAACCTGAAGTTGGTCACTCTGCCACCAGCACGATACGATAAGAATCCAAAAGCAAATAGTTTATAAACTATATATTATCGTTGCGGTGGAAACGGGCACTGGTCAAAGGCTTGCCGTATACCATGACATTTGGTTGACCTTTATCAAGCATCTCGAAAGAGTAAACGCCCTGAAACGAATTTTGTTTCTGACGACAACTTTGACATCACCCACTTGGATGTGGCAGACTTCCTTGAGCAACCCGAGGGGAAGATAGACCACCTAATCGGTGATGGATCCGTGATGAAAGAAGATGGAGCTATTTGATTTTATTTTACTTGTTTGTATTAGTGAATGAATAAACTAATAGCCATCAGTATTAGCTCGTATTAGTTAGTTCATGACATAATGTTAGTATTAGTTCTTTAGAATGTATCAATATGCTCAAATATCAATAATATTTTTACTTTCCAGTAGAGGTAATCGACTAACCTGAAAAACTAGTCGGTTATCTCATATTTCGCATAAAAACTGCAAAACAATCGATTGTCAATGATCAACAATCGATTGTCCTTAAAACAGTGTGATCTGGAATTTTTCAAAAACAGTCAACAATCGATTGTCTATGTCTAACAATCGATTGTCGTTAGACAGTGTAATCTGGAATTTTTCAAAAATCATCCACAATCGATTGTCTATGTCTAACAATCGATTGTCGTTATACAGTGAGGTCTGGAATTTTTCAAAAATAACCAACAATCGATTGTCTATGTCTAACAATCGATTGTCTTAAGACAGTGATCTGAAGTTTTTCAAAAATAGCAAATAATCGATTGTCTATGTTTAACAATCGATTGTCAATGTTCAACAATCGATTGTGTGTGTTTAACAATCGATTGTTTTATGAAAATGCTTAAACTGAAATTTTCAAACTGCAAAGTAATCAATTATGGATAACATATCTGATTTTGTTAGTCAACTGTTAGCAGCAGATTTTGAAAATATTATGTGACAAACGAATTGAAGTTGTTTATTCTTATGTTCGTGTATTTCTTTTGTATGTCAAACCATGGGAATTAAATTGATTGAAGGCTCCGGAAGAGCAACTGTAACTCTGCCCAAAGGCATGACGTTTATCTTAGAGAATGCAATATTCTCCTCCAAGTCTAAGAAGAACTTGTTGAGTTTTAAAGATATCATTCAAAATGGATATCATATTGAGACAATAGATGAGAATAATCTTGAATTCTTCATGAAAACGAGGCTGCCCATTTCGGTTTGGGTTCACGCCATTTTGCATGCAGCAATGCTAGTTCATCGGCTGCCCACTTTGGTTTGGGTTCATGCCATTTTGCATGCAGCATTTTAGTTTGTCGGCTGCCCACTTCGGTTTGGGGTCACGCCATTTTGCATACAGCAATGCTAGTTCGTCTCTAACTGACGAATTGACACAAATATTCCCCGTTGCAATTGGTTTTGGGTCATGGACCCAATATATCCCATTTAAAAATTTTTGGATGCGCAGTATATGTGCCTTTAGCACCGCCATCCCGCACCAAAATGGGTCTGCAAAGAAGGTTAGGAATATATGTTGAGGTTGAATCGCCCTCCATTATTCGCTACCTCGAAACATTGACGGGAGATTTGTTCACTGCACGATTTGCAGACTGTCAATTTGATGAGACACTTTTCCCAAAATTAGGGGGAGAAGTTGGTGAAACCAAACGGGAAATTTTGTGGAAAAATGCATCATTATCTCCACACACCTCTATTTGTGAGAAAGAGGCACAAAAGATTATCCATTTGCAAAGAATAGCAAATCAAATGCCTGCCGCATTTATAGATTTGAAAAGGATAACAAAATCACATATCCCCGAAGTGAATGTGACAACATCTGATTCACGAATACATATTCATTATTGGAAGAATATGAACATGAAATTGGTATTAAATGTACCACACTCACCCCTAGAAGGAGGTTGGAGATGATACCACACTCACCCCTAGAAGGAGGTTTGAGATGATATATGGCATGAATGATCGTTGGTCACGTACCTATAGTACGCCAAAGTATTTTGGAAATATGACTATTAAAGGACAACGATAATGCAAGAAACATATCTTGCATATAAGTTTGACATGACCATAATGGTATAACTTTCTCTTTAAGAAAGATATTCACCACATGGATGTTGATGAATCTGTGGTAGTACAAAATTAATTGAGAGCTCTAGAAGAGCCAATTATTACTATGTTGGAGAAACACAATTGAGTATTGTGCTGTAGTAAGTCTCAAAGAAACTTATTCAGTTTCCAAAGTACACGCGAAAGCGATTGATTATATTGAGACTATAAATAAAGGAAGGCTTTGATATCTCCTATTACTACAACTTGTAGCGGGGCAATTTGTATATGAAAAGCTACCCGCTTTGTTCTCCAATTTGTACTACACAAACGAAATAATGCCACAATAAAGTGGATATCTATTGGTATAAAACCCATGTCATAATAAACCTGAAGTTTATTGATAAGTGCACATGTCATGGTGTAAATTTGAAGTTTACCAATATTGATAATTTATTCAGTTGACATTCGTGTTAGCCATCTCATTTTATGTATGATGTGCAAATTCACATAGGTGAATATCAAAGAACTAGAAAGTTCTTTACGAATTCTCTTGTATCACTTGTTCTCATTAATGAACTGACCAACTAAAGAGTTCGGGTTGAAGCCCATAAATTCTGGAAATATCAAAGGTGAATATGGGCCCATTCACCTGCCATGTATACCACATATGATGCATCTATGATATGGTTACATGCGCAATTGTTATTAACCCGCAGCCTGGCCGGTGCTTGCGAGGTAAATTGCTCAGTAATCTAACTTCGAGCATAATTTCCAGATTTCCTACTCAAGATAGTTCATCTTGATAAGTTGGTTTATATCAAAGTTGGTTTAGCAAGATAATTATTGAGTGCTTCCACTTAATAGCTAAACTGTTTCTTACGAGAACAAAGTTATATATATCAATTTGATATAAGTTGTATACGAGAGTATATTCTCCCCTCACAAGTGGTTCAGGGTCAGGAACCAAATAATTTCATCTTATTATTAATGTGCCGTGTATATTAACATGATAATGCACAAAGATGATTTCCCAAAGTTGAGGAAACAAGTTAGCTTTACTAACATGAGGGGGAGACATGATAAACACTTGAGAAAAGGTTACATGGGATGAATTATCATTTGTATATGTATATCCCCGAATATCATGATATGAACCTGAAGTTCATAAAAGGGATAATTCAATTGCAACATATTGCAAAGCATGCTATACGCATTTGCTGACCCAAAGAAAGTAACTAAATGGAAGAGATACAATTCAAGAAGAATTGATTCCATATGAAAGACATGTAGTTTTGAACCTATAGTTCAAATGCTTGAAAGTATAAAAGTCAAAGGTATGTATAGTCAGTTTTCGATATCTTATTTGTCTAGCATGACATGGAAAACTTGATATGCATCTAAAGTCTATTATATGGCTTATATGACTTAACTTGAAAGATTTAAGTTGCTTGAAGCATATGAAATTCTTGGTCTTGAAGTACCACATCCTTAGTACAATTTGTGTGCATATGTATCTTGCTATAACTATAAGCATGATGGCATTGAGAATGCATCTATGGAGATATTGAAGAGTTATTCCACGACATTATATGAAGATGTTCATATCTATCAAGAATGATGATTTCAAGGTACGGAATATTTATTCAAGTCAATATGGTTGATTTGTCAAACGTCTACCAAAGATCGTTTTGAAGATGATGCACAAGATTGGAATGCAAATGCTCAAGGATATAAATTGATGTACTCATTAGGGGGAGTTAATGCGCGTTGCACTCTTTTTCCCTTACAAGGTTTTGTCCCACTGGGTTTTCCTTGCAAGGTTTTTAACGAGGCAACCAATAGGCGCATATTCAAACATGTGTACTCTTTTTCCTTTCTTTAATTTTTCCCATTGGGTTTTGGTTTTAAGGTTTTAACGAGGCACATTGTTGAATAGACATTCAAGGGGGAGTGTTATGAAATCTCCTATTTAAGGTGAATGTCTATAATTAGAGAGATTCTAGAGTTCTATTCTTGGTAGATAAATCATCCCCCTCCCTATAAATAAAGGGGTCTTCTACCATTGTAAACCACTCCTAACATTCTCTAAGTATCAATAAGAAGAACTCTCTCTATTCTTCTCTCTATTTGCTCTTGTTCTTGAGTTATTGTTCTTGTCTTTTATATTATTTCATAACATTTGCAAATTTAATCATCTTTCCTTTTTTATTTCTCTTGTATTTCATCTTCACAAAAAATACCTCATAAAATCATATTATCCGTCTCAGGTATCCCATTTTACCATTCATCTTTAAACTGTAGTTCTTTTCTCAAACCATCGCCAACCTGAACATTCAAAAGATGGTGTTTATTGTGGGATTATGGTAACATTGTTTGGTAAGTCTTATTGATGAAGGTTATTTTTGGTGATGAAGAGTTTATTTGGTTAGTCATATAATTGTGAGAATATAACAGTTATAGTATTTTTTATCATTTCGACAAAAGTCACATGGTAAGGAAGGGTGGTGAAATATTATAGTTGATGGTAGAGCGGTGGTGGTTTTTTCAAGTGTTGGACTGATGATGATGAGATTCGAGAATAATCTGGTATTGTTTGAATGAACAAGGCGGTCAACGATTGTTATAGTTGGATATTTTTACTTGTTTGATTTTATTGATGAACGAAAGCAGAAAAATATTATTTTGTAGGTGATGGTGGTCGACCATGTGGTTATTGGCCAGGAGTATAATATTTTTCTCCAGTGAATTTTTGTATCCATCTTTTTAGAAGGATATTAAAAACCAAGGAAAGAAAATATAGTGAAAGAGAATTGTATGTAGCCTCTTGATCATTTCTCGGAGAGTTTTTTCTTTGAGGGACTAATAAAGGTCTATTATTGGTGGATGAATAAGATATGTGGTGGTGTTATGGAGTAGATGTGAAGGACTAAGACGTATATCGTATATTGGTGGTAGAGCAAGAAGAGCGAAGCGCTGGGAGGTTTATCGCGCCCTCTTATTTTCTGTCAGGCTTTGTCTTTAAAGTAAGTATTTTGAATAGTTAGTTTCGCAATGAAAAAGAGTTATAGTGAGGAGGTGATTATATGCGGTAGTGTTTTGAAAGATGAAGAACAATAAGCCGATGCAAAAATAAATGAGAAATGATCAAATTTGACCCTAAATTCTGATAAATGATTTAGAGATGTCATAAGTTAATTGTTGGTTGGATGACGTACATGAGGCAGCCTGTAACGACCCGGCCGGTTGTTTTTGAAATTTACATCCTGATGTCCTATTAACTGCTTTTCCTAAGTCATTTATGCTCTTTTGGATTGCCGGGACGTTCGGTATTAGGATTTAGAGTGTTTTAGGACACTTAGTCCATAATTGAGTGCTTAAGTGTTTGGAAAGTGGTCCGTAATCGGAACAGGGTGAAGACAACCTGAGAATGAAAAATCAATGGTTCTGTTATATTCATTAGGTTATTTCAGGGTTGGGAGCGTGCCCGGAATGTATTTTGGAAGTCCGTAGCTCACTTAGGCTTGAAATGCCGAAGTATGAATTTTTGAAGTTTCCGGTCCGATAGTGAGTTTTTGATTCGAGGGTGGGAATGGATTTCCGAAAGTTGTAGCAGCTTCGTCGTGCCATTTGGGATGTGTGTGCAAAATTTCAGGTCAATCGGACGTGTTTTAGTTAGGTTTTTGATCGAAAGCGAGTTTGGTTGAAATTTGAAGTTATTAGGTTCAAATCATTAATTAATTCGAGTTTACGACGTTGTTTTAGGTGGTTTAAGGATTGGTACAAGCCTGAATGATGTTATGGGATGTGTCCATGGGTTTTGTTGAGGTCCCTAGGGCCTCAGGTATGTTTCGGTTGCTCATCGGAGAAATTTGAAATTTGGAAATGTTGCAGAAAATTGGAGGCCTGAATTTATTCTTCACGTTCGGGTAGTGGTAGCCTACCACTTCATCGCGTTCGCGGCATCTCTCTTGCGTTCACGTAGTGTAATTCTAGAGGGGGGCCAGTTCCTCTTCGCGTTCGCATAGAGCTTCCGCGTTCACGAAGCTTCACTTTTTCCTCCATCGCATTCGCATACACCTGATCGTGTTCACGCAATTCTTGATCCCCAGGCCTTCACTTTCGCACTCCTCTCTTCGCGATCGCGAAGGACATTCTTAGCCAACTAATAATTTTTTCTTCGCGAATGTGAGTAACCCTTCGCGCTCGCGATGCTTTAAACAGCCGAACAGTTCTTAACATTTCAAAAACGAGGCTTTTGCCATTTTTATCAAAACACAAGTTTGGGAGCTCAGATTTGGGAGAAATTTCGAAGTTTTTTCAAAATCAATCACTGGGTAACGATTCTCTACTCTCTTATAATTAAAACCCACTAATCTAGTTACAAATTCTTCCTTAATTTTGGATATTTGAATGAAAATTGGGAAAAACTTCTTAGACTTAGCTATTGGGTTTTGAATGACCATTTGATCTCCAATTTGGGAGATTTTTTATATGGTTAGACTCGTGAGAGTACGAGGGTTCTGAAAATGTGAAAATTATTCGATTCCGAGACGTTGGCCTAAGGGGAATTTTGGCCATTTTACTTATTTTCGCGCCCCAACTTTAATTTTAATAGTGAAATCAGTTGTTTACAATATTATTTACGCTATATAACTGAATTGAATAGATTTGGGCCATTTGGAATCAAATACTCTTGGCAAAGGCGTGTTGTCGAGTTGATTTTTGATTTAGTTTGAGGTAAGTTGCTCGTCTAACCTTGTGTGGGAGACATTTCCACTTAGGATATGATATGTGGTATTTGAGTGCCTTGTACGTGAGATGACGAGCGCGTACTTGAGCTAATTGTTGAAAAATCTGGGTTTTTACTTAAGATATTGAGACTGAGTTTCCTTCATATTTGCCTTGTTTTTACTTGCCGTTATATCCTGTGTTAGATTAGAAAAAAAACATGTTTAGTTGATTTAACTTGCGTAATTTTTTAAGTTGTCTTTATTGTACTACGTGAAGCATGCTATGCTAGTACTACCTGATGTTTGTCTTTTGTACTTCAATTCTAAATATCTTCTGGTTGTGGTTGCGTATTTACTTTGGGATGGCGGGTTCGATTCCCGATAGATCCCCCTACATATTTACTTTGGAACTTCGGGTTCTATTCTCGATAGATCCCCCTGTATATTTACTTTGGGACTGCGGGTTTGATTCTCGATAGATCCCCTTGCACATTGATAGATGGAATACGGGACGGTATCTCGGGAGATCCTTCGGACATACATATATGATGGACTACGGAACGGTATCCCGGGATATCCACTAGACAGTTAAGAGAGGACTAAAGGACGATATCCTAGGAGATCCTCATGGCATCATTTGGTATTGAGCTGCACTTTTCCATGTTTATCCCTATTTCAGTTATTTGTTGTTGACTTGTAGATTATGACTTTTTCACTGTTGTTTCCATTATTCTACATGTTATCTTACAACACATTATTATTAGTATGTTTATCTCAATAGGGCCCAACTTTTCCTCATCACTACCCGATCGAGGTTAGACTCGACACTTACTGAGTATTGTTGTGGTGTACTCACGCCTCTTATGTGAATATTTTTCATATGCATATCTAGGTATCTCTTCTCAGGCACTCTACTAGTGAGGCAGGAGGACTTCAGAGACTTTGAGGTAGATATGCTGAGTCCGCAGACCAAGAAGTCTCCATCTTTATTCTATCTATAGTACTTAGACTTCTTATCTTCTATTGTTAAAAATTCTGGAGTTTAGAGACTTTTGGTATACATTTCTATAGCTTGCGTTGCTTGTGAGTATTCGGGTTTTGGGATTGTTTTAGACTTGTGGTATTGAGTTGTATATGCCTATCGCATTCGGTACAATTTCCTTTCTAGTTATTTAAATTTAGTTTTCTCTATATTTCCGTATTTATTTTACTTCCGCAAATGTTAGGCTTACCTGGTCATGGGGACCAGGTGCCGTCATGACATGTTCACGGTTGGTGAACTAGGGTCGTGAGAAGTTGGTATCAAAGCTCTAGGTTCATAGAAGTCACGAAACACAAGCCGATTATGTAGAGTCTCGTTGATCGGTACAGAGATGTCTGTACTTATCTACAAGAGGCTATGTAACTGTTTAGGAAAATTTCCACTTCATTTGACTTCCCTGTCGTGCTAGATTTTGGACATCGTAATTCTAAACTTCTGCCTTCCATTCTCTCACAGATGGTGAAGACACGTGCTACCCGAGATGACCATGTGCCCGCCCCCTACTACAGCTGTCAAAGGCCGGGGCCGGGGAAGAGGCCGAGGACGTGCACGTGGTGCAGCTAAAGCACCTGCGCGAGATGCTGCAGAGGTGCCACCGGCAGATCCAACTGGAGTTCCAGCACGTGACACACCTACGACTGCTACTACTCCAGCTCTTCAGGAGACTTTGGCACAGTTATTGAGTATGTTTGGTGCATTGATTCAGGCAGGATTGATTCGGGTTGTACCAACTACTTCGCATGCCGGGGGAGAGACCCAAATTCCCGTCGCCCCCAATCTAGAGCAGCAAGTTCCCGTTGGTCAGGTTCCAAGTGTCATGGCGACACAATCGGTGGTTCTAGTGCAGCGAGTGGTGAGGACCTCTCGCCGAGTAGAAGACAGATAGGTCCAGGAGAGAGAGGACAGACGAGGTCAGGAGGGAGAGTATATAGGAGTGAGTAGATCTCGTGGACCGGGGAGATATAATGGCCCTTATTTTGGAGGCAGGGTGCGTCACGGTAGAGGTTTTGTGGGTCAACCAGCTCAGTTTGCATCCTAGAGTTCCCACATAGTTTCAGGTGTTCAGGGGTCTTGGAGTACCCGTACCGTACGGTTCCCACTGCCACGTCAGTCACGAGGTTTCTTTGAGTGTAGTGACATACGCCATGTGGTGAGGTATTTCCCTAGTTTTGGGAGGAGTGCACCTCCAAAGACATCTCGGCCACAACGTGCCCCGCAGAGTTCTCAGACCATGGTTACATCCCCAGTTGCTATCCCACCTACCCGTACCGAGGCTGTTGCCTCCGATTATGTTATCACATGTATTTTCATGGTTGTTACAGAGATGCATCGTTTCTATTCGACCCAGGCTCCACTTATTCTTATATGTTTTCTTATTTTACTCCGCATTTGGGTATAGCCCGAGATTCCTTGAGTTTTCCTGTTTATGTTTCTACTCATGTAGGAGATTCTCTTGTTGTGGACCGCATTTATCGGTCGTGTTTGGTTATTATTCGTGGTTTTGAGACCAGAGCGGATCTGTTGTTACTCGGTATGGTTGACTTTGATATTATTTTGGGCATGGACTAGTTGTCGCCCCATCATGCTATTTTCGATTGTCACGCCAAGACCGTGACGCCGGCTATGCCAGATGTTCCGCGTATTGAGTGGAGTGGTACTTCTGATCACACTCCCAGTAGAGTTATCGCTTTCCTTAGAGCTCAGCATATGGTTGAGAAGGGGTGTACGTCATATTTAGCATATGTGAGAGATGTCAGTGTTGATATCCCTTCTGTTGATTCTGTCCCAGTGGTATGGGATTTTCCCGATGTGTTTCCAGCCGATCTTCCGGGTATGCTACATGATAGAGACATTGATTGTTGCCCGTGAGTTTCCGGGTTTTGAGATTATTTTAGACTTGTGGTATTGAGTTGTATATGCCTAGCGGCATTCAGTACAATTTACTTTCTAGTTATTTAAATTTGGTTTTCTCTATTTTTCCGCATTTATTTTACTTACGCAAATATTAGGCTTACCTGGTTGTGGGGATCATATGCCGTCATGACATGTTTACGATTGGTGAACTATGATCGGGGGACAGCCCTGGGTACTAATCAATGTATTTAGATGCTAATTAGATCCAGCTAATAAGGGCATATATGTGCCACACTTATAACTATAAAACACACCCAACAATTAACATATGACATATATTATTCAAGGACTATATTGATTCTTTTCCCCAAAAATAAATATAGTCGAGTTAAGAACTAAAAATATCCCATGGAAACCCTACTATCTCATCCACATTACTCACTGGCCTACTAAGACAATAAAATAAAATTTCAGCATGCACTAATCCACCATATCCAGAGGAAAGTGACTTGACAGATACTCAAAGAAACGAGAGAAGGATTCCCCTCCCATTTTGAACTAAACGGTCCAGAGTCCCAGTCCCCACTCTCCAGGTTAGATCATGCGTCACGAGGCCATTTTAGTCATTTCACTTTCACCAACAGAGACCGAAAAATTTCGAAGACCCGCTCAATACATTATCAAAAGCTCGTATTTTGGAGGGATATCAAAGGGCGGCAAATATATTCGCCGGCCTGCACGTGACCCACCCACACTTCTCTCTTTCTTCCGATGTCGTCGTCAAGGCTCCGATCATCAATCTCGCCGTTCCGGTCACGAAAATCGTCGCCGTCGTCTTCCTCATCCTCTAAGCGTCCTACTACCCCTTCCTCCACTACTTCCGCCAAAGCTCCCACTCTACCGCCGACAAATTCATCATTTTCTCCGTCGACTCCTAGCTCCGACTGTCCACCGGGTTCTTCTGGAAAGACTAAGGAGAATGTCACTGTTACCGTTAGGTTTCGTCCGCTCAAGTGAGTAATTTCCTTACTTGTAGTTTTACACTGGTCCTCCATTAGCTGAGCTGTTGGCTGTTGCTGATGATGACAAATGGATTTCATTCATCTTTTGTAGCCCTAGAGAGATAGGGAAAGGAGACGAGTTAGCTTGGTATGCTGATGGAGATTATACAGTCCGCAATGAGAACAATCCCAAAATTGCTTATAGTTTTGGTTAGTCTTTTATGACTTGGTGAACTGTTAGCTTTCATTTTTCTATCTGTATAAATGTGTGGAAGTATATGTACTTGGAATAATAATGTAGTAAAATATGTTCATTCGTCAAAAAGTTATACTGATGTTGCAGGAGGTACAATCATTCATGCATGGTTATGTCCGGAGTTCCAGTTGTCACTGTTTTAATGGAGTTCTAGTGTTAGATTATTTTGTTCCATTACCTTTTTTTCGTTCTGCCTATTCCTAGGGTTAACGTGATTGTCACTTTCCCAAGGACATATTATTTCTTTTGCTTATTAGAAAAAGGGGATATCTTTCATACAGATAAAGTTTTTGGTCCTGCTACAACTACACGCCATGTTTATGATGTTGCAGCTCAACATGTGGTGGGTGGTGCCATGGAAGGAATTAATGGTAATGACTCCTCCATGTATGTTGAGTTTAACTTGCAATCTTATAACTGGAACAGAGCTATTGATACATTCCAGCATTTTCTCTTTTATGTTGATACTAAAAATAGAATTTTGAAGTGTGTTGGCTCGTTTTTTTTTTTGGGGTTTTGGGGGGGGGGGGGTTCGCCTGCTGAATTAACGTAATAGCAATTTTCCTTAACTGTAAACTATAAGATCAACATTACTTGTTAAGTTATACCATACTATAATTTGCTCACACACTCCAAAAATATTTTTGTACCTGTGCCGGATCTCCAAAATGCACTGCGCTTGAAGGTTACGACACACACCCGACAACATTTTTGAAGACTCGAAGCACATTTGTCCACACAGTAATATGTCAGTCTTGGAGAAAAACAACTTTTATATCATATCTTTATTTCTTAACTTTCTTCTACCAAAGCAATTGTCGTGTTTCCTTCATCTTTTACATAAATATATCAGTCCATCCCTTGTTCCTTTCTGCATCATTTTTTTTGGGAGCAAACGAGAGGATAATAATATAGTTGTTCATACTGTGATGAAGTAATTTAACAAGACCTTTTATTTGTTTATAAAATTTGTAAGATTTTGCTTCCATCCCTTCTTAGAGGGACGTGGAAACTAAAGTTACAACTCTTTAGGGAGTTTTTGGTTCTATGTTTTCTTGCTCTAATTGAGAAGGATAGTTTGGTCCAGTGTTGTGAAAAGCAAGCGCTTCGTCGCTTAAAGCGCGAAGCGACTCGACGCGACAGTGTGTCGCTTTTGTCTCCTTAGTGCGAGGTGACCAACAAAATCGATCGATTAACAGGTAAAGGCGAGGCGACGAAGCGATCGAAGCCATCGCTTTTCTGAAAAAAGCGCTGGACCAGTTAAATATTGGTTTGAAATTAAAAAAAACAATTGGTACCAAAAACAGAGCTCGACCAACGACCGCTCTTCTTCTCCAGTGACGGAAATTAGGGTTTCCATCTTCAGACGATCGACGACCAACGACCAACGACCAACGACCAACCCAGGTATTTTTTCTTCTACTTTCTTCTTGTTTTTTCTTTCTTCTTCATCTTCTTCTTCCATCTTCTTCTTCTTTCTCTCTCTGTCGACGTTCTCGCGATCTTCTTCTTCATTTTTTTCTTCTTCTTTCTCTCTCTGTCGACGAGACAGAGTTTCTTGTGACGGAAATTAGGTTATTCTTTTTCATTTTTTTTTCTCCAGTGACAGTCTTCTCCAGTTCTTTTCATTCTATTCTTTTTTTTAATGCTACTGTAGCATATATATATATATATTTAATTATTGTATTATTATTATTATTAATTTCAGTGTATTTTCAGTGTATTTTCAGTTTTTTAATTATTTTTTCACTTATATCTTAATAGGGATAATTAAATGTCTCAAAGTTCGAAAGAGAAAGACCCGGCTTGGCGATATGGCCAAAGAGTTGATGGGAAGAATACAAATGTAGTATGCGTCTTTTGCAACAAGGTTATAACGGGTGGAATTTATCGCTTTAGAAACGTGACAAGTTGTCCCAAATGTCCACCGGATGTGAGGGAAGAAATAAAGAATTTTGTTGAGAAGAAGAAGGAGATAAAAAGTCAAATGGTTCATCAACCAATGGTGAACAATCTTGATGATGATGATGACGACGATGATGAAGAATTGTCACTTCCAACAAACGGGGAAGAGATGGCTCAAGTCATAGATCATCGACTAAAGGTCCTATTGATTGCTACTTCTCAAAGAAGCAGGGAGCAAAAGACGGTGGAAAAGATATACAAAAAGTTGCTAGAGACATTTTAAGGGACCGTGCAGTTAGTGCTTTTGCACGATGGGTCTGTGATGCTGGTTTCCCCTTCAATTGTGTCAACTATGACACTTTTGGAGACTTTATTGAGCTTATTGGTCAATACGGACCTGGAATGAAGTGTCCAACTTACCATGAAATAAGGGGTCCTTATCTAAATAAGGAAGTGGAGGAGACAAACAAAATTGTTGAGGAGCATAAAGTTGTGTCGAACAAGTATGACTGCTCCATTATGATGGATAAGTGGACGGCAAGAACGAGAAAAATGATTATTAATGTGTTGGTGAATTCTCCCCGGGGAAGTTTGTTTCTTGAGTTCATTGATGCTAGCGATTCATCCATCGACCACATCAAAATGTTCACCTTGTTTCAGAACACCATCGAAAAGATTGGTCCAAGCAAAGTTGTTCAAGTGGTAACTGATAATGCAAGTGGAAACAAGAAAGCGGGTGGCATGATTGAAGGAGCGTACAAGCATGTCTATTGGACTCCATGTGCGGCTCATTGTATCAACTTGATGTTCGGGGACATTTTCAAGGAAAAACCCTTTTCTACAGTTTTTAGCCAGGGTGTTAGAGTATATTCTTATATTTCTCAGCGACCCTTGTTATTGAATTTGATGAGAAAATTCACCAATCAAAAAAATTTGGTGAAACCGGCCAAGACAAGATTCGCCACTGCTTTCTTGACTTTGCGTAGTCTCCACTGTCAAAAAGAGAAATTGCAAAAGATGGTCACTTCAGAGAATTGGACCAGGAGTAAATTTGCTAAGGAAAATGCGGGGAAAGAGGTTGCACGCATTATTCTTTCTTTTTTCTTTTTGGAATAATGTCCGTTATGCTTTTAAAATTGGTAATCCATTGGTTAGAGTACTCCGTTTGGTGGATGGGGAGGCAAAACCATCAATGAGCTACATCTATGAAGCTATGGATAGAGCCAAGGAGACTATTCAAGCATCATTCAGTGATGAGCAAAAATATGCAAAGGTCTTTCAAATCATTGATGCAAGATGGGATGCGCAACTTCATAGACCTTTGCATGCGACTGGACTTATTCTAAGCCCATCACTCTTTTATGAGCAGCAAGAGAATAATTCATTGGCTAAAGAACTTGGACAAGATTCCATCAGGTTGTTATCAAGTTGAACTCGGATGAAGATTTGCAAGAGAAGATAGTAGATCAGCTTGCTACTTACAAGGCAGCTGAAGGACTTTTTGGTCTTTGACTTGCTATTAAACAAAGAACGAAGAAGTCGCCAGGTGACCAAGTGTTTCTATATTTATTACTCTAACTTCGATGTATTTTATATACTTATTAACTCTTGAATATTTTTTTTGACTTCTATAGCTGAATGGTGGGACACATATGGTGCAGAGACTCCGGAGTTACAGACTTTCGCCATCAAAGTTCTAAGCTTAACTTGTAGCTCATCCGGTTGTGAAAGGAACTGGAGTGTTTTTGAACACGTGAGAAATAAAAAGAATTATTTTGTATTTTGAGTTATAGTAAATTATATCTCAATTGTCCAAACTCCTACTAATTAGTTGACGCATCATTTTTGCAGATTCATACAAAGAAAAGAAACCGACTAACCATGAAGCGCCTCCATAATCTAGTGTTTATAAAATACAATAGAGCATTGAGGCGTCGCTACAACCACCGCAATATAATTGATCCAATTCTTTGGACAATATTGATGACGCTAATGAGTGGCTAACTGGAGTCCCCGAAAATTGTGAAGATGAAGAAGTATTTGAAGGCGACCCCGATTTAACTTGGGGTGATGTTGCGGTTGCTAGTGGAGTTGGGGAGGATCCTTATAGTTTAAGGAGTTGTACTCCAAGTTCAAGTTCAATTAGGAAGGGAAAAAGTGTGGTTACTACAAGTCGATCCATTGATGAAGATGAGAATGATTATGAAGAGGAGAGGGAAGAAGAAGATGACGAGCAATATGAAGATAACCGAGGAATTCAATATTTTGACTATCTTGAAGGAGAAGAAGACATAGAAGTATAAGATGTTGATTGACTTATAGTAATTTAGTAGCTTTGATTTTGCTTGTCTTATAGTTTATGGATGGTATGTGGATGATTTGGTGGTACCTAGTACCTACTTTAAAGTATTTAAATTGATGTTTTTGATTATTCATAATTTTACATTATGTTTTTTAAAAATTGCGCTTCACTTCAAAAAAGCGTGGGCTTCTTTGCGCTTTGAAGCGAGGCGAGCGCTTGTCGCTTTTTTGCGCTTTGCGCTCTCCAAAACACTGGTTTGGTCATTACTATTAGAAACCATAAATTGTTGTATTACGCTTTGAAGTCTGAACGAGCAATTCATCAACTGGTATGGCATTGGGGCCAGTTAAGTGATAACTGAGAATTATGTTTTAGCCTTTTAGGCATTGCTGTCGCAAACTAAGGTGTTCTATGGTGTGGATAGAGGGGAAAGTTTTGTAGACCAAAGACACTTATTCCTTCACATTTTGTCTTCCGCTTGGCACTTACATTGTTATTGTTAAAATAGTTATGTAAATAGTAATAAATAACCCTAGTCCCATATGTATTAGGAGTATGACATGTTATGTATATATATAAGGTTCATTGTATCATGTTTAACATATGAGAATAATATCAATAATATTTTCTCCCGTGCTTTCTTACATGGTATCAGAGCAATTGTGAGAGATTTATCGTTGTGCATAAATTTCAGCGATTCCGGAAAGAGAAATCAGTTACCAGAGGCCTTTTCCTGGCGACCTTTTCAAGGTTGTTTGCGTTTGCGTTGTCTCTATCGATGTTGTGCAAAATCCAAAACTACCACCAGAGTCACCACTGTCCGGCGACAAAACCCCATAAAAATCTCCGGCAATAGCCTCCCCACGCGCCCCATGCGCCACTAGAAGCTCACGTGCGTGAGCTCACCTACCGGCATGTGCAGCATCCTCCGACCATTTTTTGGAAAAACTTCTTCAGAACAGTGGGGTCATGTACCAATTCTGACCCTACCCATACTGTTTTCGTTTGATTTTGACCACTTTGAGTTTTTTTCGGCGGCTACACTGATTTTTTTCCAGCAGCTACAGTAATTTTTCGGAAAAAATAGTGCCTCCTTCATCTATTTCAATGAGTTTTCAATTGATTCTTTATGTTACTTGGTGATAATTTTATAGACCTCACTTTAAATTAACGATGTCTCTAGGAGTCGATGCTTTCGGTTCTAAAAACCCAGTTTTGGCAATTCCGGTGTTATGATTATCTTAGAACCTTTAATGAAAAGTTCGAACTACTTAGCTTGAACTTCGTCTGTCGTTTTCTGGTTTAGAGGTCAAGGAATTCAAGATCATTTAACAAAAAAGGCTAGCGAAAGTGATGAAAAGGCCAAAACACTTTGGGAGAAGGTCGATGCTCAGTTATGTAGTATCCTATGGCGATTTATTAATTTCAAGTTGATGCCCTTGTTTCATCCATTCCAGACATGTTATTTAGTTTGGGAAAATGCTCGTAATTTATACACTAATGACATATATCGTTTCTATGATATAATATCGCGAATGCAAGCTTGAAGAAACAAGAATTGGATATGTCTACTTACTTGGGATAAGTATAGGCAGTTATGGAAGAATTTGAGACGTTGATGCCAGCTTCTGCTAGTATTGAAAAACAACAAGAGCAACGACAGAAGATGTTTCTAGTTTTTACGCTCGCTAGACTCCCTAATGACCTTGATTCAGTATGTGACCCGATTTTGGCTAGTCCGACTGTCCCCACAGTTGATGAATTATTCTCTCGATTACTTCGCCTTGCTGCAGCATCGAGTCACCCAGTGAGCTCATCATAGACACTTGATTCATCTGTTCTCGTATCCCAGTCAGTGGACAATCAGACATCTCAAACTATGGAAAATAGACGAAGATGAGGTTGTTTTGGAAGATCTAGACCCAACTGCTCTTATTGTCATAAACTTGGACACACTCGTGACATGTGCTATTCTTTACATGGTCGTCCACCCAAAAATGCTTATGTTGCTCAGACCGAGATTACACGTAACTAGGGATTTTCTTATATGAAGGGGAGTATAATGAGTTCCTTCAGTATCGAGCAAGTAAGCAGACATCTCCACAAGTAGCCTTTGTTGCTCAGACTGATACTTATGTTGCTGATAATTCTTTTGCTTGTGTTTCCCAGTTTAGTACTTTTGGACAATGAGTTGTGGACTTAGCTGCTTCTGATCATATCTCTGGTAATAAATTATTTTTGTTAAATATTGCATATTCGCGGTCTCTCCCCACTGGTACATTAGCCAATGGATCTCAAACTAAAGCAAATGAGTTGGACAAGCGAATCCCCTACCCTCTGTCACTCTAGATTCCGTTCTTTATGTCCCTCACTTCAATCTTGCATCTATTAGTCGTTTGACTCGTGCCCTCCATTGTGGTATATATTTTATTGATGATTCTTTTATTATGTAGGACCGCAGTACGGGGCAGACGATTGAAACATGAATCAGAAGACCTTTACTACCTTAACTCACTCAATTCCTCCAAGACATGTCTAGTTACAGATCTTACGGACCTAATTCACAGACGTTTAGGACATCCAAGCTTATCCAAGCTTCAGGAGATGGTGCCTAGTTTGTCTATTTTATCTACATTAGAGTGTGAGTCATGTCAGCTCGGGAAACATACCCGAGCCTCCTTTCCTTGTAGTATTGAGAGTCATGTAGAGTCTGCTTTTTCTTTACTTCATTTTGATATATGGAGTCCTAGTAGAGTCAGTTCAACCGTGGGATTTCATTATTTTGTTAGTTTCATTGATGATCATTCAAGATGTACTTAGATTTTCTTAAGGAAAGATCGTCCTGAGTTGTTTTCTATATTCCAGAATTTTTGTGCTGAAATTAAAAATCAATTTGGTGTTTCTATTCGCAATTTTCGTAGTGATAATGCCTTAGAATATTTATCCTATCTGTTTTAGCAGTTTATGACTTCTCAAGGAATTATTCATCAGTCCTCTTATCCTTATACCTCTTAGCAAAATGGGGTTGCAGAGAGAAAGAATAGGCACATCATTGAGATGCTCGCACACTTCTCATTGAATCTCATGTTCCGTTGTGTTTTTGGGGCGATGCAGTTCTCACGGCTTGCTATTTGGTTAATTAGATGCCTTTGTTTCCCATCCTGAATCCAGGGTTGTAAATAGCGCTCGCTACAACGCTAAAGGCGTGTAGCGAGGCGAGGCGAGGCTTTAACGCCACAAAGGCACTGTTGCGATGCGAGGCAGAATAGCGCGCGCCACAGCTTCTGTGGCGAGTGGTGAGGCGAGGCGTCGCTATTTTGTTAATACAGAAAAATTAAAACACAGCAGCGTCCTTCAGTTGCTCCAGTCGACAAAATTAGGGTTTTTCACTCCATCTTCTTCTTCTTCCATCGTCTGCAACAACACCAGCCAGGTATGTTCTTCACTTCTTCTTTCTTCTCTTTCTCGACTCGACCAGACTCTGTTTTTCTTTCTTTCTTCTTTCTTCTTTCTTCTTTCTTCTTTCTTTTTTTCTCTTTCTCGACTCGACCAGACTCTCTGTTTTTCTTTCTTTCTTATTTCTTCTTTCTTCTTTCTTCTTTTCTCTTTTCTCTTTTGCGACCAGCACTGTGTGCTCTGTTTTTCGCGACCAGCACTGTCCAGTGCTCTGTTTTTCGCGACCAGCACTGTCCAGTGCTCCGTTTTCGCGACCAGCACTGTCCAATGCTCTGTTTTTCGCTACCAGCACTGTCTAGTGCTCTGTTTTTCGCGACCAGCACTGTCCAGGCAGCAACAGCAACAGCTCTGTTTTTCGCGACCAGACTATGCTCTGTTTTTCTTCTTCTTTCGAAGAGCACCTGCTCAGATAAAACAAGAAAAATTAATCTGCAATTCTGCTAAGTTGTTTAAATTTATTTGATTTATTGCTCTATTTTTCTATAAAACAACGCTGAAAATTGATTTGATTTATTGCTGTATTTTTCTTTATTTGATTTATTGCCAAAGATAATAAATATGCAAAGGAAGCAGCGGGGAGAGAGGTTGCCAAAATTCTTATTGCTCCATCATTCTGGAATGATGTTGTTCGGGCTCTTAATGTTGGTAGTCCTTTGATTCGGGTGCTCCGTATGGTGGATGGGGAGAAAAAACCACCAATAGGCTATCTTTATGAAGCTATGGATAGAGCGAAAGAGAGTATTGCAGCATCATTTGATGGAGATGTTAGGAAATATGAGAAAGTTTTTGAGATAATTGATAGCATGTGGGACAAGCAACTCCATCGACCTTTGCATGCAGCAGGCCATCTTCTGAACCCGGGATTATTTTACAAGAACACTAGTCAGGAAACTTTGGCTCCAGAGGTGTGGGTTGGATACCATGCATGTCTTGAGAAGTTGATCCCTAATTCAGCGACAATAGATCTAATAGGGGAGGAGTTTGGTAAGTACGAAAAAGCAGATAGCCTATTTAGTTTACCGGCTGCCATTAGAGCCAGAGACAAAAGGTCGCCAGGTAACTAACTTTAATATAGATTTCCTTATAACTTTAATTTAATTTATTTGATTTATACTTATTAACTTTTAAAATATTTTACTATAGTTGAATGGTGGAAGTAATTTGGAAGTCAAACTCCAAACTTGCAAAAGTTTGCCATCAAAGTATTAAACCTAACTTGTAGTGCATCTGGATGCGAGAGAAATTGGAGCGTATTTGAGAATGTAAGAAGTAGATTTGTTATATTAATATATTCTATATTGTATTATTATTAATACTTACTAATTAATCTAAATAACTTTATGCGCAGATTCACTCCAAGAAAAGGAATAGGCTTGAGCTATCACGTCTCAATGATCTAGTGTATATTATATACAATAAAACATTGAGGCGACGTTATGAAACTCGCGATACTATTGATCCAATTTTGTTGGACAATATTGATGAGGCAAATGAATGGTTTACTGGAGCCCCCAAAATCATGAAGATGAACAAGTGTATGAAGGAGATGATCTTGATTGGGGTACCATTTCTATGGCCGTTGGAGTTGAGGAGAACATCTATGGACTTAGAGCGAGTTCTTCAAGTTCAACTACAAGGGAAAGGGGGTAGCAAGTTCAAGCCGGTCCACCCTAATTGATGAAGTGTCCGAGGATGAAGAAGATGATAGCCAATATAATGCTATCAATTATGATGTTGTAGAATTTGAAAATCTTCAAGAAGAATAGATGTTGCTTATTTTATGAGTTTATGACTATCTATTGAGTTTTTAATTTTTAAATTGATATATTTGTTATTAACATATTATTGAGTTTTTAGTTATATATATATATATATATATTGTTTTTTTATAAATTGTAGCCTCACATCAAAAAGGCGAGCGCTTCGCTGCGCGCCTCTCGCCTCACTGAAGCGAGCCCTCGTCGCTATTTGTCGCCGCGCGCTATCGAAAACACTGCCTGAATTAGATTCCATATGTAGTATTGTTTCCCTAGTCACCCTTACACTCTGTTTCCTTTCGCGTTTTTGGGAGCACTTATTTTGTTCATATCTTAGAACCTGAGAAAGATAAGTTAGCTCCTCGTGCTCTCAAGTGTGTCTTCCTTGGTTATTCTCGTGTTCAGAAGGGATATCGTTGTTACTCACCTGATTTTCGTAGGTACTTTATGTCATCCGACGTCACATTTTTTGAGTTTAAACCTAACTTTACATCTTCTGACCATTCTGACCACCTTGATATATCTGAGGTATTACCTATACCGATCTTTAAGGAGTTTACTATAGCTTCTCTTCCGCCATAGAAGTCTTACCCATTCCAACCGTTGGGGAGTCTAGTGTGGCTCCTCCTAGACTCCCCGCCACAGGAACACCACTTTTGACATATCATTGTCGTCCGCACCCAATATCAGGCCCAGCTGATTCACATCCTGCATCTGACCCTGCTTATACTACGGACTTGTCTCCTAGTACATAAATTGCACTTTGGAAAGGTATGCAGACAACCCTTAATCCAAATCCCCAGTATGTCGGTTTAAGTTATCATCGTTTGTCATCACCCTATTATGTTTTTATATCTTCTTTGTCCTCTGCTTCCATCCCTAAGTCTATAGGTGAAGCATTGCCTCATCTAGGATGCCGACAAGCTATGCTTGACGAGATGTCGGCTTTACATACGAGTAGTACTTGAGAGCTCGTTCCTCTTCCTTCATGTAAATCTACTTTTGGTTGTCGATGGGTATATGCAGTCAAGGTTGTTCCGGATAGCAAGATTGATCGCCTTAAGGCCCGTCTTGTTGCCAAGGGATATACTCAGATATTTGGGCTCGATTATAGTGATACCTTCTCTCCCGTGGCTAAGGTAGCATCAGTTCACCTTTTTCTATCCACGATTGCTGCTCGCCATTGGCCTCTCTATCAGCTGGACATTAAGAATGCTTTTTTACACGGTGACCTTAAGGATGAAGTTTATATGGATCAACCACCTGAGTTTGTTGGTCGGGGGGGGGTGTTCTCGTGGCCTTGTATGTGGCTTGCGCCGGTCACTTTATGGTCTAAAGCAGTCTCCTTGAGCCTGCTTTGGTAAGTTTAGCACAATTATCCAGGAATTTGACGTGACTCAGAGTGAAGCTGATCACTTGTGTTTTATCGGCACTCTACTTCAAGTCTCTATATTTATCTGGTGGTCTATGTTGATGATATTGTTATTACCGGTAATGATCAGGATGATACTACTAAATTGAAGCAACATTTCTCTCAACACTTTCAGACTAAGGACCTGGACAAACTAAAGTATTTTCTAGGTATCGAGGTCGCTCAGTCTAGCTCAGGTATTATGATCTCACAACGGAAGTATGCCTTAGATATTCTTGAGGAAACATGAATGATAGGTTGTAGACTTGTTGACAGTCCGATGGATTCGAATTCTACTGTTGATCGTCCGATGGATCCGAAATTCTAAACTTCTGCCAGGACAGGGGAAGCCTCTTAGCAATCCTGCAAGATATATGCGGTTGATTGGTAAATTAAATTACCTTACAGTGACAAGACCTGATATTTCCTTTCCTGTGAGTGTTGTGAATCAGTTTATGTATTCTCCGTGTGATAGTCATTGGGATGCAATTGTTCGCATTCTTCGGTATATAAAATCAGCTCCAGGCAAAGGGTTATTGTTTGAGGATCGAGACCATGAGCAGATCATTGGATACTCAGATGCTGATTGGCAGGATCACCTTCTGATAGACGTTCTACGTCTGGATATTGTGTCTTAGTAGGAGGAAATTTGGTATCTTGGAAGATCAAAAAACAGAATATGGTTGCTCGGTCTAGTGCCGAAGCAGAATATCGAGTAATGGCTATGGCGACAGGTGAACTAATTTGGATCAAACAATTGCTCAAGAAGTTGAAATTTGGTGAGATTGTCAGATAGGACTTGTGTGTGATAATCAAGCCGCTCTTCATATTGCGTCAAATTCAGTGTTCCATGAGAAAACTAAACACATTGAGATTTACTGTCACTTTGTCAGAGAAAAGATACTCTCGGGAGATATTGCTACAAAGTTTGTGAAGTTGAATGATCAACTTGCAGATAATTTCACCAAGTCCCTCACTGGTCCTTGTATTAACTACATATGTAACAAGCTCGATACATATGATTTATATGCACCAGCTTGTGGGGGAGTGTTAGAATAGTTATGCGAATAATAGTAAATAACTCTAATCCCATATGTATTAGTAGTACGACATGTTATAT
Organism: Nicotiana benthamiana; assembly: GCA_034376525.1. Lineage (NCBI taxonomy): Eukaryota > Viridiplantae > Streptophyta > Magnoliopsida > Solanales > Solanaceae > Nicotiana > Nicotiana benthamiana. The sequence continues at coordinate 42,373,352 of CM067336.1, forward strand.
ATATATATATATATATATATATATATATATATATATATATATATAGGGCTCATTATATGATGTTTAACATATGGGAATAATATCAATAATATTTTCTCCCGTGCTTTCTCACAGTTATCTTTGTTGTATTTAAATGTTTTGCAGGAACTGTGTTTGCTTATGGTGTAACTAGCAGCGGAAAGACTCATACAATGCATGTAAGTCATTTCGTTAAGTTTTCATTAGTCATTTTAATTCCCCCCATGCTTTTTTGGTTTGTTCACTTGAGTAATATGATAGATCAAACAGTGTAGACATTTTGAAAATGATTACACATCCAACATGTTAGTCAATTTGCTTGCAGTGAAAAATAAAACACGCAGCCATCTAAAAGGAACTAATGTTTGCAAAGTTGTATAGGCAAAACTTTGTTACAAAGAATATGAAAAAGGAGAAAGAAGAGATTTGGACAATGAACTTCTTGATTATTCCTCAAGTGATTGGAGAATTAAATAGTGTTTACAAAAATATAGACAAGAAAACGTAGAATAAGTGTGTGTGTGTGTATATATATATATATATATATCAAATTTCACCTCCAGCAGAATTAAGTGCTGATGAATTTTTATTAGCATTGCCTGTAATTGGTATCGTTCTCGTAAACTATCAAAGCTACTTCTTTGGGAAGGGGTGAGTGCTTAATTGTTGGTGAGTGGCCACTTTGACTCTATACAAAGCCATATTTGGAAGAAACATTTAAAAAGGGTGTCACCATACAAGAGGTTTGTTTCATGCAGAATGCTTGTCCATTGCACTCACAGGAGTGATTTTCAACCAAGTGGTATGAATGTGCAAACTTTGTTTCTTGATATTGATTTTATTTGTTGGTTCTTGAATGTAAGAGTTATTTGTTAGCTCCAGTATTGATATGCAAACTTTGTTTCTTGATTTTGATTTTATTTGCTGGTTCTTGAATGTTAGAGTTATTTGTTACCTCTATGGTCAAGTTGGACAGAAATATATCCCTTTCCATCTGTAACATTTTGCTAAGCCTCTCATGTTATATAGGGAGAGCAAAAGTCTCCCGGTATTATTCCACTAGCAGTGAAGGATGTCTTTGGCATTATACAAGAGGTACTAGCTACCCTGTTTTCACGGCTTAGTAAAAATTGATTCTGTAGTTTCATGAACTTTAATACGTACTATTTAGAGAACATTTCTAGTTTATAGCTGACTTTCAAATGTATTGTATCAGACACCTGAGCGGGAGTTTCTCCTTCGCGTATCCTATCTTGAAATATACAATGAGGTAAGCCAGACAGTAGTTTAATTTTAGCTGTAGCTTTTGTTCTCATCAGAGCAACATCTACGATAAAAATCAAGGTGATAAGCTGCTCAAATAGGCACATGTTAAAGGGTTTCATGCTGCATTTTAAACAAATTAGCAAAATAAAATTGAAAACTCAGCATATTGGTACATGATGGTGTCTTCATTCTCATTTTGGGTTTCAATTCGAATGCATTGAGATTGACCTTACGATCATTTTAGGTCATCAATGATTTGCTTGATCCAACAGGACAGAATCTAAGGGTACGAGAAGACGGACAGGTTTGTTTGAATGAGTCATATTCATGGCTGTCTGTGTTTCATTTCAAATTATGTTATCATATAATAAGCTTTCTTTAATCTTATTTTATGTGTCGTTAGTGGTTTTTTATTCTCTATTCATATGCATTAGTTTCTTCTACTAATTTCTTAGAGCAAGCTACTCCCTAGAAGTTGAACTTCTGTATTTATGATCTGGTTAATGGTAACTTTACCAAACATTTTTAATGGATGTCTACGCTAAATGACACCCTAGAACAGAGGATTTCAATCGAAGCAAGTTTAATTATTTGAAGTTTTATTTGACACAGATTCAGAATAAATGCTTATGCTAATCCTTCTATTGCTTGCTATTAGGTCTGGTTCATGTTATAAGCATGGTACTAATTTCTTGTTTTAAGTGTCCCACACTGGTTGAGAGAATGTGTTGATGTCCTTTATAGGATCTTGGACAATCCTCTCATTGAGTTAGCTTTTGGGGTTGAGTTAGACCCAAGGTCTATTATATCAATGTTTGATGAGCCTATTTTCACACCAACTCTCTTTGTTCACGTTTCTTTATCACTCTGGGCTTCTCTCTCTTCTCTCAACTCAGTCCATTATATCCCCATCAATCCATTAATGTTTCTCCAAACCTACTTATTAGCTTGTTGATTGGGGGGGGGGGGATCCTTAATTTAACCCATCAATCCATTAATGTTTCTCCAAGCCCACTTATTGGTTTGTTGAGCGTAATATCTCTCTCTATACTCAAGGCCCGCTCCTGTTGAACTCTTCTCTCAGCTTTAAAAAAAGGGAAGTCAAAACAAATCAAATACATGTGCAAAGCCTTAGAATTGGAGCAAGGAGAGTGTTAGAGAATGCAACACTTATCGGTCATCAATTTTCGAAGGGGTTTAAATGATTTTTCCCTATTCCAACCATTGCCTTAAAATTTTGGTTCGATGCGGTGACTTTTTCATATGGTATTAGAGCCAGATCTATCCTTATTCTTGGTTTTACTCGGTGTTAAGCCCTGATGTTATGTTGTTCACACCTCAAATGTTCCAACCTTGGGCATCTATGGGAGGGGTGGAAAGTGTCTCGCATTGGTTGAGAGAATAGACTGTTGTCCGCTGTCATGGGAAATCCTCACTTTATGAGTTATGTTTTTGGTGTTGAGATATGCCCAAGGCCCATTTTCTTAACACTTTGTATAATAAAATCATGTTTACATCCCCCAAAGCCTTGGTTGTCTGTTTTTCTTTTTGTAGTTTCTTGTAGATTAACACATCTTATGTAGTCAGAAGCTGAAACTGATTGGTGTAGCGGCAAATATAATGGCATTTTTGAAAGAAAAAAAGTTGATAACGAAGTGCAGCAAGTCGAGGTGTAATGTAGGAACAAAAAACCATGAAAGGGATTGAAAAAGCATCAAACTGTATACTTTGTATGACTAGCTCTTTTATCTTTTTCTTTTAATGATTAACTCTTTATTAACTATAAACTTCGATTTGCAAGGATTGAGGGAGAGGAGGAGGTAAAAGGGGTGATAGTGAGGTTTTATGAGAACTTATACAAAGAGGAAGTTAGTTGGAGGCCGACTTTGAGGGGAATTAGAGTTCAACCACATAGGGGAGGGAGACAGTGAGTGGCTAGAAATGGCTTTCGAGGAGGAAGAGGTGCACGATGCTGTGTCGAGTTATGCTGGTGATAAGGCCCCCAGGCCTGATGGTTTTTCCTTGGCCTTCTTCCAGCTCTGTTGGGACACCATCAAAGGGGGAGTTGATGGAAGCCATTGAATACTTCCATGTGAATGGTGTTTTCGAGAGAAGTATCAATGCTTCTTTTATTACTATTGTGTCTAAGAAAGAATGTGCATCTTGTATTAGAGACTACATGCCTATTAGTCTCGTGGGAAGCATCTACAAGATTATTTCCAAAGCGCTTTCTAACAGACTTAAGAATGTTCTTGACGTGACTGTTTCGTCCTCCCAGAATGCATTTGTGGAAGGTAGGCAGATCTTGGATGTTGCTTTGGTGGCAAATGAGCTTGTAGACTCCAGAAGGAAAAATAGAGAACCCGACTTACTATGCAAGTTGGACCTTGAGAAGGCTTTCAACCATGTCAGTTGGCAGTTCTTGGATTTCATTATGATGTGGATGAGGTTCGGGGCAAGATAGAGGGGATGGATCAAGTTCTGCATTTCCTTAGTCAGATTCCCTGTCTTGGTTAATGGCAGCCAGTGTGGTTTCTTTGGCAGCCTAGGGGTCTCAGGCAAGGTGACCCTCTATCTCCCATGCTATTCATTCTAGTGATGGATGTTCTGAGTAAAATGATGGATCGTGCGGCGGGCGGAGGCTTCTTGAGAGGATTCTCAGCTCCTATTGGGGTGCTCAATGCCCGAAGAGTCTCTCATTTTCTCTTTGCGGATGACACCCTGGTTTTCTGTGATACCGATATGGATCAGTTGACTTACCTGAAGCAGGTCCTGCAGTGGTTTCAGATAGTATCATGACTCAAAAATCCACCTCAGCAAGTATGAGATTTTCCCGGTGGGTGAGATTGCTAATATTGATGCTTTGTCTTATGTTCTCGGATGTAAGGTGGGCTCCCTCCCCTATACTTACCTGGGTCTCCCATTGGGCGCGTCACATAAGGATACTACGATGTGGAATTCAGTGATCAAAAGGGTTGAAAAAAGATTAGTAGGCTGGCAGAAACGGTATTTGTCAGAAGGCGGTAAGGAAGTGCTTATTAAAAGCACTTTATCGAGTATGTCCACCTATTATTTGTCCCTATTGCAAGCGTCGGTGAGCATCACAGAAAAACTGGAGCGACTTCAAGGGATTTTCTTTGGGATACGGTGGATGGAATTAGAAAGTTCCATCAAGTGAATTGGCAGACAATCACTTCCCTAAAGAAGTGGGGTGGACTTGGAGTAAAATATCTTAGGGTATTCAACAAAGCTCTATTGGGGAAGTGGTTGTGGAGATTCAGGGTAGAAGAGCATGCCCTATAGAGGGAGGTCATAGTAGAAAAGTACGATTCCACGGGAGAGGGGTTGGAGGACCAACGCAATCACAACACCTTTTGGCTGTGGCATGTGGAGGATCATCATGAAGAATTGGGAAGCATTCAGTGGCAACATCACTTACAGGGTGGGAGATGGGAGGAGAATCGGCTTTTGGAATCATAAGTAGTGTGGAGAGGATACTCTGAGGGTCTCCTTCCCTCACATCTTCAGAGTTTCAAACCAGAAGGAATTGATAGTCCAACAGATTCGTAAAGAACATGGAGGGGTAGTATGTGATCTCTCATTTAGAAGGAACATGCAAGATTGGGAGATTGTAGAGCTCCAAGGTTTGTTGACACTGCTATATTGGCAAGACAGGCCCCGACCATCTTGTGATTCTTGGAGTTGGGTTTGCGTAGTCATGGTTTGTTTATCATAAAGTCCTTTTACCAGAGTATGTTGGTGAGAGAGGAGGCCACTTTTCCCTACTCCTCAATCTGGATTCCTAAGGCGCCCATGAAGGTGTGCTTTTTTGCATGGCTAGCGGCAAGGGGAGTGATCTTGACCGCTGAAAATCTTCGAAAGAGAGGAATTACACTTGTTAGTTGGTGCTACATGTGTAAAAGTTCAGGGAAAGAAGTTGATCATCTTTTGTTGCGTTGCTCTGTGTCCTCGGCTTTGTGGAGGGCAATCCTGAATTTCTTTGGAGTTCAATGGGTGATGGCAAGCACGGTAAAGGAGATGTTATATAGCTGGCCGGTTTCCGTAGAAGAAGAAAGCAAAATGCGTGGAAGTTCGCCTCGTTAGCTCTCATGTGGATAGTTTGGGGGGAGAGAAATAAGAGAGCTTTTGAGGGGATTGAGTCTCCTTTTTCTCATCTTAAGAATAGTCTTTTATCTTTGATCGCTTTTTGGTGCACTCATATAGCCCCTACTTGTATAGAAGATTGGACGTCTTTTGTAGATAATCATGTTTTGATGTAAATTCTCTACTCTTTGGTATATTTCCTGTATACAGGAATTCTCTCCCTTTAATCAATGCAATTTACCTTACCAAAAAAAAATCAGCTATAAATATCGTGAAGTTATTGTCAATGTGGATTATCTTTTACACGGGAGGAACAAAATAATCTTCATAGAATCTTATGCTTTAACTTGGATATTTGGATCTCTTAGTTGTCCACTTTTTCGGAATTGAATGGTCTTTACAGAGGTTTAGTGGCCGCGGCGGGGGATGATAGTGTAAGGTCATGTCCTCGAGGGGTGGGGGCGGTGGCAGGGCTGAGTAGGGGGGCAGGGAGTGGTCCTGCGGGTAGGGCGGGAGGTAAGGGTGGGAAGAGGGTGGCGGACGCTCATAGATTAAGGATTGGGTCGTGGAACATAGGCACTCTGACGGGTAAGTCCATTGAGTTGTCGAAGGTTCTTCAGAAGAGGAGGGTTAACATAGCCTGTGTCCAGGAGATTAGGTGGAAAGGGTTGAAGGTGAGGAATGTCGACGGGTTTAAGCTGTGGTATTCTGGGGTCGTGAGAGGTAAGAATGGAGTGGACATCTCGGTGGATAGGGATCTAAAGGAGTCCGTGGTCGAGGTTAGGCGAGTGAATGATAGGTTAATGTCTATTAAGTTGGTTATAGGGGGTTGCGTCCTCAACGTCATCAGCGCTTACGCGCCGCAAGCGGGCTTAGACGAGGAGGCTAAGAGGCGCTTTTGGGAGGGCTTGGATGATCTGGTGAGTAGTATTCCCCAATCTGAGAAGTTAGTTATTGGAGGGGACTTTAATGGTCATATTGGGGCTGATATTGGTGGTTATGGTGAGGTGCACGATGGCTTTTGGCTTTGGGGTTAGGAACGGAGAAGGCACGTCACTGCTTGATTTCGCCAGGGCTTCCGAGCTTCTGATTGCGAACTCGACATTTCAGAAGAAGGAGGAGCATTTGGTCACCTTCAAGAGTTCGGCGGCGAGGACTCAGATTGATTACCTCCTCCTCAGAAGGAGCGATAGGGGTATGTGTAAGGACTGCAAGGTTATTCCGGGAGAGTCACTTTCGACTCTTCATAGACTCCTAGTGATGGATGTCGGTCTCTGGGTGAAGAGGAAGAGGAGGGGTGCTCGGGGACAACCGCGGATTAGATGGGGTGTTTTGACTAAGGAGAAAGCACAGGAGTTGGAGAGGAGGTTAGCTGAGGGCGGAGCTTGGAGAAGTTCTGGGGAAGCGGACGCTATGTGGTCAGAGACGGCGAACTTGGTTAGGGATGTAGCACGGGACGTGCTTGGAGTAGCCAAGGGCTATTCAGGCAGACCTCAGGGTGACTGGTGGTGGGACGATGTAATCGAAGGAAAAGTGGAGGTGAAGAAGCCGACGTTTGCTAAGTTGGCAGGGAGCACAAGCGAGGAAGAACGCATAGCGAACAGGGAGATCTACAAGGTGGCGAGGAAAGAAGCAAAGCTGGTGGTTACGGAAGCTAAAAACGCGGCGTTTGGTCGCATGTACGAGGAACTAGGGGAGAGAGGCGGGGACAAGAAGTTATTCCGGTTAGCTAAAGCAAGGGAAAGAAAGGCGCGTGATCTTGACCAAGTTAGGTGCATCAAGGGCGAGGATGGTAGAGTTTGATGGGGGAGTCTCAAGTCAAGCAGAGGTGGCAGGCGTACTTTCGAGACTTACTTAACGAGGAGGGGGATCGTAACATAGAGCTAGGGGAGTTGGGGCATTCAGAGCAACATAGAGACTTTGGGTACTGCAGACGCATTAGGCGGAGGAGGTCATGGGGGCTTTAAGCAAGATGAGTAGGGGTCGAGCGATCGGGCCTGACGAGATACCGGTGGAGTTCTGGAAGTGCATGGGTAGGTCAGGAGTGGAGTGGCTCTCCAGGTTGTTTAATGCGATCTTCAGGACCAAAAGGATGCCGGATGAGTGGAGGTGGAGTACAGTGGTGCCCTTGTACAAGTACAAGGGGGACATCCAGTGGTGCAACAACTATAGGGGTATCAAATTAATAAGTCACACCATGAAGGTCTGGGAGCGGGTGATCGAGGCGAGGGTGTGGGAGATGCCATCTATATCTGTGAACCAGTTCAGTTTCATGCCGGGTCGCTCTACTACAGAAGCTATCCACCTTGTCAGGAGGCTGGTGGAGCAGTTCAGGGATAAGAAGGACCTGCATATGGTGCTTATCGACTTGGAGAAGGCGTATGACAAGGTCCCAAGGGAGGTGCTATGGAGGTGCTTGGAGGCGAAGAGCGTGCCGGAAGCCTACATCAGAGTAATCAAGGACATGTACGATGGAGCTAAGACTAGGGTTAGGACGGTGGGTGGCGACTCAGACCATTTTCCAGTGGTTATGGGGCTCCATCAAGGATCGGCGCTTAGCCCTCTCTTGTTTGCCTTGGTGATGGATGCTCTAACCCGACATATTCAAGGGAATGTGCCTTGGTGTATGCTATTTGCTGATGATATAGTCCTGATAGACGAGACGAGGTCGGTGTTATTGAGAGGTTAGAGGTATGGAGACAGACTCTCGAGTCTAAGGGTTTCAAAATAAGCAGATCTAAGACAGAATACCTGGAGTGCAAGTTTAGCGCCGAGCCGAGCGAAGTAGGCAGGGACGTGATGATTGGATCTCAGGTCATCGCCAAGACGGACAGTGTTAGATATCTTGGGTCGGTGATTCAGGGGGATGGAGAGATTGACGGGGACGTCACTCATCGTATAGGAGCGGGGTGGTCAAAGTGGAGGCTTGCATCAGGAGTCCTGTGTGACAAGAAAGTTCCACCGAAACTCAAGGAAAATTTTTTAGAGCTGTGGTTAGACCTGCAATGTTGTATGGGGCAGAGTGTTGGCCAGTGAAGAACTCTCATGTTCAGACAATAAAGGTTGCGGAGATGAGGATGCTCAGGTGGATGTGCGGGCTCACCAAGTTAGATAAGATTAAGAATGAGGTTATTCGAGAGAAGGTGGGGGTGGCCCCAATGGATGAGAAGATGCGAGAAGCGAGGCTGAGGTGGTTCGGGCATGTGCGGAGGAGAAGTCCTAATGCCCCGGTGAGGAGTTGTGAACGACTGGCGATGGTCGGCGTTCGGCGAGGGAGAGGGAGGCCTAAGAGGTATTGGGGAGAGGTGATTAGGCATGACATGGCTAGAATGTAGGTTTCCAAGGACATGGCCCTTGATAGGAAAGTCTGGAAGTCTAGTATCAGGGTTGTAGGATAGGGGCCCCTAGAGTTGTTCGTACTACTCACCCGGGGTTGGGTGAGACTTGACAGGGCTATCCATAGATGTTTTGTGTTTTGGATTGTGTCTCCCTTATGGTAGTTATTTATGGTAGTTACTGTATGATATTATTGCATGCTATTTTATTTATGGTTCTTATGTTTAGATAATTATTTACGTTATTTCTGCTGGACTTACTAATGCTCTTTTGTTTTTGTTTTATTTTTTGTTTTTGTTTTTCCTCTCCTTCACTGAGCCGAGGGTCGATTGGAAACAGCCTCTCTACCCTTTCGGGTAGGGGTAAGGCTCGTCTACATATTACCCTCCCCAGACCCCACTTTGTGGGATATTACTGGGTAGTTGTTGTTGTTGTTGTTGTTGTTATGCAGCATCTAAATGGAGATGCGGTCCCTGAGTTGCAAGAGTACCATAGTTTAGTTTTTTGGGTCCAATGTTGCCTTTGAAGTCTTGTTTATTCTCTTTTCATTTACTTCCATGTGGACTTCCTTTTCCATGTTCCAGTTTCTATTCTGAAAGGTGGTGAGGGAGCTATCTTTTAAGCAGTCAGTTATATTGATTCCTATGAAATTGGGAGCTCTTTTCCCTTTTTTTTTTCTTTGATGTGATTAGTTTTCTTGAAAGCTGCTTATCATTTGAAGTTTTAACAATTTATTTGAAAGATGCAGGGGACGTATGTTGAAGGAATCAAGGAGGAAGTTGTTCTGTCCCCTGCTCATGCACTTTCCTTAATAGCATCTGGGGAAGGTTGTAAGTCTCGTCTATTTATAATCTAAAGAGAGATTGCTGTCATTACCTGCATGTAGCAAGCTCATGTTGCTTTTACTCATTGCAGTATCCTATTTGTGATGCTTTATATAAGTAATCATATTCTTTGATCAGAAGGCTGTGGTACTAATTTGTGCCAGAATGCTATTGGGATTTACAGATGAACATCACTAAAGAATTCGATAGCTTAACATATTTTATACGAGTCTTGATTACATGAAAAAAGAAGTATTAGAAACTGCTGCTTATTATGTGAACGGCATCAGCCAAACCTTCGAAACATCTTCTATTTCTTCTATCTCATGTATAGTACAAATTTTTGGTCTATATATTAGAAAACAATTGGCAATATTTGCTTAATTGCAGTTTCATCTACACCTATCTTGACATGCACTGATAAATATTCATCTCTCCCAAAAAAGCATGCCCATCACCCAAGCCATCTCCAATAAAAGCAAATTGCGCAATAATCAATTAGCTTGGTTTGTCTTCTTCAGAAAATCTTAAGCATTAATGTGAGCTTGATATTCTTGTTGTCTACTAAGTATTGATGTGTCACCATTTCGCCAGATGCCAAGGAAAACTTCTTAACATGTATCTTTGGCTTTGATGGCATATTGAAACAGAGCACAGACATGTGGGTTCCAACAACTTTAATTTACTGAGCAGTCGGAGCCATACAATATTTACTTTGGTAATAGCTATCTCATTCATTCCCTTGAAAATATGTTCTAATGTATTCTGTGCATTCAGAAAATGACAAGGATGTCTTCTTTGCTGTGTTCTAGCTGATAAACACTTATCTATTATTTGTTATTGGATATTCATAGATAATGATTATTATCCCATGTTCGAGCTAGTTTTGTGTAGGACTAGTGCAGAATAAGTAAATGATGGAGGTGACGGAAAAACATTTTGCACATAGTAGCTCAATACCCGAAGTGAATAATTCTGCAACACATTTAAGGAAAGTATTGCTAAATTCCCACTTGGGTACTCCGGTAATTTTGATATGTTTTGAAACTAAAGAATTAGGGGCAAAGACAAAATAGGTAATTAACTTAGTGTGTTGCCTCGACTTAAGATAGATATGCAATTTAACTAAAGCTGCCAGAGTTTGATCCTTGGCCTGAAATTGAGGATTGAACTAGGATTTTTGAATGTTGTGTCTTCGGCTCATAAAGAAAAATTCATGAAATCATCTTCAGTTTGATTATTGATAAAATTGAAGTTGATCATGTTGCTGACTATACAGCAGATGCTCAATTTGTGATTCTATGTATTTTTTCTTTTGTTCCATTTTACGTCACAAAATGATTTTCCTTTAGTCAATTTTGCACTATCCAATAAGTGGTTTTCTGTGCCAGACAATTGAAAGCAGTTCACGAGGAGGCAATCAAGGGGAAGAAGTAGCTCTGTCGCAACTGGTAGCTAGTGTTACTTTTGGCTCATTTTGTTTTTGAAATTTACCTGTTAGCTATTTGATGTTATAGCCTATAGTTCACTAGACTATACATTTTCTTTCGGCTAAAGTTGTCAGTATGGTATTCGGGTAATTAGAATTTATCTTCTCGTTCTGTCCTCACTATGCTGTTCATGCATACTTTACTCAAATCTTCTTTGTAGCATCTGATTGATTTGGCAGGCTCTGAAAGTTCCAAGACTGAGACAACTGGGTTAAGAAGGAAAGAAGGTTCATTCATAAACAAGAGCTTACTCACCCTTGGCACTGTAAGCTATTTCTTTCGTATTTTTACTCATGAGAACTTCCCTTATCTATATGTCTCCTTACCTTTCATCTTAGGTTAAAACTGTTCCTGAATCAATAGTCCCTTTCGTTTCCCCCAGATTGAAATGAGTTCTTCTTTAGAATGCACAAATTAATTGTTTCAGCTGTTACCGTTGGAGTATAGTGCTGGAATTTGTATATCAATTTATCAACATTCAATGATGCAGGTTATATCTAAACTAACAGATGAAAAATCTACTCATATCCCATATCGAGATTCAAAGCTTACACGTCTGTTGCAGTCATCACTCAGTGGACATGGTCTAGTTTCTGTAAGTTTTAGTAAATCAGCTTTGCCAGCTGTCAATTATCTTCTTACAGTGCTTTGAACCGAACTCTGAGTTTGAGTTGCACGGACTCCCCCTTCCCAATTTACCCAGCAAAAGAAAAAAAAACCTAAGTACTGATTCACTCTTTTGGATATTTCTAAAGCTCATTTGCACGGTAACACCAGCCTCCAGCAACACAGAGGAGACACACAACACCTTGAAATTTGCTCATCGAACTAAGCATGTGGAAATAAAAGCATCACAGAATAAGGTGAGATTTTGTGGGGAAGCATAAGGAGCAAAAAGCTGTTGCTATAACATAACCGTTTGCATTGCAATTATACCTTATGTGTTTTGAACTATTTCAGATTATAGATGAGAAGTCTCTCATCAAAAAGTATCAGAGAGAAATATCCTGTTTGAAACAAGAGCTTGATCTTCTGAAGCGTGGCATTATGGAGAATCAGAAAGTGGGACCCAGTCAAGATGATCTGGTTATTCTGAAGCTCCAGGTGTGTCCCATTAATACACACCATGTACTTGTTAATCTGAAGCTCCAGAGAACCTTTTTGTATATAGATGGTGTTAGTAACAGTCTCGTCCAACTGATCCACGTCTCTATCAACAGAGACTCCTGTGGACCTAGAACTCATGGAGCTCATCAATAAGATTTTTGCTTGCTTTTTTTAAAAAAAAAAATCTGATTCCTCTCTCCATAGGGTCTAGATTATGCAGCAATGGATGGTACACCTTTTTTGCAGAGGAAATACCTTTTTTGTATAAAATTGTTGGGAAACTATGAACTCCCAAACAGATACACACAAGAAAATATGCAGAAAACAAAAAGCAGGGATCACTTAAAAAAAGGTATTTCCTAACTATGAACTCCCAAACAGATACACACAAGAAAATATGCAGAAAACAAAAAGCAGGGATCACTTAAAAAAATATACACAGAATAAAAGAGGTAGCTTCCCAGGATATTAGGGCTTATGTTACATGCCTAATTAACTGGTGTATATTTTTCATTTTTTCTATATGTGATGCAGTTAGAGGCTGGGCAGGTGAAGTTACAATCACGACTGGAAGAGGAGGAACAAGCGAAAGCAGCATTGATGGGAAGGATTCAAAGATTAACTAAACTAATCTTAGTTTCTACAAAAAGTTCAATGCAACCTGATATCCATGAAAAGCCTGGCCATAGACGCAGACATTCTTTCGGAGAAGATGAGGTAACAGCTAGCTTCTCATACATAATGTGCTGACTAGTAATCGAACTGATAGTACTTTGTGTTACAAAAGCATTAAAGACATATTACCATATATAGAGCGCTTTATGTTGCTAAACGTACCCGTATGCTCATAATCTTCTATCATGATGTACATGTTTATCTTCACTGATCATGCAGCTGGTTTACTTACCGGATAGAAAACGAGAATACATGATAGATGAGGATGCTGGAAGCATTGACTCCGAACTATCAGCCGATGGAAAAGAGGGTGTCACAAACCTTGATGAATTGGTCAAAGATTTTAGAAGAAACAGAAGGGGAGGGATGCTTGGCTGGTTCAAGTTAAAAGTAAACTTTTAATATCTCTCAATCCTCTTCATATAAGACCCTTTCAGAATGTGACAGGTCACTAGTGCGCGGCATAAATTTCTAACGCAACTGCAACAGTGAATCTCAATCACTGATTTCCAGCTGGTAAAATCAAATGTGAATGTTTCCTATTACGTAAACAAAGAAGGGCAAGTTAAGCATGCAAGAAATTGGCATATGCAAGGTTGTGCGCAAAAGATTTAACTCTTAAGATATGTTAGCTAGATATCAGAAGAATATGATATTGACGAATAGCAGGTGAATTAATCTTTTCTTGTTGGCATACTTTTGAGATACAAGAAACCATCCTTTCACTTTTGCGGGTTGGATAATGCATTGGAATAATTTCCCAAGGACTTAAAATGGAAGAATAAATCTGTAGCATGAAATGGAACATCATTGTCAAAATTAAAAGGTAGATTGTGTAGTACTGAATGACAAAACAAAAGAAAAAGGAAAAGAGAAGCACAATAATATTCGTCTCCTAAGTATCAAAGTTTTATCCTGATATCTTCGGTGTTTGTCCTTCAACAATATGTATTCAGAAGTTAATTTTTTAAAAATCTGCCATCTTATAATGATTATTTCCTTGCTCTAGGAATAATCTGCTCTAAGATATTAATGATTTACCATCTTGGTATGATGTCAATGGAAGACATTTGACTCTTAGAAAAACATGCTAATGCATAGTTTATGCTACAGAAGCCCGTAAATCTGATTGGATCATCACCAAGGGCTAATTATGAAAGCTCTGCAAGTGGCTCACCTGCATCCTCGTTGAAGTCATTGCAAAGTAGAGTTACATTCAGTGATATGAAGGAAGGGCAGAGAAGATCTGTTAATAAGCGAGGGGATGATGTTCCAGCTGTAGACTTTGTCCCAGATAGAACACAAGCAGGTGATTTGTTCACTGCAGCTACTGGAGGTCGACTTCCACCAGTAAGTTCTTATTTTGTTTTAATTTCTGGTTAGTTGATATGAAGAATGAAGAAAAGCAGATTGGATTTTTTTTTTGTAGAACTTAGTTTGTCTTGGGTAGTTGATGGAACTAGATGACATGTCTTACCTTGTTTCTTCAATAATATGTAATTTAATAAAATGTAGTCGATCCAAAAAATTCATTCATGTGTTTTACCCAGCTGGTGACTTGCAGTTATTTTAACAAATTCTCAGCTCTGCACCCACTCCTTCAACCTGAGTTTGTCCTCTTAACTATTTAAAAAAGTTTAAATATATACAAAAATAAGCATTTTTTAAATAAATTTTAAAGAAGATTCTCGCCCGTTCTTAAAAGCTACCTTATGTTAACCCGTGGTTTTCTTTACTTGTTGTGCTAAGACAAATGTCATGTTATCTGGTCCTCCTTAGTGTCTTCATTAACTTTGAGGAAATATCAGACATTTTAGCTGTGGTAAGGCCTCAAACTCATTTATATTCTGCTGTAAGAGTTGATTACGTGGTTACAGATGCTTTTTCCAGATGTTCAATCTTCAGTTGGAGCAGTTGGAGTTATAGGTGTTTCTTTTTAAATAGGTAGAGCTGGAAACCTTTGTTTAGAGAACTGCTTAGTTTTTTCTTCGGAAGTAACTAACTTAATGAATGTGCTACTGGGGCCTTTAAGATGCCAAATTCACTTCAGGTTAAAGGGGCTTAGAAACAGAAAGATACTATTGGCTTCCAGGTTTTGTATGTCATGACATCCCCCAAAATCATGTTCTTTTGCACTCTATAGGTTGTTAATGTATGCTAAACTGTCAGCCTTGTATGCAATCTCATGGATAATGGTTTTATATTTGTCTTCTGCTTATAACTCTGCTAAGATGCTCAATCTTCTTCTGCAGACTGGGACCACTGTAACTGATCAAATGGATCTTCTTCACGAGCAAGTGAAGATGCTAGCTGGTGAGGTTGCATTATGTGTTAGTTCTCTTAAACGAGTATCAGAGCAATCAGTCAAGAATCCTGAGGACTTGCAGCTTCAGGTTAGCCATTTATTGACGTTGAAGTTTATTATCTTTTCCCAGATATGATGGATATTGAATGTGTATGAGTAATCATGCCTGTATAATTGTCTCATGATTAGGAGCAAATGCGAAACTTAAAGGATGAAATCAGAGAAAAAAAATTTCAGATGCGTCGCCTGGAGCAACGCATGGTTGGATCAGTAGAAATGACACCTCAGGGTTCACTCAATATTGAGATTTCTCAGGTGAATTTGAAAAAAGTGATGCTTAATATATAATCTATGTGGAAAAGTTTAGAGTTTTATAGGAGCATACATATTTGTAGTGAACCTCCGAAGCAGCTACCTAATCTAGAACAGGCCTAAATTGATGAAGTCCATATCCTTTAGCATTTTGATGGATTGATGACCAATGCGATTCAATTGGAATTTGGCCAAGTTCAGTAAAACCCTTTTTCTTTTGCTTTTCTGCATTTGTTGGTTTGATTCACAATAGGAAAGGTTCCACTGTTCACCTAATTTGAACGAAAAAACCATCCTTTTTTGAAGGCTTGTTTGACCTTCTTGAGTTCATCCTTGTCATTTTTCACCTCCATCTCTGGCAAATACTCTTCTTGTAGCATATTCTTTAAGAATCTTACAGTTTCCAATATGACCATAACCCTAAACCTAGGTCAAAGAAGTTTCTCGGAAGTAAAATCCCTAATGAACTCTAATATAACTCCCTGGCAAACTGAGTAATGCAAAGTTTTAATGGAATGGGACTGCCTAATTTACCTGGAATGGCCTATGTGTTTTCAGGGTCTTACATTCTGCTATCCTGTGCTGCACTGAAGGTTCATGTCCATTCTGTTGGGAATTGTAGCTTATAGTTGAGTAATTAAAACAATTCACCAAGCCTTGGTGATTATAATCATCTGTATCTTGCTGTATATCTATGAAAGTTTGGAGCGGGTGGTGGAGAGGAGGCGAGGAAAAGTGTGTCTATTTCTGAGAACCAGTTCGGATTCATGCCGGGACGGTCGACCACAGAAGCCATTCATCTTGCGAGGAGACTGGTGGAGCAGTATAGGGAGAGGAAAAAAGACTTGCATATGGTGTTTATTGACCTAGAGAAAGCCGATGACAAAGTCCCGAGGGAGGTCGTATGGAGATGTTTGGAGGTTAGTGGCATCCCGGTAGCATACACTAGGGTTATTAGAGATATGTATGATGGTGCTAAAACTCAAATGAGGACATTGGGAGAAGACTCGGAACACTTCCCAGTGTTGATGGGGTTACATCACGGATTGGCTCTTGGTCCATTTTTATTTGTTCTTGCGATGGATGTGTTGACTCGACAAATCCAAGGGGAGGTGCCATGATGATATAGTGCTGATTGACGAGACGCGCTGTGGGGTTAATGCTAGGTTGGAGTTTTAGAGACATACTCTGGAGTCTAAAGGTTTCAAGTTGGGTAGGACGAAACAGAATACTTGGAATGCAAGTTCAATCAGGGGACGCATGAGGCAGAAGCAGGCATGAAGCTTGGCACACAAGTCATTCCCAATAGAGATAGTTTCAAGTACCTTGGGTCTGTTATCCAAGGTAACATAGAGATTGACGAGAATGTTGCACAACGTATTGGAGGTCTGGACGAAATGGAGGCTTGTATTTGGTGTTTTGTGTGATAAGAATGTGCCACCAAGGCTTAAGGGCAAGTTCTACAGAGCGGTAGTCAAACCGACTATGTTGTATGGTGCTGAGTGTTGAAATCCCATGTCCAGAAGATGAGAGTAGCCGAAATGAGGATGTTGAGGTAGATATGTGAGCATATCAGGAAAGATAAGATTAGAAATGAAGTTATTAGAGGCAAGGTTGGAGTGGCCCCTGTGGAAGACAAATTGCAGGAATTGAGGTTGAGATGGTTCAGGCACGTGATGAGGAGAGACATCGATGCTCCGGTTAGAAGGTGTGCAAGGTTGACCATAGCAGGTTTGAGTAAGGGTAGGGGTAGGCCAAAGAAGTATTGGGAGAGAGGTGATTAGGCAGGACATGTCATTGCTTCAGCTTAGCGAGGACATGACCCTCAATAGGAAGGTGTGGAGATTGAGAACTAGGATTGTAGGTTGATAGGTAGTCGAGAGTTTCTCCTAATCGTACCGATAGTATTAGTATTATTCTTACATTTTTGTGTTCCTTGACCTTTGTTATTCCATATTGTGTCATTCTTACCGGTATTTTTAGTAGTATTCTTGTATTTCTTATTTTTAGATCTTTGTTACACAGTGTCTTTTGTTTTTTTTTCTTGTGTTTACTGTTGGTCTAGATTACACTGGGTTTGTTGTTGTTGTATATCCTATATGTACCCTTTTGACTGTAATTGTCCAGCGTCTGTTGATACCTTTTAGTGAGATCAATGTTTGCCTATCAAAAGATAGCAGGCAATTAAAGAGGAACACTATTCACTGAAATGTGTCTTGCTCCTAGACCAAACAGGAGAGCAAAAGAGATGGAAGAACAAAAGGCTATGTTATTGCTTGCAGGACAGCTAGTGCTTGCAGGACACATCCCAAGTCCATGACTAGTTTCTTACCATGTGTCGTTTCTTGTCACAGAATATAATTTGAATTCTAACTTTACTTAAATATAGGCATTGTCCAAGCTAGCTGCTCAGCTAAATGAAAAGACCTTCGAGCTGGAGGTATGGTCAAGTTTTTTTTGAGCCGGGTTAGACTCAAACATTTGATATTAACTACTTAATTAAATGCTGCTGGACTAACTTGACTAAGTTTGTCATCATAAAAAGATTAAATCTGCAGACAACAGAGTACTGCAAGAGCAACTAAACATGAAGGTAAATTTGTAGTCTTTCTATGATCTGCTATTCTGATGTTATATTCTTCTGAACTCTAATGAAAATCATTTGGTCCCTGAAGATGTCCGAGAATTCTGAGATGCAAGAAACTATCCTTCTGTTGAGGCAACAACTTGATTCCTTATTATCAGAAAAAAGTTCTACGTGCCAGCAACAGGATGCAGATCATGACGCTGCCACACTAGCAGTGTATTTGGATGAATATACAGAAGTTAAACTCGAAAGGGAAGCTGGGTTTTGTTCATATGAAGAAAGAACTCCGAATGAAAGTACTCAAACTAGTATTATGAGATCAAATGAAAGACTTGTGCACGAAGTCCCCAATGAATGCAGTATTGATGCATTCTTGAACTCTCAGCTTCTTTCACAGGTAGGCTTTCCTTGAATTTTTTGCTTTTGATGCAATTTTTATAAATATAATATATTTCATGTTTTTCTCTTCGTAGGCTGCTGAGATAGAGTCCCTGAAACAAGAGAAGGAGCAAATTATTCATCATCAAAATCTAGCTGAGGAAGCTTCTTATGCAAAAGAGCTGGCAGCAGCAGCAGCAGTTGAGCTCCGAAACTTAGCTGAAGAGGTAACAAAGCTCTCTTACCTCAATGCCAAGCTCGCTGCTGAAAAAGATGCCCCTTGCAAAAATAACTGCTGTAGGAGATCTGCTTCATTTGATATGAAGCAAGATGGTGATGGTGGAGGTCGACTTGATGCCCATGTTAGGAAGACAGAAGATTTTTTATCGGTGGATGAGTTGGAGCAAGAGCTGAATGCACGCCATCAAAGAGAGGCTTATTTGGTTGCTGCATTGTATGAGAGAGATAAAATAGAAAGTGAACTACGAAAACAACTTGATGAAGCAAAGAGGCGAGAAGAAGATATGGAGAATGAGCTTGCCAATATGTGGATACTTGTTGCAAAGATGAGGAAATCTGGTCCTGTTCCTGAGACTGTCTCATTTGAGGGGTCTGACGTGTCTAATATCTTGGAAGCAAAATTAAGAAATGACATTTCCTTGTCCAATGGTCATTTGGAGAAAAAATTTAATAATAGTGAGACATTTGAAAACATTCCTGCTGCGGATGCATTGGAACAGTTGAAGCATCGTTACCATAAGGAAAGGAAAAGGTGTAAGGAACTAGATGATTTAGTTTCAAGATTAAAGGTATGTTCTTCCCCATTTCAACGCCTTATTTAAGTTGGTGTCTGAATAATATGCTTTTTCCCAGAAGCTACACCTTGCTATTACTTCATGTGTTTTGTCGAGCAAATGATTGGGGGGGGGGGGGGAGAGAGAGAGAGAGAGAGAGAGATATAGATAGATAGATAGAGAGAGAGAGAGAGAGATATAGATAGATAGATAGAGAGAGAGAGAGAGAGATCTTGAATGCTACTGACCAACTAATAACGTTGTAGCTAACTAACTAATTCTGTGAACTACTAACACTTTCATCAAATGGCTATTATTTGGCTAACTTTGATTGGGAGCTTCATAACGGCAGTAGCAGGTTATCTCCTTCTGTTTTTTAATATCTCTTTTGGTGCTTATCAGATTCCTTTTGTTTAGGATTGTTATTCACATAGATAGAGAGATGCTACTGACCAACTAATCTGTGAACGTTGTAGCTAACTAACTAATTCTGTGAACTACTAACACTTTCATCAAATGTCTATTATTTGGATAACTTTGATTGGGAGCTTCGTAACCGCAGTAGCAAGTTATCTTCTTCTTATTTTAATATCTCTTTTGGTGCTTATCAAATTCCTTTTGTTTAGGATTGTTATTCACATAGGTTTCTCTGTATCCTAGATTCTCTCTTAGTTGTTACATTATTCATAGCTTTTATGTACTACACTTGGCTATATAAAGCTAACCTTATAATCAAGATAACATAAGTTCTTCTTCTGCCTTTATCGCTCTTTACTCTAGTGTTTGTTACTTCTGCTGTTTTTTGATATCAATGATCTCCATGCTTCATTTACTATCCCTAACTCTTGATTAATAGCCTGATGTTTGGAAAATAAAAACTGGCTCTTGCAATTGAAGCTAATTAAGAAGAATTACAAGAGCAATTAACTATGAAATTGAAAAGTAATTACCAATTTTTCAATTGAGGTTATATTTTTGTGGGCGTGTTGCAACTACACTTTAATGGTGTTTGAGTTGAGTTGTTAAGATTTATAGTCATTATTCTTTAGTGGATGCCGAAATTAATGATTTTAATTGCAAATATGTTGGGTAACTTATTTCTCCCTAAATTGTGAGCTTTACTATGAAGAACTGTGAGCATTGCTTCTTGCTTAAAGACTCAGGAGTCTTGTGCTTGTCGCATTTTGCACTCTTCACTTGAGACACAATGTTATCAATGTGGCATTTATTTGGACATCACTAGATAAATCACATTTTTTTACTGGATTTAGGGCGATGATTTGGGTGGCTTGGATATTAATGCACTCGAAGAGCTGCAAAGCCTTCACGTTGAGGCCATTACCAAGATTTGTCGTGCAAAGGTTAGAGCGCTCCCTGCATTAAATTTGTTAATTGACTGAAATAGAAAGTGTTTTTCCACTTTTGTTGTGATTATGTTAAGTATCTTTAGATCAATTGTCAGTGTGTATTTTGCTCATGTCGTCTTCTAAGAATTTCCATCTGAAATTCTATCTACCAGGAAGAACTGATGATGCTTTTGAGTCATACATGTTTGTTATAGAATGAATCTACACACTTATTATAGGATGAATCTAGACACTTATTATAGAATGAATGTAGACTCTTTCTTAGTAGTGTACATAAATAGAAGATTTGTAGGAATCTCTTTTATTTCTTTCCTTAGTTAGCATCTGATGTACATGTATTTATATTGCTCACCTCTTGGAATGAGAACACAAGTTGTTCTTACTATTTTGTTCACATGGTATCAGAGTCGGTTCTCCGGTTTTACCGGAGTTAGATAGAGAACTTACCGAAACTGTCAGTTAGGGTCAGAATTCTTTTGAAGGGTTTGGAATTTGTAGTTTAACCATCTCTCCTGCATCGACTTTACATTTTCGTCCAACTTATGATGTTTGTTTGTTCAGGAAACCTCGACTGGGAAAATCTATGACCGTCCCAAGTTCGGTTCATAGTGTTAAGGTTTTGTCATCTTTTCTATGTTGTATTCAAAATTTGTTTCCTTCAGTCATTGCGTGATCCTTAGTAGTGAACCAACTTTGCGGCCCTTTTTTTTCTTTTATAGCTTTGAGATTAATCTGTTGGTTCGTGATTCGTGGTTGCTGATTCTTACACTATTGACCAGACTTTTGATTGGTTATTGCCTATTAGATTGGCTCTATTGGAGTTCTGTTTCTTTGTTTCATTGGGTGTCTTTCCTTCGTTGTTTCGTTGGATAGTGTTATTCTGGTGGAGAACTTTTGAGCTTTATTGGCTTTTCTAACATTTATATTGGTACTTTGGGGATTTTTGGAAAGATGACCATACATAGTAAGTAAGGAGGAAATAGCGATACAACTTCTAGTCCAAGAATCCTAGTTTCGGATGAGTTTCTTGAGTTCCTTCAATATCATAAATCAATTAAAGAATCTTCTTCAGTTACTGCTTTTGCCGGGCCAGATAAGGCATGCCTTATTATCTCTTCAAATAAATGGGTGATTAACTCAGGTGCCACAAATCACATGACATGTAATCCAAATATTTTTTCTAACTTTCGATCACACAAAGCACCCTCTTCAATTACTGTAGCTGATGGAACATGTAGCAGTGTTGGATCTAGGACTGTTAAACCGACTTCCTCTATTACTCTGTCATCTGTATTAAGTCTATCAAACTTGGCCTTTAATTTGATTTCTGTTGGTAAAATCACTAGAGACCTTAATTGCTGTGTAGCGTTCTTTCCCAATCATTGTTTGTTTCTTGATCTTACGACGAAGCAAATTATTGGTAAAGGGTATTTATCTGGTGATCTCTATATCCTTGATGAATGGGAGCCACAGTCTATTGCATGCTCTAGTATCGTGTCTCCTTTTGAAGCACATTGTCTATTGGGGCATCCCTCTTTACCTTTGTTGAAGAAGCTCTGTCCTCAGTTTCAGAATATTTCTTCATTGGATTGTGAGTCATGTCGATTTGCAAAACATCATTGCATCTCATTAGGTCCAAGGGTTAACAAGCGAGCTGAGTCATCTTTTGAGTTAGTTCATTCTGATGTTTGGGGACCATGTTCTGTTGTTTCTAAAACTAGATATAAGTATTTTGTCATTTTTGTAGATGATTTTTATGAAGAGTCGCTCTGAAGTGTTTATTCACTTTTTTGCCTTTTGTGCTGAAGTCAAAACTCAATTCAATGCTTCGGTACGTATTCTAAGGAGTGATAATGCAGAAGAATACATGTTATGTTCGAGATGTTCGACCATCTGTTACGAAGTTGGATCCCAAGGCATTGAAGTGTGTTTTTCTTTATTACTCTCGCCTTCAGAAGGGGTATCGATGCTATTCTATTGAACTTGGCAAATATCTGGTGTCAATTGATGTGCACCTCCCGTCTCTACATGTCAGGGGGAAGAAGATGAGTGGCTAGTATATCATGTTACCCGTACTTTGACAGCACAATCAGATGATGTTCCTTCATCTCCTAACTCTTCTATCGAGCACCAATCGACTGTTGTGCCTTCAACACCTGCTTCAACTGTGTTAGCAAAACCACCAATTGTTCAAGTTTACTTGCGCAGACGAGAGGCAAATGATACGTCTCCTACACCAGTTACTTCATCATTTGTTCCTCTTCCGCCTGATCCTCCAGAAGACCTTGACCTTCCCATTGCTTTACGCAAAAGTACACGTACTTGCAAATCCACATATTCTATTGCTAATTTTGTTTCCTACGACCACTTATCCCCCGCGTCTAGATCTTTGATTGTGTCTCTAGACTCCATTTTTATACCCAAAATGGTGAAAGAGACTTTGAATCATCCTGGGTGGTCTGAAGCAATGCTTGAGGACATACATGCCTTAGAGGAAAACCATACTTGGGATTTAGTGAATTTACCTAGTGGAGAGAAAGCAGTGGGATGCACATGGATCTTCACGGTCAAAGTTAATCCATATGGCTCTGTGGCAAGACTTAAGGCCAGACTTGTGGCCAAAGGGTGTGCTCAGACTTACAGAGTGGATTATTCAGACAAATTATCTTCGGTTGCCAAACTTACTTCTGTCCGATTGTTCATTTCTCTAGCAACTTCTGAGAATTGGCCTTTGCATTAATTGGATATTAAAAATGCCTTTCTTCATGGCGATCTTCATGAAGAGGTGTATATGGAACAACCACCTGGTTTTGTTGCTCAGAGGAAATATGGAGAGGTTTGTCATTTAAAGAAGTCCTTATATGGCTTGAAGCAGTGTTCCCGGGCTTGATTTGGTAAATTTAGTGAGGTAGTTCAAGAATTTGGGCTAAAAAAGAGCAAATGTGATCATTCAATCTTCTACGAGCAATCAACAACTGGATCTATTTTCCTTGTTGTGTATGTTGATAACATTGTGATTACAGGAAGTGACTATGTAGGAATCACTTCTCTCAAATGTTTCTTGCATGCTAAGTTTCATACAAAAGACTTGGGACAATTGAAATATTTCTTGGGAGTAAAAGTATCTAGAAGCAAGAAGGGAATTTTTCTATCTCGGTAAAAGTATATTCTTGACTTACTGGCAGAAACTCGTAAGTTGGCTGCCAAGCCTTGCAGTACTCCAGTGGTTCCTAATTTGCATCTTATGAAAGATGATGTCGAGCCATTTAATGATCCGGACAGATACAGGAGGTTAGTTAGGGGATTAAACTATCTCACAACCACAATCAAACATTGGGAGGCTTTGTAGCAGATCCTATGTTACTTAAAAGGAGCTCCTGGAGTTGGCATATTATATAGCAATCACGGGCATTCCCGCATTGATTGTTTTACAGATGCAGATTGGGCTGGATCCAAGATTGATAGAAGATCCACTACTGGTTACTGTGTATTTGTTGGTGGAAACTTGATATCATGGAGAAGTAAGAAACAGAATGTTGTATCTCGGTCTAGTGCAGAATCAAAGTATAGAGCTATGGCACAATCAACATGTGAGATAATGTAGATACACCATCTTTTAACTGAACTAGGGTTGAAGCATCCTACTCCATCAAAGCTCTGGTGTGACAATCAAGTTGTGCTCCATATTGCCTCAAATTCAGTGTATCATGAAAGAACCAAGCATATTGAAATTGATTGTCATTTTATTCGTGAGAAAATTCAAGAGAACTTGATATCCACTGTCTACGTGAAGACAAAAGAGCAACTAGCTGATTTGTTCACTAAAGCATTGAATGGTACTCGAATTGGTTACCTTTGTAACAAACTGGGCATGATCAACATATATGTTCCACCTTGAGGGGGAGTGTTATAGAATGAATCTAGACACTTATTATAGGATGACTCTAGACACTTATTATAGAATGAATGTAGACTCCTTCGTAATAGTGTTCATAAATAGCAGATTTGTCGGAATCTCCTTTATTTCTTTCCTTAGTTAGCATCTGATATACATATATCTACATTGCTCACCTCTTGGAATGAGAACACAGGTTATTCTTTCTATTTTGTTCACAATGTTCTATCAAAAAGACCACTAGTCCTAGATAATTCAATCTTACATGTGTAATTCTTCAATATATGGTTTATTTAATGAACTAAAGATATTTAAGGGACACTGCTGTAGTATTCTCTGTGCTAGGTTATCCAGATATGAACCTCCTAAGCAAATCAAATATTTGAAAGTTTGATAATTGACTAAGTGGAAGAAATGTCTACATGCCTGTGAAACAACCTCACAGATTGACATCTCTAGCATACATAAACAGATCTACATGGAAAAGGAGGTTCATAGTTGAAAGCTTAATGTGGTTTTTGGCGTCCTAGTAATCCAGCTTGAGAGCTTTTCCCAAGACTTGGCTTGTAGATTTGCAGTGTAGCTAGGAGCTGATTCGCTCATTACTCTAGGATGGTTTCAGCTGGAGCCTTGACTGTTGAAATGCATAAAACATTGATTATGTGTTTTTCCCTGTCCAACCACAGGTTAAAACTCAGTTGTGTCACTACTTTATGGTTATTGTTGTCTAGAAAAATCTGTTGTTGTGTATACCATGCAATAATTCATAGTTCCTTTTATTTTTAGTCTTTCCATGAGGGTCTGGTCGCATTAAGCAAAAGTCCACGGCTGTTCATTCGATTTACTACCTTCTGGAACTTGGCCAGCTGATCCATCATCTTTTCGGGATATCTCAGTCATTGAAGCTACAGCTGCTTCAGATAAGGGTATCGAATTGTCTTGTGATTACCAGTGAATTTATAAATGTCTTGGAAAGTTCAGCACTCCCATGAGCAGTGTAAGAGAATCTAGTTACATCTTTTATTGAGGATGTCTGCTTGTTCTTTATTGGTGTGTGGTATTAGGTGTGGATCAGTTGGTATCTCGTATAAGGTTGTCGAGACAATTAGTATTTTCTTCTCAACATATTCAAATGTCCTTCCATAAGTGCATAGGCTTACCTCTTGTTTTTCCCTCTGGATCAAGAAGAGATGGTAATTTTAAAAGGAATATCTTGTTTTCACAGGAAAAACCTCTTAAAACTATTTTCCCCCACTTGGGACTCGCATTGACATTTATTTCTTCTGAATATGCAGTGCTTAATCGATGTTCTATAGCATTTTGCTTGGAGTTCCTTGACCCCCCCGACATCTAAGGTGAGCTTCCCACATCTAACGCAAATAGACTTTATTCGTCAACGGCCTGATTATGTTTTCTCTAGAGATAACATTATCAGCCTGTCTATCCTCACAAGGTAGAGGTAAGGTGTGCGTACACACTACCCTTCCCATATCCCATAGTGTGGGATAATACTGGGTATATTGTCGTTGTTGTTGTAGAGATAGATTGTTATTCAGTCCCTATGACTAATTGATTAAATGCATCGGTAAGATAATGACATGATTTAAAACCTTCCATCCACAAAATTGACTTGCATTTTTATTCAGTGAAGTTCGATTTCTATCTCGATTTTCTCTTTTAACATAATCCTTAAATCTGTTTAGCTAAGGTGGGTCTCCAATCTCATACACTTAGCAAAATTAAATGTAATCAACACTGATGTTTCTTGGTTGAATGGCTGAAATAAATTGAATGCTGATTGTTTCCTTTTTGTCACTGTGCCACAACAAACTGATTGTTTGCTTAGATGAAAAAAATTTCATTTCCTGATGGATAGATGAATTGCTTTGCTGTATGTGTATCAATATAGTATTGCACCACTTTTATAATCATGTTATCAGTTTTTCTTCTTCGATGTAATTAGGTTAATATCGTCAATTAGTGCATGAGGCTCTTGTTGCCACACAATAGAATATCTCTACATGACAGCTCGTAAATAAAATATTGAAAGCGTTAGAGTTTGGGATGTTCTGAGAAACCAAAACACAGATAAGAAAAAAGCCTGCAAGGAGATTTTAAGAACTGTAAGTTCATTTCTGTGTGTTCAAAAACCCACCTTCGTAAACCTCTATATGACGGCTCGTAAAGAATCCACCAAAAGCATTAGTCTGGGATGGCGTTGAGAAGTCACAACGCAGACGAGGTCTGCAGAAATCATATTCTAGAAAACACTGGAAGTACAGCAATATCATGATCCCCCAGCTTATATTTCCAGTATACCGTCTATAGCCCTTCGTCTGGCAAAAAATTATGTTCATTGCCAAATGCGGGGTTGTTACAGAACGTGTCCCACTCCCTTAAACGTAAATATCTTCCGTTACATTATGTTCTATTTCCGGCGAGGAGATATTAAATAAATTTTAAGTTCGATGCTCATCAGAAAGTAACCTGTAGTTTTGAACCCACTTTAATCATATTTTGCCTCTTGACTCGAGCAATTCATTTACCTGCCAAAGACCCGATTGCTTCTCGGCAATAGAGGTCATGATTTAGCTGGAATTTCAACAAAGTAAAGTTATCTTTTGCTATATTTCTTTTCTTTCCCAGATGAATTCTGGGATTCAGCACTAATGCCTTGCTCCTTTGTGATTTCATCATTAAATTTCCAAACTGCCACTTGAACTCATTTGAGTTTACGATTTCATCTTATTATATCTTAATGTAGCCTTCAAGAATTTGTTTGCAGTGTCTATCTAATATTTGGTTTCCATTTCTCGCAGGTATAAGCCAAGTGTCAACTGGTTCAACTCATCGTTTATTGACAAAACTTCATACAACCAGCAATCACAGTGGGGGACCAAAGTGTATAGCTAACTGAAATACTCAAAGCCAGGAGAGGATTCGTTGACTAGACCTGTACTATTATTTGTATTTGGGATACACCTTATATCCTTAGTGTAGGTCATAGGGAACATTTCAATAAAACATTTGTACTCCCAATGACTGACCAATTATATTTGTTACTCTACAACATGTACAGAATATGGCTCGAAGCATACATTAGCTTTTCTCACTTTGTCACTTTACTTGCTTGCCTGCTGCTTTGAAGAATCAAACTTTGCAGGACATGTCTGTTCGAATATGCCCATGTTGGTAGGGTATGCATCATAATAATCTTCCCCATGATCATGACTGATACTGTTCATGAAACGAAAATGTTTTCTGGTGAGGAATACACTATCCAAGTAATGTGAGAATCAAGGAAATGTAAATAAAGGTTATGGGGAATACGGTAGCCTTTTGCAGTTTGCCGGAAGCCATCCTACTCGTTGTTTCTCATTATCATATATTACCATTTTGTCCAGTAGAGAAATATCTGTAGATGAAAACAACATTAGAAAGACAAAGATTAAATGCACAAAGAACTTGGATACCAACTCTTATCAAAATCTGGTTCCCCTTTAGTATTTATGCAGATAAAAAGCTGCATTTTCTCTCCACTTTGTTGATACTACTATTCCATCGTTATTTATAAATGTTAAAACACAA
This sequence comes from Nicotiana benthamiana, assembly GCA_034376525.1. Lineage (NCBI taxonomy): Eukaryota > Viridiplantae > Streptophyta > Magnoliopsida > Solanales > Solanaceae > Nicotiana > Nicotiana benthamiana. The sequence continues at coordinate 42,401,398 of CM067336.1, forward strand.
CCTTGCAAGTAAGCGTGGATTCTCTTAACAGGACACTATCTCTAGGGTGGAGACTGATATTGTAAAAGTAAGATTTTAAGCAGTACCCTTGTACCTCCAATCACATTATAATTTCCTAATCCAACTTCTGTACCATTCAATATGCCCAAGCATACATTACCATGCTCCTGAGAGAATAAGAGCAGAAATCAGTTGTTGATATCGTCCAGACATAATATGAAGCCGATGGAGCAGTTGAAAAGGTGCATACCGTAAGTATAAGATAGGCCTCTGGCTGAAGTTGAAGCTCAACATTCTTAGCTTTCATGAAACTCAGTGTTAATGGCTTGAAGTAGCTCGTGGCATCATTAACAGATTTGAAGGATTTGGAACCATTCCAGCACACAGGAAGGCTTTTGTCATCCACTGCATCAGTCAGCTGCTTTGCATTTATGCTTTTTTTTATCTGAAGATAGATTAATGTAAGTGCACAGACAGAAAGTCGAGCATTTCGGAATATTAAAACACTTCACATCTTACCGAAGATACCAAAATATCGTAAGCTTCAGAACTAAAGTAACTGAAGGTACTTCCACTATCAAAAATTACAGGAAAACCCTTCACTCCTGTGGCCTGTCCATCAAAAAAGAGCTCTGCTGGTCCCAAAGAGAAATGCTTTCTGAAATCATAGTAATACATCAACATCTTGCTCAGAAAGTTCAAATGCTCCATATAAAATCCCTATAACATAGCAGAGGGCATACTCGGAAGATGTTCGCACGATTGGTGTCCAAGCAATTCCGGATGAGGGAAGAACATCATCGCCAAAGAAAAGAAACCCTCCACCTTGCCCACTTAAACAGTGACCCACTACATTTCGGATAAGACCCAAGCCACTCAATTGTGATACAATGCTTGATTTTCCATTGCCCAGACCAAGAATTCCATCGGTAAAAGGTGGATGACTAGAAGCTGGAACTTCTTGACTGTAACCACAACTGCAGAAGACGACTCAATTAATTTTTCTCTTTTGACAAAGCACACAATTTCATCAATAAAAAACAACTTGGTGTCAAAGAGTATGTAAGATGACTCAATTCAGGAGCTCACAAATTAGAAGCATCACATATTTAACAAAAGAATATGAGAGAAACAAATAAAAAGGATCGAGAGTTAAGAATTTTTAAGGTCAATAAAGGTACATTAAATGTTTCTCACCCAAATACTAGATGAGGCACAACAATGTTACCGTTGGTAAATCGTAGTGGAAACGTGTCTTTGACCAGCACTCCCAAGGATGAACCACGATCTGCATATGCAACCTCATAATCACATTGCTCATCCGGGCCATGACAAGGATGGTTCTCGGGCCAGTGAAGGGACGTGCATAAAGGATTCTTACACGTGACAACATTTTTATTTGGTTTATAAAGACTGTGAGGGGCCTGCGATGGTGTATATTGATGCAGATGTTAAGACAAAATAGGCTAATGCTTTAGGGTTGAACATCCAATAATATAATGGCATACAAAAATCAGATGAATTAATTGTCTTTCATTACTTCAAAGATTTAAATTACAGACAGGGAAAAGGCAGTAATATACCGGGGTGCATTTCGCACAAGGTGCATCACACTGCAGCCAAGTTAGGTCACTACCAGTGTCTATATCAAGAGAGTAAGGTTTGGGAGGTTGGCCAACCTCAAGTGTCACCTGATAATACCTGCACTTAAAGAGAGCACCTCGATAGGAAAGTACAGGAAATATGTCTATTTTAGAATTTCAGACAGAAGATAAAAATATGAATGTCAGATCTTGAAACTTACAGATAATCTCTTTGTTTTTGCTAATCCATTTGGTCTTATAACAAACGTGGTGTCTAGGCTAACTTATGTGGACCTTACCCAATCCACCGGAAACCTACTATATCCCACCATTACAGGTATTGGATAACTCTGTCTACAAAGCTTAGACACGGGAAGCAATAACTTAAATCAGTCACAACTATCCCTTCAGCGCTTGTACTTTCATTTAATATCTATCATAAAGCCAAGATTCAGAAGAAACTAGATTGCCAAGTAGAAAGTAGGAATTAGTGCCTGATCATCTGTCTGAGATCAGAAATCCCTTCTTTTCACTGTATTGGCCCCAATTCTCATATATTTCCCCCTTTTCTCTTCAAACTATTCTTCAATTTCTTCGCAATGAGCAAACAATATAAGTATGATTCACCAGCCAATACTCCTACTATTATTACTGTTGAGTTGTCCCACATCGGAGGGAGTTGAGGTCCTTGGTCTCCTTATATGGCTTGGGCAATCCTCACCTCATAAGCTAGCTTTTGGGGTTGAGTTAGGCCCAAGGTCCATTCTTAACATGGTATCAGAGCTTTGGTGAGATAATTATCGTTGGGTTATGTGTATTATATATAGGGCTCATTGTATCATGTTTAATCTCAGTTATATTCTTCTCCCGTGCTTTCTCACATGGTATCAGAGCTTTGGTGAGATAATTATCGTTGTGCGTCATTCCAACGACATCCGGGTAGAAATAACTCAGTCACCGTGTAATTTTCCGGTGACCGAAGTAACTAATTGCGTCAAAGTCACTAATTATCAGTGTTGTACAGAAACCAACACCACCACAAGATTCCCAAGAGAGATCCGACCAAACCCTAGCAAACCCCACCGGAAAACTGCCCTTCACGCGCCCTCACGCGCCAGATTTACCCAGGCAGATCCGACCCACGCACCGGCGCGTGAGCACTGTTCCGGTGAGATTTTGACGAAGGTCCTTCAGGGCAGTTGGATCGCCCTCAAATTCCGAGCCTACCCATATTTTTACTTTTCAATTTCGACCACTTTGAAGTTTGTCCGGCATCTACAGTGATTTTTCCGGCAATTTTCCGGCAAAAATAGTATTTCCTTCATCTATTTCAGCAAGTTTTCAACGATGTCTTTGGGACTCGATGCTTTCGGGTCTAGAAACCCGGGTTCGATGTTAACTATATATGTAACAAGCTCAGTACATATGATTTATATGCACCAGCTTGAGGGGAGTGTTGGAATATGTAATAGTAGAACCCTAATCCAATGAGTATTAGGAGTAGCCTAATCCAATGTTTATTAGGAGTAGGTTAGGTTATGTGTATTATATATAGGGCTCATTGTATCATGTTTAATCTCAGTTATATTCTTATCCCGTGCTTTCTCACAATTACAAACCATAATAAATAAATAGAGTTTTGTTTCATATAATATTGACTACTACAGTAACAATTAGTAAACAAAAGCAATATAAACCAGTATTACTAAAGAAACATCCATGATTTATCACCAAACACAGTACTAATTACAACACACACACACACAAAAAAAAATTCTTAAGAAAAAAAATGATCCGAGAAAACCCTTCAAGAATTGGTGAACTTTAACCAAGCAAAAAGGCTCATTGACAATCAAGATTCCAAATACATAAGAAAGAAGTGAATACCCTTTAGGATATACGTTTCCAGCGAGAGGGAAGGAACACAACAGAGGAACCAGATTTTTGCTGCTGCTTCTTCCATATGGGACGAGGCAGATGAAAGGCAGAGTAGCAGCTCTGAAATAAAGCCGATAGAAGCAGAGAGTACAACACCAACAGCGTGCAAAATGGTGCTTTCCCTTTCCCGTTCATGGTGATTTTTGGACAGTCGACTAAAATCCAAAAAGAGTTAGAAGCAAATCTAGAAAAGGGTCTACTTTATTGTTCTCGAAAAGCTTAGCAAAAAGTTCAATTGACTGTTTAATATATATAGTGATAATAAAAGTAATTTAACATGCTATATTAAAATTAAATTCTGAGCAGTGTAAAGTTTAATAAAAATTACGTACTATTGAAAAAATAGCGTCAACCATGTTGAATCATTTCAACGTGAAGGTGTCACATGATTCCAAACCGATCAAATAAATAGTTATGCGTTCCTACAAGAACAAGAATGATATTATTATCTAATGTTAACGATTTATTTTAATTTTAAGGACATAAAAATCACAAAAATAACATTTTATATTGAAACATTAAAATTTAAAATATTTATGTTTTTTTTAAAAAATGCATTCTTGTATGCAACCATACGCCATTAGAAAAATACATTTTGTTATGTATATAGGCTGAGAGTATTAGTTTCTGAAATTAAGCTTTGAGAGTCCCATGAAAAAATTGTGGCTGCGGCCTGCGGGACGATGCTAGATGAATGAGGTCCTTGGAATTCACGTACATCAACGTGACCGCTCTAACCACGGAGCCAATATTGTTCTGGGCGCAGACAAATAACTTTTCTGTTTCGTATGGACCATGTGAGTATGCATAATGTCCAAGTCAAATCCTATCTCAAGAATACTTAAGTCAGGATACGCGGTTAAGTGGTTTAATGAACAATAAAAGTCGTGGTCAAAGATCCGCAAAGATTAAGGTCGAGGAGTCATCAAAGATCGAAGTTGAAGTCGAATACCCTTGATAGAATTATAACAGAAGAGAATATTTTAGAGGATATTTTTTACGCTTGTACAGTTATGGTTTTTAGGAACATGTTCCCTTTTGACTTTATAGAAAGAATCTGGTCTTATTGCAAGCCTACAAAAATAACATTTTCACTAAGATTTTTGTCCACACTTTTCCAATAGATCCGAAAATAAAATGTTGAAAACTTATCCATCATTCATCATTGTTAGGAAAAACATTCATTGATTTCATCCTTTTTCGGGTGACTCATTCATTTTATTAACATAAGCGTCATTTATTGCTATTCATCACTATTTAATGCTATATTATTTTTGTTTTGGTTCTTGAATATTTTCATTATTGTGCACCATCATAACTTTCGGAATAGATCTATGTGCTATTTATTAGATTACCGAGAATTTCGTCTTTAGAATATTATCATTAACCAAGATTAACCTTTATTTGTATAAATTTAATTAGTTGAACCAATATCTATATTTTGGTCAAACAATTTCGCGCCTTCTGTGGGGATTTTTTAGTTAATTTTTTGTTTCCTTTAGATCTACAGCTAACGCAAGTCACTAACCTCACAAATCCCAAGATCTTCTTCTTTCTATGTAGGTACAAAAACCTATATGGCAGTAACCGAGGAGAAACGACAAAAGTAACAGGTGATTTCTAGCAATCTTATGAACGCTATCAATGAAAGCCGTGAAACAGTAGGCGAGGACGTGACACCCACCACTTTCCCTAGGTAGGAGAAGGAGAGGTCAACCCCCATTGTAGCATAACAAAACCCAATGTAAAAGGGGCCTCCATGTCTCGATAAGAAGGGACGCCCCCGAAGCATGGTTGACCGATATGATAATGAGCGTGCTCAACAAGACCGCTCCAGGCAAGACTATAGAAACCGCAAGAGCTTGCATGATACAACGAGTAGACAAATAGTGCAACCTACCAAACCCTCCGACAACAGGTATATCACAATATTACTAATAATGCAGGTGACAACACCCTCGCTACCATTCTAAAGAGGATGGAGGAAATGGAGAATAAAAATAAAGCACTCTGGGTCCGGATAAATGAACAGAAGAACGATACAACAAGATACTGGGTGCTCCTAAGTTGTTGCCAAAAAGGGACACCCGCAAGTTCGTAGAGCAGCCGTACAGTGACGAAGAAGCCCCACATGCCGTACCAAATACCTTCAAAATGCCGTCCTACCTTAAGATATACGATGGAACAACCGATCCCGAAGATCATGTGACCCATTACATCATCATCGTGAAAGGAAACGACCTCACCAAGGAAAATGTGTCCTCTATTTTGCTGAAGAAGTTTGGCAAAACCCTTATGGGAGGGGCATTAACATGGTACTCAAATCTACCAGCCCGCTCCATTGAATCTTTTTAGGAATGGCCGATAAGTTCGTAACCGCACATGTTGGAGCCAAGAAGGCCGAAACAAGAGTAAATGACATATTCACTGTCAAGAAGTCCTTGGTAGAGGGACTGAGGGACTTCCTCGCCTGATTCAACAGGGTAAGAATGACTCTGCCAGACATGTCCGAGGGGATGGCAGTCGCAACTTTCCAAAATAGGTTGAGTAGAGATGGTTCAAGTGCAACTAGAAAACTATTGAGTCGATTGATGAAATATCCTCCAACCTCTTGGGACGAAATCCATAATGCTTATTGTGCCAAAGTTTGAGCAGATTAGGACGACCTCAACAGACCAGTCCATCGACTCATCTCGGTACAAATCGAATCCAAAAAAGAACAAAGAGACAATATCATGAGGGATCACCCAGTCTCGTGATCCAACAGGGAATGACCGGCCATCCGTTAGGGCGACCACCACCCCTTCCCTCTACTATGAAGAAGGCTCACCTAGGCCGAGGACAGAGATTCGCCGGAACAAGAGAGGTATTCCCCCTTATTATCTGCTCACAATTTTTGAGTGTCACCTACAAAAATAGTCTGTGCTCTTGAGAAACTCGAAACAAAGGTAAAGTGGCCGCCAAAGATGAGGTCCGATCCGAACATCAAAAACCCAACACCCTTTGTGAGTTCCACTAGGAACGTGGGCACAAAACAGAATATTGAATCACCCTTAGGAAAGAAGTTGTAAACATGTTGCGGCATGGAGACCTCAAAGAGCTGCTAAGAGATAGGGGAAGAATAACTTCGCCAAAGGACATGAAATCCAAGGTCTGCCGAAGCTGCCATCACCAGATCGTACTATGAACATGATCATCGACAGCAGAGATGACCTCTGTATCAACGATGTGAAGTTCACCACCACTTACAAGCTCAAGCGATCTATCACTCGTGAACGACATGGCAGGCTCGAACAAAGTATCATCTTCAATGAGTCAGATGCTGACAGTTTGACCTTCCTTCATAACGATGCCCTCATCATTACTTTATGCATTTTAGATACTGATGTCAAATGTATCATGGTGGACGATGGAAGTGTAGCGTGCATTATCCATCCTCGAGTCCTCACCCAAATGAGACTCGAGGACAATATAGTGCCACAATGCATCACGCTAACTGATTTTAATAATGCAGTTAAGCGAACATCAAGGGAAATTACACTCTTGGTCTTGCCAGCGGTGTGACTCTAGAGATGACAATCTACATCATGGACCAGGCCACCGCATGCAATGCTATAGTGGAATAATTGTGGATACATCCCATGAGAGCCATCCTCTCTAGCCTATACCAGGTAATTAAATTCCCAATACTATGGGGAATGTTCAGCATAAGTGGAGAACAACTTACATACCGGGAGTGCTGCAACATTGCCTTAGACAGCATGGCAACCCAATAGAAAAAAGACAGGTAAAAAGAGGCATAACAATCAAAAGGGTTAAGGTCGACACAAGAAGAAACCAAGGACATCATCGCAGATCCCGAAATAGTCGAGGCTGTGGATTCAACCATAGAAGACCTTGACCCCAATTCAATTGGACCTCAAGGACTTTAGCAAAAAGTCCTACATCCTATGTAAACTCTAGGAACTAGGTAAATCCTATCAATTCTTAATCATTGATACATATTTGTTTGCCCTCAACCACACAGATATGTTGGTCATCCCTAGGGAAATTTCCACACACAAATTAAATGTCAATCAATTCAATCACCAGTAAGGCATGTCATACACAGATTCAACCCTGCCATCAAATATGTCGCCCGCAAAGAGGTGGTGAAACTATTATAAAATGACTGCATCAGAGAGTCAAAGTACCCTAAGTGGATCGCTCACATAGTGATGATAAAAAAAGAAGGGGAAATGGTAGATGTGTGTGGATTTCATAGACTTGAGCAAATCATTTCCAAAGGATTCGTTTCCCTTACCTCACATCGACCAACTCATCGACGCAACAGCCGGGCACGAGCTATTGAGTTTCTTGGATACGTACTGAGGCTATAAACAAATACTTATGGAGGAATAAGACCAGGAGAAAACCACGTTCATCACCCACCAAACAACATATAGTTGTAGGGTGAGGCCGTTTGAGTTGAAGAATATGGGGGCTACATATGAAATATTGGTCACAAAAATGTTCAAAGACCATCTCTGCAAGACCATGGAAGTATATATAAATGACATGTTGGTCAAATCCGTAAATGAAAATGATCATATCCATCATTTGAAGGAAGTTTTTGACATATTAAGACTGTAAATAATGAAACTAAACTGGAAAAAATGCACGTTTGGCATACCCTCTGGAAAGTTCTTGGGTTTTTTGGTCGCGACGGGGGATCGAGGTCAACCTTGACCAAATCAAAGCTATCGAGGGGATACCAGAAATCTTGACCACCAAAAAGCAAGTCCAAAGGTTGACTGAACGAATCGCCGCCCTATCGAGATTCATCTCGCGGTCGTCTAATAGATGTCATAAATTTTTTGGCGTGCTAAAAAAGGACAACGTACTCGAATGTTCTCCTGAGTGCATCCAAGCTCTGCGAGAACTGAAGGCACACCTATCATCACCATCTCTGCTTTCCAAACTCGAACCCGTGGAACACTTTCTCGTCTATCTAGCCATCTCCGAGGTAACGGTAAGTGCAGTCCTGATCTGCGAAAATAAAGGTACTTAATCTCCCATCTATTAATTAGAAAAACACTTATCGATGCCGAGAAGAGGTACCCGCGCAACAAAAAATTGGTCGTAGCTTCATGAAAGCTTAGACCCTATTTCTAGTGCCACTGCTATCTAGGTTGTTACAACTTTTCCCCTGAGGAGAATTTTGCATAAACCAGAGATATCAAGGAGGCTGGCCAAGTGGGTCATCGATCTAAGCAAGAGTGACATCATATAACAGCCGTGAACGTCGATAAAGTCGCAGGTGCTCACCGACTTCGTTACAGACTTTAGTGCAAAGATAATGCCCGAAGTCGAAAAGGAAGCTATCAAAGCTTCCCTCCAAACACAAGACCTCTGGGTGCTATGCACTGATCGCTTCCAATTCAAAAACTACTACAAGGTAGGAAGAGCGGGTCACAATAGCTTTTACCTGATATGAGGCCCAGGATCGAATTCCTCAGGGAGCTAGTAGTGGAGTCGATGTATCTATCTAGCTTAGAATCGTGTATTTGCTCCAAATGTCACTTACATAAATTTTTGGGGGTTTTAATTATAAATTACTATTATCAAACTACAAATTGAAATTAAATTGTGCTACGAGATAATTGCTAAGGTTGTATCTAATGGGACGAAGGGCACTAGGGTCGTGACATTACCTAGGTGGCTAATTTACAGGTAGCTGTTACTAAGGTTCAATTGACATAATTGGGACTTATTCTATAAGTGTTGCAATATTTTACCCACTCACACTACTTGGTAGAGAGAGTGATTTTTCCCAATTGACTCTCTCGAGACCAAATGGGTAGGCAAATCAGCTCAAGCAACTAGGGTTTAAGTATGGTGATTACTCTCTTGAGGTTTAACCCGTTAATTGGTACTATCATTTTTCATGAGTCCATCCCAATTCCTCGTTGGGTCAGTTTTGGAGACTTAGGCTCTCTTTCTCAAGAAGAGCCAAGTCCACAAAGCTCAAATAAGTGTTTTCAACCACCAATTCATAGATTAAAACAGAAAATCAACCCAAATAGCAAACACTCATAGTCAATCTAACCCTAGATGGCAAAACCCATCAATTACCCACACTAGGGTTGAGCCACAACCCTAGCTAATGGGTTTAGCTACTCATACTTGAAGAAGAAAATAAAGAAATAGAAGAAGAAGACATAATAATTAATTACTAAAATAAAATACAAGAATCTATCGTTAATTTGAAGCTAAGATGCCAAAAATGGCTACAAAATGATGTTCCCACGAGTGCAGCTCAATTCTGGAGATAACAGATGACCTAAAAATGGTAAAATATTCTATTTGTACTAAGCTGGAAAAATTAGACAAAAATACCCCTACGGGGTCAGCGCGGGCCGCATGAAATGGACCGTGGCCGCACTAGGATCTTCAAATCCAAATCTGGGCTCTCTGAACTTGGGCTCCGCGGACCGCGTAGAATGGATCATGGCCGCGGAGGCATCTAGCGTAGTCCGCACAATCATGACCGCCGACCGCATGGCTTGAACTTTGACATTTTTCATCTCTCTGAATCTCTTTTCCGCAGACCGCACAAAAAGGCAGTACAGCTGCAGAACCTTTACCGCGGATCACACAATGAGTATTGCAGACGCATTGCCTGAAGCCTGGTTATGCCATCTCTCTGAATCACCTAGTGCGGCCGCATTGCCTGAAGCCCTGGTTATGCCATCTCTCTGAATCACCTAGTGCGGCCGCATTCGACTTTGTGCGGTCCGCACTAGGCTTGTTTGCCCTCAGTTTACTTTGTCTTTGATACTTGAGCAGGTTTTACTCCTTTTGAGCCGATCTTTGACATTTCGTCATGCTGTCGATCAAACATGCAATGAAGCACAACTTATGAGCCTTTTGGGACTATTTTGTAACAATTTACAATCAAAGCATAGGCAAAAATGAGCATAAAACACGTTAAAATCTCTACTTATCAACTTCCCCAAACTGAAGACTTTGCTTGTCCTCAAGCAAACAAAATAGAATCCACCCCTTAAGGGAAAATCCAAATATTTCCAACTATCCTAAAATAACCTCAACAAGCATCAATTGGGACTAACAATTGCCCTTAATACGAATGAATCATTAACAATATTTAAACTTGAAAAACTATGGATCAAGTGTGACACGAGAGCATCAAGAGTTGACTCATTACATCAAGGAACTCTCTCAATTACTTTGGTCATCATGGAACCCAAACTCACACATCCTCAACTCTGCCTAAGAAAACCTCACCTTTTAGAGGATTGGCACACAAAGCGAGGTTAATAGGATTTCACTCATCTCTCTGAAGGAAAGGTCACAAGTCCGCCTCTAAGTACCATATTCTTGCCTTATGTAAGTATCCACTAATGTAAGCTTCATTCAACTCAAGATCAGGGTTTTTGTGGAGTCATTGTGAAGGCTTTTGGGTAAGGGTATGGAATGTTTTTGTTCAAGTGGGTTCAATCTTCCCTTAAGAACTTCTTTTGATTCATTTGGCACAATTCTCTTGGTTCTTTGAGTCATCCACTTCTTTCTAAGGGGTTAGAGAGACATAATGTCACTCTTTCTTATGCAATTCAAGACGTTTCTCCTTTTTCAACTTTCCCGCACCTTTCTCTCTTTTGCTTTTCTTGCATCCCTTTTTTTATTCTTTTTCACATTGGGATTTCTTTTCGTCTTTTGCTTTTCTTTCTTTTTCATTGCCTTTCCTTTCCTTCACTTTTGTAACTTTACCACTTTGTTGTCATCCTCGTCTCTCCCCCCCAAACTTATAATTTTGCCATGTGCTAAAGGAATGATTTGGGGTGCCAATAGAGGGTATATTGAGAACGGGTATAGGCTTGTAACATGGTTCTTGAAAGAAGAAGGCATAAGGCTCAAAAATGTTAAGTAGGGATCATATCATTGGTGTCACTCCTCTTTTTTCTGCCCCCGCAAGGTGCAAGGGAGTTTTTTCAATCAAAGGACAATCGAAACGGGATTTATTATCAAAGATTCAGAGTCGCCACTTGGGAGATTTATGGTGTCCCAAGTTACCGGTTGAATCCTGAATCGAGGAAAATATTGACTCTGTATTACAGTCCGTGAACCAGAAATCCGGATAAGAAATTTTGTTAATCCGGGAGAAGGTGTTTGGCATTCCCGAGTTCCGTGGTTCTAGCATGGTCGTTCAACTGTCGTATTCTTCATATTTATCTAATTTTAACAATTATGTACTTAGTTCAAGTCGAGGCTCTTTTACCGCTTTTATTATTATTGTTGTCATTTTGGAAAAGAATTGCAACATCGTGAAAACATGTCTCAAACCACGTCACAACCAGTGTACGCATGGTCGTCGATACATTTCGACTTCGTTGAGATTTGGATTTGGGTTGTATAAATGCATGCCTTTATTTAGGGAAGTAACTTTATTAAAGACGCGCCTAAGCGATTAGCGTAGTATTGTTTTGGGCGTGGCCATGGACCTTTTTTTAAACGGCCCGTTCCGGTGTCTAATCAATTTTGCATATCAAACATGTATAGAAGGCCCCACAATTTGCAATTTATTGGGCGAGGCTCGTCCCATTTTATTATTTGATAGGCAAACCTAATGCAACTGCAATATTTTTTTTACTTTGCGAGGGCCATGAAAAATCCAACTAATGGCACGTCCCGATTTCTATATGGTTAAAATTAATTAAGTGAGGGCCATGAGTTTTCGAATAAATTGATATGGAATCAATATATTCTTTTACATTATCAATTTGCATATTCTGTTTTTACATAATACTAGCCAAAATATATTTACACAGTAACAAATATTACCAAGAAACGTTGATCCACAATACTAGGAGAGCAAAGAAAATAAGCTGAAAATATTTCAAGTTTACATTCCACTGCATATATTTATATAAAAAAAACGTGAAAAAGGACTAAAATATGCATGATACACATGTACATCAGTATATGAAGACGTGCCTATGCTTATTCAAGGAATGGATTCATTTTCACCCTAGAAAGATCAATAATTCTACATGAAACATCCATTGTTTCTATCTATTGGACCACAATATCAGATTAGCAGCACAAGCAAACAAAAATATAGAAAAATGAGACTTACCTAACAGTAAAAATAGGTGAATCTGACAATCCAAACAAAAACCAACCGGAAGTTGATATCCAATGAACTAACAGTCAAATTCAATTCCCTTTGCACCTCAATAGCAAAGAAAGTCAGCAATTACACATATCTTGACTCCAAAATTCATCATTGAAAGCAATAACAACTTGGACCCAGAACCGCAAACAAAACTCGACCAAACCGGAAACCTTCGACCGGAGACTGCGAAATCGCTAAGGGAAACCTCAAACGGAACTCATAACACCAACGACAACCTCAAGAGTGGTTTCATGGCTGCACAAGTTGGTCATTTATAGAGGTTTTGAGACGAGGAGAGGCTGGCGATGGAGATTGGAGGAGAAGGATGGTCGTTTGGGCTTGAAGAAAGAAAGAGATAGCGAGTTCACTGTTGCGGGTGGCCTTCAGCTGGTTGTGACTTATGGTTGTTGGTCGTTTGAGGGTTGTTGGGCTGCTGGACAGTGTTGGAGAATGAGGAAGGTGACGGGTCTGCTGAGGTTGTTTTGGACGGTGACTGGAGGAGACTGGAGGAGTTCGTTCAAGGGTGAGATTGTTGTTGGTTATGAAGAAGACGAAGAAGAACAGTCCTCCCCCCTCCTTCTCTCCTCAATGTGTATAGTCTATTTTATTCAAAAATCCCTCACCTTTTTTCCTTTTCATTTGATTAAGTCCCCTTTTCTTAGTATCCATCTGCCTCCTTTTAAATCTAAGCATGCAAAAAAAAATAGTGTTCTTTCCCCCATGCTTGTCATTATTGTAGTTCCCTTTTTTAAAAAAGATTTTGACAATCCGTGAATCCCTCCCCCAATTGTGTAATTGTGTCTGTCGTGGTCTCGTGTTATGTGTGGTGAGTTTAGATTATTATGGATTACATCCGAAAATTAAGCTTACAAATGGGTAGTTTGAACCCAAATATTATTTTTTACCTGGAACCGCGACTAAAACATGATCTTATTTAATTAATTCTACGTAAGCAAAATTACTATCAAAATAAGACTAACAATTAAAACAAAACGATTTTTGATATTTTTCAAGATTTAAAATAACTACAAAAATAAAACAATTTTTTTGTAATATTCGTTTTTATATAAAGGTAAAATATAAAGTACTATTTTTTGTATTTTTTAAGTTTAAAATAACTACAAAACATTAATGAAACTATATATTTTTTTGTATTTTTGAAATTGTACAAAAATTAAAAACAAGGTGCTATTTTTGTATTTTTCAAGTTTATGAGAAATACATAAACTAAATTTTATATACCACTTTTTTTGTGATTTATCTTTTTGTAACGAAATAAAGTAAAAGTGCCAAAATTAGCTGAAATTGTAAACATTGATATTAGACTCAGAAATCATGGAAAATATAGAGAGAGAAACTAGAGAGAAGGAGGAGCATTTGAGAACTCTCTAGAATAGAGAGAGAATTTATTAAACAGAAAATGAAAATGAAATGAAGTCCGGGTAGGTGAGAAAATATCTCCCCTACACTATATACAAGTTACATACTAACGGGTCGGGTCGGGTGATCCGGCCCAAAGTTAAATAATAGCCTGTGGGCTCAGATACACAATCATCATAGCCCAATTACAAGATATACCATGGATATACCAAAAATATACAATGAGTATACACAAAATGTACAAGGCTATACAAGGCTATATCATGTATTTTCTCTTATCTCAACACCCCCCCCCCCTCAAGTTGAAGGGGGATACCATGATAAGAATGGACCTTGGGCCTAACTCAACCCCAAAAGCTAGCTTATAAGGTGAGGATTGCCCAAGCCATATAAGGAGACCAAGGACCTCAAATCCCTCCGATGTGGGACAACTCAACACCCCCCCTCACGCCCAGATCTCTGGAGCGTGGACAACATAAATGGGGGCCCAACATCGGTAACAATAATTGGGATGGGCCTGACTCTGATACCATGTAAACATTGAGATTAGACCGAGAAATCATGGAAAATATAGAGAGACAAACTAGATAGAAGGAGGAGCGTTTGAGAACTCTCTAGAATAGAGAGAGAATTTATTAAATAAAAAATGAAAATGAAATGAAGTCCGGGTAGGTGAGAAAATATCTCCCCTACACTATATACAAGTTACATACTAACGGGTCGGGTCGGGTGATCCGGCCCAAAGTTAAATAATAGCCTGTGGGCTCAGATACACAATACACAAAATGTACAAGGCTATACAAGGCTATATCATGTATTTTCTCTTATCTCAACACCCCCCCCCTCAAGTTGAAGGGGGATACCATGATAAGAATGGACCTTGGGCCTAACTCAACCCCAAAAGCTAGCTTATGAGGTGAGGATTGCCCAAACCATATAAGGAGACCAAGGACCTCAAATCCCTCCGATGTGGGACAACTCAACACCCCCCCTCACGCCCAGATCTCTAGAGCGTGGACAACATAAATGGGGGCCCAACATCGGTAACAATAATTGGGATGGGCCTGACTCTGATACCATGTAAACATTGAGATTAGACCGAGAAATCATGGAAAATATAGAGAGACAAACTAGATAGAAGGAGGAGCGTTTGAGAACTCTCTAGAATAGAGAGAGAATTTATTAAATAAAAAATGAAAATGAAATGAAGTCCGGGTAGGTGAGAAAATATCTCCCCTACACTATGTACAAGTTACATACTAACTGGTCGGATCGGGTGATCCGGCCCAAAGTTAAATAATAGCCTGTGGGCTCAGATACACAATCATCTTAGCCCAATTACAAGATATACCATGGATATACCGAAAATATACAATGAGTATACATAAAATGTACAAGGCTATACAAGGCTATATCATGTATTTTCTCTTATCTCAACAGAAATAGCTATATTAAGCGTAAATTAAATATTTTATGCTAAAAATATAAAAAATCTCGGGGAGGGTCAAAAGTCACATATCTACAGCTGCCCCTCTTTGACTGGAAATACGAAGAGTTTTCAGACAAAGAACGACTATATATGTTTTCAGACCCGACCCTTATTTGGAGAGACTAAACTAAAGGAGAGGGAGAAAATGTGACCGAGCCCAGGTATCTGATCTGCCTACATATCCTTAGCTATAAAGGAATCAGGTCACATGTAGTTCAGAAGTGAGTAAGATGATTGAGTATACCGATGTGGAGAGCCGATCGAGGTTCCGTTCCGTCGAGGTTCCGGATTGCGGTCCTGCTATTACATCAAAAATCAAAACATGAAAAAGACTAACTAAGTCTATCAGCTACTAGTTACAAAGGTTCTTATCTATATGTCTTCTGAAGCTTGATATTGAGTTTTGAATGGTGCTTCATGCGGACTTTAGATTTGAAACTTGATGCTTGTTAGGTGTAGGTGCTAGTTCAATTTTCTTTAGCTTCTTCAAAATCAAGACAGGACATGCAAATCTTGTGACTTTAACCATGTCTTGAGCATACTACATCTTCTCCACTTCTGCACTTTGAATTCACTTTTTTTTATTCATTTCTCGTTTTTCTTTTTCTTTATTGTGACTGACTTTTGTTGATCATCTCAATCTGTTGACTCGCATTCTTGCCGCGAGCTTATGCTACTTCTAACTTGTATTGAATGCTGGGGATTTTTGTTGTAACCTTCCGCTCTCCGGGAGGGATCCTACAATCAAAATAACCAAAACAAATAAACTTTCCTACCCAATTTGCGCTATGAAGATTTGTGAGTAGTTAGCAAAATTGTAAACCACTTATACTACTGATGTAATGAAGAGTGTAAACTAGACTAGGATGTGTGTCTCCTATGAGTAAAACCAAAAAACTCTGACTAGCAGGTGCGTCTGATAACATAAAACATGAATGAACCAAACCTATGAAGTGCTTCTCCTAATGATGAATTTAAATGACCAAGACTAGGAACTGTGTCTCCTCGGGGTGAAAACTTCAATGAATAAAACTAGGAAGTGCATCTCCTAGCGATGAAAACTTCAACGACTAAAACTAGGAAATGCGTCTCTAGGGGTGAAAACTTTAGTGACTAAAACTAGGAAGTGCGTCTCCGATGGGTAAAACTTGAAATAAAACTTTAAAAAGACAATTTTGTCAGTTAAAAAAGGCGATGATAAGTTATGATACTCCTGTTGGGGATGGTTTTTTTATCTTAGGTAAAAAATTCATCAGACTAAGATTTTCATCGTAGGGGAAAGTTTGAGCAGACTAAGATTTTTATTTTATCTTAGGTGAAAAATTCATCAGACAAAGATTTTTTATCTTAGGTGAAAGTTTCAATAGACTAAGATTTTTATTTTATCTTAGGTGAAAAATTCATCAAACTAAGATTTTTTATCTTAGGAGAAAAAAAACTTCATCTGACTAAGATTATCTTGGGAGAAAAATTCCATCGGACCAAGATTTTGACTCTAGGAGATAATCCCTCAGACTAGGTCCATTTTTTGAATCCAGACTTTCTTAATTTTTTGCCAAATTCAGACTTTTTTTTGTTTTCTTTTTTGTTTTTCAAATTTAGATTTTGTTTTTTCAAATTCAGACTTCCTTTCTTTTTCTTTTTCTTTTTCTCAAATTCTGCCGTCCCTTCTTTAAAAATTACGCCTTCCTTTCTTTTTAAGTTATCGTACGAGAAAATTCATTGGACTACAAATTGTTATATATTAGGAGAAAATTCATCTAACTAAGAGAGTTATATTATCTTAGGAGGAAAATTCCATCGAACCAATATTTTATCTTATCTTGGGAGAAAAATTCCATCAGACCAAGATTTTGACTCTAGGAGATAATTCATCAGACTAGGTCCATTTTGTTGTGATCTTAGGAGAAAGATTCATCTGACTAAGATTTGATATCTTAGGAGAAAATTTCATCGGACTAAAATTGTTATATCTTATCTTGGGAGAAAAATTCCATCGGACCAAGATTTTATCTTATCTTGGGAGAAAAATTCCATCGGACCAAGATTTTATCTTATCTTGGGAGAAAAATTCCATCAGACCAAGATTTTTATGTCTTACCTTGGGAGAAAAATTCCACCAGAGCAAGATTTTATCTTATCTTGGGAGAAAAATTCCAACGGACCAAGATTGTATTAGGAGGGAAATCCATCAGACTAGGACTTTTTATCCTAGGAGGAAAATTTAAAGATCAAAGATTTGAGAAACTTACCTTTGTTATATCTTCTTTTCTTTTTTTTTTCCTTGCATTGCTTTGTTCTGTTTCAACTCTCAAACAAAGAAAAATTTATCAGTTTTAAAAATGGTGGCCGATTTGTGGCCTTGCTGGGGATGGCTTCCTCCTTTAAAAGCCAGTGTTGTCTTCCCCTGAAACTACTGGGATAACATTGCTGGGGAATTACTTACTTGCCTGCTGGGGATAATACCGCTGGGGAATCTCCTTTCGTCTCCTCTTTTCTCTCTTTTCTTTTCCAAAATTATTTTCTCTCAACACTGCTGGGATAAAAGTGCTATCATTTGGGGATAAATTTGTTGACGATAACGCAACTGGGGGGAATTTTATTCCTTCAAAATCGGTGCTTCATTCTTCTAGAAGTTGCCGAGGATGGCGCTGGCCTTTTGCTTTTTCTGAGCACAAGTTTCATCCTTTTGTTCGTGCCTCTGGGGATACCACTTCCCTCATTAAACTTGTTATTCTAGGGATAACACTGGTTCAATGATCTCTTATTTTGAGATTTGTATTATTTTCCTTTTTCCCCAAGTGGTTACCTGATTTTTTCAGAAATTTGCCAAATGAAAGGAAAGTTTTCTGCCCCAGTTTGATAATCTTCCTCGTGTCATGCCTTTCCGCCATCAATGTCATTTTCTTTTACCTGCTTCCAATCAAAGAAAATTTATTAGTTTTAAACTGGTGAATGGTTGTGCCACTCCTGCTGGGGATGCTTTTTCCCTTTCTCCTTCCATGCTCTGCATTCCATTACTCTATCAAAACTTGCTGGGGAAGATGTCATTTGCTGGCCTTAGCATGACTTGCTTTGCCTTGCGTCGTCTGGCCATCTTGAAACTTGGTCGATAATTTTCGACCATCTTGATGACTCCTTATTCACAAGCCTTTCACCGTTGTTTTCCACTTGTATCCTGACCACCCACATTCCTATGACAGTGACTCTTCTTGAGGATTTTGCATGTTTACTGATGAACCACTTTCTTCGTTTATCCCATGTCACTGAAATACCTTTTCTGCTAGGGATATCCCTCTTCTTTTGTGGCATAACTAGGGAACTGACATTTCCCTCTGCCTTGGAGTCTCATATGAATCTCCAATTCATGCCCATCGTTTTCAACGTCGTTCTCCCTTGATTTGTCCACTGGCCTTGGCCTTGAGGCTTATAACCTTTGATTCCCGCACGCTATCTTTCTTGACACTGATCCACCCCTTTGTCAATCTCCTCTTGCTGGGGATATCCTTTTTAATACTTGCCTTGTGTTTTTCATTCCTGAATTATACCACTTGGATGTACTAGTCAGATCTCCTTTGCATAATTGGAAAGCTGATGGCAGATTGCGAAGTCATTTCTCACTTGTTCTAACCAAACAGACTCTACTGAGGAATTTTCTATGAAAGGAGAAAGATAAAAAGGAACAGAGTAAACGACAAAGGAAAGAGATGACACTCTAACAAGAAAAACTATAAAATCAAAACCTATCAAACGCGGATACGGACTCTAATGGTCATGACATACACATGTGGCCTATCCTCCGTCGGCAACCGTCTTTCAAGATCTTCGTTTAGTGATTCCCCGTCTAATTCTTAACTTTATTCGACTTGTAGTGCCCGAAGGTTTTCACTGTCAAGCCTCTCTCATTTTGGCTTTTCTCTCAGCTTTCATCGCCTTATGGTGCCCGTGAAGGTTTTCATCGATAAGACTCTCTCATTTGTATTTCTTTCAAAGTTGAGGATCGGGGTGTTACCGATAAGACTCTCTTTTCTATTTCTTTTCTGCAGGGGGCCGGAGTCTTTTCTACTGGGGATCAGAGTCTTCTCTGTATGAGGATCAGAATCTTTTCTACTGGAGATCAGAGTGTTATGTTCTGATAATACTCTCTCATTTGTCTGACTTGGCATCCTTTGAAGACTGATTAGAAGGTCTTTCTTTGGACCGTAATGTGGGATTTGGATAGGCTAGAAAGAAAGGGTATTTAAAGTCTAAAACAACACATCAATTTAGTTTAAAAATACAACCTTCGAAACTAGATTATTTTATAATAAACATAATTTTTGCCCCAGTTTCTTTCTTGGGGATTTTTGATTTTTATTTACACTATGACTGAGCTGTGAGGCGCCTATGTATCCTCCTTGAGGAATCAGGTCGAACGTAGTTCACAATTCCTATTTGTTTTTCTAGTTTTCCTTTTCGCTTATTATTTTTCTTATCTTTCTTTTATTTTTCTTTTCCTTTTCCTTTTCTCGTTTCTCTTTAGCTTTTTGTTTTCTGTTTTTGTTGTTTTCTCTTTTTCTTTCTCTTTCTTATGTTTTTCTGTTTGTTTTTCTACCTTTTGCTATTGATTCCTAAATAGGGGTATGAAAGAAAAAAAAATACGGCTCAAAGGGCTAATGAATGATAAAGTGTTTAGGTAGCAAGACAAAATACCTTCGTCATTCCAATCTTCAAAACATACCAAGTGCAAACAACACGATTAACATTCGCCACATCTTTAAAGCATTTTGGGGCTACACTCTCATTTTCATCACCGCGACCGACCCCTATGTCAACATGGCCAACTTGCCTTTACGGTTTTCTTTACATTTCACTTGCCCCAGTTTCTCATGACTCGGGCTCCAAATAATCTCAAACCGTTCTTATTTATTTTAAATATCCCGATCACCTCCCAATGGTTTTATGATCAACTTTAAAGATTATGCCCAAATTATGCGCGCATGTCATGTCACTAGAATCGGCGCTTGAACAAAACAAAACAAAAGGGTAAAAAGGACTAAATAAAGAAGATTACTGGAAGTAACAAAAGACCGGAATTTATATTAGACAAATGGTGAAACAGTTTAAATAACAAAACAAGCAAAACAAACTGGAGTACAACCCTTAGAATGAAATTGAAACAAAATGGACAACACTAAACAAACCACCATTACTAAACAAACTAGACAAAATGAAAGGACAAGAGGGTTTAAGTCGCAAGACAATATCTGGATTACCACCCTTAAAATAACCCGGGCAACAGAAATGACAACAAAACGAACCACCAAAGCTCCACTTCGGCTAACCAGAAGATGGAGCATCTTTCCAATTACCAAATTCAGTTTCTTAGCCTTGAGTTCTGCATCCACAATGCCAGGAGCTTCACAAAATATTTCAGGACAAATTATGACCATCATGTCGGTCTCGTTATGCGCAGGCGATGGACTTTCGTTGGTGTCTACTGTGTTCGGATTTTGGACGATAATGTCACCCGCATCAATAAGCTCCTTATTTGCTTTCTTCAACCTCCAACACCTTTCTATATCATGCCCTGAGGAATCTAAGCAATGTGCATACCTTTGAGACAAATCACCCTTCTCCGATGGATGTTTTGGCATTTTTATCTGGATCAGCTTCAACATGCCCAATTGCTTCAACTCTTGGAACCAACTGGCAAATGACTTTGCAATAGGGGTGAAAGCCTTTCCTCGTTTCAGCAACCTCTCGCTCCTAAATGCTTGATTTGGCCTAAAAACTTACCCGGGCTAGTATGCTCGTGGGGGTGGATAGGCATGTTGTGGAGCTGGGTACTTGGAGAGTGGAGCATGTCTTTGGAAGTCCCTTGGAGAGAAGTAGCGGTTTGGAGAATTACAAGGATATCCACGGGGTTGATAAATAGCTCGAGGGAATTTGGCTAGGACGACCACTGGACCCTGTCATTGGGGAGGTTCAACAACATCTTTTCTTTTTATGGGAAGGTTATCTCGAACAACTTGCTCACTCCATTTGAACCAGAACTTCCCATAATCTTTTTTAGGCTTCTCCTTAATCTGAGATATGGAGGAATGGTCGGGAGATTCCAAGGTTCGAGTAAGGACACCATTAGAGAAACCAATCGGTGGCGATACGGGTGCCTTCCCAGCTATCCATGCCTGATACATGTCTTCCACATGTTGTCTCAACATTTGTACCTCTTCTACCAACCCAATATCCTATTCGACCAGCTACTTTCCGGCACCAGTATCCGCCAACTCAGTTTTGTTGTTCTTGGCCATCACCTTTTGACTCGTGTTGTAGAGGAGATTTACCACTTTAAAACCACAACCAACCACCTTTCTTTATGCTATAAAATAAAACATGTTAGAATGGACCCCAGTCGGTACTTATTATTATCAACATTTTTCCCTTTTTTCCCATTATTTTCTTATATACAGCTGTGGTCGAATCTTATGGAGATTGCGTACGTATCATGACCCCGCATGAATCAGACCTTGCTTAGTTTGGGCCAATAAAAGTTAAACAACAATAAAATATATATATTTTTTCAATTTTCATGATAAAACAAACTGGGTTTCAAAGGTTTAGAGATGACCTACAAACTCGAAAATCAAACAACCCACATAATCTAATCAAAAGAATTGAAAACTCAAAAACAAACGGCCAACTTCCTTTCCCTATTTACCACTTTTAACCAAATGACTATTTTTGGCAAACGTGGACCTTTCTCAATTTCACAGGAATTTAGAGGCCGGGAAGGATTATTTCAAAAATATGTCCGTTCTTTTATGAAAATAGCCTTTCGACAACTGAAAGATACTCTAAGGCTATCTCGGCAAGAACGGTTTAATACACTGCTGAAGCTGGCTCGGCTTATTTCGACCAGAAATCCAAACGACATCCACTTGCCCAATAACTCTTTTTCTTTTCAAATTAAAATAAAAGACCAGGTTTTGCAAACACGGCCCTTCAGCACCCCAGGATGAAGATTTTAAGGTTGCGTAGCTAACCGGCCAAAATCCTAAAATAATGATAAAAGGTGGTTGTTAATGCAAAGTTAGCTTTCCGGCATCCCTTTCGAAAACATTCGGCTATGTTTTGACAAAATGTTACCCCACTTATTTATGACTCCTTTTTTGTTTTTCTACAATAAAAATACAAAATTCGATATTTGCAAACACGGCCTTTCAACGTCTCGGGGACGAAGCTTCTAAGGCTGTGTGGGTCAGTCACCAAAAATCTAAAACTATGACCGAAGGTGTCCGTTTATGCAAAGTCAGCCTTCCGACACATTCGGCTATTTTAAACAAAAAATGGCATCACCCGACTCATTTATGACGACAATTAAATTTTTAATTTTTTGGCTGTTCTAGCAAAGAGGGAGGTTGGACCCGATGAGAGTTGCATACATTTCTCACACCCTGTAAGAATTAAACCGGCGTAGTTCACCAAATTAACTGAACTATTTTAAAACAAGACTCTTTTTTTATTTTATTTTTGGCAGCAAATAACAAAACCATTTCAAAGCACGACTCTTTTTATTTTTATTTTTGGCATTTCATAAACAAAATAAAAAACAATTTTAATAAACAAGACTCTTTTTTCATTTTTATTTTTCAGCAAACAATTTTCCAAAAATGAAAGACTTTTTTTTCTTCTATTTTTCCCTTGCTTTTAGTAAAATAGACTATTAAAAATAAAATATTTTCCTCTTTTTTTAATTTTCAGAATTTCGGCAGAGTTTCCCGAGTACTTTTCTAAAACTAAATAATTAACTCTCTACACTGCTATTTCTCTCTTTTTCTCTTTTTTACAATATTACCGATATTCAAAACCGGTTAGCATGCAAGTTTGAAACAAATAAATGCGTAAAACAAACAGGATGCAGCAGGATGGTCATTTCACTTCAGGTTACTAGTCCTAGACGGACCCAACCCCTGTGTTGAGCCCCCTAAGTCTAATGCACATGATGCAAATAAACGTTCCTACTAGGGATCCAACATGAAGTTTTGTTATACTAGGTTCAAACTTGGGTTTTTATTCTAGACCTGGCTTACCCGAGCGGACAACTCGAGCCGAGGATGGGAACTGCGTACTGGTAACCAAAAGATCCTCCGATTTTGCAACTCCACCGAATCCTTGATCTATTTTGGGATTGTGACACTAACAAAAAGAAGTCACGAACAGCGTGCACTCCTCAACAGAGAGAAGAGAGGGGTTTCGGCACAATTTATATATACAGTTCAAATAATATCAAAGCGGCAAAAAACACCATTTCGCACATTAAGCACAGATCATATAAAATATCAGATAATGAATAAAACCAAACAAAACAATTTATTCTAAGCTCTAATTTCTATCCCTGAACCAATGGTTCTGGGTCATTGAGTCCCCAGCAGAGTCGCCAGAGCTGTCACACCTCCTTTTTCAGCCACCGCGGGGCGCAAGGGAGTTTTTTCAATGAAAGGACAATCGAAACGGGATTTATTATTAAAGATTCAGAGTCGCTACTTGAGAGATTTATGGTGTCCCAAGTCACCAGTTGAATACCGAATCGAGGAAAATATTGACTCTGTATTACAGTCCGCGAACCAGAAATCCAGATAAGGACTATTAACCCGGGAGAAGGTGTTAGGAATTCCCGAGTTCCATGGTTCTAGCATTGTCACTCAACTGTCGTATTCGGCTTATTTATCTGATTTTAACAATTATGTACTTAGTGCAAGTCAAGGCTCTTTTACCGTTTTTATTATTGTTGTTGTCATTTTGGAAAAGAATTGCAACGTCGTGAAAACATGTCTCAAACCACGTCACAACCAGTGTATGCGTGGTCGTCGACACATTTCGACTTCGTTGAGATTTGGATTTGGGTTGCATAAATGCATGCCCATATTTTAGGAAGTAACTTTATTAAAGACGCGCCCTAAGAGTCTAGCATAGTATAGTTTTGGGCGAGGCCGTGGACTTTTGTTTAAACGGCCCATTTCGGTGTCTAAGCAATTTTGCATAACAAACATGTATAGAGGGCCCCGTAATTTGCAATTTATTGGGCGAGACTCGTCTCATTTTACTATTTGAAAGGCAAACCTAATGCAACTACAATATCTTTTTTTACTTTGCGAGGGCCATGAAAAATTCAACTAATGCCACGTCCCGGTTTCTATGTGGTTAAAATTAATTAAGTGAGGGCCATGAGTTTTCGAATAAATTGATATGGAATCAATATATTGTTTTACATTATCAATTTGCATATTCTGTTTTTACATAATACTAGCCAAAATATATTTTCACAGTAACAAATATTAGCAAGGAACATTGATCCACATTACTAGGAGAGCTAAGAAAATAAGCTGAAAATATTTCAAATTTACATGCCACTGCATATATTTATATTAAAAACGTGAAAAAGGGACTAAAATATGCATGATACACATGTACATCAGTATATGAAGACGTGCCTATGCTTATTCAAGGAATGGATTCATTTTCATCCTAGAAAGATCAATAATTCTACATGACACATCCATTTTTTCTATCTATTGGACCACAATATCAGATTAGCAGCACAAATGAAACAAAAATATAGAGAAATGAGAGACTTACCTAACAGTAAAAATAGGTGAATCTGACGATCCAAACAAAAACCAACCGGAAGTTGATATCCAATGAACTAGCAGTCAAATTCAATTCCCTTTGCACCTCAATAGCAAAGAAAGTCAGCAATTACACATATCTTGACTCCAAAATTTGTCCAAGAAAGCAATAACAAGTTGGACCCAGAACTGCAAACAAAACTTGACCAAACTGGAAACCTTCGACCAGAGACTGCGAAATCGCTAATGGAAACCTCGAACGGAACTCATAACATGAACGACAACCTCAAGAGTGGTTTCATGGCTACACAGGCTGGTCGTTTTTGGAGGTTTTGAGACGAGGAGAGGCTGGCGATGGATGGAGGAGAAGGAGTGGTCGTTTGGGCTTGAAGAAGAAGAGATAGCGAGTTCACTGTTGCGGGTGGCCTTCATCTGGTTGTGACTGCTGGTTGCTGGTCGTTTGAGGGCTGTTGGGCTGCTGGACAACATTGGAGAATGAGGAAGTTGACGGGTCTGCTGAGGTTTTTTGGGATGGTGACTGGAGGAGTCCGTTCAAGGGTGAGATTGTTGTTGGTTATGAAGATGACGAAGAAGAACTGTCCCCCCTCCTTCTCTCTTCAATGTGTATGGTCTATTTTAATCAAAAATCCCTCACATTTTTTCTTTTTCATTCGACTAAGTCCCCTTTTCTTAGTATCCAGCTGCCTCTTTTTAAAATCTAAGGCGTGCAAAAAAAAAAAGTGTTCTGTCCCCCATGCTTGTCATTATTGTAGTTCCCTTTTTTTAAAAAAGATTTTGACCATCCGTGAATCCCTCCCCCATTTGTGTAATTGTGTCTCCCATGGTCTCGTGTTATGTGTCATGTGTGGTGGGTTTTAATTGTTATGGGCTAGGTCCGAAAATTAAGGGTACAATTGGGTAGTTTGAACCCAAATATTATTTTTTGCGCGGAACCGCGACTAAAACACGATCTTATCTAGTTAATTCTACGTAAGCAAAATAACTATCAAAATAAGACTAATAATTAAAACAAAACTATTTTTGATATTTTTAAAAATTTTAATAACTACAAAAATAAAACTATTTTTTTGCATGTTTCGTTTTTATATAAAGGTAAAAAATAAAGTACTATTTTTTGTATTTTTTAAGTTTAAAATAACTATAAAACATTAATGAAACTATATATATATATATATATATATATATATATATATATATATATATATATATATATTGTATTTTTAATTTATATAAAAATTAAAAACAAGGTGCTATTTTTGTATTCTTCAAGTTTATGAGAAATACATAAACTAAATTTTATATACCACTTTTTTGTAATTTTTCTTTTTGTAACGAAATAAAGTAAATGAGCCAAAAATTAGATGAAATAGCTATATTAAGCCTAAAATAAATATTTACGCTAAAAATATAAAAATCTCGGGGAGAGTCAAAAATCATATATCTACAATTAGCAAGCTATCTCTTGGATCAAGAAGAGCCTATAATCACTTGTCAAGTCAAATTTCACTTAAGATTTTGCCTCAACAAACTTTCAGGGCAAGTGCTAGACCATTGGCTTGGGACTTGACTCACAATTCAATTACTCACCACACAAGCTAGGGGATTGCTAAGGACATCGAGTCGAGGGCCCACAATGACCTTAGTTACGATTCAAGCACACAATGGTCCGAAAAACTATTTTGATGATTGCTAATCAACATAAGAGTCTAAAGGTTACGACTTTCACCATCCTAAACACAACATTTTGTCTTTAACCGTGGGATCAAAGGAAAATGTGCTAGACCAAGTGAAGCTTTGCTTGAGGTAACCTTAACTACAAACTATCAAAAACAAAAAAGAATAAAAAACAGACTCAAACCCTTAAGAAGGTTATCACACCATCTATCATTGGGAAGAGCCACCCGGTTCACATAATACTCCACCTTTGGAAAGAATTATGGCATTAAGAAAACCAAAGGCTTATTGAAAGCTCCAAAATGAAACAAAAGGTTACGAGCCTATTTGAGAAGAAAAATTGTTTTTTTACGAAAATAGAAAATAGAAAATAGAATGAATATGTACAATAGTGGATTTGAATAAACAACGGGGGATGAATATATACAATAATGTAACTTTATATACAGACCAAATGAAAGATAAGAAGTGCGATAAAAGTAACTAAATGTAAAGTTATATACATGCCAAATGAAACCAAAAAAGGCATAAGCTAAAGCATTATATATGTACATTCATCCAAGGATGAAATGTAGGGCGCACCCCCTCAAAGAAAATTTGGCATTGTTCCCAATTCCAACTAACAAATAAGCACCAAAAAAATAAGAAGAGAAAGGATATGAGGACTCCCCAAGCCGTGTCTGTCTGCATAGGATCATCAGTGGTCCCTAGGTTCTCTGCATGCGTAGGAACCTCAGATAGGTTCCCGGTCTCCTGCTGCTCAGATGGTGGGACTAGGGCCTGGACTTGGACAAGTTGTATATCAGGTACATCATATGACTGGCTGGGGAGGCCTCCGGTGGGTCCAATAACTAGATGATGGCCTCATCTGCACTAGGGAACTTCCTTTTCTTATTTGAAGGCCTCTGTATCTTCTCATGCTGTGGCTCTGCTGCTGGAGATAGATCCTCAAATTGTAAGTCTAAAGGCAGATTGTCTTCCTTCTGTTTGTCCACATCCACTCTAAGCTTATTCACAGACTCCGTAGAAGCCCGTGTTTTGCACAGCTTCTTGTTCTCCCTGGCAAGCTCCTTCAAAGACTTTCCATGTGAATCCACTTTCGTAGCCAAGGAAGTCTGCGTACTGAGGATCTTTTCCTGGTGGCCGGAATCTCCTTAAGTGCATCCTCTATAGATTGTGGAATCTGTGCTGGCTGTGGTGCTGACTGAGCCACAATGGTAGAATTCAGGGTGGAAAACTTGGATGAAGTAGCCGACATCCAGTTGTTCAAGCTATGAAGTGTCTAGCTCAGCTGGTGGACAGTGATAGGATAGTCCCGGGATGATGGAATCACTAGGCCAGTTGAAGTAGAGGGACCAACAGTAGTGGAAGGTCTGGGAGGCATGTCAACAACTGTGGAAGCATGCTTAGTGGAGATAGGCTCAGTAGAGGGATCTATCGCAACCGGCTCTTCAGACTAGCTAGTTGGGGCAAAAACAGGAGGCTTGTAATTCTTGTCCTTTGGATTGTCTGGCCCCTTCAAACAATTCCACAAAATGGAGCCACATGTTTGGCCTTGATGCCAAAGGTCTCTTCTCCACCTTCAAGTCCCGGAAATGCATAGTAAGGTTGTTCGGGAAAGAGTAGTTCCGGTCATGCTCAACCCATACAGAAGAAATGACTCGGGACATCACATTTCCCATGTTGATGGGGTATCCCGCCATAATAGATGCAACAAGAACAGCCCGAGCAAGTGGAAGAGTCTGATCATGTGTAGTGGGATCAAGCTGGCTGCATACAAAAGTCAACCACCCATAGCCTCAAAGTTAAGGGTCCTCCAAAGTATTTTGGCCCCTGCTTGCAACCATTCTGGAACAGTACCCGAGATTGCCAGGTATAAAGCTAGCCACGGACGAACCTCCTCGCCCATTGCCAACTTTTCGATATAAAGGGTTTCATCTACTTCATCAAACCCCAGGTATTCATTTAGAGCCTTCTCGGTAAACACCATATTTTTGTTTCGCACTTTGGTCACTTTGGTGCCTTTCAAGATGTGGGCCACATTGCTATTGAACTCCTTGACCATGTGCTCATTCGCCTTTATACAATCATCCAGAAAATTCGACCAACCCACTCGAGTTCGGAACTGTCTATGCACATTGGGGTACTGGGGCAGGAGGTCTTTGTCAATAAAACTCCTCTCGTGAATCAACTTTCTTAGTGGCCCCCATTCCCTAAACTTGTGGAATTCTACTTGGCTGACAAATCTATCTTCACAAATTGTGGGATTTCTAGTCCGATCAACACCCCAACCTAAGGCACACCACTCAAAGGTACCTCCTCATCTCCCTCATCACTACCCTCATTTACTTCGCCTGCACTCTCTCCGAATATTGAAGCTATAAGGGAGGTGAAGTACTCACCGCTGCCAGATGCTGATCCCTTAGACAACTTAGTTGGGACATGATCTGCTGCTTGGACAGCGGGTGATAGCGGAGGGTAATCATCAGTCAATATAAATCTCCCGGGCCAGTCGGGGACGTGAGTGGGTATGGAATCTGAGGGGACAAATTGTGAAGGCTCGTACTCACTTCCTAATTTATCAGTAGCTCTGTCAACTGCTTTTATTTCTTTTTAATCCTCTTTGTACTTTCCCGAATTTGGGGAGTGAGTTTTATCATCTCTCCTTTGCCTTCCCGGGAGGAGTCACCTCTGCTGGATTGTTTTGAGCCATTTTCTTTTTGATTAACCATTGTCTGCAAGCACAAACATCTGACTTTGTTAGTATCAGCACAGGCAGTGAATCAGTTGTGAAAAATGAATTGCAGAACAGAAGCCAAAAAAATTGCAGAAGAAGTTGCAAACACAGTGCACTGCAGCCCGTATAAAAAGGAGTGCGGACTGGAGGCACCGCAGAACGCACAAAAGCTACCGTAATGCGCATTGGGGTAAGGTCTGAAAAATTACATCCTCTGAATCTACCAACCACGGACCGAACAAAGCAGCATCGCGGCCGCGGTGGGCCAGCACGGACCACACAAAGTGCAATGCGGCTGCACTGGGCAAGAAGTAACTTTACAGAAAGTCAACTCCGTGATCCGCATAAAGTGGTACCGCGGACTGTATCACAACACCGCGAACCGCACAATGATGACCACAGTATGTGGAGGGTGCTTATTCAAGGCACTGAGCTAGGGTTCTCAAAACTTGCAATTAGTTTAACTTTTTGCCTAATTAATGTCCCTACTCAATTACGCATATCATTACGCTCAACAACCACACAAAAATTAACAATTAAACTAAAGTAACCTAGAAATTGTAGAACTACGGTAAGAAGAAGAAAATACAGGCTAATGAGCATGAAACTAAAATGAAATTGGGAAATTAAACAAACACAGATGAATGAAATGTTACCAGATATGAAGATGTAAAGCAAGTGATCAATCTAAGTAAGGATTTATGTGAAAAGAGAGGATGAACAATAGATTTTTGGTCTCTGAGAGTTGATTTTCCGAAAAGGGTAACATGTGCCCCCTGAGGTCTATTCACAGAAAACATGTGGTACCCAGACTTACGCACGGTCGCACAAAACAGACTGGGGACCGCGCCGGGTTTGTTTAGAAGAAGTCTGAGAAGTAAACCTCCGTGGTTCGACAAAATAGACCGCGTTCGCGGAGGTCCACCACATAATATACTAAATGCAATGCGGCTGCGGTGGAAAACTTCAGAGAGTACCTCACTTGGCCTTTACCAGTGTGGGCCAAACAAAGTGCAATACGGACGCACTGGCAACTTCGGAGACTGTTCAATTTTTCCATCATGCTTTGCACTATATCAACACAATCCCTGCAACATCTCACATTTAATTACCTCAAAAATCAATCCTACACTACATAAAAAATCAAAGAAAACAAGAAGAAAAAGACATGGGTTGTCTCCCAAGAAGCGCCTGATTTAACGTCGCGGTATGACGCATGTTGCCATCACATCACTTGAGATGAAGGAGTGCCACCTCGTGGCTGTCATCAAACGTTCCAAGATAATGCTAAACACGATGCCCATTGACTCTGAAAACTTCAGCATTTTTCTTATTGAGATCATGATCACCAAACGGGGTCATAAATACAACTTCAAATGGCCCACTCCACTTTGATTTGAGCTTTCCCGGAAACGGACGTAATCGAGAGTTGAACAAAAGAACCATATCACCTACCTTGAACTCCTTTCCCCGAGCATATTTTTCGTGGAGGTACTTCATCTTGTCCTTATACAAGGACGAGCTGGAGTAGGCTTGAAATCTAAACTCATCAGGCTCACTGAGTTGTTCAACACAGAGATTGGCCGCAACATCCCATCTAAATTCAACCTCCTCAAAGCTCACATAGCCTTATGCTCCAATTTGATCGGAAGATGGCAAGCTTTCCCAAACACCAACCGATACGGATACATACCAATTGGAGTCTTGTAAGCCGTCCGATACACCCATAGAGCATCATCCAACTTTTTTGACCAATTGATCCTATTAGCATTGACCGTCTTGGACAAGATACTTTTAATTTCCATGTTGGAGACTTCCACTTGACCACTAGCTTGAGGATTATAGGGGGTGGACACTTTGTGATTAACTCCATATTTGGCAAGCAACGAATCAAAATGCCTATTACAAAAGTGCGACCCCCATCACTAATAATTGCACGAGGAGTTCCAAACCTTGTGAAGATACTCTTTTTAAGAAATGCCACTACACTCCGGGCTTCATTGTTAGGTAAAGCCCCGGATTCGGCCCACTTTGAGACATAATCAACCGCCACTAGAATGTATGTGTTCCCACAAGAGCTAACAAATGGACCCATGAAATCGATTCCCCAAACATCAAAGATATCCACTTCAAGAAATGTATTTAGGGGCATCTCGCCCCTTTTTGAAATTCCACCCGCTCTTTGTCATCCATCACATCTCTTGACAAAACCACCTGCATCTTTGAACAAGGTTGGCCGATAGAAACCACAACTAAGCACCTTAGAAGCCGTTCTCGCCCCGCATGGCTACCATAGGGAGAGGAATGAAAAGCCTCCACAATACTCAAGATTTCTTCTTCCAGACATCTACGAATCACACCATCCCTACAAATCTTGAAAAAATATGGCTCGTCTTAATAGAATCCAAGCTATCCCGCTTGAGCTTCTTCCTTTGGTTAGAGGAGAGCTCATACGGGATTATTACGGTCATAAGATAAATGGAAACATCAGCAAACCACAACATATTATTCATTGAAACCGCAAGGAATTGTTCATCGGGAAATACATCATTGATCTCAAGGCCATCGCAAGGCCTCCCCTCCTCTTCCAAACGGGACAAGTGGTCCACCACTTGATTCTCACTACCTTTTCGGTCCATAATATCTTGATCAAACTCTTGAAGAAGAATCACCCATCTCATCAATATTGCCTTGGACTCTTTATTTGTCATCAAATACCTAAGGGCAGCATGATCGGTATGCACTATGACTTTGGCCTCCATAAGGTATGGTCGAAACTTTTCCGTAGCAAAAACAATAGCCAACAACTCTTTCTCGGCGACTGTGTAGTTCCTTCAAGCCTCATTCATGGTCTTGCTTGAGTAGTACACCAGATGGAACATCTGGTTGATCAATTGGCCCAAAACAGCCCCAACCGTAACGTCAGTAGCATCACACATGAGCTCAAAAGGTAAGCTCCAATTTGGTGCGGTAATGTTGGGGATAAAATTCAACTTGTGATTAAGAATCTCAAAAGCCTCCATTCACTTCTCATCAAAGACAAATTTGGCATCCTTCTCTAGCAACTCGCACAAAGGTTTAGCTACCTTTGAAAAATCTTTAATGAACCTCCGGTAGAAACTCGCGTGCCCAAGAAAACTCCTCACGACTTTGACAGAAGTAGGGGGAGGAAGCCTTGAAATCACCTATATCTTGGATTTATCCACCTCAATTCCTCACTTTGAAATTTTGTGACCCAACACTATACCCTGTTCAATCATGAAATTACATTTTTCCCAATTGAGAACAACGTTCGTGCTTCACACCGGGCCAACACTCTATATAAATTTCCCAAAAACTCTTCAAAGGAATCCCCAACCACGCTGAAATCATCCATGAAAACCTCCAATATATCTTCCACCTTTTCAGTGAAAATAGCCATCATGCAACGCTGGAAGGTCGCCAGAGCATTACACAATCCGAACGACATTTTAGAGAAAGCAAATGTGCCATACGGACAGGTAAAGTTGGTCTTCTCTTAGTCCTCCGGGCAATTAAGATTTGATTATATCCCGAGTAACCATCCAAAAAGTGATAAAAAGCACGCCCCGCAAGAAGATCTAGCATTTGGTCAAGGAATGGCAATGGGAAATGATCTTTTCGGGTCACCTTGTTTGGATTCCGGTAATCCATACATCTCTCCACCCGGTGACCGTCCTAGTAGGAATGAGTTCATTGTTGTGATTTGTCACCACAGTCATACCATCCTTCTTGGGTACACATTGCACCAAAGAAGTCTAAGAACTTTAGAAATAGGATAAACCACCCCGGCGTTTAACCACTTGATGGCCTCTTTCTTCACCATTTCTTGCATTGCCTCATTTAATCTTCTTTGATGCTCCAAGGAAGGCCTTCCTTTTCCAAGATGATTTTATGCATGCATAATGCGGGGATTATTCCCCGAATGTTGGCAAGAGTCCAACCAATTGCCTTTTTATGCCTTTGAAGTACCGCTAAAGTGGCGTTAACCTGCATGTTGGTATAGCAAGATGAATGAATAACATGTAAAGTAGAATTTGAGCCCAAGAACTAAAACCTGAGGTGTGGAGGGAGTGATTTCAACTCCAACACCGGTGGATCCTCAATCGATGGCTTTGTTGGTGGAGCTTTGCGATTTTCAAGGTCCAAAGACAACTTCCTAAGCTCATATAAATATAAACCCATACCATGCAATGCATTCATGCACTCAACTCAACTAGCATCATCATTGACATATAAATTTAGAAGCACGGCCTCAAGGGGATCTTCAACATTGATCATGAAACTTGTGTCATCCACAATCACAGCTGTGACAATATCCACAAATGAACATATCTTAGTGCCATTGGGTTGTCTCATGGATTTGAAAACATGGAAGACGACCTTCTCATCCCCCACTCGGAAAGTCAACTCACCCGCTTCAACATCAACCAATTCCTTCCCCGTTGCAAGGAAAGGTTTCCCAAGAATGATCGGGACTTCAGAGTTCACTTCAATATCCAATATGACAAAGTCGGCCAATGATATGAATTTGTCCACCCGGACAAGTACATCATCAATTATGCCCAAGGTCGCTTCATCGATCGATCCGTCATTTGAAGTCTCATTGAAGTTGGTAGAGGTTGTCCAATTCCCAAAGTGTTGAAGACTGAGTACCGCATCAAATTTATGCTAGCCCCCAAATAACAAAGGGCCTTGGCAAAATCCACACTTCTAATAGTGCAAGGGATAGTAAAAACTCCAAGGTCTTCAAGTTTTGGGGCCATAGAATGTATGATAGCACTCATATGATGATTCATTTGAATTGTTTCACACTCCATCGACCTCTTCTTCATCACCAAGTCCTTCTAAACTTGGCATACCCTGACATTTGGTCAAGTGCCTCCACCAAAGGCACATTGATTGTAAGGCTCTTCATTATGTCTATGAACTTTTTAAATTGGTTTTCACTCTTTTGCTTTGCTAACCGTTGAGGATAAGGCGGAGGTGGCCTAGGAAAGGGTGCGTTGGATTTGGGCACCACCAACTCGGGCATGTCAATCACGTGCTCCCTAGACGGGTTCCCAGTATCTTGTGTTTCCACCTCGGCCTCATCAATATTGATCCTCACATCATTGTTCACCTTGTGCTCAACCATCTTCAACTACCAAAGGCACATCATTATCCCGCAACTCATCATCATCAACCACAACCTTCTTTTCTCTAAGGCATTCACATCACCGCCTCTCCCACATTGCGTTGAAACCGCCATCACATGATTGTTTCCGCCCTTCGTGTTCACTATCGCATCACTTGGTAGAGCACCCTTGGGGTGAGTATTCAAAGCTTGAGAGATTTGTCTAAGTTGCACCTCCAAGTTTCGAATAAAGGTATTGTGGGAGGTCAATTGAGCATCGAAGTCTTGGTTTTTCTTCATCATTTGCTCGAACATAAGTTCAATTTGACCCATATAATTAACCGAAGAACTAGACCCTTGAGATTGAAACAGAGCCAGATTGTTCGGTTGTTGGTACATCGGGGGCCTCTTACCCCGGTTGCCTTGATTACCATTGTTATTCTACCTGCCTTGACCACTGTTGTTCCAATTGTTGTTGTTGTTTCCATGGAAATTCCCTTGGTTGCCCGAATTGTTGTTCCCCCAATTTCCGCCTTGGTTGTTGTTGTTGTTTCAATTACCACCACCTTGTTGTTGATTGCCCCAATTTCCTTGCGATCGCCATTGTTGATTCGAAGAGTTGCCTCTATTTCCTTGGTTGTTATTGACATATTTAACCTCTTCGCTTTGATCATCATAATACTTATTTTAAAAACCACCACCATTATTGTTGTCATATTGTTCACAATTCCTTTGAGATTATTGTCCTCTTTGCCTCCTTTTAAGCATAGACATTCCTTCCATGACATTGACTTGACGCAGATTTTGGACTTGTTGCAATTTCTAACCAATCCAATGCTTTAACCCAAAGAGAGAAGGGGAAAAGCCTCAATCTAAGTGCATCCTCGGGCATGTTCGTCTGCTTTCTCCCCCAGCATGTATCTACGAACCCCTTTAAGTGCTTGTAGGCATTTTGATCAGAGGCGCCCATAAAATACCCTCTTTTCTCGAGCAAGGTCAATTTGAAATTTGTCATTTGAAAGTTTCCCGCCCTGATTCGTGGAGGAACAATGGCACTTGCGTATCCTCGATTTGGTAATACTCTTAGATCCACTCTTGCCGGTGGCGGAGGAAGGTATGGAATATTGTTGTTCTCATTTGCATTGGCTTGATGGCCTCTATGTTGAGCTTGAGGTCAGACATGATCTTGTTCAATATCATCTGCCTCATTCTCGGTAATCATGTTTCCAAGAGGTTCATTAGCATTAAAAGCCATTGGTACCTGAGTGATCGACACCAACAAAATTAGTAAACAAGAAGAAAAGAGAAACAAAACACAAAACTAACTAAAAAGACAGTCAACACCGAAGCTCCCCGACAATGGCGCCAAAAAGTGATCGCTGGAAACTCAACGCTGCTACAAGGTAGCAAGAGCGGGTCGCAATAGCTTTTATCTGATATGAGGGTCGGATTGAATTCCTCAGGGAGCTAGTAGCGGAGTCGATGAATCTATCTAGCTTTGAATCATGTATTTTCTCCAAATGTCACTTCCATACATTTTTGGGCTTTTTTAATTATAAACTACTATTATCAAACTACTAATTGAAACAAAATTATGCTATGATATAATTGCTAAGGTTGTATCTAATTGGACGAAGGGCACTAGGGTCGTGACATTACCTAGGTAGTTAATTGACTGGTAGATATTACTAAGGTTCGATTGATATAATTGGGACTTATGCTATTGCAATATTTTACTCACTCTCACACTTCTTGGTAGAGAGAGTGATTTTGCCCAATTGACTCTCTCAAGACCAAATAGGTAGGCAAATCAGCTCAAGCAACTAGGGTTCAAGTAGGGTGATTACTCTCTCGAGGTTTAACCCGTTAATTGGGACTATCATTTCTCATGAGTCCATCTCAATTCCTTGTTGGGTCAATTTTGGAGACTTAGGCTATGTTTCTCAAGAAGATCCAAGTCCACAAAGCTCAAATTAGTATTTGCAACCACCAATTCATAGATTAAAATAGAAAATTACCCCAAATAGCAAACATCCATAGTCAATGTAACCCTAGACGGAAACACCCATCAATCACCCACACGTTAAACCACAACCCTAGATATTGGGTTTAGCTACTCATACTTGAAGAAGAAAAATAAAGAAATAGATGAAGAAGAAGACATAGTAATTAATTGCTAAATTAAAATACAAGAATCTATTGTTATTGAAGCTAAGATGCCAAATGGATACAAGATGTTCCCACGAGCGCAGCTCAGTTCTGGAGATAACAGATGACCTAAAAATGATAAAATTTTCTATTTATACTAAGCTGGAAAAACTGAACATAAATACCCTACGGGGTCAGCGCGGGCCGCATGAAATGGATTGTGGCCGCGCTAGGCTCTTGAACTCCAAATCTGGGCTCTCTGAACTTGGGCTCCGCAGACCGCGTAAAATGGACCACGGCCACAGAGGCATCTGGCGTGTTCCATATAATCATGACCGCATACCACATGGATTGAACTTTGGCATTTTCCATCTCTCTGAATCTCTCTTCCACAGATCGCACAAAAAGGTAGTGCGGCCGCAGAACCTTCACCACGGACCTCAAAATGTGTACTGCTGCCGCATTTCCTGTAAACCTGGTTATGCAATCTCTCTGAATCACCTAGTACGTCCACATTCGACTTTGTGCGGTCGGCACTATGCTTGTTATCCCTCAGTTTACTTTGTCAATGATAATTGAGCAAGTTTCACTCCTTTTGGGCCGATCTTTGATATTTCGTCACTTTGTCAACAAACCTGCAATCAAGCACAACATATGAGCTTTCTGGGTCTATTTTTTAACAATTTACAATTAAAGCATAGGCAAGAAGGAGCATAAAACACGTTAAAGTTCCTACTAATCATACACCAATGGCATATCCAATGCATCAGGATCGGGAATGGGACTCGTACTCGAGGTCCCTACAGGCGAAGTAATTTGCTAGTCTATAAGGTGCCCGTATATGACTAAAAACGAGGCCGAGTATGAGGCCGTAATTTCAAGGTTGAGGCTCACACTCGAGTATGGGGCGAATCTGTTGAAGCTCCATTGTGATTCCCAGCTCGTAGTCAACCAAGTCTCAAGGACTTTCCAAATGAAGAGACAAAGGTTGCAAAATTATCAGACAGAGATCTGCAAGCTACTTCCTAAGTTTGGCGAATGCCAGCTCGACCAGATACCACATGCGCAAAATGGCGAAGCGGACAATATCATCAAACTGTCCGCATCTACCAAAAACATCATGATCAGGGGATAAAAGTGTAGTCCACCTTCTCAACTCATCACTAGCCCAAACCGAGGTAAGAACCGTAAGCTTAATTTGGGATTGGCTCAATCGTATTATCGCCTATATACATGCGACCTATACAAGAGGATTTACACTGAGAGTACATACTTATCATAAGGTCGGGACATGGCCTTGCCATACAAAACAATACGTGTCTAAATCATACTTACCAACAAGCTACTCTGGAGCAAATGGAGCCCACCAACATCTTTCACTGAACTGATAGCCTACTTTGTGGACTCTCGACCTGTCTATCGAGACATGCAGGCATGAAACACGGCGTCGTCAGGAAAAAAGGACGCCAATACGAATAATATACCGAGTATGTAAGGCACATAAAATAAGTACATAAAAGACATGGAAGAAATATAGAGTACATGACTCAACTTGTAAGTCTGGACAACTCTGTAAATCATGAAATACTTATAGTGTCATGCATATGCATATGAATATCATGTCGTGCATAGGTACATATGTTCATAACATCACCAAGCCTCTGAGGGCATCCCATCATATCATCTCAGCCAATGTGGGAAAATCATCAACGTATATCAGCTGATCAGGTGGTTTTGTGTATATAACGCTGTAACCTTTTCCCATATCCTATATATATATATATATATATATATATATATATATATATATATATATATATATATTAAACGCTGCCAGAGTCATATGTCGATGTACATGTATGAATACATGAAATGCATAAAAAATACATTAATAAGATTTTATCGGAATGCCAGGAAAATCAATATGCCTTTAAGATAAACTTTTTCAAATACGTATTTTTCTGAGACTCATGAATAGAAGATACAATAATAATTCACATGGGGAATCCAGAATATAGACACCCTTAATATTTCTATGAATAGAGTTATTTATGAAAGATGTGTATTTTGCTCGTTTCACTTGAATCGTATGAATCATGCCAAAGGAAAGAAAAGATCGCTTTAACATATATGTTCATCACTCAACTCGGAATTAGCAACAACTAGGCGAAAGGCCATTGATGGCTTCCAGCCAGTGACCCATAAGTATGTATTTTGCAAAGAGCTTAATCAAACTGGATTGAAAAATGACAAGATATCTTCGTGCGCTGCTGCCCATTTGACCGTGTAGTAATCTTTGTGATGTGTGGTCATTTTGTTCACCAAAGATTCGTGATCTTTGATGTATGATGTTTCCGTTGGAACAATTAGTAGCCTAAGGAACTCTTCAAGTTGAGTCATTCAATTCTCGAAGTAGTTGGAGAAGTTTTTCTGAACTTGAATTGTCATATCTTTGTTAATTTTTCAATAATTGTAAACTAGAAAACTGATACATTAGCGCTGAGAAATGTGTTAAATTGCCACCTAATCAAACTTGATCAATAGTCACAATTTGGACATTGTATTGCTGCCACGTGACATTCCCAAGACTTATCCAAATATCTTAGATAATTACCAATTTCTTTATTAACTTGGAAATTCTCCACCAATCAATAATTAACTAATTACTCACATAATTAAGAATTGTATCAAATTACTTAAAATTCTGCTTAGATTTAATACACTTTATATATCCTACTATCATGATCATACGGTACCTTGTATGGTATTAGTCTGTAAATATTGAGTATTAACGCTCGGTCCGTATTTTATCCCAACATGCCAAATTTGGATGAAAATTCATTTTTTTTTGACTTGATTCCCCTTTCATTTCCTTGAATTTACTCATCACTTGTGAAATAACATAATCTTTATAACCTCCGAATAATCTTTTCTTGGACTTATGCCAATTATCTTACGATAAATTCAACATACAGTACTACAGGGTGCGACATCAGCGTAATTTATTACTGCGAAGCGTACCACGAAATCTATAAACAAAGTTTCTTTTGAAAGGCTCATGAAGACGCCAACAAAAATATACATAAAACATAGAAAAAACAAAAAACTACTATTGGCCACCGCCATCACGACCTGCAACACACGTTGGCCTGACCTCCAACGTCTTCCCCGTCTTTTCCCTAAAGGTAGATAGAATCATACCAAACCACTTCCTCAAGACGATCTATATCTTCCTTGTCATTCTCACCTTCTTCATCAGGAAGAGGCATAGTCCGGTCATAGCCACAAGTGACCTGAGCCTCATGGGCCTTGACCCGAGCATCCTCAAAGTCCGCGACAGGAATGGAACCCACCATGCGCAAGTCACGCATCACATCTAGTCGGCCCTTGGCATGAATTCACTCTTTATATAACTTGCAAGGAATGTTGGGGAAGCCAGAAGTCGTAGATGAAGAAGGCCACACAAATAATTTGCCCTTAGCCTCCAGAGCAGCAAGCCGATCAAAGAAATTAGAGGTCCCTTTCTCCAACTCCCAAATCCTTTAGTCAAGCCTCTCTTCTTTATGCTTCGCCGATAAATCACTTTATCGTTTAGAGAAAAGAGGTTTGACACTTCAAGAGATTCTGACCTCCTTTGAGCCTCCAACCGAGTGGATTCTTCTTTCTTTAGCTCTTCCATCTTCTTGGCGACCTTGCCACTAAGAGCCTTTGCCCTAAATTGACACTCCTCAAATTGGCTCTCCAGTAGGACCACTTGAGCTTGGAGATCACTAAATCGGGCCTTCTACCTTTTTCTAAGCTCAAGCTCTTCCTCTTTGCTCCTCAACTTCCTTTCCAGGACACTGCACTTCCTCACTACCCCCAATAGATCCTCTTCCCTTTCCTTTAAGTCCTCACTTAGCTAGCGCACATCGCTGCTTTCGCGGAGCCGATAACGGAGCTCCTGACAATTCTCAAAGCATTTGAAATACTTGTCATTCACCTTCACATAAATATCTTTATGTTTCTGCTCCCGACGAGCACTCTCGATCTCCAAAATGACCGTCTGCGAAATGAACAAAAGGATCTATAGCCTACAAAAGAGATCAAAACATAAGGAAAAGAATGGACAACAAATATACTTACCCGAGGGGCGATACCTTATTACATATGTCGTGTTGACCTTATTAGAGCAAAAAGGGTGTTGATATCCAAATTTTTCCCATATATTTTTAAATATGCATAAATATCTTAAAAATAGCATATACATGCATATATAAGCATGCACAAGGTTTTTATAATTTTTTCATAATTTTAAGGAATTAAATTGATTTATTTCCTTCCCTTTTATTCATAAAATCCCCAATAATTATTTTTCAAATTATTTTTTTGATAATTTATTTATTTAATTTCTATACTTATACCAAAATATGGTTATTATAATTTTTTACGTATTTTTATAATTGCATTTCATATTTTAAAGCTAAAGTACATATAATTGCAATGTTAGCCTATTTAGTGTATAATTACATTTTATATGCGTAAAATTGGTCCCTATATATTTAAAATTATATTTACATATTTTAAATTGTTTTGGAACATAAAATTATTTTTATATACTATTTATTATTTATTATTAATTAAAGAGGAAAAAATGACTATTTAAACTATAGCCGGATTTGGCATTTCAATTGCATCCCAACTTGGACCCAACCCCAACCCAATTTCTTATTATAATACATCCTACATATAATTACCTGACCCACAGCCCGTTAGATTGTGGCCGTTGAGCTGAAAGATCAACGACCCACATTATTTCTTTCCTTTTTTATATCCCTAATACCCCTAACTCTAGTCATTATTTAGAGCCCCACCGCCTCTAAATCCTCTCGTCTCCTCTATTATCTCAACCTAGCCATAAATCCTTTTCAATCGCCTCCCTTCTCCGATCTTCTCTGGCGACCACTCTTCAACCCCAAGCCTCCAATGGCTCCTCCATTGCCTTGCTCATCGTCTCTGAGGCCTTCAAGGGCCCTGACCATGTCGACCTGTATCTAGGGTTGTTGTGTTTACTGTTCATGGATTCTCCAGTGTGATTTTGGGCAGGTTCTTCCATCTCTATTTAGGTTTCTTTTGAAACCCTAATTTTCGTTTGTATCTCTTAGATTTGGGCCATATTTTAACAATTCGAGTATGTTCCTTCTATGTTTTACAATGTTCTCGAACCTCTTTTGAAAAATCATCGACTTCAAGCTGTTTCTACTTACTTTAAAGTTAGGGTTTCTCGGAGTTTCTTCTACACTTGTTCAAACCAATTTTTCTTTATGTTTAAACCTTTATCCTTTGCATATATGAACTGATTCTGTGTTTCTACTCCCTTTTCAACTCGTCTATGTGAAAACCCTAGTTCTTGATCTTAACCTTGGGTTTGGAGTGTGTATTTGATAATTTTTTTGTTTAATCTATATGATTTCTTGTTTCTCATGAACCCTTGAGTTTTCTGTGATTTTACCCTACTATGCTCATTAGGGTTTCTAATTTTTCGCTTATTCCGCCTCTACTATGTTTATTCTATTAAACTCCTTTAATCAGTACTATGTTCTGCATGAACCCCTGATCTTGTATGATTTTTACCCTACTGTGCTATTAAGGTTTCTAATTTTTGCCTCTTCTTGCTTATTGTTTCTATATTACGTTTGTTCATAGAAATTTATGGTAATTCTCCCCCTAAATCGGTACTACTGTCCACCGGAATCCTTGATTCCCTGTGATTGATATCCTTCTAATCTCTTGTAATATTATCTACTAATTTTTAGCCTATAAGTTATTTTTGTTGCCTTATTTTATGGTCGACTATGCTGCCAACAGCCTCTTATGTTATTTCGTTAATTAGAATATTATGTACTTAGACTTACTTACATGTTCTATACTTGCACTATGTTGAAACTATTTCCTTGTGTAATTATATTCCAGCCTTATGTGATCTCTTTCCTTATATGTCTTCACCGTTTGAAATTAACCCCCTTTAGTTAAGGGAGTACTTCTATTAATTTTATTTAATTGATACCTAGTTCCATGATTACTGCTTGATTTTGATTCTTACCTTATTATTCTACCAAATTTTAAACTCTCTCTCTCTCTCTCTCTCTCTCTCTCTATATATATATATATATATATATATATATATATATATATATATATATATATATATATACATATATATACATACATATGTATGTATGTATGTTCTCCTCATTAACACACACTGACACAAACTCTTGGTTCAAAAACTATCTCTCATACTTAAAAGTTTCTGCTCTCTCTCTCTTGTGCTACTTGCTAGTGCTTTAAGTTAGCCGGATGCAAGCCAGGGCTTACCATTTTGGTTCTCTTGTTCTTTCATTCTGATCTCTATCCTCTTTACTAGTATGTCCTAGTTTCATTATAATTTCCAACAACAATATGATTCTCTTATTGTTTCAGTTAATCTTGTTTCTAGTTTGCTTCTATTTGTGGTTTTGTTGTGAAACTTGTAGTTAAAGGTTATATTATTAGCATGTTATCTTGTCTTCCCCTCCCTTGAGATCAATATATTTCCCCTTCTGTTTGTTTCTGAGCATGTCTACACCAATCATCTCTTACTTGTTATATGTTTACCACCATGCTTCTGGGCATGACTATACTAATTCCCAAGTCTTTTTTTAATTATGTGTCATATGTATTCCCAAACCCCCTTTGCCCCTGTTGTTGACTACCAAACCTTCCTTGATGTCGTGAATCCTGGATGTGTATGAACCTATACTAAGGTATTTGGACTTTGTTAACTACTCCAATGTCTTTTTCAAATAGTCTCTGTTACTTTACTAAATTACATTCAAAATAACTTTTGTTTTAATACAGTTTTTTACTAAACCTTCCAACTTGTTTATATCACTTTCACTCTACTCTTAGTCAATAAGTTCTGCTACCCTCCAGTGTGTGTACTGTCTTGGGATCCTCTTGAGAACCCTCTGAACTCTAGCATACTAAGCCTGGCCCTTG
Source organism: Nicotiana benthamiana (assembly GCA_034376525.1). Taxonomy (NCBI): domain Eukaryota; kingdom Viridiplantae; phylum Streptophyta; class Magnoliopsida; order Solanales; family Solanaceae; genus Nicotiana; species Nicotiana benthamiana. The sequence goes on from CM067336.1 coordinate 42,445,305, forward strand.
CATATTGCCCTTTTTCAATTTTGGTTACCAAGTCTAGGTGTAAGCACTGCCCGAGATCCTTAGGGAACTTCGATGCACCTAGACTATGTCATTGTCTATGGAATTGAGGCATTTGAGGTCATTGGAGTTTTTGGGGAATCTGGGCCTAATTGAAGGCTCCCTATAAAGAAGCTTCTTGATTTTTTATTTACTTATGTAATTCATTCATTGGCCTGTAATAACTTGTAAACAGATATTGGGGTACTTAGTGAAAAGGGTGGGTAGATACATGCTTTATGGGGTAATACAGGTAGAAATCATGCTTCTAGGACCTTACTTTTAAATTTGTCTGCTCTACTACATAGAAATCATGATCATAGTACTTTACTTTAAATTTGTTTGCTCTACTAAATAGAAACCATGTTTACAAGGCTTTACATCTTGTCATATCTAGAAACCATACCTATAAGATTCAGATAATTTCGTTATAAGAATCATGTTACATTGTCTTAAAATCAGATTAAATAATAGATGCCATGCCTATAAGACCTAATCTAGATTCAGTTATGACAAGTGTTATGTAGTTTCCATGCCCGCAAATCGTTAAAATCAGTATTACACGTAGATATCATGACTATAAAGAGCCATACTCGAAACTCTACTTGTCTGTCGAATCTAGTATAATAAATCAACTTAGTCCACACCTAGTTCATTTTTGAATTGGTTTTGATAAGTATTAAGTATTTCCTGAAACAAGTTCTTTCAAACTGCCTCAATCTCATTAAATATCAGGACTATAGGTATTAAAAAAGTCCATTTCAAAACCTGCTTTATTTCTTTGCAAATGTGCTAATCAGTACTCCGTGTATAGGCAAGCCTTTAGGGCATTTTCAAAACTGCATATCTGAAACTGTTTCTATTGCTTAATGTTTTCTGATCCTAACAGGCTTTAAAAAAATCCATAGGCAACTGCAAGGGTTATAACTTTGGAGTCGAAAAGAGGTTGTTTGTCTTCTGCATATTCACCTAGATATCCTGCCTTAGGACATTGTCTAATAAAAGACTTTAATTGTGCTTGAGTCATGCTGCTTATGTGTTAGTTTGAGGAGGAAACTCTGAGCCTCTAATTGCTCCCTTTATGTGTTGAAAGACCTAATTGTTTTTTATTGTCGCCTTAGAACTTTTTCCTTTTAAAACCATAGGGCTCCGTCTAGAACCACCTATAGGTAGAGGTCCTAACTCCCTCCAGGACCATTAAGAAGGGACGAGTAGCAGCATGCAATAGAAATCGTTGAACAAACACTCGCTTTGCATGACCAATAAGGGGATGGGAATGGTAGATATGAGATATGATGATTGCGTGCTAATGTCACGTGTAGCCCCTCATCGAGGAGTGTTTATCAGATATTGTGTGGGGTGATCCTATAGGATAACCAACCTAGGACCCCTCTTTGCCAAATTCCTTTTTATTTAAACCTTTGTTTTAAAACTTTTCCAAATATTTACTACTTGAGTTATCCCTATGTGCTTTGCTTGTGACCTATTTAATTTAATTGTTTACTTGTAATGGACTAATTTGTGAATATAAGTTCGGCTGGGACCCACAGTTTTGGACCAAGAGGGGTGCCTAACACCTTCCTCTCGAGGTTACTTTGAGACCTTACCCTAATCTCTGGTAATGCAAACAAACCCAAGAGTTAATCGCTCTAGGTGCCCTAACGTACCTCTAATTTTTTAGGTGGCGACTCTCCAAATACCCAATTCCTAAAAGGAAATGAGTCATTACACCTCATGAATGTTGAAACCCATACTTCCCCGTCAAAAAGGAAAAAAGAGGCCCGACAGCATGGCGGCTATGCTGGGGATATCTTTTAGGCTCTTATCATAATGAACTTGTCTTTTACAAATTAGTCCAAGCATGCTTGTCCCCTACCCTTCTCCCTTATTTGAATTTAACTGCCTATTTTTGAAGCATTTATGGTTTCTTTATTGCCCTGAAACTTACTTGTCTCTCTATTTCTTTTTTCGTGTAACTGTCTTTCAATTACTTAAGCACTGTATTTATTTTTCCTACATAAAAATACTTGACTGCATGTTATTAATTGCTGCACAAATCATGCTTCGTATCATATTCCACTCATGCGTCTCAAATTCTGTAGCAATGTTTTGGTGAGTGCTATACTCTTCCTATTTACTACACTTAAATTTGGAAAGGCTTATTTGTGATAAAACCAATCGATCAGTGGTGCAGTCAACAGTTCTGTGCATTCCCCATCGAGTTGTCCGCTTAAGGGTACAAGTCTACAACCCCGTAGAAACCTTAATCTAGTTAAAATCGTGCACGCACCATGGTAAAACCTAGTCGGATCAGTTAAATGGTCCACATAATGATCTTTAAGATCATAAAGGTTTTCCATAATGACAACGGACACAAGCACGTTCTGTGCATTAATTTAGTGAACTAAATGCCGATATGTTGATCATAAATGTATAGATAGTCGAGTCCGGTGAGGTTAAGGTCTAACCCTTTTATTTTGCAGAAAATGAGGCACAAGGTCCCCAGATTCGGTATGGCTAGCAATATCCCACCGTTGTTGCTAGAATGATCGGAGGACCATTCCTCAAGTGACAAGAAGCATGCGAAAAAGTACATGGGTAACTTGCCTTCCTTGCTATATATTGAACCAACCAACCAATTGATTGAGGCTTCCACCTTGTTTTGGGATAATGAATGAGTTGTGGTCCATTTCAGTGATATGGAGATGACACCGCTTATAGAGGAAATGGGAGGACTTGCGGGGTTGACTTGGGACTGTCCCGGGCTTTTGGTACCAGAAAACTGTATGGGCAGCTGATTTTTGAAGATGATGGGTCTAAAAAAGAATGTCGACCTAGTGTGCTTGAAGGATTCCTACATACCTTCAAATATTTGTATGAGATGTATGGCCATTGCAAGTCTTTTCGCACTTACCATGATGAGATCGCCCTCACTTCACTGGGTCACATCCACAACAGAGCGTTCGTGCTCATTGTGTGCTTTCTAGGCCTGATAGTGTACCTAATTAAAAAGGGATGAATCCACACTAGGTTGGCCATGGTCGCCAAGAATCCGATGGAAGGAATTAATGGACAGACATATACCATCGTCTCCATGATCATAGCCAACATCTACAGGGCCTTGGAGCACTGTGAAAGAAGGGTCAAGCATTTCGAGGGTTGTAATTTATTGCTACAGTTATGGTTTTTGGAGCATCTCCAAAAGGGTCGCTATCATCAAGAATTTCCACGAAGGGCTTGGAATGACCAAATTGCCTTCCATCACCCTAAGCAGATGACCTACATTCCAAACAAATTTGCTCCGCCGGAAAGTGCCAGAAAATGGGTAGAGTTCTTCAACAATCTGACTGAGAGACACGTACAGTGGATGGTTAAATGGTTCTCAATATACGAGTTTATTATCAGGTCCAGTGATGCTCCGCACTTTGTGGTATCGGGTTGAGAGGGATATATCCATATGTCCCTATGCGAGTTATGAGGCAAGAATGCAGAAAATAGGTTGTACCAAGGGTTGTCAAGATGAGTCATTTCAGGGTGGATTTCCAAGACGACGACGTCCCTTACAAGTGCCAAGCTCTGCATATGTGGCACTGCAAAATCATTGTGGAGAAAAGCACTATTGAGCCAGACAAATATCACGTAGGTGTGAGCCTCTCTACCCGGCATGGTTGGAGGACAATCTGAAAGGGATGGTGATACCAGGGATTGGTCTAGGGAATAGAATCGTAGATGAGGAAGCTGAAGCCCAAGTCAAATACAACAGGCTGCACAAGAGGGTCCATGACTCTGAGAATGAGCATTGGGAAATAAATCAGAGGAACGAGAGGTTGATCGAGGAATGGAAAGAGATGGAAATCACTTCCAATAGGAAACTGGAATATCAGGAGCGAGGAATAGTGGAACTGTACGGAAAAGTCATAAAGAGGATAGAGAACTACCAGAATGCCGAGGGAACTGAGGGAGGACATCTGGCTAGAGCCTACTTGCTGCTGGGACTGTGCGAGCTGGAAGATCTGTATGATGGAGTCCCGAAGATCAAATCTGGGGAAGGTCCTTCTGGGACCAAATATATTAGGTTTACTTGCTTTCCTAAAATGTAATAAGGCCAAGTGCCAGTAATGACTTGTTTTATTATTATGTTAGCGTCGTTTTGGATTCGTCTACTTTTATATTATGAAATGAAGCATTTATTGGCATTTGAAGTTCTCCAAATTTATTTGTCACTAGGCCTACCTCAAGCACAATGAGGCTCTCAAATTAGGATACGAGCACATTTCGCAATATGTGTTTAAATACTGCAAACATTTCAGAATCCTCACTAACTTGTCACCTTTTTGTTTTTGCTTATCTTTATTATCATCCCCTTAGGTTGGTTTGCTCATACTGGCCTCATCAATATATCATACCAGATCTAGAGGCCCTCTACCTCCTCCTCCTTCAAGCAACATAGAAAACAGAGGAAAATCAAAGATGGATGATTTAAATGGAATCCGAAAGGAAAATGTTGAGAAGAGACTTCCGACGGCCACAGTACTTCGCCGCCGAATGACCTGATTTTGAGATTGGAACAAAAGATACTAGAATTACAAGGAGAACTTGAGCAGGTCCGCGATTTGGAAAACTTATCACTCGCCCTCAATGTCCATGATATCTACTAATAGAGCGCAAAGAACCCAACACCTCCTCAGAACACACAAAACCAACAACCACAAAATCCTATCGCACCAAATCAATACGCGAATCCACCCCAAAATATAAATCCATTGCCAATAACAACTCAACCACAACATAATCATCAACCAATTCCGTATCAAACCAACCACTAGTTACCACACTCCCTAAAATACACCACCACTCATTATCGATCACAAAACCCCACCAATGACCACCCATTGTACCCAAGTTCCTGGCACCCATACGAGCAACCTTATATATGTGGAAACTATACCACATTCTACCCAACCAATCTCTTATGCACCGGAACCCTCCAAAAAGGACATGCTCATTAAGAACATACCAAAGAACTCAAGAAGTTACTAAGCCGAGTTCATGGTGTTGAATGCAACAAAGGAATAGAAGGTTTGAACTATGAAGATCTGTGCATACAACCAGATGTGGAATTACCAAAGGGGTACAAACCTTCCAAGTTCAAAATGTTCGATGGTACAGGTGATCCCAAGGTTCACCTAAGGACTACTGTGACAAGCTTGTCAGGGTTGGAAAAGATGAGAAGATTTGGATGAAGCTCTTTATGAGAAGCCTTACCGGGGATGCTTTGTCTTGGTATATCAGACAGAATCCCAAGAAATGGTCCAATTAGGTAAGAATAGCATCAGATTTCATGGACCGGTTCAGGTTCAACACAGAGAATGCTCCGGATGTCTTCTACATTTAGAATCTCAAGAAGAAACCTACAGAGACTTTCCTTGAATATGCTACTCGTTGGAGGTCGGAAGCCACCAAGCTCAAGCCCGCATTGGATAAAGACCAGATGGATAAATTCTTCTTCAGGGAACATGATCCACAATATTATGAGAGACTGACGGTCATCAAAAATCACAAATTCTCTGATATCATCAAGCTCGGGGAAGGGATAAAGGAATGAATCAATAGTAGGACGGTAACGAATTTTGAGGTGCTTCAAGCCACAAATAAGGCACTACAATCAGGTGGCATATCGAAGAAGAGAGATGTTGGGGCAGTAATGGTAGCTCTGGGCCTGAAATCTCCACTTGTATATCAAACACCTCCACCCACATACCAAACCACCTACATATCAGCCTTCATCTCCTAGATATTCCCAACCAACCACTATCCATCACACCTATAATTCCCAACCATCCCACTTCTAATCACCACCAGCTCGCCAAAATTATCCAAGACCAAGACCCAACTTCGATCGCAATCAGCCAGACAATACACCGCCAATGCTGGGCCCATCGACCAATTGTATGAAAGGTTAAATGCCATAGGTTACATCACTCCAGTTCCCACTGTGGCATTAAAAAAATCCATCCCAATAGGTTAATCCGAATAAAACTTGTGCATACTATTCCAGTATAAAAGGGCACACCACTGCTGAGTGCCGAACATTGAAGGATAAGATTCAGAACAACAAGTTCATACAAGAAAAGGAAGCCACGCCTAATGTATGCGACAATCCCCTCCTTGATCACAGAGGTGATGGTGTATATGTGATAGAAATAAATAAAGAATGGGACCCTGAGGGGTCAATCAGACTCATTCGAGAAGGCGCTGACTTTAAGGTTGCAGTCACACTTACTCCTATCGTGGTTCATACTTAGGCACCTATTGATGTTGAGGTAGCTACATCAGTTCTATTCGAGGTAGAAGTAGCCTCGCCTATTGCCACCTCCGCTCCATTTGAAGTAGAAGTGGTCACGCCTTTTACAGTAACGGTGCCAACCACACCCCCATTCAACTCAAAAGAAATACTCTGGGAATATGTTGCCGAGGCTCGACGAAAAGGGAAGACTAAGATAGAGGAATTCGACGTTGCACAAGGAATTACTAGAACTGGAAGAATCTATTCACCTGAACTTCTAGGAGGTTTAATTAAGGATGCCACTACTAGGCAACCTGTCATTGAGACCGGGCCAGATGACCTATAGAGGAAAGTAAAGGCAAACGAGTATTCTATTATTGACCATTTGAACATAGTCCTTGCTGAGATATATATACCGTTACTATTACAGAATTCGGAGGCATACAAGAATGTCTTGGTGAATGTACTAAGGAGGCTTACCCAATAATATCAGTGGTGGAGAAATGGCCAACATGGTCGGTCAAGTATTGGAGAGGCACAAGATTATTTTCCACGAAGATGAGCTACTGCCTGAAGGTTTAAATCATAATCGAGCATTGCATATCACAGTACAATTTGAAGACAAGTTCATTGCCAGGGTCCTGGTTGATGGAGGTTCAAGTCTAAATATTTGTCCACTAGATACCCTGAAAATCTTGGACAAAGGTTCCCATGAAATACAGACCGGAAGCATGAATGTGAAGGCTTTCGACGGGTCCCAGAGGGCCACGATCAGGGAAATCAACCTTTGCTTGCATATGGGGCCATCTTGGTTCGACATTGAATTTCAAGTGCTTGACATACCATCCTTATATAATCTTTTGTTGGATCGCCCATGGATCCATGCTGCTGGAGCCGTTCCCTCCACACTACATCAAGCCGTAAAATTCAAATGGAACAGTCAAGAGGTAATCATTCATGGAGATGGGAGTAACCCCGTCCACACTAGTCAAACCATCCCGGCCATTGGACATAGAAGAAGGCTAGGAGGGGAAACCTATTATCACATTGAAGTATAAGTGGTAGAGTAACAGAATAGAAAGCATACTAGCATGGTTCGGATATGAACTTGGCAAAGGGTTGGGAAAGAACCTCCAGGGTATCACCAAGCCGATACGGCTGAAAAATTATGGTACGACCTTTGGGATCAGATACCATTATACATGACAAGAGTTCAATGATTGGTCGCCTTTGTGGCGCAGGCCGTACTATCCTTTTGAGCAAGAAGTGCCACGTTTGGAACAAGCTTTTACTAGGACGACACAATATAGTGAACTACATAAGAAGAAGCACTAGCTGGGCTGAAGGATTTGTTCTTGAAGGACGAGGACATGGATTGTTGTGCCATAATTGAGGAGGAGGCAGAAGGCCTCACCATTCAGACTGTGGCAAAGGGAGGTGTTCTTAGAAATTGGACTGCCTTACCACCCCGATCCCTCCAAGTCCCTATGTAGCTTGGAAAGATTTATTTCTATAGCCATATTAGGCATTTAAAATTTCCTGTAGTTTCACTTTAATCTTTACTTATTTCAAAATGAATTCTCGACTCATCGAGCCCTGTTTCGTTTGAAAATTTTATCAAGTTTTAATCAAATGTATTTGCTCTTTATTATTCACTATTGTCTTTACACTTTTTCTTTCCACGGCGCTATTATTTCTTTTCCTGATCAACCAGTAACTGTGACATGTAATGGGGAAACGCAACATGAGATTAATGACTCAGAGGAAGAAGATGACATACTCGAGGAAGTTTTCCGAGAAGTCGAGAATTTTGAGAACAATCCTAAATCCAACTTGGACGAGACATAAGCATTAATTTTGGGAGACGCCAAGACCATCAAAGAGACTCTCGTCAGCATTTATTTTTCACCAACAAAGAAAGAAGAATACATCTGTTTACTAAGGAATATGAGGACATCTTCGCATAGTCGTATGATGATATGATCGGTTTGAGCACATCTATAGTTTCTCACAAGTTTCCTACTAATCCCATGTGTCCGCCAGTCAAGCAGAAAAACTCAGAAAATTCAAAACAGACGTGAGTTTGAAAATCAAGGAGGAAGTTACCAAGAAGATAAAAGCCAAAGTCCTTAGGGTGGTTGAGTACCCAACCTATTTAGCTAACATTGTGCCAGTTCCTAAGAAAGACGGGAAAGTCAGAGTATGTGTTGATTATCGGGATTTAAGCAAAGCAAGTCCCAAAGATGATTTTCCACTACCAAATATACATATCCTGATCCATAAGTGCGCAAGAATGAACTCCAATCCTTTGTAGATTGGTTCGTGGGTTATCACCAGATCTAGATGGTGAAGAAAATGAAAAGAAGATAGCTTTCATTACACCGTGAGGGTGTATACAGTTACAAGATGATGCCATTCAGTTTGACGAATGCTGGGGCAACTTATATGAGAGCCATGACAACCATCTTTCATGATATGATACACAACGAAATAGAGGTGTATGTGGAAGATGTCATTATCAAATCCAAAAGGGCCACAAATCACATAACAGACTTGAGAAAGTTCTTCGATAGGCTCAGGAGGAACAATTTGACATTGAATCTCCAAAGTGTACGTTCGGGGTTCCCGCAGGAAAGTTATTGGGATTCATTGTCAATCGCCAATGGATCGAGCTAGATCCTACCATGGTCAAAGCTATTATGTGAACTACATCAAAAAGCAAAAAAGGACGTGATGAGCTTCCTAGGACGGCTCAACTACATCAGTCGATTCATCGCAGTCCATAGTCTTATGTGAACCAATTGTTCATACCCAATTTTTTCCTGTGTATTTTTATATGCAAATTACTTTCAAAATAGCATATATATATATATATATGTGTGTGTGTGTGTGTGTGTGTGTGTGTGTGTGTGTGTCCCAATGTTTTATATGTGTTTGTCCCAATGTTTTATTAATTTTCTTGATTTTTAAAAGATTTTTAACCAATTTATTCCACTATTTTATTCATAAAAACCAATAATTATTCTCAAATTTATTACTTTTGGTAATTCATTTATTAAATTTTTATATTTGTACTAAAATATAGCTAATATAATTTTTTTGCATATTTTTACAAAGTAATTTAGTATTTTTAAAGTTAAATTGTATATAATTACAATATTAGCCTCTTTTAGGATTAATTATGTTTATATTCATAAAATTCAGTCTAGTATTTTTAAATAGTTAATTATGTATTATAAATTATTCGTACCATTAATTTATTTTAAAAATTAATATTTTATTTTTTATAAATCAAATAGGGAAAATTATCTATTTAAATGTTAGCCCAATTTTAAATAGATTATAGCCCAATTCTGGCCCCAATTGAATACAATTGAAACCATTTGAACCCTGACCCAATTCCAATTTAATCCTATTATTAATTCTAAACGACCCCCTAACCCTAATCATTTTCTATACGCTGCCGCCCTAAAATCCTCTCTTATCCGAAAACACTCTCAACCTAACCCTAATTTCCCAAGGCCGACCTCCCATCTCCGGTGACCTCTCATCGCCTCTTAAGCCTCCGATGGATTCTCTCATGCTATGCTTTCCTTTCCTAAGGTCTTCAAGGGCCCGAAGCCATGACGACCTGCATCTAGGGTTCATCACTTGCCTGTTCTTGGCTATTCCAGTGTGATTTCAAGCAGAATCATTCTATATTGGACACGATCTTTGAGTTTCTGGACATGTTTCTTTGTCTCATTATGGGTTATTCCAAAACCCTAATTTCTTTTCTATACCTCCTAGATCTCTGTCCTTAAGGTTTTTTTACAAGAATGATGTGGTTTCAAGTGTTTTTCTTCTTCTTATTCTAAAACTAAGGTTTTCGGAACTTCGTTTTAAAACCTTGTTTAACTGATTCTTTGTGTTTAAACTTATTTTGTTGCATATCTTGACTGATTCTATGAGCTTGCTACATCTTTAACTCGTCTATATTTAAAGCCCTAATTTTTAGTGGGTTCTTTGTTTGGTTTTGTGTATCAGTATGACGGGCCGGTTTTTGTTTTTGAGTTTCTGACTGTGATTTTTCGTGACTATCCTACCTTGATATGATTCTACTCAGTTTCTTAGCCTAAACTTACACTGATTCTATGTGCTTGTGTTCATCTTGACTGCTCAAAACTTGCCTCTTTCTCATTGAAACAGTATTGTTTGACTCTCATGTTTTCTAGAGTTGTATGTCGACTCTTGACCATCTATGTCTTACTTTATTTATATTCAAAAAATTGACTCATGACTTTCTCTTTGATTGATTCTGATTTCCCTGTTTCTTGGTCTAATTTGACACTTTCCTTTTGTGTGATGACCCAAAGGGTCATCAACTATTTTTTCATTCATACCGTGCTTCCAAGGCCATGAAAACCTCATTTTTAGCTGCTTCGATTTCCATGCACAGTCCGAGCGCGTAGCCGGAAAGCTTAAATGTGAAATTCTGTGAAGAATGCTAAAATTTGATATTAAAATGAACAAGTTTGACTCTGGTTAATGTTTTAGGTAAATGGAACCGGACCCGTGATTTGACAGTCCCGGAGGGTCCATTTAAAAATATGGGACTCGGGCGTATGCCCGAAATCGAATTCTGAGGTTCCAAGCCTGAGAAATGAATTTTTGAGTAAAACTTATTTTTTGAAATTTATAAAAAAAAAATTAAAATAAAAATTGATTAGAACGTGTTGGTAACGTGCCCGTATTTTGGTTCCAGCGCCTTGTACATGTCTTATATGTGGTTTAGGATATTTTTGCAATATTTGGTCAAATCGGACGTCGTTTGACGTGTTTCGGACTTAAAACTCTAAATTTAAAAGTTTGTGAAGTTTGAAGAAAACCTAGTGAATTTTGAGGTTTGATTCGTTGTTTTTGATGTTATTTTGGCGATTTGATCTCACGGTTAAGTTTGTAGGATGTTATTGAGTTAGTGTGTGTGATTGGATAGGAGCCCCGAGGGCTCAGGAGTGTTTGAGTGCTTTTGGACTTAGAAAGATTGCAGGCTTTTGGGCTTTAGCAGTTGCAGGCTCCTTCTTCTTCACATTCGCGAAGCCCTTCCCGCGTTTGTGAAGCTTTAGACCTTTCCTTCATCGTGTTCGGCTCATTCACCTCGCATTAGCATAGAGTTATTTGACCTGGGGGAATTTAGCCTCCTTTCTTCTTCGCGTTCGCGTTTGTCCCCTCACGATCGCGTAGCTTACGAAACTTCCTCATCGCATTCACGTATAGGTCCACGCATTCGCGTAGACCAAGTCCTAGACCCCCAATGTTTCCTCGCGAAGGGCAATTTTGCCCAGTTAAATTTCTAATTTCCAGAACATTGTAGTTACGGGATTTTCACAAAAACACACGAGCTCTTTCTTCTCCAACATCTTTAGGCGTCCATTGAAGCTCCCTTTGACCAAAACTTCTTGGGTTAGTAAATCTTAACTCGTTTTCTTCATTTTCCATCAATAATTGTTGAATTCCTAAGCCTAAAATATGTAATTTAGGGTAGAAATTGGGGGAATTGGGTGGAGTTAGGGCTTTTCACGTTTTCTTGTTTTAGACCTGGTTTTAGGGTTGAATTTAAAAATAAATTATATATTCGGGTTCAGGGGGAATTGGGTGATAAGAAATTGATCCGAACCTCGTATTTTGACCAAGCAGGCCAGATGTTGATTTTTGGAATTTTGGTAGGAAAGGTTGGAAATCTATATTCAGGCATTGAGTTTGATTTGTTTAGCATATATTGATACTATGGAATCATTATTGTATGGATTTGATTGAGTTGGAGCCGAATCCCCGAGGGAAAGCAGTTGTTGTGGATTGATTTGGACGTGGAAGTTGATGTAAGTGTTTGGTCTAACCTTAGCTTGAGGGAATATAAGTTAAGTCTCGTTTTCTACTTGCTAATTGTCGAGTACGTTGTATAGGCATGGTGACGAGTACTATACATTGGTGTCTAGAAGGAGCGTGAGTCCTTATATTGCAATTATTCTAATTTTATTGTAGCATTCATGCTTATTTGATGATTTCTATATGTTGTAAAGAGCATGTGAAAGAAATTGTTATACTTAAACTTCATAGAGCAGTGGCTCTAGTTGGAATACAAATTGTGAAGGTATATGAGATATTTAAATCTTTGGAGCATTGGCTCAAGTGATAATGTGAACTATGAGATGAAAGAGAAAGAAAGAGTAAGAATTATCGGTTTATTCCATTGCCGAGACGTTTGTTGTTTTGTTGATAATGTTCCCTTGCTGTGATTTAACTGTTTAATTGCAATCTTTTGTCGGGATTTCTATCATTATTTGTTTACTTTTCTGCCCTTATTTGTGATTGTTGTTTGGGTGAGAGAGAGTGATAAAGCACAAAGGGTGATGCCTTGCATTGTACGATATTTGTGGATCGGGTTTCACGCTGCAACAATGTTAAATGATAAGGATCGGGTGACTCACCGCAACAATAATATTGTGCCTCGGGTTGCACGCCGCAACAATGCTAAATGATATGGATCAGGTTGCATGCCGCAACAATGTTGTTATATATTGGGATCAGGTTGCGTGCCACAACAATCATTGATACAAGTGTGTTTATTTTGGGTATTAGTTTTCTTTTGTCCATTGAAAAATCTTAGCTGCCCTTAGACTATTATTCTGGATTTACTGTTAATACTGGTATATCCCACAACATGTTTCCCCCCTTCCATCTTTACTTTTTTATTTCTGTTGTATATATATAATTGCACAGGATTACTTGGTAGTCTGGTCCTAGCCTCATCAATACTTTACCGAGGTTAGGCTGGGCACTTACATGTACATAGGGTCGGTTATGGTGATACTACACTTTATGCTATTTTGCATAGATCCAGGCTTTGGACAGCAGGATCAGTAGCGATGGAGCAGACCTTCAGTCAAGCGAGACACCGAGGTTGCAGGCATCCGTAGGCCCAATATCTCCTCTATATTTATTTTAGTTTGTTATCTTTTGTACCGATACCAATGGTTTATGATTTCTTTTAGACGATTGTATTTAGTAATCTTAGTAGTTTGTGAGTATTGTGACACCAGTCTTGGGTAGAGAATTTTGTTCAACTTTCCGCATTTCTATTTAGTTTTATATAAATTAAGACTTTCACTTGTGATTTTAATTCCGTTGCTTTTATTTTAATGTTGATAATTATTAAAAAGCAATTTGTGTTTAATGAAAAGCAATTAAGTTTGGCTATCCTAGATCCTGTTAGTAGGCGCCATCACGACCCCCGAGGTGGGGAAATCGGATCATGACATTTTGATCTTTGATCACTAATTTTCTACTCAATTTGATTGATTCCCTTACTTTGGCTACATTGGTACTTGATTCTTACTAACTATCTCCTTAATTAGAGTTTTTTTGAACCTAGCCTTAATGGTTTACTCTATGCCTAGTATGTTTAAATTGTTCCCTTGTTTGCACATTGATTTCTTTCCTTATTTGTTACTTGTTCTTACCGTACGAACTGATTCCCTTAAATTAAGGGAGTACTTGTAGTGATTTTTGCTCTAATTGGTTCTAAGTTCCATAATTACTATGCAATTGTGATTTTTTCCTTATTTTACGTAGTTTTGAACTACTATGTATACATACTCTCTCGTTAATACAAACACACGAACACTCTTAGCTCTGAACTCACACTTACACTCAAACACTCTCTCTTGCTTTACTACTATTTGTGTTATTGCCTGTTGAGCCGGCTGAAAGCCAAAACATATTTCGAAGTTCTGCTTCTTTTCTTTATTGCAATTTGCTTCTTTGACTGGTATGTTCTAATTAAGTTTCAACATCAACAACAATACATTTCTTTATTGTTTCTTTCTTCTCGTCTGTCTCCTGTTGTATTTAACTAATTTCCATTGTAAGCATGACTGCATTCTGCCCCCGTGTTCTGAATTAGTGTTCCTTTATCATAGTTTGAGAACCTTAAATCCCCACCCCCAATATGTTTGATAATTGTGGTTGGTATGGGGCATGGCAACACTAAACAGTGTTGTCCATGACTCAAACTTGGTCCTTCTAGGACTACAACCTTCATATTTTCTCTGTTTGTTGTGTGTTTTGGTTGGCTTATAGGCATGCCATCATATTTTGTTGCTCTGCATGCCCAAAGCTGGCCTTTGCCCAGTTACACAAGCTCTTTGCAATGAATCCCGAATCCCTGACCCCTTGCATGAAGTTACCAACTCTGCGTTTTATTGGTTACTACTTTCCTACCACCCTTTTTACCCCTCTCCTATAATCTCATCAATTGTAAAACCCCTATTCCTGCACTTCCACTATCTTCCTAGACTTAAGTTCTGCCCCTTTTATGTGAGCCTTGCCTTGGGATCCTAGAGCTCCCTTTGAACTTGGACACATAAAGACTGGCATTTCCACACTGCACTCATCTCTACTCTGGTTATGTAACTTGGTTGTGAGCACTGCCGGTGTCTTTTGAGACCCTTAGGGAACTCTGACACACTAAAGTTTGAGAAAGGCTTGGAAGAAATGGCATCTTAAGGCTGTTTATTCCATAGCTCAGGGAGGAACCAAGAATCGAACCTCTTCTAGTTGTATTTTTATTTATTTTGATGTATTTAATATTCCCGATTTGTGATAATTGGTATTAAATAATTTGGGGCTGACAAGTGAAAAAGGTTGGGTATTTATGCATGTCAAGGGCTACTTTAAATCTTGCATATTCAAACTGCATTTAGAAACCATGCCTATAGGGTATTTTAATTCTGCATCTTCAAACTGCATTTAGAAACCATGCCTATAGGGTATATTAAATCCTGCATATTCAAACTGCATTTAGAAACCATGCCTATAGGGTATTTTAATTCTGCACCTTAGACATCATGCCTATAGAGGTTAATTTACTCTGTATGTTTAACATCGAGCCTAGATAACCTGCAAGTAGGACTTAATTCTAAATTCTGCACATTTTTCACCACTCAGACATCATGCTCTAGGATTCAAATGGCTATAAATTAGTACCAATGTTCAAATCAGCATGTTAGATACCATGTTCATAGGAGTCAAAACTAGCAATAATGGATCCTATTGTCTGTAACTAGTCTAATGTAAAACCAGTCTGTTTTGGAACCAATTCTTAAGTAACTGGATAAGACAATTTAGCAAACATGCATGTAAGGTTTCAAATCATCCACTATGACTACATTCAGGATCAACAATAGATACCATGCTTTTAAGGTGTCACCAAAACACTTAGGCAAGCCTTAGGCCATATAAATAAAACTAAACTCGCCTCTGTTATTTGTTTAAGTGCTACCATCAGCAAGTAGGCCCGATTCGTATTTCCTAACTGAGTCATGTAATCAGCCAGACCCGCTGCAACAATAACCATCTCCTTTTCCCTCAAGTATTTTTAGAATCAGACCTTACTCGTTTGTTTAAGTCATGCTATTGGATTGTTTTGTTTGAGGAGGTATACTTGAGCCTTATGTGTTTATGTATATCCCCTTTAATGTGCAGTATTTTATATGTTTTTTTATGTCATCTTAGATTATTTACCTTTGAAACTTCAAGTTAGCCTAATATCCCTCCCTCTTAGTATTAGAAGTCCTAAGTGCCTCCGGGACAGATAGGAACGGGGTGGGTAATAGCATGCAATAATGGTCGAGACCAATCCGTGCTTTAGTACCTTAAGCGGGGTGGGAAGGGTAGATATGGATATGATGATCGGTGCGCTAATGCCACGAGTAACCCCTCTTTTGAGGAGTTATTATCGGATATTGCATTGATGTGAACCAGCTCAACCTAGGATCCCCTTTCTTTATTTCCCCCTTCTTTTTTTTAGGATTATAACCCCTTATTTAGAACCAGCTCTTTTAATTGCTCTTTCAAACTTTGTTTACCTCCAAACCATTATGTATTGAAATCCCCTCTTATTTGAGCCTAATCTGCATATATGTTAATTGCACCCCAAATTCACAATAACTATTCGACCGGGAACCATACTAGTGGATCCTGAGGGTGCCTAACACCTTCCCCTTAGGATAATTTCAAGCCCTTACCCAATCTCTGGTTACCCAAACAAACTTAGGATTGAATCTATATTGGTGTCTTAGTACACCTTAATTCATTAGGTGGCGACTCTTGAAACACACAAAATCCAGTTCTCAAAAGGAATAAGTTATCCCTCCAAATGTTATAAACCTGATTTTGCGAGAAAAGAAGGGCGCGACAGCATGGCGATTCCACTGGGGAATTTTAGGATTTTACCGTTTCAGACTATCATTGTGAATTTATGCTCTTTTATGTGCAATTCCTTGTTTAATTCCTTTAAGCACCCAATTCCATTTTCAATTGCCAAAACTAACTTGTCTTTTTGTTTCTTCCCCTTATTATTACTTTAAATTATGAAACTGTTGTATTTACCGCTTTCTTGATGTGAAAATACGTGAAAACATGCTTTTAATTATTGCATAATCATGCTCAACATCATATTCCACTCGTGCCAAACAAATACCATCTCAATGCTTATAATGAGTGGTTGTGCACTTCCTATATTATCACTCCCTATATCTGGAAAAGGCATATTTGCGGTAAAACCAGTCGATCAACGGTGGTCGACGGTTCTGTGTCTTTCCCCCTTGAGTTGTCCGCTCAAGGGTACTGGTCTAAAACCACATAGAAACCTTTCTCCGTTTAAATTGTGCATGCATCATGGTCAAAACTAGTCAGGTCAGTTATGTCGTCCACATAATGATCCTTTATGAAAGCTTTGTCCAAAGTTCCCAGGGTTTCCCTAAACCCAATGGACATCACCACGTTCTGTGCATTTATTTGGTGAACCAAATGCTTTATGCCAATTGTTGATATTAAATAGCCGAGTCCAATGGGGATAAGGGCCTAACCTTATTTGTCCTGCAGAAATATGAGGCATGAAGTCCCCAGATTAGGCAAGGTCACCAACATCCACCCAAAATTGCTAAGCTGGTGGGAGGATCCTCACTCAAGTGATCAAACCCTTGTACGGAAATATCTGGGCAACCTACCTTCTCTCCTGGAAATCCAACCCAACAACAAGATCATAGAAGCTGCTACCTTATTCTAGGATTGTGAGAGGTCCGTATTCCACTTCGGGGATATTGAAATGACACCCTTACCAAAAGAAATAGGAGGATTGGCCGGTATACCATGGGAAACTCCAGGTTTGGTAATGCCTGAGAAACGCAAGGTGTTGGTACCCAATTTTTTCCTATGTATTTTTCATACATAAAATACTTTCAAAATATTGTATAGGCATATATAAGCATGCCAAAGTATTTTTTGCATTTTTCCTGATTTTTAAAAGGTGTTAAAATAAATTTATTGCCCATTTTAGTAGTATAAAAATAAAAAAATTATTCCCAATATTATCAATTTTGGTGAATAATTTATTTTATTCCCATATTTATACCAAAATATGGTTAAGTCAATTTTTATACATTTTTACAAATTATTTGGTATTTCAAAAGCTAAATTACATATAATTATAATTCTAGCTTACTTTAAGATTTATTAGCATTTTATAATTGTGAAATTGGTTTCAGTATTTTTTAATTAATATTATATATTATTAAGTGGCTTGGCACATTTAATTTGCTTTTAAAATCATTTTTACCATTTTTTACAAAATAAAAGGGAAATTTGACTATTTAATATTTATCCTCATTTCGTTGCAATTACAGCTATTTACATTTCAGTTTTAGCCCAAATTGACCCCTCATTAAACCCCAATAACAATTTCAAACAGATCGGGCCCAAATCCTAAATTTACCCTCCCATGACCCAATAAAAAAATCCTCCCGTTTCCCCTTTTGATCCAGGTAGTTGATCATTTTGATCAATGTCCATAATGCCCTATTTCCTTGTTTATTTTCCCAAACACCCCCAACCCTAATCATTTTCACCTAATCAGCCGTCTTTGAATCTCTTCGTCTCTCAAACTCCCTCGAAGGTTCTTCGGAGACCTAGTCATCTTCTACCCTTCTCAATCGTATTTCACCGGAATTCATGGCTTCTCAGGCCACGGATGACCTGTACTCAACCCCTCCACCATTAAACCCTGGGTGTTCGAAGATTTAAGGTCTGACCTCGATGGTTCTCTTTCAGATATTCTCAGATCTATAGTCCTATGGCCTCTCCGACCATGCTTCGGTGTATCCAAAGCATTAAGTGCCCGATTCTAACTCATCCGACTCAAGGTCAGACTTTCTTCCGAGCCTTTATCATTTCTAGGGTTTCTTTGAAAGCCTAAGCTATTCTAGGGTTTTCTCTGTTTGTTTTCTTAGATCTATGCTATATCTGTGTTCTGCTGGATTTTTAAAGCTTTTTGCCCAATCTTTTCTTTCAAAAATTGCTTTTATTTGATTTAGGATTTATGAAAGGGTTTCAAAACAACTTTTTGATTCTTCCTTTTCTTTTCTTTATGTGTGTTTGTCTATATTATGCCCGTGTGTTTTCTTTTCTACCACGCATGTGTTGTTCTTCTATTCTCTTTCAACTATACATGACTCTTCTGTACTTTTCTATTCTACTGTGCCTCTAGACTAGGCTCGCATGTCAATCTTTGTTGTGTTTTCCTATATGTTCTTTGCTATACTTTTCAGTATTCTTCTACTGTATGTGTTTCCTACTGAGTTCTTATGTTTTGTTTGCTTCTATTAAACTTCTGTTTGAGTTCTAAACATGTTTCATCTACTGTTTCTTAAGCTTATATTACTTCTTTTCTCTTATGAACTTGCTTAAGTCCCAAATTTTTCTTAAACATTTTCTTTATGCTTTTAAATCAACCTTTTCACTCTGTTGATTCGAACTTGCTATCATATCTGTTTGTTTCTCATGAGTCTCTGAAGGAGATTTATGAGCCTTTTTCAATGGCTTGCTTTCTCGTATCTTATCTGATTCGAGTTGAAAGCCCTAGGAATTTGGATTTTTTGTCAAGTTTGACTAGGTGTTTGGACTAGGGTTCTACTTTGAAACTTTGGAATCTCAAACTCATTCTGAGCCTATGAACTGAACTTGAATCTCTTTTATTATGACTCTTTCTATGCTAGTCCTTTCTAATTAACATGAAACCTCTTTCTTGACATTCCTGTGTGCTTTATATATGAGGAATTCTTCCTTCAAAAAGGTTTTGCCAACTTATGATTAATTCCAAATTTCTTTTAATAAGGTTTAATTGGTTGTTACTGATTTTCTTTAATTAAACATTTCTTTATCTTTCCTGACTTGGTTCATTCGAACAAAGCCTGCAATTATGATTTTTACTGACTGTTTGATTGATTCCCATTCTTATTCTCACAAACTGTGTACCACTGGACTTTTGCCTTTAATAAACTTCTATGTATTTACCCTTCTTGTGCTACTTTGGAAAATATTTTGATAAAACTCTTTCCTTAATTGCCTTTTACCCATTTGAAATCATAATCTCTTAAGTAAAGGGAGATTGATTTCAATGCTATTTTCTTACCTGCCTTCTGCACTATAAAGGGCATGACTCTTTTGCACTTTTACACACTTTGAATTCCATACTTTTACACACACACCTTGAGTTCAATACTCTAACATACATTACTCACTTCACCCTTTCAATACTCCCTCAACATTCTACTCTCTTCTGAGATACATTAGTTGTGTGTTTGCAATTTGGCTTTACTACTGCTCTTCTCTTCTTGTTTCTAAAACTGGTATGTTCTAATTTAGCTTTTCAGCCTCATCCCTTGTCTACTTTGCTATTTATGTTCAGTCTTGAATATATTGTTCTCCTTGCATCTGTTGCTGTGTGAATTCCCCTACTCCCTCTATATGTTAAGTTATGTTTCAGGCATGGCAGTATCCGAATAGCTGCTCATGTCTGGACATGATCCTTTGATGGATCCTAACTCCCAAACAATGTGGCTAACAAGCTTGTTAGGGGTGTGCCAACACTCTAATTGCTGGGTATGACTACCGGCCTATCTTGGTTCCCCCTAAATCCCATCTATGCACTTGCAATCACTCTTAGACTCTAAATTTTGCTCCCCCTCCTTTGATCCTTGCCTTGGCACCTTTAGCTCCCTCTGAACTTGGACATTTGAGGGCTGACCCTTCCACACTGCACTATAAATCAATTCTGCAATGTATTTGGGTGCAAGCACTACTCTGAGTTCACTTAAGGCTCTTGGGGACGCTAACACATCCAAAATAAGAGAAAGACTTTGGAAATCTTATCTTTGGAAGTTAGTTTATTTCATATTTCAGAACTGGGGTCTGAATTAGGCTCTTCTTGGTTGTCTTTAATTTCTGAAGCAATTTTACTTTTCTTTAATTCCTTCGGGTCTGTAATAATTTGTAATAACATATGGGTTTTTAGTGAAAATGGGAGGGTCACTCATGTATGAATATGGGTAGACATCATGTTCTTAGTTATTTATTCCGGCCGTTACATCATGTTTTTCACTTCTGCTTTTCATCTAGAAATCCTGCCTATAGTTTCTGCACTTTTGCATCTCATCTAGAAATCCTACCTATAGGTTTTCCCCACTTCTGCGTATCATATAGAGATCATGAGTATAAGGTTTTTCTGCACTTCTGCATATAGAGACCATGACTATTGGGTTTTTCTACACCTCTGCATATCATCTATCACTAGGCAAACGGTTTATTGGCTTAAATAACAAATTGCACTCTAGATACCATGACTATAAAACTCATGCACTTTTATAAACGCTTTTTAAACCAACAACGCTTAGAAATCATGCCTATAGGAGTAATTAACTGAATCTGAATCCCCTACCTCATTTTTAAATCGAAAACCTGTATTAACATTATTTAATATCAACAGAAATCATGTTTCCTATTATCAGTAATCCTTCTTTAAAATCAGTGTACTTCTGCATCGTTAGATATTATGCATATAGGTTTCACCTAGGCAAGCCATTAGGCAATTAATTAACTTTACTAGTTTTTTATAATTACAACCAGCAACAGGCCTAATTCGGACTTCCTATATAAAAATATATGACAAATTAGCCTACCTCAACACTTTAAGTTTAATTCAGACCATAAGCAGTACATGCAAGACATTTTAAACAATTTGTTTCTTTAAGTGAGGAGGCTTGTTTTAGCCCTTTAAACTGTTATGTGTTTTCCCGTATTTGCTTTATATTTTTTGTTTGTCGCCCTAGAATTTTATCCTTTTAAACTCTGAAAAGCCAAATCTCACTTCCCTTTTGGGACTAGTAGTCCCAAATGCCTCCGGGACCGATAGGATTGAGACAGGTAATAGCATGCAATAAGTAACGAAATTATTCCGCGCTTTAATACCTTAACGGGGTGGGAAGGGTAGATATGGATATTATGACCGGTGCACTAATACCTCATGAGCCCCTCTTATGAGGAATGATTATTGGGTATTACATTGATGTGATCCATATTATTTGTGAACCTAGGACCCCCCCTCCCCTTCCCTTTACTTGTTTTTTTTTAGAATTGTTCAAACTATTTTTTTAATATTTCTGCTTTCTCTATTTCTTCAAACTCTCAATTTACTTGCAACTATTATGTGAAAACTCCATTTTATTTGAGACTTCTATTTTCTTACTCGTTATTTAAAGTCATAATTATATCATGGCCGGGAACCTTACTAGTGGATCGTGAGGGTTGCCTAACACCTTCCCCTCGGGATTAATTTATAGTCCTTACCCAAACTCTGGTTGTCTAACTCAAACCCTTCTTAATGCACTTTAATCATTAGGTGGCGACTCTTCAATTCGAAACCCAATTCCCAAAAGGGAACGATTTTTTCCTTCCAAATATCATAAACACGATTTCGCAAGAAAAGGGGGAGCGACAACATGGCGACTCTGCTGGGGAACACTTTTAGGCTTTTACCACTTCATGTTATTAGTGACTTAAATGCTTCTTTATTGCATTTATTTAATGTCTTTATCTCCTTTTCTACTACGAAACTAACTTGGCTCTTCGTTTCTTTTATTTCTCTTAACTCTTTCCTTTACTGCATTCCTTCAATATTGTTCTAAATCAGGAGAAATTGTTGTAATTATTACTTTGTAAACGTGCAAATACGTGATAATTTGTCTAGTTATTGTAATTGCATCTTCAACATCATATTCCACTATTCCCAAATAAAATACCATAGCAACACATATAATGAGTGGTTGCGCCCTTCCGATATTATCACCCCCTAAATTTGGCATAGGAGTATTTATGGCAAAACCAGTCGATCAACGGTATAGTCGACTGTTCCATGCCATTCCCTCTTGAGTTGTGCGCTCAAGAGTACCTGTATAATATCTCATTGAAATCTTGCTCTGTTTAATTATGCATGCATCACTGTCAAAACCTAGGCGAGTCATTTCTTTTATTTCTTTTAACTCTTTCCTTTACTGCTTTCCTTCAACATTTTTTAAATCAGGAGAAACTGTTGTAATTATTCCTTTGTAAACGTGCAAATATGTGATAATTTGTTTAATTATTGTAATTGCATCTTCGACATCATATTACACTCGTGCCAAACAAAATACCATAGCAACACTTATAAATGAGTGGTTGCGCCCTTCCGATATTATCTCCCACTAAATTTGTCATAGGCGTATTTACGGTAAAACGAGTCAATCAACGGTGTAGTCGACGTGTCCGTGCCTTTTCCTCTTGAGTTTTCCGCTCAAGGGTACCCGTCTAATACCTCATAGAAACCCTACTCTGTGTAATTGTGCTTGCATGACTATAAAAACCTACCCGAGTCAGTTATGTTGTCTATATAATGACTCTTTAACATAGCCTTGTCCAAAGTCCACTAGGTTTCCGCGGAACCCAAACGGACACTACCACATTCTGTGCATTTATTTGGAGAACTAAATGCTGCTTATGCCAAATATTGATATTTAAATAGTTGAGTCTGGTGGAGGTATGGTCTTAACCTTTTTGTTTTGTAGAAATGGAGAACAAGGTCCCCGACTTCGGTATGGTCAGTATACCCTCACTCTTTCTAACCTGGTAGAGGAATCTCCCATCAAGTGACGAAATCAATGAATGGAAGGAGAGGGTCACCAAGGCTAGAAAAAAACTGGAGTATTTGGGATATAGTATGCTGTAATTGGAAGGAAAAATGATAAAGAGAGTCACCGACTGCCAGAATGCCGAGGGAAACAAAGGAGAGTGCATGGCAAAAGCATTTTTACTAGAATCTATGCGAACTAGAGGATTTGATCAACGAGAATATTCAACCTGGGGAAGGTCCTTTTAGGACCAAGTAGTTAGGATTCCTTTTCTTTTGCGTTAAATGTAATAAGGCCAATGGCCATTAGTGACATTCTATCTTCTGCTATTTTAGTGTCGTTTTGGGATTCGTCTTATTTTTATCGATAAAATGAGGCATTTAGCATTATAAGTTCTCCAAATGAACTTGTCGCTAGGCCTACCTCATGCACAACGAGGATCCCAAATTAGGACACGGTATATATTCTCGCACATTGTGTTTAAATATTGCAACATGTTTTACTTATAAACCGCACTAACTTGTTAGTCCCCTCCCCAAAGGTTAGTTCGTGCACTGTGGAATCATCTTCATACTCCACAAGATCTAAGGGCCCTCCACCTAGTCCCGTCAGAAATAGGAACAACGGAAAAATGGAGGATTTGAACAACATCATAAAGGAGAACTCAGTCGAACGAGTAGAGGTTACTCAGGGTATTCACGTTTCCAATGAAAGTGCCTCCCAGCTCGAACAAAAGTTGTTGAAATTTCAAGAAGAACTGGACCAAGTTCGAAACTTGGCAAGCTTGTCATTTGCCCTCACTACCCAGATGTCAGTTTCCTGAACACTCAATACCCTACACCTTTACCAAACATTCTGGAACCACAAAACCACTTCGCTCCCCATCACCACTGCAACACTTGCCACATTTCCACCAACGGCCCACTACTCATCCCTAAACTTGTGAACTCCACAAAAGACCATTCTTTTCCTCATCAAAACACCCCCATTTATATGAAAACTGTGTTGCATCCTACTCAACACATTTCAAAAACACCCGAGCCTGATGATAGGGACTCGCTTATCAGGAATCTAGCATAAGAACTCAAAAAGCTGACTAGCAGAATTCAGGGCGTCGAAGGAAGTAAGGGAATTAAAGGGTTGAATTATGAAGACCTTTGCATTCAACCCGATGTCAAACTTCCCGAGTGGTACAAACCTCCTAAGTTCGAGATGTTTGATGGTACTGGGGATCTGAGAGTTCATCTGAGAACATACTGCGACAAGTTGGTCAGAGTAGGGAAGGAAGAAAAGATTCGCATCAAACTCTTCATGAGGAGTCTAAAGGGAGATGCTCTATCTTGGTACATCAGCCAAGACCCGAAGAAGTGTTCAAATTGGGTAAGGATGGCGTCTGATTTCCTGGACAGGTTCAGATTCAACACAGAAAATGTGCCAGATTTGTTCTACATCCAGAACTTAAATAAGAAACCCATGGAGACATTCCGCAAATATGCTACTCATTGGAGATAAGAAGTGGCTAAGGTCATACCGGCCGTAAAAAAGAACAAATAAACAGGTCTTCGTCAGAGCTCAAGACCCACAGTACTTTGAAAGGTTAATGTTGAATAAAGGCCAGAAATTTTCCGATATCATCAAGCTAGGGGAAAGGATTGAGGAAGGTATCAAAAGTGGTATGGTCACTAACTTTGAATCTTTGTAGGCTACCAACAAGGCTCTACAATCTGGTGGCGCGTCTAAGAAAAGGGATGTGAGCGTCGTGATGGTTGCACAGAGAACAAAGTCCCCAATCAAATGCCAAACCTACCCAATACCTCCACTCACATATCAACCTACCCCAAATTACCAAGCACTCTCGCCTTCTTACCAAGCTCCACCACCTACTTACCAATCACCTCCACCACCCGCATATCAGCCTACTTCACCCAGATACTCCCAACCGGCACATGTCTACCAAGCCTACAATGATCAACCCTCCCACTATCAATCACCTCCCACTCGCAAAAACCTTCCTAGACCCCGAACAAATTTTGACCGCAGACCTCCCAAACAATACACCGCTATTGCGAACCAAGATCAGCTGTATGAAAGGCTCAATGTTGCTGGTTATGTCACCCCCCATCCCTGCTATAATCCCTGGAAACCCTTCCCAATGGGCCAACACAAATAAATCATGTGCATACCATTTGTGCATGAAAGGGCATACCATCGATTAACGCCATTCTCTGAAAGATAAAATCCATGAACTGATCAATAACAATATTATTGTGGCAAATGAGCTGCTCCAAATGTCCGCAACAACCCTCTTTGTGACCACAAGGGTGGAGGCGTTTACATGATTGACATAGAGGATCAATTGTATCCCAAATGATCGATCTGATTAATCGCAGAAGGTGACGAGCCAAAGAAACCAACAATCACCCTTTGTCCTATTGTAGTCAATATCTAGCCTTCTAGAGACACTGAAGTGAACATGTCCATACCACTTGAGTTTGAAGCACCCTCTTTATCAAAGATTCCAGCACCAATTGAGGTGGAGTTTGGATCTGCAAAGGCGCCGGTGCCATTTTGAGGTTGCTATGTTACCTTCCAAAACAAGGGTACCCATTCCAGTAGCAATGTCGGCCATAGCACCATTCCATACAAAGTCCATCCCTTGGGATTACACATCCGAGGCAAGGAGAAAAGGAAAAGCTAAATCCAGAGAAGCAGTTGAGGTACAGGGTATGACAAGAACCGGCAGGGTTTATACTCCGGAACACTTGGCTGAATCAAGAAAACAGGCCTCTGGGCGGACAACCGTCACTGAAACTGGGCTAATGATCTCTGTCGAAAGATACAAGGGAAGGAATACGCGGTCATTGATTAATTTAACAAAACACCGTCACAAATCTCTATCCTAGCTCTGCTGCAAAGCTCTGATGCACATAAGATTGCTCTGTTAAGGGTGCTTAGTGAAGCAT
Organism: Nicotiana benthamiana; assembly: GCA_034376525.1. Taxonomy (NCBI): domain Eukaryota; kingdom Viridiplantae; phylum Streptophyta; class Magnoliopsida; order Solanales; family Solanaceae; genus Nicotiana; species Nicotiana benthamiana. The sequence goes on from CM067336.1 coordinate 42,471,626, forward strand.
ATGTACCGAGCAACATAACTGGAGGAGAGATGACAAACATGGTGGGGCAGGTATTGGAGAGTCACAAGATCACTTTCCATGAAGATGAGTTGCCACCAGAAGGTTTGAGTCACAACAAGGCGTTGCACATCACTGTGCAATACGAGGATTATTTCATCACCAGAATCCTAATTGACGGAGGGTCAACCTCAATATTTGTCCATTAGTAACTCTCAAAACATTAGGAAGAAGCCTGCAAGAGATCAAGGATGGGGCCATCAATGTCAAAGCATTTGATGGTTCCCAAAGGTCCACTATTGGGGAAATTTGCTTAGGTCTACAAATGGGACCTACTTGGTTTGATGTTGATTTTCAAGTAATAGATGTGCCCGCATCTTACAATTTGCTTCAGGGACGACCTTGGATTCATGCCGCTGGGGCTGTAGCATCAGCCCTACATCAGGCAGTAAAATTTGAATGGAATCACCAAGAGGTGATTATTTACGGTGATGGTAGCAATCCCATATACAGTCGCCAGAACATTCCAGCAATCGGGGGAAGAAGGAAGATAGGCGAAGAAACCTACCACCACATTGAGTGAGTCAACGCCGTTGATAAGGATAAATGGTGGGACAACAACATTGAAAGCATACTGAATTGGAGAGGATATGAACCTGGAAAGGGACTTGGCAAAAACCTCCAAGGAATCGCCAAGCCTATCAAGCTGAAGAAACATAGTACCTATTTTGGTCTGGGGTATGAGTACATACCTGGAAAGAGTTCAATGAATGGTCGCCACCATGGTGCAGCCCATACTACCCATTGGAGCAGTCAATACCTCACTTAGAGCAGACTTTCCAGCCAACTGATGTTATATATGGGTTGGAAGAAGAGACAGCACTGGCGGCATTGAGGAATTTATTTCTGGAAGACATGGACTGTTGTGTTATTTTCGAGGAGGAAGGCCCTTGTATACAAGCCATAAGCCGAGGAGCACGCCAAAAAAATTGGACCCAGAACCACCAAAGCCTAGAAAGTTTCGGGGTAGCAAGGCTGAACAAAGCACCATGCATTATCTTTTATTTTCACTAGTTGACTTTCTTTTCGCATTTAAATTTCAAAATAAGTGTTGCAATGTCCAAAACACTTAAGAAAATTTATCAAAGCACTTTAGTTTCTTATAAATCTTACTCTTATTTACTTTATATACACAACATTAATATTACTTATCTTGATGAACCAATGACTGTGACTTGCAATGAGATAACACAACAAACGGATATAGATTCAGAGGAATATGATATACCAGAAGAGGTTATTAAAGAGGTCAAGGATTTTGAGAGTAGACCTAAGTCCAACCTGTACGAAACTGAGGTTGTTAACTTGGGAGATGCAAAAAATATCAAAGAAACATGCATCGATGTTCATCTATCACCGTCAGAAAAGGAAGAGTACATAGAATTTCTAAAAGAACAAGAAGGAAGTGATGAGTTTCCTGGGGAGACTCAACTACATCAGCCAGTTCACAGCTCAATCTACTGTCATCAGTGAGCCGATTTTTAAGATGTTGAAGAAGGATGCCGCTACCAAATGGACTGATGATTGTCAGAAAGCCTTTGACAGAATCAAGGAATACCTGTCATTACCACCAATTTTGGTTCTACCCGAACTAGGTAGAACCCTACTACTCTACCTTGTAGTATTGGATGGAGCTTTTGGTTGTGTTCTAGGGCATCATGATGAAACGGGGAGGAAGGAACATGCCATCTACTATCTTAGCAAGAAATTCACCCCGTACGAATCCCGGTACTCTCTATTAGAGCACACATGTTGTGCTCTAACTTGGGTAGCTCAGAAGTTGAGATACTATTTATGTGCCTACACTACATACTCATATCAAGAATGGATCTGCTTAAGTACATCTTTCAAAAACCCATGCCCACTAGCAAGCTAGCCAAGTGGAAACTCCTGCTAAGTGAATCCAACATTGTCTCTATTACTGAGAAGGCAATCAAGGGACAGTCACTAGAATATAACCTTACTGAAAATCCCGTAGACAGAGAATACAAACCCCTGAAAATGTATTTTCCCAATGAATAGGCCTCATTCATAGGAGAAGACATTGCAGAATCTTATGACGGTTGGAGAATGTTTTTCGATGGACCAACAAATTTCAAAGGAGTTGGCATAGAAGCGGTCCTAGTATCAGAAATCGGTCAGCATTATTCGGTATCTGCCAAGCTCAGGTTCCTGTGCACCAACAGCATGTCCCAGTACAAAGCTTGCATCTTAGGGCTCAAGCTGGCCCTTGACATGAACATTCAGGAATTGCTAGTGATCGGAGATTTAGACCTGCTTATACATCAGGTCCGAGAAGAATGGGCAACCAAGAACTCCAAGATACTCCCTTATCTGCATCATGTATAGGAGTTGATGAAGATATTCACAAAGACAGAGTTCCAGCATGTTCCTAGAGTACATAATGAGTTTGGCGATGCATTGGCTACCCAATCGTCCAAACAAGAATTTCATTGAACCTATCCCTATAAAGATCTATGATCGGCCAGCTTACTGTGCTCATGTCGAGGAAGAAGCAGACGGAAAACCTTGGTTTCATGATATCAAGGAATACTTGGCAAAATGAGAATATCCAGAACTCGCAAGCGCTATTCAAAAGCGTACACATCGGAGGTTATCCAACAATTTATTTCACAACGGAGGAATCCTGTATAGTAGGATTCCCGATTTGGGATTACTAAGGTGTGTCGATGCAAACGAAGCATCCATGCTACTAGAGAAAATTCATTCAGGGACCTACGGTCCACATATGAATGGTTTTGTCATAGCAAAGAAGATACTCCGAGTAAGTTATTTTTGGATGTCTATGAAAACGGACTGCATTCAGTACGTCCGAAAGTGCAATCGTTGTCAGATAGATGCAGACATGATAAAGGTGCCTCCAAATAAGCTTAATGCAACTAGCTCGCCGTGGCCATTCGCCGCTTGGGGCATAAACTTTATTGGACCGATCGAACCTGCCGCTTCCAACGAACACATGTTTATTTAAGTGGCAACTGATTATTTCACCAAATGGGTTTAAGCAGCATCTTACAGAGTAGTGACCAAGAAAGTTGTGGCAGACTTTGTCCGCGACCACATTGTTTACTGATTCGGGATTCCAGTATCAATCATCATCGATAATGGATCCAATCTCAACAGTGATCTAATGAAAGCCATGTGTGAAACCTTTAAGATGAAACACAAGAATTCTACAGCCTACAGACCTCAGATGTACGGAACCGTAGAAGCTACCAATAAGAATATCTAGAAGATACTAAGGAAAATGATAAAGAAGTAAAAGCAGTGGCACGAAAAATTATCATTTTCTTTATTAGGATACCACACCACAGTCTGCACATCAACCGAGGAAACTCCCTATATGCTGGTTTATGGTACCAAGGCGATTATTCCCGCCGAGGTAGAAATTACCTCCTTGAGGACCATACAGGAAGTAGAACTCGACGACGCTGAATGGGTGAAAAGTCGCTATGAGCAATTAGCTCTTATAGAAGGGAAAAGAATGAACACAATTTGTCATGGTCAACTTTATCAGAATAGAATGTCCAGAGCCTTCAAAAAAAGAGTCAAACCAAGACAGTTTATACCGGGGCAGCTGGAGTTAAAGAAGATTTTCCCTCATCAAGATGAAACCAAAGGAAAATTCTCTCTCAACTGGCATGGTCCATAAATCGTTCACCAGGTTCTAACTAGAGGGGCCCTCATACTTGCAGAAATGGATAGAGAAGTTTGGCCAAAGTCAATAAATTCAGATGCAGTCAAACAATACTATGTGTAACCATTTACGATTTCCTTGTGATGTAATTTGAATTATGCCTGACATGATTCCCGTTCAAGAGGAGATAAGTAGGCATCCCTATGGGTTCGGTCATAATTAAATAAAATTTTCCTTCCCCCCCCCCTCCCCGCTATTGGAAACTGGGGCAGAATTTTGAGGAGGACCCTTAAAATTTCGAAGTTGATTTCAGCTATTTACCGCAAGCAGCCGTCAGAAGCACCAGCCCAGTAAACTAGAGCAGAATTTTGAGGAGGACCCTCAAAATTCTGGAACAAGAGAGGTTGCAATGCCTTGGACCGTGCCGTAGTCATCGGCTCATTTAAAGAAAACTATTCTCGATTATATATTTATGTCATATTATTACTAAATCATGCACGACTATTATCAAAATTATTTTGTTTAGCAATTCTACCCCAAGGATAAGCACAATATCACCAAAATAGAGACAAGCAGGATAAGCGAAGTCCACGTGGATACGAACTAACCATCTCCCTTTACAAAACTCTCGATTTTCTTTGGATGTAGGCACCCAAGTCGAAAAATCAACAGCTATATCTATACACTCACACTTCTCGGGAATATAACTCCCAGAACCATCACCTATCTATAATTTCTATCCGTACATGGTATCCCGTAGCCACATTATCGCGATCAAGTATCAGCTAAAAGATTTTATTTCTATTCACCTTTTACTTTTCTGCATTGCACGACGCTACCATTCTCCCTTTCGAGGTTAAGGTCTACCTCCATATGCATTTCTCTACATTGCATAAGGCTACCATTCTGCCTTCCGAGGTTAAGCTCTACCTCAATCTGCATTTCTCTACATTGCATAAGGCTACCATTCTGCCTTTCGAGGTTAAGCTCAACCTCTATCTGCATTTCTCTATATTGCATAAGGCTAACATTCTGCCTTACGAGGTTAAGCTCTACCTCCATCTCCATTTTTCTGCATTGCATAAAGCTACCATTTTGCCTTCCGAGGTTAAGCTCTACCTCCATCTGCATTTCTCTGCATTTCATAAGGCTACCATTCTTCCTTTCGAGGTTAAGCTCTACCTCCATCTGGATTTCTCTAAATTGTATAAGGCTGCCATTTTGCCTTCCGAGGATAAGCTCTACCTCCATCTGCACTTCTTTGCATTGCATAAGGCTACTATTCTGCCTTCGAGACTAAGCCCTACCTCCATCCTACATGGTTGAAATATCGCCACTTTATTTTTCTTGCATGGTTGAAATATCTCCACTTTACTTCTCTGCATGGCTGAAATACTGCCACCTTTTATTCACGTCTTGCATCGGCTGAAAATTGCCACCTTCTGCATTCATGGGCTGAAAGATCGCCAAATTACCCGAAGGCTTTATTTTTCGGAGACACCATTTTCATAGCCCGAGAACGCCATGTCATGGCCTGAGGACCCCAGTTTTATCTTTTGCATAACATTATTCAAAGGCATCATGGTTAGAAGGCATCATTCTCATAGCCCGAGAACATCATTTCATAGCCTGTGAATCCTCTATTATATGCTTCATGGCCCATGACTTCATGGTCCGAGTACGTTATCTCAACCGTCCAAAGACAACATTCATGGTCCAATGGGAACTTGCATCACGTTTAAATTTATGCACAATATATGTTCGTATTGCTCATTTGCAGGTAAACCAACTAGCAACGGCTGTCTCAGCATGAGCGATCCCGTTCCAGTTCTCGCAGCCTACTAGACTTCGACCATCCTTCCCAACCTGAATATCGCATCCGTTTTTCAAAAATCTCCAGTGGCATATTCCGCCGATGGATCCCGAACTACATATGGCCTGATTCCTGTAAGACCAGGGATATGTAGGTAGCTCAAGAACTAGAGCACGCTCAAACTCTTCAAATTATTTCGTTCGGTCATATTGGCCATCATATCTTTACCCGACAACTCTTTCATCCTTTCAAGGTAAAGAGGGGTAGCTGTTGATACCCAATTTCTCCCTATGTATTTTTTTTACATACAAAATACTTTGAAAATAGTGTATATGCATATATAAGAATACCCAAGTGTTGTTGGTATTTTTCCTAATTTTTAAAAGGTTTTAAAATCAATTTATTGCCCATTTTAGCAGTATAAAACCAAAAATTATTTCCAAAATTATCAATTTTGGTGAATAATTTATTTTATTCTCATATTAATAGAGGTAATTTTTATATATGTTTACAAATTTATTTAGTATTTGAAAAGCTAAATTGCATATAATTGCAATTCTAGCCTACTTTAAGATTTAATAGCATCGTAAAATTGTAAAATTGGTTCCATAATTTTTAGTTAATATTTATATATTATTAAATGGCTCGGTACTTTTAATTTGCTTTTAAAATTATTTTTTTATCATTTTTTACAAAATAAAAGTGAAAACTGGCTATTTAATATTTAGCCTCATTTTGTTGCAATTACAGCCTATTTACATTTCAATTTTATCCCAAATTGACCCTTATTAAACCCCAATTTTAATTTCAAACGGATCGGACCCAAATATTATATTTACCGCCCATGACCCAATTCAAAAACCCGTCAGGTTCCCCTTTTGATCCAGGCCGTTGATCATGATCATTTTTTATCAACGACCATAAGGCCCCTTTCCTTTTTAAATTTCCCAAACACCCCCAACCCTAATCACTTTCACATGATCAGCCTCCATTGAATCCCTTCGTCTCTCAAACTCTCTCGAAGGTTTTTCAGAACCCTTACAATCTTCTACCCTTCTCAACCGCACGTTCACCAGAATTCATGGCTTCTCAGACCATGGATGGCCTGTAATCACCCCCCTCTACCATTAAACCCTGGGTGTTCAAAGTTTTGAGGTCTGACCTAATGGTTCTCTTTCAGATCTTCTAAGATCTATAGTTCTATGGCCTGTCCAGCCATGCTCCGGCATATCCAAAACATAAGAAGCCTGATTCCAACTCATCTGACTCAAGTTCGGACTTTCTTCCAAGCCTTTCTTATTTCTGAAACCCTAAGCTATTCGAGGTTTTTCTCTGTTTGTTTTCTTAGATCTATGTTATTCTGTGTTCTACTAGATTTTTAAAGTGTTTTCCCCAATCTTTTCTTTCAAAAATTGCTTCTCTTTGATTTAGGGTTTTTGAAAGGATTTCAAAATGTCTTTCTGATTCTTCCCTTTCTTTTCTTTATGTGTGTTTATCTATATTATGCTCGTGTGTTTTCTTTTTCTACCACGCATGTGTTGTTCTTCTGTTCTCTTTCTGCTATACATAACTCTTCTATACTTTTGTATTCTACTGCGCCTCTAGACTAGGCTCGTATGTCAATCTTTGTTATGTTTTCCTATATGTTCTTTGCTATACTTTTCACTATTCTTCTACTGTATGTGTTTCCTACCGAGTTCTTAAGTTTTGTTTGCTTCTACTGAACTTCTATTTGATTTAAAAACATGTTTCGTCTACTATTTCTTAAGCTTATATCACTTCTTTCTCTTCTGAACTTCCTTAAGTCCCGAGTTTCTTTAAACATGATCTTTATGCTTTTAAATCAACCTTTTCACTATGTTGCTTCGAACCTGCTACCATATCCGTTTGTTTCTCATGAGTCTCTGAAGAAGACCTTTCAGCCTTTTTCAGTGGCTTGCCTTCTCGTATCTGTATCTGATTCGAGTTGAAAACACTAGGATTTGGGATTTTTTTGGCAAGTTTGATTTGGTGTTTGGACTAGGGTTCTATTTTGGAACCATGGACTCTCAGACTCATTTTGAGCCTATGAACTGAAACTTAAATCTTTTTTCTTATGACTCTTTCTATGCTAGTCCTTTCTAATTAACATGACAACACTTTCTTGACATGCCTGTGTGCTTTATATATGAGAAATTCTTCCTTCAAAAATGTTTTGCGAACTTATGATTGATTCTGAATTTCTTTTAATAAGGTTTAATTGATTGTTACTGATTTTCTTTAATTAAACCTTTCTTTACCTTTTACTGACTTGGTTCATTCAAACAAAGTCCGTGCATTTGATTTTTACTGACTGTTTGATTGATTCCCTTTCCTTATTCTCACAAATCGTGTACCACATGACTTTTGATTTAATAAAACTTCTGTGTATTTACCCTTCTTGTGTTACTTTGGAAAAGATTTTGATCAAACTCTTTCCTTAATTGTCTTTTACCCGTTTGAAATCAGAATCGCTTAAGTAAAGGGAGATTGATTTCAATGCTATTTTCTTACTTGTCTTCTACACTATAAAGGGCATGACCCTTTTGCACTTTGACATACCTTGAATTCAATACATTTACACACACACCTTGAGTTTAATACTCTAACACAACTCACTTCACCCTTTCAATACTCCCTCAACATTCTACTCCCTTGTGAGATACTTTGGCTGTGTGTTTGCAATTTGGATTTACTACTGCTCTTCTCTTCTTGTTTCTTAAATCGGTATATTCTAATTTAGCTTTTCAGCCTCATTCCTATGTGCTTACTTTAAAGTTCCAAAATTCTTGTCTACTTTGATGTTTTTGTTCAGTCTTGAATATATTGTTCTACATGCATCTGTTGTTGTATGAATTACCCATTCCCCTACTTCCTCTATATGTTGAGTTAAGGTTCAGACATAGCAGTATCTGAATGGCTGCGCATGCCTGGACCTGATCCTTTGATCGATCCTAACTCCCAAATAATGTGGCTAACATGCTGGTTAGTGGTGTGCCGACACTCCTAATTGATGGGTATGACCCCCAGCCTGTCTTGGTCTCCCCCTAAATCCCCTCTATGCACTTGCACTTACTTTTAGACTCTAAGTTCTGTCCCCCCCCCCATGAGCCTTACCTTGGGACCTTGATCTCCCTCTGAACTTGGACATAGGAAGACTGGCCCTTCCCCAATGCACTATAAATCAATTCTGCAATGTATTTGGATGTATGCACTGCTCAAAGTTCGCTTGAGGCTCTTGGAAACTGACACATCCCAAATAAGAGAAGGGTTGTAGAAAAACTTATTTCATTTTTCAGACCCGGGGTCTGAATTAGGCTCTCCTTGGTTGTACTTTAATTTCTGATGTAATTTTACTTTTCTTGGTTCATTCGGATATGTAATAATTTGTAATAACTAATGGGGTTTTAGTGAAAAGGGGAGGGTCACTCATGTACACATACGGGTAGACATCATGTTCTTAGGTATTTATTCCGGCAATCACATCCTGCTTTTCGCTTCTGCTTCTCCTTTGAAAATCCTGCGTATAGTTTCTGCACCTCTGCATCTCATCTAAAAATCCTGCCTATAGTTTATGCACTTCTGCATCTCATCTAGAAATCCTGCTTATATGTTTTCCGCACTTCTGCATATCATATAGAGATTATGACTATAAGGTTTTTCTGCACTTCTGCATATAGAGATCATGACTATAGATTTTTCTGCATATTTACATATCATCTATCATTAGTCAAATGGTTTATAGGCTTAAATAACAAATTGCACTTTAGATACCATGCCTATAGGACTCATGCACTTTTATAAACACTTTTAAACCAACAATGCTTAGAAAGCATGCCTATAGGAGTAATCAACTGTATCTGAATCACCTACCTCCTTTCTAATTCTAAAATCAGTAGTAACGTTGTTTAATATCAGCAGAAATCTTGTTTCCTATAATCAGTAAGCCTTCTTTAAAATCAGTGTACTTCTGCGTTGTTAGATATTATGCCTATAGGTTTCACCTAGGCAAGCCATTAGGTAATTAATTAACTACACCAGTTTTTGATAATTACAACCAGCAGGCAGGCCTAATTCGAACTTCTTATCTAAAAATATGTGATAAATCAACCTACCTCAACGCTTTAAGTTTAATTCAGACCATAACCGGTACATGCAAGACATGCTAAAAATCTGTTTCTTTAAGTGAGGAGGCCTGTTTGAGCCCTTTAAACTATTTTGTTTTTTTCCATATCTGCCTTATATATTTTATTTGTCGCCCTAGAATTTTATCCTTTTAAACTCTGAAAAGATAAATCTCCCTTCCCTTTTAGGACTAGTAGTCCCAAATGCCTCCAGGAGTGATAGTATTGGGACGGGTAGTATCATGCAATACGTAATCGTTTAGCACCTCTTTTTAGGAGTGATTACCTGGCATTACATTGATGTGATCCATATTATTTGTAAACCTAAGACCCCCTTCCCCTTTACTTGTTTTATTTTCAGAATTGTTCAAACTATTTCTTTAAAATTTTTGCTCTCTTTATTTCTTCAAACTCTCAATTTACTTGCAACAATTATGTGAACCCCCCCCCCCTTTATTTGAGACTTCCATTTTCTTACTTGTTATTTAAAGTCACAATTATAGCATGGCCGAGAACCACACTAGTGGATCCTAAGGGGTTCCTAACTCCTTCCCCTCGGGATAATTTCTAGCCCTTATCCAAACTCTGATTCTCTAACTCCAACCCTTCTTAGTGTCCTAATGCACTTTAATCATTAGGTGGCGACTCTTCAATTCAAAACCCAATTTCTAAAAGGGAGCGAGTTGTCCTCCCAAATGTGATAAACCCGATTTTGCGAGAAAAAAGGGGGCACGACACAAGGGCAGGGGTTTCCCCAAATGATGGGTTTGAAGAAAAATCTAGAACTGACATGTTTGAAAGAATCCTACATCCCTTTTGATTATTTGTACGAGAGGCATGATCACCACAATCCTAGCGTACCTATCCTGACGAGTTTGCCATCACATCATTAGGGCATATTCACCGAAGGGTCTTTGTATTCATGTTCTATTTCATGGGTATGATCGTGTTCCCAATGAAGAAAGAAATATTCCACACCACGTTGGCTATGGTAACTAGGACCTTAATGGAGGGAATTGGCGGAAAACCATTTATTATCGTTCCCATGATCATTGCAGAAATATACCGAGCCTTGGAGAAGTGTCAACAAGGAGCCGAACACTTCGAAGGCTACAATTTGCTACTTCAACTCTAGCTCATGGAGCATCTCCAAAGGGGTGAATGTCGCGCCCCCTTTTTCTCGCGAAATCAAATTTATGACATTTTGGAGGACAACTCGTTCCCTTTTGGGAATTATGTTTTGAATAGAAGAGTCACCACCTAATGATTAAAGTGCATTAGGATACTAAGTGGGGTTTAAATTGGAAAACTAGAGTTTGGATAAGGTCTAGAAATTATCTCGAGGGGAAAGTGTTAGGCATGCCTCAAGATCTACTAGTGTCGTTCCCGGCCATGCTACAATTGTGACTTTGAGTAACAAGTAAGCAAATAGAAGTCTCAAGTAGAGGGGTATTTGCATATTATTGCAAGTAAATTGAAAGTTTGAAGAAAATAAATAAAGCAGGAATTTTAAGGAAATAGTTTGAACAATTCTTAAAAATAAACAAGTAAAGGGGAAGGGGTCCTAGGTTTACAACCAATATGGATCACATCAATGCAATACCTGATAATCGCTCCTCAAAAGATTGGTTACACTTGGTATTAGAGCACCGGTCATCATATCCATATCTATCCTTTCCCACCCCGTTAAGGTATTAAAGCACGGAATAGTATCGTTACTTATTGCATGTTAATACATGTCCCAATCCTATCAGTCCCCGAGGCATTTGGGACTACTAGTCCTAAAGGGAAGGAAGATTTGTCTTTCAGAGTTTTAAAAGGATAAAATTCTAGGGCGACAATCAAAACATATAAGGCAGATAAGGAATAACACGTAACAACTTAAAGGGCTCAAACAAATCCTCCTCACTTAAAGAACAAATTGTTTAGCACGACTTACAAATACTGGTTATGGTCTGGATTAAACTTAAAGCATTAGAAAAGGCTGATTTATCACATATTTCTCATATGAGAAGTGCGAAATAGGCCTCGCCTTGTTGTAATTATCAAAGACTAATCCAGTTGATCAATTACCTACTGGCTTACCTAGGTTAAACTTATAGGCATGATATCTAGCAATGTGGAAGTATACTGATTTTAAAGAAAGTTTACTGATTATATATATATATATATATATATATATATATATATATATATATATATATATATATATATATATATATATATATATATATATATATATATTATAATAGATTTTGCAGACATTAAACGATATTACTACTAATTTTAGGCTTGTAGATGAAATAAACAAATCAGATCCAACTGCTTACTCCTACGGGCATGCTTTCTAAGCATTGTTGGTCTTAAAACGATTATGCAAGTGCCGGAGTCCTATAGACATGGCATATAGAATACAATTAATTATTATTTAACCTATGACTATTTTCCTGATGATAGATGTAAAATGCAGAAGTGCAGAAGACCTATAGTTCATGATTTCTATATGCAGCAGTGCATAAAACCTATAGTTATGATTTCTGTATGCATAAGTGCAGAAAAAACCTATAGACAAGATTTCTATATGAAATGCATAAGTGCAGAAAAACCTATAGACAAGACTTCTATATGAAATGCGTAACTGCAGAATCCTATAGTCAGGATCTCTATATGAGATGCATAAGTGCAGGACCCTATCGTCATGATTTCTATTTGTAATGTAGAAGTGCAGAATCCTATAGTCAGGATCTCTATATGAAATGCAGAAATGTATAGTAGGCTGTGATTGCAAGAATAAATACCTAAGATCATGATGTCTACCCATATGAATACATAAGTGACCTTCCCCCTTTTAGTAAAACCCCATGATATATTACAAAATATTACAGACCAAGATGAATCAGAAAAGAAAATTTACATCAGAAATTTAAGCTACAACCAAACAGCCCAATTCAAACTCAAAGTATAACAATATGAGATGAACCAACTTTCAGAATCAGAATTCTAAATCTTTCTCTTTTTTGAGATGTTTCAAAGTTACCTAAGAGTATCAGATGGACTCCGGACAATGCATACACCACAAATATATTGCAGAATTAAGCAAAGTGTAGTGTGGAAGAGCCAGCCCTCAAATGTCCAAGTTCAAGGGAACTCAAGGTCCCAAAACAAGGCTCATAGGAGGGGGCAGAACTTAGAGACTAAGAGGGAGTGAAAATGCATAGAGAGGGAGTTAGGGAAGGTCATGGTAGGCTGGTGGTCATGCCCAGAAATTAGGAGTGTCGGCATACACCTGACCAGCCTGTTAGCCACACTTATTTGAGAGTTAGGATCCGTTGAGGATCAGGTTCAGACATGGGCAGAAAATTAGATACTTCCATGCTTGGATCTTAACTCAAACACGTAGCAGGGAATGAGGGTATGGGGGAAGTTTATAACAAACAGTAGATGCAAATAGAGAGTAACATATTCAATAAAGAACATAAACAGTAAAGAAGACAAGATGGTAGTAACTGTGAGTAAACACATAGGGGTCAGACTGAAACCAAAATTAGGACATACCAGTTTCAGGAAAAAAATAAGTAAAAGCAAAAGTCTTTTAAGCTAAATTGCAAGCAAACAGTCCAAGAGATCTCATCAGAGTATTGAAAGAGTATTGTAATTGAGAGTGTGAGATGAGAGTATTGAAATAGAAGTGTGTAAGTAATGTAAGTTGAAGGTGTGTAAGTGCAGAAGGGTCATACCCATTTTAAAGTGCAGAAAACAAGTAAGAAAAGGTAAGGGAATAGTTTAGCAATCAATCATATAGAATATCCCTTCAGCTAAGGAATTCTGATTTCAAACAGGTAGACGAAAATTAAAGGAAAAATTTGATTAAATTCTTTTCCAAAGTAACATAAGAAAGGATAAATACACAGGATTTATTTAAGGCAAAATTCCAATGGTACATAGTTTGTGAAAATAAGGAAAGAGAATCAATCACATAGCCAGTAAAATCAAAATTGCAGGCCTTGTTCGAACGAACCAAGTCAGAAAAGGGTAAAGAAGGTTCAATTAAAGAAAATCAGTAACAATCAGTCAAGCCTTATTAAAAGGAGTTTGGTATCAATCAATAGTTGGCAAAACCTTTTTTGAAAGAATAATTTCTCATATATAAAGCACACAAATATCAAACAAGAAGAAGTTGTCATGCTGATTAGAAAAGACCATCATAGAAAGAGTTCAGAGTCATAACAAAGAGGTTCAAATCCAATTTATAGACTTAGAATGAGTCTGAGAGTTCAGGGCTTCAAAGAAGAACCCTAATTCAAACATAAAAACAAACTTGCAAAAGAAAACCCCAAATCCTAAGGTTTCAAGTCGAATCAGATAGAGATACAAGAAGGCAAGCCACTCATAAAGGCTCAGAACTCTCTTTCAGAGACATATGAGAAACAAACAGACATGATAGCAGGTTTGAAACAACAAGGAAAGAAAGCTAGTTTAAATCATGAAGAACATATTTTAAGAAAATCTCTGAACTTAAGCAAGCTCAGAAAAGGAGTGATGCAAATGTAAGAAACAGTAGAAGAAACACATTTACCAAGAACTTGAACAAAGTCTAGTAAAGCAAACAAAATTATTGAACTCAACAGTAAACACATATAGTAGAAGAGTACTGAAAAAGTGTAGCAAAGAACATGTAGGAAAACATAACACCTATTAACATGTGAGCCTGATCTAGAGGCACAATAGAGTACAAAGTACATGAGTATCATGTATAGTAGAAAAAGAAGAGGAGAAGAACAACACATGCATAAAAAAAGAACACACACGAGCATAATATAGGCAAAACACACATAAGGAAAATAGAAGGAAGAATCAAAAAGATATTTCGAAAACCTTTCAAGAACCCTAAATAGAAGACAAACGATTTTGAAAAGAAAATTTGGGGAAAACACATTAAAAGTCAAGTAAAGCACAAATACAATGTAGATCTAAGAAAACCAACAGAGAAAAACCTTGAATAGCTTAGGATTTCGGAGAAACCCTATAAAATGAGAAAGGCTTGGAAGAAAGTCAGATCCTGAGTCAGATGAGTGAGAATCAGGCTTCTAATGTTTGAATATGTCGGAGCAAAGGCCGGAGAGGCCCTAGAACCACATATCTGAGAAGATCTGAAAGACAACCATCGAGGTTAGGATTCAAAAAAATCAAACAACCAAGGTCTAATGGTGGAAAGGGGTGATTACAGACCATTCATGGCCTGAGGAGCCACAAATTCCGGTGAAAGGCGGTTTAAAAGGGGTAGAAGGAGGCTAGGGTTCCAAAGAACCTTGAGAGTGTTTGAGAGAAGAATAGGCTAAAAGGGCCACTTATTAGATGAATAAGAGGGATTAGGGTGTAGTGGGTCAACAAGTGCATTCCAGTAGTGAATATCGGGCTTCGAACGGGATGAACTTCTTACTGAGATAGTAGAGGGCCTGCTCCTTTCTCTATGTTTCATCGTGCTACCCCAAAACACAACCGAACACTCCATCCGATACTGTAAGGTAGAGTAATAGAGGTCTACCCAGCTCAAGCGGGACCAAAACTGGCAGTGTGGATATGTACTCCTTGAATCTGTCGAAGGCATTTTGGCAGTCATCAGTCCATTTCGTGGCGGCGTCCTTCTTCAACATCTTAAATATTGACTCACAGATGATACTAGATTGTGCTACGAACCGGCTGATGTAGTTGAGTCTTCCCAAGAACTCATTACGTTCTTCTTGTTCTTTGGCGGTGGCAATTGTTGAATAGCTTTGACCTTTCATGGATCTAGTTCTATTCGTCGGCGACTCACAATTAACCCAAGTAATTTTCCAGCAAGAACCATGAATGCACACTTGGAGGGATTCAGTTTTAGGTTGTATTTTCTCAGTCTGTTTTAGAATTTCCTCAAATCTTCCATGTTGTTAGTGAATTTCTTGGACATGATGACATCATCTACATATACCTCGATCTATTTTTGTATCATGTCATGGAAAATGGTAGTCATGGCCCTCATGTAGGTGGCCCCAGCATTCTTTAACCCGAACGACATCATCTTGTAATAGTACATTCCCCTCAGCGTAATGAAAGTAGTTTTCTCAGCGTCTTCTTCATCCATCCAGATCTGATGATACCCAGCAAAACAATCAACAAATGACTGCAGTTCATGCTTGGCGCAGTTGTTAATCAGAACGTATATTTTTTGCAATGGGAAGTCATCGGACTGGCCCGGTTGAGATCCCGGTAGTCGATGCAGATTCAGACCTTCCTATCTTTCTTTGGTACTGGCACGATATTGGCTAACCATGTTGGATACTCTATTACTCTGAGAACCTTAGCTTTGAATTTCTTGGTGACTTCTTCCTTGATTTATAAGCTCATGATAGGCTTGAACTTTCTGAGCTTCTGCTTTACTGGTAGACATGTCAGATCAGTTGGTAGTTTTTGTGCCACAATAGATGTACTTAAACCAGTTATGTCATCATACGACCTGGCGAAGATGTCCTCATATTTCGTTAGAAATTCCATGTACTCTTCCTTTTCTGATGGTGACAAATGAACACTAACGCACGTTTCTTTGACATTTTCTGCATCTCCCAAGTTAGCAACCTCTGTCTCGTCCAAATTGGACTTAGGTGTATTCTCAAAATCCTCAACCTCTTTAACAACCTCTTCTGGTATATCATCTTTCTCTGAGTCTATATCCGTTTGTTGTGTTGTCTAATTGCATGTCACAGTCGTTAGTTCATCAAGATAACTAATACTAATGCTCGAAACTTTCCGGGTTCTAGTGGTTCTAATGGACCAATTGTTGAGGCGCTCTCCTCTGCTCACGGATTGTATGGAGGGGCCTTATTCCCTATCCTTTTTGAAAATGATGCAACAGTACATGTTATCATCTTCTAAAAACAAATTCCTCATCGTTGCCAGTGCTTCCTCTTCTTCCGGCCCATATATAACACCGGCTGGTTGAAAGGTCTGCTCTAAGTGAGGTATCGGTTGCTCCAACGGGTAATAAGGACCGCGCCATAGTGGAGAACTTCTCTCAAGTATACTCATATCCCAAACCAAAAGTGGTACCGTATTTTTTCAGCTTGATAGGCTTAGCAATCCCTTGGAGATTCTTGCTGAGTTCTTTGCCTGGTTCATACCCGCACCAATTCAGAATGCTTTTGATTATGTTGTCCCACCATTTATCCTTATCAACGAAGTTGACTCGCTCAATATGATGGTAGTTTTCTCCGCCTATCTTCCTCCTTCCTACGATCACTGGGATGGTCTAGTGACATTATATGGGATTGCTACCGCTGCCGTGAATAATCACCTCTTGGTATTTCCACTCAAACTTTACTGCCTGGTGTAGTGTTGACGCTACAGCTCCAGCGGCATGAATCCAAGGTCATCCCAGAAGCAAGTTGTAAGATGCTAGGATGTCTATTACTTGAAAAACAACGTCAACCCAAGTGGGTCCCATTTGCAAACACAAGATGATTTCCCAAATAATGGACCTATGAGAACCGTCAAAATCTTTGACGTTGACGGCTCCATGTTTGATCTTATGCATGCTCTTTCCCAATGTTCTGAGAGTTACTAATGGACGGCTATTAAGGCTGGACCCTCCGTTAATCAGAATTCTAGTGATGCAATAATCCTTACACTGCACACTGATGTGCAACACTTTGTTGTGACTCAAACCTTCTGGTGGCAACTCATCTCTATGGAAAGTGATCTTGTGACTCTCCAACACCAGTCTTAAATTATTTGCCATCTCTCCTCCACTAATGGTGCTCGAAACATATGCCTCACTCAACACTTTTAATAAAGTGTTCTTATGTGCATCAGAACTTTGTGGCAAAGCTAGGATAGACATTTGTGCTGGTATTTTGTTCAATTGATCGATGACTGTGTACTCCTTTGCTAGTATCTTTCTTCAAAGATCATCAGGCGCAGTTTCAGTGATGGTTAGACGTCCAGAGGCATGCTTGCTTGATTCAGCCAAGTGTTTCGGAGTATACACTCTGGCGGTTCTTATCATACCTTGTGCTGCAATTGCTTCTCCAGATTTGGTTTTCCCTTTCCTTCTTGCCTCAGTTGTGTAATACCATGGTATGGATTTTTGGTGGAACGGTGTTACAGCTATCATTGCTACCGGAAAGGCACCCTTGCTTTTGGAGGTAATGAATCAACCTCAAATGGTACTGATGCCTGTGGGGACCCAAACTCGACCTCAATTGGTGTTGGCATGTTTGTGGAGGATGGTGTTAGTACAGTATAGAAGATCCAGCCCTCAGGTGTCAAATTTCGGAGGGATCTCATGGATCCCAAAGTAAGGCTCACAAGAGGGGGCAGAACTTAAGTTCTAAAAGTGAGTGCAAGTGCAATAGAGAGGGTTAGGGAGTGACAAGGCAGGTTGGTGGTCATACCTAGCCACAAGGTAGGCTGGCACACCCCTGACCAAGACTGTTTTGCCAGCAAATAAGAGCAGAGACCTATTAAAGGTCAGACTATGGTTTGGACAGTGATTAGGACACTGCTAGACCAAGGTCTCAAGCTCAGAATACATATAAAGGGCAAGGGGAATGGGAATTGAAAGAGTTTAGAACTCAGAGAGTCCAGTCCATATACATGAACAACAATATCAAGTGATGTCATGTTTTCTGAACCATAACACAACATATAAAGGGGCTAGGGATAGATATTCATGTAAGCATAGAGATAAGGAAGTAAGTAAACTTGCACGAAATTACAGCATAGAAATAGTAAGACAAACAAAGGAAAAGGCTGAAGAATAAACATGTAGTGGAGAGGCAAAAATTAAAGAAAGAGAGACGTACCAGTTGCAGAAGAAGTAAGCAAAGAAACAAAGGTATTCCTTTAGCCAAACCACAATCAGAGAAACTTTAAGCTTATGAGTTTGAAGAACTCAAATAATTTTAAGAAAATCTAAGTGTACTTGAGAGAAGAAATAATGACTTGTTCTGTATGTTAGAATTTGTCTTTGAAAGAGAAGAGGTACATGTATTTATAGTTTTGAAAATGAGTAGAGAATAGGCTAACAAGTAAGGTTTTAACACAAATATAAAAATCATCTCAGTCAAAATCAGGTAACACAAGTATTTCCCTTAAATCAAAGGATTACTTCTCAAATAGATACTAACAGAATTAATTAAGAAAATAAATCAATTTGAGAAAGACTAATTTCTAGCCATATAAGGGATAGTAAAAGTAAAGAGTAAAAATTTAAGTCTAAGTACAAAGTATACTTGATTTTGGGAAAGGATTCAACAAAGCAAAAATAAGGAAGGAATCAGTTAACCCTTAACAGGCGAGCAAAATCAGAATTTCACGAGGGAAAATTTTGAAATCAGTCACGAGTTTGAAAATCAATCATAGAAGGGACTCAACTTATAAAGAGCACAAGTAATAGACATGTGAGGCGAAGCTATGGAAAGAAGAAACAACATACAGTAATAGCACAGAGTTAGTAGACAACAAGTATTCATAGCACGATAGTCACGTACGTCAAGTTTCATTGGCTTAGTAATAGAGAAAAAGATCAGAAGCATGCAAAGAGTCAAGTGAAACTTTTCTGAAAACATAGTTGAGTTTAATAGATATCAAGAACTCAGAACGAAAGGAATCATATAAAGAAAATGAGATGCTGAAGTAAAGGAGCAATTTCAAATAGGCAAGTTGCACAAACAAACTCAGGAACTCGAATAGACCCCAAAGGACAAGGGTTTTCAAAATTAGTAGAGTTTATAGGCGATAAACAAGTGAAACAAATAAACAGTCTCAGAGTCTAAAATAAACCCCAAAAATTAGGGTTTTCAACTCTAATTAGATGTAAACAAAGTAAATCAAATAGATAGACTCAGAAACTCAAACAAATATTCAAAAATTTGGTTTTTAAACACCAATTGTACCTAGAGATGATAAGAAAATAAATTGAATAAAATATTAACAAACTGACTCAGAAACCCTAGTTTGAAATCAAAAGTTTTTTGAAAAGGAAATTTGGGTAAAATACTTAAGACATCAAAGATAGCACATATCAAGCACAGATCTAAACAAATAAATGAAAAAGAACCTCGAATAGGCTAGGGTTTCTGAGAACCCTAGAAACGAGAAAGGCATGGAAGAAACAAGATCAGATCTTGAGCTGATAAGGTCGGAATTAGGCTCAGGAGGCTAAGACACACCGGAGATGGCTAGAAACCTCGAACCGACATTGGTCTGAGCGAAGACCCTTGAAGTTTGGCTTCGAACCTTCAGGTATCACGCACGTGAGAGCAGTATGGGGTGAGTATAGGTCGTCCATGGCTTGAATGGCCATGGATTCCGGTGGGTTTGGGGTTGAAAGCGGCAAAGAGCGATTATGGTTTAGAGAGAGTTCGAGAGAATTTGAGAGATAAGGGAGTTTGAGGCGGCATCTCTAAAATAATGGGGTAGGATTTAGGGGTCGTTTGAGATTATAAAGTAAAGAAACGATCTTGGCCGTTGATCATTTTAAATTTTTAAAAGACCGGGCGGGTTGGTCAAGTCAGTATTGGATCGGGAAATTAGGTTTAAATTGGGGCTGAATTGAGTTAATTAAGGGTTCCAATTCGGGCTAAACTTATAATGAAATAGGGCCAGATTTTAAATAGCCACTTTTTCTCGTTTTATTTTATAAGAAATAATAAAAGGTTTTCTAAAACAAGTTGAAGGTACTAAATTAATAAATAATATACAAATATTAAATTAAAAATATTGGAAGTAACTTTATAATTATAGAATGTTGTTAATCAAAAAATAGGCTATAATTACAATTATATGCAATTTAGCTTTAGAAATGCCAAATAAATTTGCAAAAATATACAAAACTTACCTTAATTATATTTTAGCATAAATGAGAGTATAAAATGAGTTATTCACCAGAAATGATAATTTTGGGAATAATTATTAAATTTTGTGCTATTAAAAATGGGCAATAAATTGGTTTAAAAATCATTAAAAATACCAAAACTCTTGGGGTGTGCTTATATATGC
Organism: Nicotiana benthamiana; assembly: GCA_034376525.1. NCBI lineage: Eukaryota > Viridiplantae > Streptophyta > Magnoliopsida > Solanales > Solanaceae > Nicotiana > Nicotiana benthamiana. The sequence goes on from CM067336.1 coordinate 42,492,327, forward strand.
ACGTATATACCATTTTGGAAGTATTTTGAATATAAAAATACTAAGGGAAAATTTGGGTATCAACAGATGCCCCTCTTTACCCGAGGAGGATGAAAGAGTTGTCGGGTAAAGACAAGATGGCCAATTTTGACCGGAAGTGGCGATTTGAAAAGAATTTTGACCAAGCTCTAGTTTCTGAGCTGCCTACATATCCCTAGTTTTGCAGGAATTAGGCCATATGTAGTTCAGGAACCATTGATGGAATGTGCCGATGGAGATTTGAAAGAGGCGAACACAATGTTTAGGTTGCAAGAGGTAATTGAAATTTAATAAGCTGGGGGAACTGGAGAGGGATCGCTCCTGATGAGATGGATGTTTGCTAGTCGGTGCACCTGCAAGTAAGCAATACGAGCATGTATCGTGCATAAATATAATCGTGATGCAAGTTCCCATTGGACCAGGATTGCTGTCTTTGGACGGTTAGGATGATGTTCTCGGACTATGAAGTCCTGGGTCATGAAGCGCATAAATAAATTTGCAAGCCATGAAATGATTTTCTCGAGCTATGAGGATGGTGGCTACGAACCATGACACATTTGAATAGGTTGGCGATCTTTCAGCCCATGAAATGCAAAAGGCAACGATCTTTAAGACTACGCAAGAAATGGCGATATTTCAGCCGGTACAAAATTTAAATGAAGGTGGCGATATTTGCAGCCCTGCGAGAAAAATAAAGAGGCAATATTTCAGTCATGCAAGATGCGGATGGAGACAGTGCTTAGTCTCGGAAGGCAGATAAGTAGCCATATGCAAATGATGATGGAGGTAGAGCTTAACCTCGGAAGGCAGAAGAGTAGCCTTATGCAAGATGCAGATGGAGACAGAGCCTGTCTCGAAAGGCAGAAAATTAGCCTTGTGCAGGATGCAGATAGAGACAGTGCATAGTCTCGAAAAGTAGAAAGTAGCCTTATGAAAATGATGATAGAGGTAGAGCTTAAACTCTGAAGGCAGAAAGTAGCCTTATGCAGAAATGCAAATAGAGACATGGCTCAGTCTCAAAAGGCAGATAAGTAGTCTTATGCAAAAATGGAGATGGAGATAGAGCTTAGTCTCGAAAGGTGGATGAGTAGCCATATGCAATGGAGGTAGACCTTAACCTTGGAAGGCAGAAAAGAAACCTTATGCAGAAATGTAGATGAAGACAGGTCTTAGCCTCGAAAGGCAGATGAGTAGCCTTATGCAATGCAGATGGAGACAGTGCTTAGTCTCAAAAGGCAGATGAGTAGCCATATGCAATGTAAGAATGTAAAGAGCGAATAGTAGTAAGATTTCTTAGCTGATAGTTGATTACAAAATCGTGACTGCTGGGGAGGTGTGTGTGGATAGCCATTGCGGGTAAGTGATGACTCTAATAATTTGCATTCTTGAGAAAGTATTCATACATAAATATACTTAACAATACTGCAAGTCGAGTGCCTGCATCCAAAGAATCATGAGTTCTGTAAGGGGGAAAGGTTAGTTCGCCTTCCCTTGGCTTCTGGCGTTGTGTATTATTGGGGTATCAGCTAATAGTTATGCATGATTTAGTAAATATGACGTAAGTATACAATTGAAAATGATTTTTTTATGAACCAACGACTACGATGTGGTTCAAGAAATTGCAACCTTTCTCACTTCGGAATTTTGAGGGTCCACCTCAAAATTCTGCCCCACTTTACTAGGCTGACACTTCTGCCGTTTGCGCTGAACGACTGAAAAAAATCATCTTCGGAATTTTAAGAGTCCTCCTAAAAATTCTGCCCCAGTTTACTGGGTTGTCACTTCTGGCAATGGATGGACTAAAAATCAACTTCAGAATTTTGAGGGTCCTCCTCAAAATTCTGCCCCAGTTCCAATAGCAAGGGGAAAATGGAATTTTTATTAAATTGTGAACGAACCCAAAGGGCTGCCTACGTATCCCCTCTTAATTGGGAATCAGGTCAGGCGTAGTTCAAATTACATCAGAAAGGGAATCATAAGTGGTTACACATAGTATCGTTTCACTGCATTTGAATTGATTGGCTTCGGACAGACTTTTCCGTCCATTTCTGCAAGAATCAGGGCTCCTCCGGTTAGAACCTGGTGAACCATGTACGGACCCTGGCAATTTGAAGAGAACTTCCCCTTGGCTTCATCTTGATGTGAGAATATTTTCCTTAACACCAGCTGCCCTGGTGTAAACTTCCTAGGCTTAACTCATTCCTCCCCGTTTTATCATATTGTCCAAAAACACAACTGAATGCCCCGGCCAATACTGCAAGGTAAAGAAATAGAGGTCTTCCTGGCTCGAACGGCTGGCGGCGTTGAAGAGTATCCATTGTTTCTATCAAAGGCTTTCTGGCAATCATCAATCCACTTGGTAGCAGCATCCTTTTTCAATATATTAAAGATGGGTTCACAAATGACTGTGGACTGAGCTATGAGCTGGCTGATATAGTTAAGTCTCCCCAGAAAACTCATCACGTCCTTCTTGTTCTTTGGTGGCGGTAATTTTTGGATAGCTTTGACCTTTGATGGATCCAATTCTAGTCCTCGACTCACGAAGAAACCCAATAATTTTCCAGCAGGAACCCCGAATGCACACTTGGCGGGATTCAGTTTCAGATCGTATCTCTTCAGTCTGTTGAAGAATTTTCTCAGATCTTCCACATGATCAGTGACCTTGTTGGATTTGATGGTGATGTCGTCCACATATACCTCGATCATGTCGTGAAAAGATAGTAGTCATGGCTCTCATATAGGTGGTGCCAGCATTCTTCAAACCAAATGGCATCATTTTGTAACAGTACATTCCCTATGGCATGATGAAAGCCATTTTCTCTACATCTTGCTCATCCATCCATATCTAATGAAAGAGTGAAACTCATGCTTGGTGTAGTTGTCGATAAGAATGTGTATGTTCGGTAAGGGGAAGTCGTATTTGGGACTGTCCCGGTTAAGATACCGGTATTCGACACAAACTCTAACTTTCCCATACTTCTTTGGTACTGGCACGATGTTGGCTAACCATATCGGATACTCTGCTAGCCTGAGAACCTTGGCTTTGACTTGCTTGGTAACCTCTTCTTTCAAACTCATGTCAGGTTTGAATTTCCTGAGCTTCTGCTTTATCGACGGGTAGGTTGGATCTGTTGGTAGTTTGTGGGCTACAACGGATGTACTAAGAGTAGTCATGTCATCATACGACCAGGCAAATATGTCCTCATATTCTTTTAAAAACGCCGTGTATTCTTTCTTTTCTGATGGTGATAGGTGAACACTGATGAGCGTATCTTTAACATTTTCGGTATCTCCAAAATTAACGACCACAGTTTCGTCTAAGTTAGATTTAGGCATATTCTCAAAATTCTCAACTTCTCTGATGACCTCTTCTGGTATATCATCCTCATCTGAATCTATATCCGTGTGTTGCGTTGTCTCATTGCAAGTCACAATCGTTGGTTCATTGTGAAGGTATGTAGTAATAATGTTGTGTAAATAAAGTAAATGATAGAGAAAATAATAAGAGCGAGATATATGATAGACTAAAATGCTTTGATCTAATTCATAATTGTTTGGAACATCTGAGCTCCTTTCAAAATTAAAGACAATGCGAAGAGAAAATCAGCTAGTAAAAAAGTAAATCATGATGCATGGTGCTTTTATTTAGCCTTGCTACCCCAAAGCTTTCCAGGCCCTGGTGGTTCTGATTGACCAATTACTGAGGCGTTCTCCTCGGTTCACAAATTGTATAGAAGGGACTTCCTCCCCTTTCTCCTCGAAAATAACACAGCAGTCCATATCATTATCCTCCAGAAACAGGTTCTTCATGGCTGCTAATGCTTCATCTTCCTTTGATCCATATATGATGTCTACCAGTTGGAAAGTCTACTCCAGGCGAGGTATCAGATGCTCTAGCGGGTAGTAGGGACCGCCATGGTGGCGACCAGTCACCGAACTCCTTTTAAGTGTATTCATACCCCAAACCAAATATAGTACCGTGTTTCTTCAGATGGATGGGTTTGGTGATTCCCTGGAGGTTTCGTTGAGTCCCTTTCCACGTTCGTATCTGCACCAATACAGGATACTTTCAATCTTGTTGTCCCACCATTTATCTTTCTCCACAACGTTGACCCGCTCGATGTGATTGTATGTTTCTCTGCCTATTCTCCTTCTACCTCCAATCATCGGGATGGTCTATCAACTATATATGGGGTTGCTACCATCGTCATGAATAATCACCTCTTGGTGATTCCATTCAAACTTCACTGCCTGATGCAGGTTTGATGCTACAACTCCAGTGGCATGGATCCATGGTCATCCTAACAACAAATTGTAGGACGCTGGGACATCTATCACTTGAAAGACAACGTCGAACCATATTGGTCCCATTTGCAAGCATAGGATGATTTCTCCAATAGTGGACTTTTGGGACCCATTGAAGGCTTTGACATTGATGGCCCCGTCATTGATCTCGTGCGGACTCTTTCCCATTATTCTGAGAGTTATCAATGGACAGATGTTGAGGTTGGATCCTCCATTGATCAGGACTCTAGTGATGAAATAATCCTCGCATTACACAGTAATGTGCAATGTCTTGCTGCGGCTTAGTCCTTTCGGTGGCAGCTCATCTTCATGGAAGGTGATTTTGTGGCTTTCCAACACTTGTCCCACCATGTTCCCCATTTCACCTCCAGTCATGTTGCTGGGAACATAAGCTTTGCTCAGTATCTTCATCAAGGCATTTTTGTGTGCGTCAGAGCTCTACATAAGAGCTAGGATGGAGATCTGCACTGGTGTTTTGGTCAATTGCTCAACGAGGGAGTACTCCTTAGCTTGTATTATCCTCCAAAGATCGCTGGACCTTGTTTCAATAGGCCATCCAGAGGCTTGCTTACTAGACTCAGCTAAGTGTTCTGGAGTGTACACTTTGCCTGTTCTAGTCATACCCTATGCAACAATTGTTTCTCCTGTTTTGGTCTTCCCTTTCCTCCTAGCTTCAGTTGTGTAATCCCATGGTATGGCATTTGAGTGGAACGGTGTTATGCCTGACATTGCAATAGGAATAGGTACCATTGGCGGTAACACAGCAAATTCAAAGGACACAGGTGCTATTGGAGCCCCAAACTCAACCTCAATTAGTCTGGCCACTTTCGTAGAAGAAGGTGCTTCAAATTCGAAAAGTATAGACATGTTTACTTCATCGCCCATGGAGGGCTGATTCTACACAATAATTGGGTTGAGTATGACCGCCGGTTTCTTTGTCTCATCACCTTTAGTAATCAATCCTATCGACCCCTTGGGGTCCCAGTCATCTTCAATCTCGATCATGTAAATGTCTCCACCCTAATAGTCAGGCAAAGGGTTGTTGCGAATATTAGGAGCAGGCTCCTTTGCTACTATGACTTTATTGATGATCATAGTTTGAATCTTGTCCTTCAACGAGCGACATTCGTCAATAGTATGTCCTTTCATGCCGGAGTGATACGCACAGGTCTTATTAAGATTAACCCACTGGGAAGGATTTTTTGGATTTATGGCAGGAATATGGGTGACATAACCAGTAGCTTTAAGTCTCTCGTACAGCTGTTCAATTAGTTCGGTGATGGTTGTGTATTGTTTGAAGATCTGCAGTCAAAATTTGGTATAGGTCTAGGGCAATTATAGCGAGTGGGAGGTGGTTGGTAGTGAGAGGGTTAGGCATTACAGGCTTGGTAGACAAGTGCAGGTTGAGAGTATCTGGGTAAAGTGGTTTGATATGTGGGAGGTGGAGATGATTTGTAAGCGGGTGGTGGATTTTGGTAAGAGGGTGCGGGTGCTTGTCAATTCGCGATGGGCTGATATGTTAGTGAAGGTGACGGGTAAGTGTGGTATTTTAGTGGTGATTTGGCTCCCTCTGTGACCATCACGGCACTCACATCCTTATTCTTGGATGTGCTACCAGATTGTAAAGTCTTGTTGGTGGCCTACAATGCTTCAAGATTGGTAAGCATACCATTCTTAATGCCTTCCTCAATTCTTTCCCCCAGCTTGATGATATCAGAGAATTTCTGACCCTCGATCAGCATCAACCTCTCATAATATTGTGGATCCTGAGCCCGGACGAAGAATATGTTCATCTATTCCTCTTCTAAGGCTGGCCTGACCTTAGCAGGCTCTGACCTCCAACAAGTAGCATACTCCCGGAATGTCTCGGTAGGTTTCTTATTCAAATTCAGGATGTAAAATACATCCGGTGCATTCTCTGTATTGAATCGGAACCTATCCATGAAATCTGATGCCATACCTAACCAGAGTGTCCACTTCTTAGGGCCCTGGCTGATGTACCAGGATAATTCACCCTTCAGACTTCTCATGAAGACTTTCATACGGATCTTCTTATCTCTTCCTACTCCAACCAGTTTGTTACAATATGTCCTCAAATGGACTATGGGATCTCCTGTTCCATCAAACATTTCGAACTTGGGAGGTTTGTACCCCTCCGAAAGTTCAACATCTGGCTAAATGCAGAGGTCCTCATAATTCAGCCCCTCAATACCTTTGCTTCCTTCCACGCCCTAGACTCGGCTGGTCAACTTCTTGAGTTCTGCTGCCGAGTTTCTGATAACGGAGTCATTGTCATTAGAATCGCGTGCACTTGAGATTGGTTGAGTGTAGTGGGGTACAATATCTACGTAGATGGGAGTGTTGTGGAGGTGGTCATTTGTGGTTTTATTTGGTTCAGGAATGAGTAGTGGTGTGTTGGTGAGAGTGTGGCAAGTATTGCAGTTTGAGCATGAGTGCATTGTATCTGTGGTTGTGGGGTGTTCTGTGGAGGTTCTGGATTTTGAGCATTTGACAAGTTGAAATCAGGAGCTATGAGAGAATGATAAGTTTGCCAAGTTCCGAACCTGATCCAGTTCTTCTCGGAACTTCAATAATTTCTGCTCAAGTTGGGCAGCAGTTTCCTTAGCAACATGGGTACCCTAAGGAATCTCAGTTCTTTCGATTTCCTTTCTGGTACTTGAATCTCCCATTTTATCTCTGTTCTTGTTCCGGATAGAACTCAAAGGAGTAGGAGGTGGAGGGCCCTTGGATCTCGCATTGTATGATGATGGTGCCAAAATGCACGAACTACCTTTGGGGAGGGGAATAAAAATAAAAGAAAAACAAAAGGTAACAAGTTAGTGTATGAGAAAATAATAATGCGATATTTAAACATATTGTGCAAGAATAAAAATTGCGTCCTAATTTCGGTGCCTCATTGTACCCAAGGTAGGCCTAGCGACAAATTAATTTGGAGAACTTGTAATGCTAAATGCCTCATTTTATTGATAAAAATAAGACGAATCCAAAATGACACTAAATAACAGAAAGTAAAATGACACTAGTGGCCATTGGCCTTACTACATCATCAAAAATAAAAGACTCCTAACTACTTGGTCCCAGAAGGACCTTCCCCAGATTCGGCGTCTTTGTATCCCTCGAATAGCTTCACCAGCTAGCGTAGTCCTAGCAGCACATAAGCTCCGGCCAAATGTCCGCCTGCATTCCCCTCAACGTTTTGACAGTCTTCAATGCTCTTGATGAACTTTCCTTCCAGCTCCACTTGACCACGCTGAAAATACCCTAGTCGCTTGTTTGCGCTGATAGTCATATCTTTCCACTAATTTAATAGCCTTGGATGAATGTTGGTTACCATGCCAAATCTGGGGACTTCGTACCTCATTTTCTGCAAAATAGAGTGTTAGGCCCTTACCCCACCAGACTCGACTATTTAAACCAATAATTAGCATAGAAAGCATTTAGTTCTCCAAATAAATGCACAGAACATGTAGGTGTCCGCTTGGGTTTCAGGGAAACCCGATGAACTTTGGACAAGCCTATCTTACTGAGTCATTATGTGGACAATATAACTGACTCGGCTAGGTTTGACCAATATGCATGTACAGTTAAATAGAGTAAGGATTCTACTAGGTTATTAGACAGGTATCCTTGAGCGGACAACTCAAGAGGGAAAGGCACGGAACCGTCGACTGCACCACAGATCGACTGGTTTTACCGCAAATATGCCTTTGCCAAATTTAAAGGGTGATAATATTGGAAGAGTGCAACCACTCATTATAAGAGTTGCTATGGTATTTGTTTGGCACGAGTAGAATCTGATGTTGAAGATGCAATTTACAAGAATGAAACAAATTGACATGTATTTACACGTTTATAAGATAAATGATTACAATAATTGCTCGTAATTACAACAGTATTGAAATAAAACAGTAAAGGAAAGCAATTAAAGGAAAAGAAAAGACATGAAGAGCCAAGTCAGTTCCATAGTGAAAGAATAAAAGACAGTAAATAAAGCAATTATTGAGATAATAAAGACCCTAGCAACATGCAATGGTAAAATCGTAAAGAAATTCCCAGCAGAGTCACCATGCTGTCGACGCCCCATTTTTCCAAAACGGAGTTCGAAATCGGGTATGTGATATTCGGGAGGAAAACAATATTCCCTTGAGAGAATTGGGTTTTGGAGTTTGAAGGATCGCCACCAAATGATTATAGTGCATTAAGAAAGATTTGAGATGAAGAACCAGAGTTTGGGTAAGGGCTAGAAATTATCTCGTGGGGAAGGTGTTAGGCACCCCTCAAGATCCACTATTGTTGTTCCCAGCCATGCTACAATTGTGACTTTAAGCAATGAAGAAGACAAGTAGAAGTCTCAAACAAAGAAGAGGGTTTTCATATAGCATTGCAAACAAGTTTAACTGTTTGAGAAAGAAAAAGAAGTAGAGAGTTTAGAAAGTTAGTTTAAAAGAGAACTTAAAAAAAGGTTACCAAGTAAAGGGGAGAGGGGGTCCTAGGTTTACAAATAATATAGATCACATCAATGCAATATCTATCGATCACTCCTCAGAAGAGGGTTCGCACGTGATATTAGTGCACCGGTCATCATATCCATATTCTACCCTTCCTACCCTGTTAAGGTATTAAAGCGTGGAAAGTTTCGTTACTTATTGCATGCTAGTACCCACCCCAATCCTTTAAGTCCCGGAGGTACTTAGGACTACTAATCCAAAAGGGAAAGGGATTTGGGGCTTTTGAGGTTTTCAAAGGACAAAATACTAAGGTGTTAATCAAAACACATAATGCAAGTAAAGGGGAAAGCAAATAAGCAAGCAGGACTCAAGTAAGCCTCCTTAAAACAAACAAAGACATAAAGTTTAGCATGTCTTGCACTTACTAGTTTGGTCTTTTAAATTAAAGAAATTAGCAGACTGATTCAACATATATTTTTAGACAGGAAGTCCGCATTAGACTCACTCGAATGCAGTTGTTAAAGACTGGTCAACTATATTAATTAACCCACTTTTATTTATGTGTTGAATAGGACTAGTGGTTTCGAAAAGCAAACTGATTATAAAGGGTTACCAGTTTTTATCAGAGTGAAATAGGTTTCAAAAAAGAGTCTAATGTTTTGAAAAGGTTTAACTAGAAAAGAAATAAACTTCAGAGGACATGCAGACTAATCTGAAAATTTTCACGAATCTTATCAGAAAAGAGTGAGTTTCAGAAAATTGCCAATTTGTTTAGAAAAGGTTTATCAACTTATGAGGTTCAGAAAATGCAAAAGACCGCCTGTTTTACCAATGCAAATATTAATTTCAATAGTTGATGCTATTTTGAAAGAAAGAGATACTTCAGATTCGAAGTTCCTATAGTCATCTTTTGATGTGTTAACTCATATTAACACTTTTTAACATGAGTCTTACAAACGTGGTATCTATGTGCAAGTTTTTGTTAAATCTACAATTTGCCTAATGGCGTCATTATGTGCAGAAATTTAAACCCCAATAAGCATGGTATCTAGATGCATAGTTGTAGAAAATTTAGAAGTTAATCTCTATATACATGCTTTCTATGTGTGAAGTTGCACAGATAAGAAATTAAATCCTATAGGTCTGGTTTCCACCCTTTGTGCATAAAAGTAACACCCTCCCTTTTTCACTAAATCCCCATGAGTTTATACAAATTATTATAGACCAATAAAACAAATTGAAATTAAAATTACATCAGAAACTATCAGCTGCATCCAAGGAACCTAATTCAGGCTTAGTGTCTTAACAATATGAGATTGAACCACTTTCGAGATCAAGATTTCCAATGCCTTCTCTTTATCTAGGGTGTTTGAAAGACCCAAGGAGTTTCAAGAACTCCAGGCAGTACTTACAACCAAGATATTAATCAGAATGAGTTATAGTGCAGTGTGGAAGAGCCAACCTTCATTTGTCCAAGTTCAGAAGAAGCTCATGGATCCCAAGGCAAGGCTCACAAAAAGGGGGCAGAACTTAAGTTCTAAGAGTGAGTGCAAGTGCAATAGAGGGGTTTAGGGAGTGCCAAGGCAGGTTGGTGGTCATACCTATCCACAAGGTAGGCTGGCACACCCCTGACCAGAGACCTATTGAAGGTTAGACTATGTTCTAGATAGTGATTAGAACACTGTCAGACCAAGGTCTCAAGCTCAGAATACATGTAAAGGGGAAGGGGAATGGAAATTAAAAGAGTTTAGGACTCAGGGAGTCCAGTCCATATACATGAACAACAATGTCAAGTGCTTTCATGTTTTCTGAACCATAACCCAACATATAAAGGGACTAGGGATAGGGATTCATGTAAGCATAGAGACAAGGAAGTAAGTAAACTTGCAGAAAATTATAGCATAGAAACAGTAAGACAAACAAACGAATGGCTGAAGAATAAACATGTAGTGGAGAGGCAGAAATTAAACAAAAGAGACATACCAGTTGTAGAAGAAGTAAGCAAAGAAACAACATGATTCTTTCAGACAAACCATAATAAGAGAAACTTTAAGCTTATGAGTTCGAAGAACTCAAATATTTTTAAGAAAATCTAAGTGTATTTGAGAGGAAAAGTAATGACGTGTTCTGTGTGTTAGAACTTGTCTTTGAAAGAGAAGAGGTACACGTATTTATAGTTTTGAAAACGAGTAGAGAATAAGGTAACAAGTAAGGTTTTAATACAAACATGGAAATAATCTTAGTCAAAATTAATTAACATAAGTATTACCCTTTAATCAAAGGATTACTGCTCAAACAGATATTAACATGATTAATTAAGGAAAGAAATTTATTTGAGAAAGACTGATTTCTGACCATATAAGGGATAGTAAAAGCAAAGAGTATATATTCAAGTCTAATTACAAAGTATACTTAATTTTGGGAAAGGATTAAGCAAAGCAAAACTAAGGAAAGGAATTAGTTAACCCTTAACAGGCGAGTAAAATCAGAATCTCATGAGGAAAAGTTTTGAAAATCAGTCTCGAGTTTAAAAATCAATCATAGAAGGGACTCAGTATATAAAATGCACAAGTAATAGACATGTGAGGCCAAGTTATGGCAAGAAGGAACAACAAATAGTAATAGCACAAAGTTAGTAGACAGCAAGCATTCATAGCATGATAGTCACGTAGGTCAAGTTTCATTAGCTTAGTAATAGAGAAAAAGATCAGAAGCATGCAAAGAGTCAAGTGAAAACTTTTCTTAAAACATAGTTGAGTTTAACAGATATCAAGAACTCAGAATGAAAGGAATCACATAAAGAAAACGAGATGCTGAAGTAAAGGAGCAATTTCAAACATGTGAGTTCCACAAACAAACTCAGGAACTCGAATAGACCCCAAAGGACTAGGGTTTTCAAAATTAGAAGAGTTTAGAGGTGATAAACAAATGAAATAAATAAACAGTCTCAGAGTCTCAAATAAATCCCAAAAATTAGGGTTTTCAACACTAATCAGGTGTAAACAAAGTCAATCAAACAGATAGACTCAGAAACTCAAACAAATCTCCAAAAATTAGGTTTTTAAACACCAATTGTACCTAGAGATGATAAGCAAATGAATCAAACAAAATATTAACAAACAGACACAGAAGCCCTAGTTTGAAATCAAAAATTTTTTGAATAGGAAATTTGGGTAAAATGCTTAAAACATCAAATATAGCACATATCAAGAAAAGATCTAAACGAATAAATGAAAAATAACATCGAATACGCTAGGGTTTCTAAGAACCCTAGAAACGAGAAAGGCTTGGAAGAAACAAGATAAGATTTGGAGTCGATATGGTCGGAATCAGGCTGAAGAGGCTAAGACACACTGGAGCAAGGCAAGAGATGGCTGGAAACCTCTAATGGATGAAGGTTTGAGCGAAGACCCTTGAAGTCTGACTTTGAATCTTCAGGTATCAAGCACGTGAGAGCGCTAGGGGGGTGAGTATAGGTCGTATATGGCTTGAATGGCCATGGATTTCGATGGGTTTGGGGTTGAAGGCGGCATAGAGCGATTAGGGTTTTGAGAGAGTTCGAGAGAAGAGGGAGTTAGAGGCGGTGCATATGAAAGAATAGGGTAGGGTTTAGTGGTCGTTTGAAATTTAAAAGGAAATAAAAGATCTTGGACGTTGATAAAAAATGATCAACGGCTCAGATTTTTAAAAGACCGGGCAGGTTGGTCAAGTGACTATTGGGTCAGGTAATTGGGTTTAAATTGGGGGCTGAATTGAGTTAATTAAGGTTGCGAATTTGGGCTAAAATTGAAATAAAGTAGGGCTAGATTTTAAATAGTCACTTTTTCCCGTTTTATTTTACAAGAAATAATAAAAGGTTTTTTGAAACAAATTAAAGGTACTGATTTAATAAATAATATATGAATATTAAATTAAAAATATTGAGAGTAATTTTATAATTATAGAATGTTGTTAATCACAAAATAGGCTATAATTACAATTATATGCAATTTAGCTTTAGAAATACCAAATAAATTTGTAAAAATATGAAAAACTTACCTTAATTGAATAAATGAGGGAATTAAATGAGTTAATCACCAGAAATGATAATATTAGAAATAATTATTGAATTTTATTGTATTAAAAATGGGTAATAAATTGGTTTAAAAATTATTAAAAATGCCAAAACTCTTGGGTGTGCTTATATATGCATGTGTATGCTATTTTGGAAGTATTTTAGGTATAAAAATACCTAAGAAAAAAATAGGGTATCAAGAGGGTGCTTCATTTGTATGGTCGGACGAGTGCGAGGAGAGCTTTCAGGAGCTCAAGACTGCCTTGACCACAGCTCCAGTATTGGTTTTGCCATCAACTTCAGGTTCATGTACCGTGTACTGTGATGCTTCGAGAGTTAGGATTGGTTCTGCATTGATGCAGTAGGGTAGAGTTATTGCTTATGCTTCTCGTCAGTTGAAGCCCCGTGAGAAAAACTACCTCGTTCATGCTTTGGAGTTGGCTGCCATAGTTCATGCACCGAAGATTTGGAGGCATTATATGTATTGTGTATCTTGTGAGGTATTCGCTGATCATCACAGTCTTCAGCATTTGTTCCAGCAAAAGGATCTTAATTTGAGGCAGTGGGGATGGTTGGAGTTGTTTAACGATTATGATATCACCATATTGTATCATCCGGGAAAGGCCAATATGGTGGATGATGCTTTGAGCTGAAAGGAAGTGACTATGGGAAATTTGTCATATATTGCAGATGGGGAGAGACCCCTTGTAGTTGAGTTCAGGCCTTGGCAAATCAGTTCCTGAGGTTGGATATTTCGGAGCCTAGGCGGGTGTTAGCGTGTGTGGTTTCTCGGTCTTACTTATATGATCGCATCAAAGAGAGCCAGTATGATGACCCGCATTTGCTTATCCTGAGGGACAAAGTTTAGCATGATGGTGTTAGAAATGTGACCATCGATGATGATGGGGTGTTAAGGATGCAGGACCGAATTTATGTGCCGAATGTGGATGGACTTCGGGAGTTGATTCTAGAAGAGGCCCATAGCTCGAGGTATTTCATTCATCCAGGTGCCGCGAAGATGTATCAGGATTTAAGGCAGCACTATTAGTGGATAAGAATGAAGAAAGATATTGTGGGGTTTGTAGCACAGTGTCTCAATTATCAGCAGGTGAAGTATGAGAATTAGAGACTGGATGGTTTGCTTCAGTAGATGGTTATTCCTTAATAGAGGTGGGAGAGGATCACTATGTACTTTGTTGTTGGACGTCCACAGACTTTGAAGAATTTTGATGCTATTTGCGTATCGTGGATCAGTTGACCAAGCTTGCGCTTCATTCCTATGTGTACTAATTATTCTTCAGAGTGGTTGGCAGGGATTTATATCCAGGAGATTGTTCGGTTGCATGGTGTTCTTATTTCCATAATCTCAGATAGAGATACTCAGTTTACTTTGCAGTTTTGGGGAGCCGTGCAAAGAGAGTTCGATACTCAGGTCGAGTTGAGCACAATATTTCATCCTCAGACGGACGGGCAGTCCGAGCGTACAATTTAGATATTGGAGGACATGTTGCGTGCTTGTGTTACTGATTTTGGAGGTTCATGGGATGAGTTTCTACCGCTTGCAGACTTTGCTTATAACAACATCTACCAGTCGAGTATTCAGATGGCTCCATATGAGGCTTTGTATGGGAGGCGGTGTAGATATCCAGTTGGTTGGTTCGAACCCGGCGAGGCTAGGCTATTGGGGACTAATTTGGTTCAGGATGCTTTGAATAAGGTGAAGGTGATTTAGGAGAGGCTTCATACAACGCAGTTGCGATAGAAGAGTTATGCGGATCGAAAGGTTCGGGATGTGTCCTACATGGTTGGCGAGAAAGTCTTGCTGAAGGTTTCACCCATGAAGGGTGTTATAAGATTTGGGAAGAAAGAGAAATTGAGTTTGCGATTCATTAGGCCTCTTAAGGTGCTTCGAAGGATTGGGGAGGTGGTTTATGAGCTTGCTTTTCCACCCAGCTTGTAGAGTGTGCATCCGGTATTTCCTGTTTCTATGCTCCGGAAGTATATTATGGATCTGTCTCATGTTTTGGACTTCATCACGGTTCAGTTGGATGATGAATTGACCTTTGATGTGGAGCTAGTAACTATTTTGAGTTGTCAGGTTCGAAAGTTGAGGACAAAGGATATAGCTTTAGTGAAGTGCAGTGGAGAGGTCAGCCCATGGAAGAGGCTACCTGGGAGATCGAGCGAGAAATGTAGAGTAGATATCCTCACCTATTTGAGGCTTCAGGTATGTTTCTTGACTCATTCGAGGACGAATATTTGTTTAAGTTGGGGAGGATGTGATGACCCGGCCAGTTGTCTCATGTGTTACCGCTTTGTTTCCCCCTATTTCTGCCGCTTTATACTTTTTTATCCGTATTTTATGTGATCAAGTTGATTAGTTTGCGTTCGTAGAGGATTTAGTGAAGTTGGGACACTTAGTCTATTTTGAGAAGTTTAAGTTTAAAAAGTCAGCCGGATATTGACTTATGTGTTAGAGGGGTCGAATGTGTGTTCCAATAGTTCGGTTAGCTTTGGGAGGTGATTTATGACTTAGGAGTGTGATCAGAATTGGTTTTGGAGGTTCGGTGTAGAATTAGGCTTGAATTGGCGAAATTGGTATTTTGGCGATTTCCGGTTAATAGGTGAGATTTTGATCCAGAGGTTGGAATGAAATTCTGAGAGTTGCAATAGCTTCGTTATGCATTTCGGATGTGGTTTTTTGGGATTTTGATCAAAAGCATATTTCCGACGTTTTTAGAAAACGTAGGCTTGAATTGGATATGAATTGGCTGATTTGATATTGTTTGAGGGGTTTCGAGGATTGGAACAAGTTGGAATAAAGTTTTAAGATGTGTTAGTGAACTTGGTTGAGGTCCCGGGGGCCTTGGGCGAGTTTGGGGTGGTCAATCAAACCATTTCTAAGTTTGAAATGTTGTAGATTTTTGGATCACCTGTTGCAGAAGATTTACCTTTCGCGATCACGTAGGGTGTATCGCGATCGCATAGAAGGTATTGAGAAGGATATAATTTAAACTTTCGCATTCGCATAAGCGGCCTCGCATTCGAGGATTTCTAGAGAAATGTGTATCGCATTCGCGTGAGGATACTCGCGATCGCATAAAGGAGTTGGTGTCTGAGGAGCCCAAGAGTATTTGTTCTTTGCGTTTGCATGTGGGGAATCATGTTCATGTAAGTGTAAAAGGTTGAAGGCGGGTGCACATTGTGAACGCGTAGTCTGCAGACCCCTAGTGAACGCGGGTACACATTGTGATCTAAGAGTGAGCTCGAGGGGCTGATATTGTTCTGAGAGTGAGCCCGGGGGGCTGGTAGTGTTCTATGTTTTTACTTTATTTTAACTGTGTGTCAATTACCTACTTATTTGTTGTAGAAGTATCTTATACTACTTTTTATTTGTTTATTGCTTACAAATTACTTGTTTAAGTGCTGCATTATAGAATACCCTGTGTATACGTGTTTTCTTACTCTCAGTCATTATTTATGTTTATTACTTACTGGGTCGGAGCACTCACATTACTCCCTACACCTTGCGTGCAGATCCAGGTGTTCTAGAGGTTGATCAAGAGCTTTCCAATCATTCAACATTTGTCGGGGATATCAAGATAGCTGCATGGCGTCCCCTGCCCTGATTTCTCCGTTCTGTTCTATGGTTTATTATTCATTTCTTAGACTGTCTATGTAGTAAGTTGTTCGAACTTGTATTAGAGGTTGTAGATTTGTGACACCAGATTAGTGCGGGCTGTATAGTTGTTATATCTCATTGACTTCCGCATATCTAACTTGTTGTTTTATACATTTATTATGTTAAATTGGTAATTAAACCATGTTAGCTAATAATGGATTTTATAAGAAAATGGGTTATGGTTGATAGTTGGTCCGGCTTGCCTAGCAATGTGTTGGGCGTCATCATGACCGGTATTTGGGGTCGTGACACAATTATATGGAGAAATAGAACTTGATGAAGTTCAAAAAACTAATGAATTAATACAAAATCAAGATCATGAGACACAAGTTGAAGAAGCTTTATTGGATGTTTTGAAGTTGACAAGGAAGTTTCCATCTTCAACGAGTGAAGTTCAAGAACTAAATGCAGTTCAAGAATAGGTTAATGAACCAGTTCCAAACCAAATTGAACAACAACCAAATCCAGCACAAGGTGAACAAGTTTTACACACTCTTAGAAGGTCTACACGAGAACGTCATGTACCAACTAGATTAAATCTAATGGTACAAGATGATGTATCAAATAAGGTTGATCCTAATGATGATGATCCTAAAACCTATGAAGAGGCGATACAAGGTTCTGACAATGAGAAATGGCAAAAAGCCATGAAATCCGAAATGGAATCCAATAAGGAAAATGAAGTATGGACTTAAGTTGAACCTTTAAAGGATATAAAATCTATATTGGAATATTCGCTTTAACAAGACAATTGAAAAGTTCAATTTTGTTAGATGCGAGAAAGAACCTTGTATGTAGAAAAGGGTTAGTGGGAGCACAATTATATTCTTAGTAGTGTATGTTGATAATATATTACTCAAAGGGAATGATACGCCGGTATTACAACATACCAAGATTTGTCTATCTGAGCAGTTCTCCATGAAAGACTTGGGATAAGTAGCTTATATATTAGGAATAAAGATCTATGGAGAGAGATCGAGGAAGTTGCTTGGACTTTCTGAATCTTTGTACATTGATACCATTTTGAAAAGGTACAACATGGATAATTCCAAAATAGTCTATATATCGATAGGCACTGGAAGTAATCTAAGTAAGGAGGATTGTCCTAAAACACCTGAACAGAGGGAACACATGAGTAGGATCCCATACGCTAGTGCAGTGGGAGCTATCATGTATGCCATGATATGTACACATCCTGGTATGGCTTATGCACTTGGAATGACCAGCTGATATAAAGAAAATCCTGGTGAGGAACATTGGAAGGTGGTGAAGACCATTCTTAAGTACTTAAGAAGGACTAAAGACCAATTCCTTATCTATGGAGATTCTGAGTTAAAACTTGAAGGATATATTGATGCAAGTTTCTTTTCAGATAGAGAAGATAGCAAATATATTTCTGGTTATGTATATACCTTAAATGGTGGTGGAGTGAGTTGGAAAAGTTTAAAACAGGCTATAGTAGCTGATTCAGTGACTAAATCAGAATATATAGTAGCTAGTGAAGCTGTTAAGGAAGCTCTATGGACGAAAAAGTTCTTAACTGAACTTGGTGTGGTTCCTTCAATAGAAGGCGCAGTTCCATTGTTGTAAGACAACACTAGAGCCATTGCAAAAGCACAGAACCAAGATCATACCAAAAGTCCAAACACGTTCTTCGAAAGTATCACTTGGTAAGAGAAATCGTTAAATGTGGAGATGTTGAGATTCAAAAGGTTGATGAAAAGGAAAATATTGCAAACCCATTCACTAAAGCTCTTGGCGCAAATGAGTTTGGCAAGAACAAGTGGAAATTGGGAATGACAAGATCTATTGGCTCAACTGCAAGTGGGAGAATGATAGGGATATAGTAGATATGCCCTAGATCCAGTATCATATTTGATGATTTGAACATATTTTTGTGAACGTCATTTGATATAAAATATATGGCATTTGATATTCTTTTATCATTATTATTAATTATTTGATTAATTTGATAAGGTCCTTGATTAAATTTTGAGATTTGTCATCGTGGTAGAGATCATGATAATGAGAGTAAAGTTTCTTATAATTTAGTCTAAATTTGATCTTGATCGGAGGATTATTAATT
This sequence comes from Nicotiana benthamiana, assembly GCA_034376525.1. NCBI lineage: Eukaryota > Viridiplantae > Streptophyta > Magnoliopsida > Solanales > Solanaceae > Nicotiana > Nicotiana benthamiana. Next base: position 42,510,941 of record CM067336.1, read on the forward strand.
TGGACATTATTAATCTGGTTAGATCAATATTTATGTGACCATATCTATTGGATAAACATTAGTTCTCATTAACTAAATTACATAATATGCATATAGAGATATGATCATTAAACCGACTCATTGGATAATTCTAAATGGTTAGAATTACCATAAACTGTTAGGATATTCTCTTGAAGAATGCGATGTAAAAGTTTCCTTTGACTTGAGATCGTCATAGTAATTGATAAGTAATTTATTGTGCTTTGATACCAGACACCTATGGCCTTAGGGCGATAGTTGAAAGGATATTGGGTATGATTAAATGCGTGTAGAATTAGTGATGATCAAAATTGAATCTGTCAACTTTTGATAATGAATTTAGGCTCCATATTGTCATGAATTATAAACGACCAAATTAAGACCTTGACCAGCGCAATTGAATGAAAGAAGAAATGATTTTCTTAGGTAGTTCACTGGTTGATTATATTTGACATGAGCACATAGTTGGTCGCCTAGTAGGATTTGACAATTGAACCATATCCTAGTGTGATCTAGAGCTATAAGGACAGAAGGAATTACTACATTATTCTTCTACTGGTTTTTTAGAGTAAATTGTATACTTCATTATATCCGGTCGTTAAGGAGTGTTGCTAGACGCCACCCTTGATTAGTATATTGATGTGTTCAATTTACAACCAGTTTAGTATTGAACCTATGGGGTCGCACACTAACGAGTGTTCTAATCTTTGCTTAAGGATTAATTATTTTGGTATTTGATAATTAAATTAGAGAATTTAATTATTCAAATAAATTAAAATATTAGTCCAAATAAAATATTATTATATTCTTTGCTAGCACAGAGAATATCATTAATATTGTGAACAAATTGAAGTTTTCTATTTAGAAGAGAAAATTAAATTATTTCTCTTGGTTGAAATATATATGTGATATGTATAATATCAATTAATATTGATTTAAATAAAGGTTTTATATATATATATATATATATATATATATATATATATATATATATATATATATATATATATATATATATATATATATATATATATATATATATCATAAACTTGAAATTGGAGATAAAAGTGCATAAAAGGACTTGTGGGCAGATTAATCCAATTTGGATTGGACTTTACATAAACGTCCATAAAGGTAGAATGGGATTTTATTAGAAGAACTCTTACTTTTTTCCAGCTTCCCTCTTTAATGATCCAGTTAATTATGTCTTGTGTTACAACCTTTTTAATTTAAATTCTGCTTAATGGATCTAGAACCCCTTTTTTCACACCAACAAGAGGTATTCGTCAAGGTGATACTCTATCCCCCTATTTGTTTATCATGTGTATGGAAATGCTCTCTCGTAGCATTTTACTATCAGTAGATTATCTACAATGGCAATCCCTCAAATTATTAGCTAAGGGACCTTCCTTATTGCACATCTTTTTTGCAGATGATATTATCTTACTATCACAAATTACCAAAAAAAAAGTAGTCATGTCATAATCGATGTACTCGATCACTTTACCATTTGTTCTGGCCAAAAGATAAACTTTAAAAAATCTAGAGTATTTTTTTCTAATAATACTAACCTTGATGATAAAAATTATATTCTCGAATCTTTTTCCATAAAATCAGATAACTTGTTTGGTAAATACTTGGGCTTCCCAATGTTTACAAAAAAACCTAAAAATGAAGATTTTCAATTTCTTCTTGATAATTTAAGAATCATTTAGCGGGTCGGAAAACAAATTTTCTAACCATGACTGGTTGAGCTACTCTTATAAGATCAGTTTTGAATAATCTACCAAATCATATTATGCAATACATCAGAATTCCAAATCATGTTCTTAATAAAGTGGATCAATACCAAAGAAACTTCCTCTGGGGCACTACTGTAACAAAAAAGAAATTGCACCTCCTTAAATGGGACGTAGTAACAACTCCAAAAACTCATGGAGGTCTAGGTATTTAAAAACTGGGAATAAAAAATAACGCTCTATTAGCAGGCCTAGCTTGGAGACTCTTTCAATCTCCCTAAGAATTATGGGCTAGGATCCTTACTAATAAGTACTTGAATAAAAAATCTACTACTAATGCCTCCAGAACTTGGATTAATATCCTACATGGTTGGAATTACTACCAAATGGGCATAAAATGGAGAATAGAGACTGGTAGAAATGTCAGTGTGTGGCATGATGGATTCGACTAGGCACAACGCTACGTTCCTAAATTCAGGGACCATTAACTGCCGACCAAGACGCGCTTACAATTTCAAAAATACTTACACTGTTAGGTTGGAATATTGATAAAATTCCTTTTCAGTTAGGCCATAATTTGTTTACTCAAATAAATAATACTTACATCTCTCGACTAAACATCAACCATGATTTTCTCTATTGGGGCAACACTCATAATGGTATATTTTCAACCAAATCCATATATAATCAGCTTGAGGACAATTTCTCAGTGCTTACTACTCATAATTTCACCTATACATAGCTTTGGAAACTCCCTATTCATCCAAAACTTAAGGGTTTCATATGGCTCCTTTGTCATAATAGACTACAAACTAGGGCTTACTTAAAACATATTCAAGTTATTCCTAATGCTATATGTCTTTTTTTGTGAAAAGGAAGAAGAAACCCTAAATCACATATTCCTCGCGTGTGACAATGCTAAAAACCTATAGCAACAGTTAAGATTCACCACTAACATTGTTGCCATCATAAACATTCAATATGCCCATACTTGGGTTCGCCAGCTTTTACTTAATACTTATGCATCCTTCCCATATCATATCAAACCCCAAACATTCTTTCCCCATACCTTATGGCATATTTGGAATACTCGTAATAAAAACCTTTTTGAACATACTAAGAATAGCATCTCTCATTCTCTTATTACACAACATGCTGCTAAGTTTACATATTTAGCTTCTTATAGTAACAAAATAAACCACAAATAAAAAATACATAAGGATATAAAATGGAAACCACCTCCAAACCAATGCAACAAATTCAATACTGATGGTGTATTCTCAACTACCAAGGCTGGCTTTAGAGGATTATTTAGAAACTTATCAGCTGACTGGATTCTTGGTTTTACTGGAGCTGCACCTTCTGTATCATCCATTTTTCCAAAACTATATGCTTTACTACAAGGATTGAAATTAGCTTATGAACATAACTTAACACCTAAGGAAGTAGAATTGGATGCACAAGGTATACTCATGCTACTACAATCACAAAATATGGAACTATCTAACTTAATTACGGATTGCAGGTACTGTCTGGATAGGTTGGGTGATCTAGTGGTTCAACATGTGTTCAAGGGACAAAATATGGTAGCAAATCAGTTAGTAAAAAACGGGCACCAAAACTACTTGCCACTTATCTTCTCGGATGTCCCAAATTTTGCTGTTTTGTGCTTTGTAAATGATAAGTCAGAACTACAACTACTACAAACGAGTTTGGATAATAATAGGTTGTGTATGTATGGTTGTTGTGATGATAAATCCAATAGGAGGACCATGACAACAACTAGTAATGTCATAGTTTGTATCGGCTGCCATCTAGGCACCAATCCCCTGCATGCACTTCTAATTAATAATATATTATTTCTGTTTACCAAAAAAACATCCATAAAGGGCGTGTCTGACAACTTCAAACCCATTCCATGGGTTTCATATCTTCCTATTTTCAATAGGAAATTGAAATTGGACTTTATGGAAAGTCTTCAAGATTCGGCGGCCACATTACCTATTGAGAATGAGTTTTCGATTTTTCCATATAAAATTCATGAAGTTTATTTTGGAATAAACTTTGTCACGCCCCAAAATTCGAATAGCGCAACCGGCACTCAACCGAGCAAACCCGACTGAGCAAGCCTGCTATGTTTCATTCTACCCAAACTAGTTCATAAATAAAGAGGGGATATTATCCTATTTAATTAAAGGCTAAGAGATCTGTCTTTATCATCCTTCATTTCATTCCCGCTAATTACTTCACTTAGCTTTCAAAAATATAACAAGTTTAATGAAAAACAGGCTTATCAAGTAACAACACTTCTAGCCCGGACTCCCAAAATCAACCACCACCCACAATAGTCTACAGAGCCTTTAAATATAAGATTAGAGCAATAGAGAAATGCCGGCAACAAGGCTCAGGCTATACCTCAAAATGTAATGAGAAAATGATAAAAGACATACAAAATTACCCGGAAGTGGAGTGAGGCTCACCAATACAGCTGACGGAAAGTAGAGGAGGTGTTACTGCAGGTGCACTGAACTATCTTCATAGAATCACCTACAATCATAACACGAATGTAGCGCCCCGGGCAAAAGGGACGTTAGTGCTGTCGAATAGCACTAGTATGTAAGGCTAAAAGTTCTATTTCAGAATAGAATAATCGTACAAGCAGAGAATCCACAAAAAGTAAGTCAAGAACAACAATATTATAACACCCAATTTTAAAACATGTATGTATATATATATATATATATATATATATATATATATATATATATATATATATATATATATATATATATATATTGGTTGGGAGATCTCTAGCACCGATATAAGTTTTACCACCGTCTTTGTTATCATGGAGTTCGATCACGACCCGATCGGCTAGTTCTTCCCTTTAGAAACATGTACCACAATCATAAATTTCCAGTTTTTGAATTCCCATTTCTTAAATTTCCAGATTTTTTATTTCCACCACAATATCAACATGTGTGCGGCATGGCGTCCGATCACGACCCAATCGGCTAAGCTGCCTCCCCACATATTCCGTGTGGATTGGCGTTACCAATTTATAATGTTACCAAGATCATCCCAGCTAAGGGGAATAAGCACGATCCACCCTACACCGACATGTGTAGTTTCAGGAGTGAGTCTTATGACCCACCCTTCCTCGGTGTTTCTAAAGATACTCCCAAAAACATATTTGATTCAATTTAGTAGTACACACAGTTGTAGTATAAATACAAGTGTACAAATATAGCATAAACACTACCGTACTTACCTCAATATCCACCACAATTTATAGATTCCAATTAGCATTTCCAGTCACCAACAAAAACAGTATTTCCTTGGATCATTTGTCCATTCACAATAGTCTTTATTCCTAGCACAGTAGCCATATTTGGTTTTTCATATTTTCATCCTTTTATTTCTAAAGATCACCAACCAATATCAATGTAACAAATATTCTGGAAATTATGTATTTTCGAATTCAACAGAGATAGAGTCATCAAACATAAGGGACTCTTCCCAAAACGGAATATACCAACAAACAATTATATTACACATTGATCGTATCTATAAGGCAAAACATTATATAAAACAGCCATTTATGGGCATAGTTTGGGTACAGGACCTTTAGGCCATTCTACTTTTGGAAGATAGCTCATAAGATTTGAGACTTATTTCATAATTGTTTCACACTTCCTTATTCGATTCATTTTCATATGTCATTACATCTCCTCAACAAGTAGACATAATCAATCAAGTCATTTAGTACACACAAGATCAACTAGGAGCATTAAACAGAGAAATTCTTCTCAACCGATTAGCATGCCAAACTTCTTTTAAGATGCGACTCAGGACTATAAAATTTTGGTAGGTAAACCATACATAAACTTACAAACAATATGGAATTCACTTCTGCGAGAGAAAGTTTAGCCTACATACCTCGATTGAGCTTTCCTTAAGTCCTACTATACTCTAAGACTCTTAGCAACACCAATCTCTTAGGAACATGATAAATCGAACCACAAATTAGAGAGGTGATCATATTTCTAGTTCATTTGAGCATATTTTCAAACACTAAGTGGGTGTTGTGCTTTTAAAACCATTTTGTGAAAGAACCTACCATCCCTCATCCCATACTTAGCTCAAGACCTAATAAAATACTCTTAAGAACTCATGCATAAAAGATATCCACTTCTACCCACATCAATTACCCTTCTAATGGTCTATCCTAGTTGTATTTAGAAGTTAAGAGCTTCGATTATATACTCTTACCTTTTGGGAAGATGACCTAGGTTCCGTTCTTGACAAATCATCAAGGTTTAAGCAAGATCTTTAGGAAAGATGTTGATGAAGGACCCCTTTCTCTCTCTAAATGTATCAGAAAATAGGCCGCAAATGAAGGGTAGGGTGTAATATATCGACATGGGGTCGGGTTAAAAAATAGAAAAACATGCACGCCATAAAATGCACCGCAAAATCGGTATATAGAACTGGGCTACTCTGATTCAATCTGCGACAGAAATGCAACCACGGAGTTAAAAATGCGACAGGAAATGCGATCGCAGATTTGACACAAGATAGCATTTTCTAGCTTTTGGTAATTTGATCATAACTTTGCGTAGGAATGTCCAAATGATGAACGATTTGAAGAGTTGAAAACTAGACTCAAAGACCTTTCATTTGATATACTATTCACTATATAAAATTTCATACTTATTCAGATATGCTCGTATAAAGGGGAGCCTTATGTGAATCCATTTGAAATTTTTGCCTATTATGAAATTTTTCCCATTTCGCATACACTTAGGCTTCCATGACCTCATATCACTTACCATTAGACTTATACTCATAATTAACCAAGTCTAGTTGATGTCCACCATGTTAATAACACATAAAATATAATAATTATCTTATGTGGCACCACGAAATCCTAGATTACTTAGCGAAATTGTTCGGGGCCTTACAAACTTTTACCCTAAGCAAATTATTACCTCAACCAAAAAGTAAAAGGGTTTGTCGGTGATGCTATATAAAGGGTGATGAAGAAAATTTACCGCATTATAATTCTTGAGAAGAAAACCCACTTTGTGAAAGTGAGAGTGCAATACAAAGCCAAGAGAGAAAATACAACTACAAGAAAAGTGTTTCTTGTTCTTGTAATTTGTGTTGAGATCTTTGAGAAAAAATTCAAAACAATATTCTTAATTCAATTTGTTCGTGAGTTTCATTGATCAAAGAGTTGATAGCAAGGATCACTCTCGGTGTGGATACACATAGAGTCTTCGCACACTCGAAGAATTTAAAACAAGACTTTCTTCACCAGGTGTGATCTTAGATCTGATCTATTGACATGAAAATAAATTTTAAAATTGTTATTATCTTCCGTTTCGTGTTATGAACACCCATAGTTATTGTCTTCTGTTGTGTGTGTTACGAACACCTATATGCAATCCATCATTGATGACTTGGAAGCATTGACGCGAAGGTAATTTCTTCTTCTTTTCTTGTGCTTTCTTCTTTGTCATTTTCTTTGTAGGTCAAACAAGAAGTTGTCCTTGTTTAATGAGATGATCCATGTGTGAAGAAAATCATCACAGAATGTGAGAATAGGTACTCATCCTTGCCTGAATATCGGAGAGATTACTCTCATGGCCCGACTATCGAAGAGATTACTCTCAAAATAGTGACTATCGTAGAGATTACTCTCAAAATGATCCGACTATCGGAAATATTATTCTCAATGTGGCCCGACTATCGGAGAGATTACTCTCAAAATGACCTAACTATTAGAAATATTACTCTCAAAATGACCCGAATATCGGAGAGATTACTCTTATAACGGCCCGACTATCAGAGAGATTACTCTTAAAATGACCCGACTATCGGAGAGATTGCTCTTAGAATGACCCGACTATTAGAGAGATTACTCTCAATATGACCCAATTACTGAAGAGGCCAAGTTAAGGTGCAAAGGGACTCATATGTACACCTTAAGATTGGAAAGTTATAGTTCCTTTTAAGTTACATTGTCCGACTTTTATCTTAGTCGCATAATTTTCAGCTTTAAGCGCTTGAAACAAAAGATTCATATTTTGTCGTGGGAGAGTCCAAATAATACACCATTTGATTTCTCAAAAATTAAACTTCTATATCTAAAATATATCCAAAATTTAGAATCAAACACCTTCAGAATTGCCCCAGATAATATTTTGAAACCAACTTTAGATTCCACCGTGTTGAAAATTTCAGATTTACGCAGTCTTACCAAAAAAATATATCTTGGTATAGAAGTATCGAAATTACAAACTGTTTGATTTCTTGAAAACTAGACTTCAAAATCTTGAATACATCCAAAATTCTTAATCAAAAAATTTCAGAATCGTCCCAAATAGTATTTTTAAATCAACTTTATATTGCACCATCCTATCAATTCCAAATTTGTGCAGTTTCACCAAAAAACTCATATATCAGTGTAGAAATATCGAAATTGCGAACCATTGATTTAAAAAAAACTAGACTTCAAGATATCAAACATATCCAAAATTCTCAATCAAAAAACTTTAGAATCATCCCTGATAATATTTTGAAATTAACTTTATATTGCTCCATACTATCAATTCTTGATTTGCGCAGTCTTACCAAAAAATTCATATCTTGGTGTAGAAATGTTAAAATTATGAACCGTTTGATTTTTCGAAAATAAAACTTTAAAATTTAAATCATATCTAAAATACAAAATTTAATAACTTAAGGACAGTTTCAGATAATATTCCAAAATTCAACGTAAAATTCTGACATGCTGACGATTTCAGATTGCGCGACTTTACCAAAACTTTTGTATCTTGGTATGGAAGCTCCGAGATCAGAAGATGTTTTACTTACCATCGACCGAAATTCTCACAAATATATTAGGTTCAAGTCTCACTGAATTTGAAACACTGTGCCAAGCAATCCTTTCCTTACACTTGTGTTTCCTTTTGACGCCTTCCTTCTCTTCTCTTTTTTTAAGGCAGAGGGCGAACTTGGATACCAACATACTTGAAGGTTTGGAGGACCTGAAAACATAAAGAATCCCTGGACTTCAATTCAAATACTTGACATCCTCCTAAAATTACCCCATTCAAGATATCAATTTACCATGGAGGGTTGCCCCCTTTAAATCAAATAGGATCCAAAGTTTAACTGAAGAATGGTAACTTATCTCGATTTTCAAGTGCCGACTGAATGGATTACATTCCACCGTACTTTATTTGAACAAAATTTGGGGAATTATATATCTTTTGAACTTATGCTAGTGAACTCAGAATAAAACTCTAAGCTTACTACGTACCTCAGTGAAGAGGATCAAGTCATATCGTAGTTCAGAATGGGTAGATTTATTTTTTTGTCCTAACTTTTTCCTAGGCTGCATCTTTCAAAGTTTTCAACCTGGCAGACTTTTTTTGTGTGTAGGGGGCGTACATAGTTTAGACTCATGCGGGCCAGGAGTATAGAAACATGCAGTTTTGACTCATGCGTCAAGGAGCATAGGAACTTCAAGGATAATACTTCTTCAAAAACTACCATTGATAGGGTCGATTCTCATGCCATATGCATCAACCAGCATGTAATCCTCATTTGTGTAAGCTTCTTGTAATATATATGGCCCATTCCATTTTGAAGTGAACTTCCCCACAGGTTTATGGGAGATAATTATGGGTCTTCGTACGGCAAGGACCTGATCTCCTACTTGAAAGAATCTTGGGATAACTGTTTTATTGAAGGCGCGAGACAATCGAGCTTGATAACCTTCAAGACTCAGTTGAACTTCCAACCTCTTCTCATCAAGATATCCAACTCTGCTAACTGAACTCGAGCATTTTCTTCATCAGTGATCCCTTCTTGAATAGCTAATTATAATGAAGGTATTTGACGCTCAAGTGGCAAGATGGCTTTGACTCCATAAACGAGTGAATAAGGAGTCGCTTGTGTAGGTGTGCGGTGAGTCGTGCTATATCCCCATAGAGCTTCTTCCATTCGGCCATTCCAATATTGTTTGGATTCGGAGATGAATTTCTTTAACAACTTGCATAGTGTCTTGTTCAATGCCTCGGCTAGAGCATTGGCGGCAGCATTTTACATCGAAAAGTTACATTGCTTGAAGCCAAAGAGCTCAAAAATTTTGTTCATAAACCTATTCTCCAACGACTTGCCATTATCCATTATTATGTAACGAGGAATGCCAAAGCCATAGATGATGTTTACTCGGATGAAAATTGCAACATTTTCCTTCTTTACCTCCTTAAGATCAACAGTTTCAGCCTATTTTGAGAAGTAGTCAAAGGCAGCCAAGATGTATAGGTTCCCACCAGAGGACTTTGGTAGTGGTCCAACAATATATAATCCCCAATCGTCAAACGGCCAGGATGCAATAGTTGGGTGCAACACTTCAGGAGGTTGATGAATAAAATTTGCATGGAATTGACAAGCCTTGCATCTTTGAGCGTAGTCTAAGTAATCTTTTACCATTGCCGGCCAATAATATCCTATTTTTTTATATGGAAATGGAGCTTTTAGTCCTGATTAGTGTGATCCACATACCCCAGATGTGCCTCTTGCAAAGCTTGGAGAGCTTCTTCATTTCCTGATCATTGTAAGAGTACTCCCTCGAACGACCTTCTGGATAGAGTATCTTTGTAGTAAAGGAAGTGAGGTGCACGACGACGGATTCCAGTTCTTCTTCACGGATTTTCTGAAAGTATCTGATAGCATAAGTAGTCGATAATGGGTTGTTGCGATTCTTCTTTATCAAATTCAGAAACAGCAACGAGATGCTTAAATTCATTTTCTTCACCTTCAGCCTCATTTGGCGGTGGTACTACCTATTTTTGGCAGATAATAACTTGCATTTGATCATGTAGGATTAACAATGAAGCTAGGGTAGCTAAAGCATCAGCCTTCTTATTTACTTTCCTTGGAACATGCTGAATAGTCACATTACCGAGCCACCACATTAATTTTTTAGCATAATCATGATATGGGTGTAGTTTAGGTTTCTTGACCTCGTAACTACCTAAAAGCTGATTGACTACTAACGTAGAGTCACTAAAGACTTGCAATTGCAACCCCTTCATTTCGATAGCCATTTTGAGCCCAAGTATTAGTGTTTGATACTCACAACAGTGTTAGAGCAAAGTTGCATCAAATACTACACCAGCACCAGCTCCTCTACGATGTGCCGCACCATCAAAGTACATCTTCCATGGAGGCTGAAAATCGATGACCATGGCGTCCTCATCAGGTAGCTCGTCAGTTAGCTCCCAATCATCAGGTATAGGGTGATCTAAAAAGAAGTCCACTAACGGTTGTCCTTTTATATCCTTTTGAGGGATGCACACGATTTCAAATTGTTGAAATTGGAGGTACCACCTTGCCAGTCGATCACTAGGACAGGTTTTAACATCGCGAACTTCATGGGATTTGCTCTAGAAACCAATCGAACGACATGAGCTTGAATGAAGTGCTTCAACATTTGTATTGAGAAGACCAGCGGTAAACATAACTTTTCAATTGGCGTTTGTTGTCATCATCCTGCTCAAGTAGAAAAGGGAATTTTCTTTCCGTTCACTATTTTCTTGGGCCAATAGTGCTCCAAAAGACCTTTCTTGTGCTGAAATGTATAGTATCAACAGCTTTCCAAGTATAGGGGCTATCAGAATAGGAGGCTTTATCGAGTAGGATTTAATTCTCTCAAAGGCATTGCTACATGCTTGGTCCCATTTGAAAGGGACACCTTTCTTCATAAGGCGACTGAATAGTTGGCACCTCCTAGCTAGGTTTGAGATGAATCTCCCAAGGTACTGCTAACTTTCCCTGTAGACTTTTCAATTCGTGAATGTCCCGAGGCTCAGGAATTTTAAAGATTGCATTTTTGTAGCTTCATCTATTTCAATCCCTCGATGTTGGACAATGAAACCCAGGAACTTTCCGGAGGTAACTCCAAAGGCACATTTAATAGATTCATCCTAAGTTGGTATCTCCGGAGCAACTCAAACACCATTATCAAGTCTTACAAGTGGTTGATTTTCTTGTTTGATTTTACCACCAATAATCAATATAACATTCGACATCATTGTGGAGAAGGTAATCAAAACAGTCTGCATATCCCTTTGGTAAATAGCACCAGCATTCTTCAAGCCAAAAGGCATTACCTTGTATCGATAAATACCCTTCAGGGTATGGAATGTAGTAATCTCTTCATCTTTTGGTGCCATGCGAATTTGGTTATTGCCTGATGAACCATCCATAAATGACATTGCCTCATACCCAGTAGTAGCATCGATCATCACTTCTGGAATGGGAAGAAGGAACTCATCTTTCGAACACGCATTGTTAAGAACTCTAAAGTAAACACTCACTTGAATCTGGCCATTTTTCTTCCTTACAGGGACAATACTTGAAACCCATGTTGGGCATTTAACTTTACGAATAAAGCCATCTTCGATGAGTTTTTTTAACTTCGGTTCAACCGAGGGAATCAAGTCCGGACTAAAATGCTTTTGAGCTTGTTTAATAGGGCGAGCACCATTTTTGACAATAAGGTGATGGATTGCTACTTTCGGGTCCAAGCCAGGTATCTCTTTGTAACTCCAAGCTAAGACATACATGAACTGCTTGAGTAACTCAATATAAGTGCTCTCTTCATCAGCTTCTAGTAAAGCACTTAGGTAGGTAGGTCTTGTTTCTTGATCAGTACCAAGGTTAACTTCTTTTAAGGCATCAACTATCATCTTCACTCCTTCTTAAAGTTCAGGTGGAGCATCCTTCGAAACTTCATCTTCTTGAGGGTCCCCATCATTGAAGGATATGTGATAACATGGTGAAACATTATCCAATTTCGCATTATCCTCCATTGAAGATGGAATCCATTCTCAACTTTTACAGTAACATAATACAAAGAACCCACACTTTCTTCATCCTCGTCACGTCCTTAGTGTAGACCACAATATATGGCCTTACCTTCAGTACTTCTTTAAATGAAACCACAAGTTTTGTTCATTGCCTCAAGGAATCAAACTTTGGAAATCCTTAGAGATCTACTAGATTTTGGGTGAAGGGGTGTTATTATACTTTAAAAATTTCACCAGAACTTGTTCCCTTCTTTAATGGACACAATCTTTCAAAATGGAGGTCCTCACATGTAATTTTCCAAGTCAATCAAAGACAGAAGGCTTGTTAGAAGCGGCTGATTCTCTACAGTGATATAATTGTTGCTCACCCTTCTTATTGAGATGTGCATTGGTGACGATTGCTTGTATCCCAAACCTTCACATGTTTGCCTCGTTGCAGTTTCTATTGGGAGCTTCCCTAACTTTGATGGCTCATTGGGATTGTATCCATCTTCGCAAATAGCTTGTAAGAATTAGGGTCAAAACCTTCATCTGTTCGCTTTGTATGGAGTGCCACAATCTACAAATAATTTTGGGCTACAAACCATGCAAGCAGCTTCAAGGACAACTTTACTGTCTCAATTTGTCTTACCGGAAGAGTTAACTCCTTTAACATATTAGTTTTGAGATTAGATGATCCACGCTTGTCTTTCTTCCTTTTAGGGACATATTGGAGCGCAGGACTCACTTTCTTGCCATAAGACACAATACCCCATTAATAAGATTTATTTGCGTTGGGTTGTACCTCCTCAGTAACATCTTTGACTCTACTAGTAGTCATTTCAGCTCTTTTAGTTGTGGGCTCGTCATTTTGCTTTTTATGACATCATCAACTTTTAGCTCATTCACAATGCAGTTCTTCAAGTTGAACTTTGCATCGGCGAAGTGTGAATCAGCCTTGGTGAATGGCTCATCATTAGAAACTATCTTCTTCTCGACTTCACCCTTATAGTATTTCAAACATTGATGATAGGTAAATGGAACCACTTTTTTCTCATGTATCCAAGGCCTTCCAAGCAAGACATTGTATGAATATTTGCATCAATCATATGTAACCATGCACTTGATTGCATATCTTCAATAGTGATTTCCAGCCTGATTGAGCCTATGGCTCTTTTCCCCCCTTGGTTGAATCCTTCGATCATCACATGACTTTCTGAGAGTTCGATCATGGAAATACCAAGTTCTTTCACAGTGCGAATTGACAAAATGTTCACGAAGGATCCTCCATCAACCAAAATTCGATTTACCTTTTCATCACGCATATAGCCAACTATTAGATCATGTTTTAATGATGCAATTAATATACATGTGTAGGAATCTAAAGAAGTAAAGAAAAACTGCTAGAATGGACTGTGTCGAACAAGGGAAAAACTCACTCGCAAAGGAAATTTCCATAATAGCTCGTGATGTACAAGGAAAGCTATGAAACTGCATCAACAAATTAGGATTAACTCCGTAAAACTGGGAAATCAAATTAGCAGTATCAGTAAATAATGGAGCAACTAATTAAGGAACAAGAGATCAGTGATTAGCAAAATCACGGAAGAATAAAAGATGGTAGAAGATCTGGGCAGTGACCATGTTTGGGATGTCCAACAATTAAGGAGAAATCTCGTTAGATTAATTTTCCGCCGAAGGAAAAGATATCAAGAGATACAACGGCTCTCTCCTTATTCTTGGAAAGAATCAATTCTTTCCGAGGATCAAAACCCTTGGGTTAACAAGCCTTCACCGGTCATAATAGTATATATTCTCCTTGTAAAACCCTCGTTAGACATACTTTAATCAAACCAAATCACTCTCTTTATTCTACTGCAAACAAGCATAGTAGCTTACATAAATATGTTGTGTAACAAGTTAGGGATAGAAAGAGGGTACACAACTGGTGAGGCATTGTATAAAACGAGTGCTAGAGAACTTAAGCGATATACATCACGTCTGTACTCGAAAGAAAACTCATTTACTGGAAGAGAACTCACTTGCAACCCAAGGGTACTCGATTAGGACTCACATTGAATCTGAACCAGTATAAAATCCTAGTATCTTTAATTTCTGCATTTACTTTCTGCACATTACTACCAGTTATCATATCTGCAATATTACCATATTCAGTCGACTACTCTAGTTATAAGTCAACTTATAAGTGATTAATTTTAATAATTTACTGTCCCCCCCCCCCATCCCCGTATTTTTATTTGGTATCTGAGCTTGGCTCACATCTTTGCTTTTGGCTTAACAGCTCGTGAGAAAAGATCATGGCAAATCAGGTTATCATAGGAGCTCTCTTTCAGGAAGGAACTTCATAAGTAAGACCACATTTCTTCAATGGACAACATTTCTCCCACTAGAAAATCCGAATGGAAATCTTCACCAAGGCATACTATGTTAAACTATGGAGAGTTATCACGAAGCGAATCTACCCATTGCCTACAAGCACTACACCTCTCGTGACCCTGATGACTTAGACTCATATTCAAAAGAGCAACTAAAAGTTGTACAAATAAATAACAAGGCAAGAAATCAGCTTAACAATTCTTTAAGTGGTGAAGAATATGAAAAAATATCGAGTTGTGATACAGCAAAAGAGATGTGGGACAAATTTGAGGTCACCTATGAAGGAACCAGCAAAGTAAAGGAAACTCACATCAACATGCTAGTTCATGACTACGTACTTTTCTCAATGAAAGAAGGAGAATCAATTGAAGAAATGTTTGCCAAGTTTATTAAGATAATTAGTAACTTAAAATCTTTTAGCAAACTCTACACCAGTGGTGATCAAGTTAGAAAAAATCTCAAAAGTCTACCAACCACTTGGCAGACTAAAGTTGTCACGCTGCAATCTCAAGATCTTAACAAATTATCATATGATGAACTGCGAGGAGAGCTTATTGCTTTCGAAAGAACGCATCTGAAGAAGACAAATCAAGAGGAGAAAAAGAAAATTGTTGCATTCAAAACCACTATTGAATCGACTGAAAATGAAATTGATGATCCTGAAGCTCTACAAGAAGAGACTGCTATGATGTCTAGAAACATGGATGGAACTGATGAGAAGATATAGAAACACAAAGAAAGGAAGATTTCCACCAAGACGATCCAAGCAACAATGAATAAGACAAGAACGATGGAAAATGCTATGAGTGTGAAAAGTTTTGGCACACTCAAGTTGAGTGTCCAGAACTAAAAAGGAAGATCTTTAGAGGTTTCAACAAGAACATATCCTTCGGAAGCTGGAGCAATGAGGATGACTCAGATCATGAAGAAATAGCAAATCTATATTTCATGACAACTCTAGAAAATGAGATTAACAAAACCTCAGGATGTTGGATAGATGCAGATGATTCAGATGATGAAAATTGTTTCATGGCACGTGGAAAAACGAGTGAGATAGATCTTATGATTGTGAAAGATGTAATGAATTGCAAGATATTCTTGATTCAACCTTAAAAGAGTCTCAACAAATGATGAATGAGCTTAAGAGACTCACTAAGGAAATCAAAGACTGCAAACTCAAACATGAAGTATGTGAAATTGAAAAAGAAGTACTTCAAGAAGAGTTTGAGGAATTGTAGATGCAACTTAACAGCTTGTGCAAATCCACCAGTCATAGTTTTGTCAGGTCAAACCAGACGACTTATATGTAAACTGGAAAAGAACTAATCAGAACTAAATCGACCAGTTGGTTTGACCAGTCGACTTGCAAGTCAACTGGAAAGGAACCAGCTAAATCTATGTTGGCTAGTTCCAATACCTATGGAAGACCTAAAAATAGGTCTGAAGCTAAATTCCATTATTATAACAAAAGTGGGCATAATATTCTGGTTGTCACTTTCTTAAATCTCATATGTCAGGTTGGGTTTTGAAACCAAAATATTTTGAACTTATTAACACCCTCACCAGGACCCAAGCAAGCTTGGGTACCTAAAAGAAAGTGATAATCTTTTCATGCAGGAACACCAGAGAGTAAGCCCCAAAGAAAAATGGCATCTAGACTGTGCGTGTTCTAGTCACATGGCAGGTGACAAAAACCTGTTGAAGGAAGTTACAAAGATTTATGGAGGAAGTGTAAAGTTTGGAGATGATTCAAGAGGCAAAATAGTTGGTACCGGGGCAATTCCCTTCAACAACAATTGTGATATTACTGAAATATATCTTGTTGATAGGCTAGACTACAATCTCCTTAGCATAAGTCAACTCTACGACTCAAGATATGAGGTAAAATTCAAAAGAACATGTTGTGCCATTAAAGATGAATTAGGTAAAATAATTCTCCCTGGAAAAAGGTATGGAAATGTTTACATACTTTATGGATTCGAAAAGATAGATGGTCACATTTGCCTAACCTCTATGTCTGATGATCTCTGGTTGTGGCACAGAAGACTAGGTCACGCTAGCATGTATTTTATTGAAAAATTATCTAAACATAATTTAGTTATTGGCTTGCCTAAACTGAATTTCTCTAGAACTCATATTTGTAATGCATGTCAGATGGGCAAGCAAACTAAAAATTCTTTCAAAAACAAAGACATAGTGTCCACTTCAAAAACCATTGCAATTACTTCATATGGATTTATATGGACCTACTAGAACTTCTAGCATTAGAGGCAAGAAATATACTTTTGTTATTGTTGATGACTTTTCACGTTTCACCTTGGTAATTTTCCTATCTCATAAAGACGAAGCCCTAAGAAATTTTGAAGTTTTCTGGAAAAGGATTGAAAGAGAAAAAGGATATCTGATCTTAAAAATTCAGAGTGATCATGGAGGCGAATTTGAAAGCAGAGCTTTTGAAGACTTCTGTAATGATAAAGAATACACTCACAATTTCTCTGCACCACGCTCACCACAGCAAAATTGGGTTGTGGAAAGAAAGAACCCTACAAGACATGGTAAGAACCATGCTATTAGAACATTCATTTCCAAATCATTTCTGGGCAAAAGGTGTGAGTACTGCATGTCACATCCTCAACCGTTGCCCCATAAGACCCATTCTGAAAAAGACTCCCTGTGAACTCTGGAAAGATAAATGTCCAAATATTAGTTATTTTCATCCATTTGGAAGCAAGTGCTTTATTCATAATAACGGTAAGGACAATCTTGGAAAATTTGATCCAAGAAGTGATGAAGGTATCTTTCTTGGCTATTCATTAAACAGCAGGTCTTTTAGAGTTTATAATAAACGTACTTTATGTGTAGAAGAATCTGTTCATATTATATTCGATAAAAATAATCCCTTGGTCGAGAAAGGAACTACTGCGGGTGATGAAGATCAAACTCAATAAGCTCAAGATAAAGGAAAATCATAGGAGTCGACTAATACATCTGGAATGATTGAGTCGACTAAAGAAAACAACAACAACTCTCCAGATCAACAAGCAGAGTCAACTACAAACACCGTTCGACTACATGAATAGAGAAGGGGACCTGAATATCCCCAGAAATATATAATAAGGGATCCAAACGAAGGAATGAAAACCAGAGCTGCCCTAAAAAAGAAAGAAAATATTACACTGATATTTCAAATAGATCCAAAAAAAGTAGAGGAAGTATTGAAGGATTCAAGCTGGGTGCAAGCCAAACAAGAGGAACTAGATTAATTCAGCAAGAATCAAGTGTGGAAATTAATACCCAAACCTGATAACTGTATCTGTCATCGGAACAAAATGGGTATTTAGAAAAAAATTGAACGAAGATGGAAAGGTCATAAGAAATAAGGCTAGATTAGTTGCTCAAGGCTATTCACCACAAGAAGGAGTCGACTATGATGAAACCTTCGCCCCAGTAGCTCGATTGGAGTTTATACAAATTTTGCTATCATACGCATTGTTTAAAGGATTCAGGCTGTTTCAAATGGATGTTAAAAGCGCTTTTCTGAATGGATTCATCGAAAAGGAAGTTTTGTAAAATAGCCTCAAGGATTTGAAGATTCAAAATTTGCATACCATATATACAAGCTTACTAAGGCATTATATGGATTGAAACAGGCTCCACGTGCCTGGTATGACAGGTTAAGTACTTTCCTTATTGATCATGGCTTTACCAGAGGTAAAATAGATACTACCATATTCAGTTAACGATCGACATAAGGTAATCTCATTATTCAAATTTATATTGATGATATTATATTTGGTAGTGCTAACCCTCTTATGTGCAAGGAATATGCAAATCTAATGCAAAGCAGTTTAAAATGAGCATGATGGGCGAACTCACATTCTTCCTTGGGCTACAAATTCAACAAACCAAAGAAGGAACCTTTATTTGTCAGACTAAATATACAAAGAAACCGATCCAAAAATTTGGCATGAGCAATGCAAAATCAATTGGTCCAGCTACAAATTTAGACAAAGATGAACATGGTACTCCAGTTGATGAAACCAAATGCAGAGGAATAATTGGATCACTACTATATTTGACCACAAGTAGACCAGATATTATGTTCAGCGTGTGTAAATGTGCCAGGTTTCAGTTGGTTCCCAAGGAGTCACACTTGACTGCTGTAAAAAGAATCATTGGATATCTTATTGGCACAGTATCTCATGGATTATGGTATCCTCGTTCTAACTCGTTTAAATTAGATAGTTTTTCATATGCTGATCTAGCAGGTGATAAAGAAGATAGAAAAAGCACAAGTGGCACTTGTCAACTACTAGGAAAGGCTTTAATATCATGGAATGGTAAAAAGCAAGCATCGGTCGCCTTGTCCACAACTGAAGCTGAGTATATTGCCATTGGACAATGATGTGCACAACTTCTGTGGATGTCTCATCTATTGGGTGACTATGAACTTTCTATTAAAACAACACAAAATTTTTGTGATAATTCCAGTGCTATTTGTCTTTCAAAAAATCTCGTGCATCACTCTAGAGCAAAGCATATAGACATTAAGCATCATTTTATAAGAGTTCATGTTCTTAAGGGTGATGTAGAAATAGATTTTGTTGGCACCTCTGCTCAATTAGCTGATATTTTACTAAGCCTTTGTTGGAAGAAAGATTTTACACTTTGAGGAAATTACTTGGTATTATTTGCTTTTCAAAAAACTCTTAGGACGTATGTGCTATTTTTTGGTAAAAACGTGCTATTATTGCACTTTTCCAATGCATTAATTATGCTTGAGTTCTTTCCCTCTCTTTTTTACTTTGTTCACATTAGTTCGTAGTTCGAAGAAGAAAGCCAATCATCACGTCTCCTCAAGGACCTCAACTGACACCCCTTCCTTTTCGGTACTCAACCATCAAAATCATTTGCTTAAAGCAAAACCCTTTTGGCCACCCTCATCCCCATCCTCTCTCCAACCCTGTGAAAATCCTCCTCTCTCCCATGGAGAAACACTCAAAGAACCCCTCTGCATCCACGAAAAAAAAGTACCTGCTCTAAGTCAAAAGCCCCTTCTGCGCCTCCTGAGCAAGTAGACCTAGGGTCTGATCACTCTGAAGGCTTCGTCTCTTCTCAGGGTGAGTTCTCTGAAAATTCACTACTCCTAGGAGAAAAAGCTCCAAGTAAACGTCCCATGGAATATCCTCCCATCTCATCCGCTCCAAAGAAATCAAAGGTTGATTTCTCTACCTCGATTCTGACCTTAATTTCTAGGATACCCCAAATAGGGATCTTTTTATTTCTCTTAAGGATAGGCCCATTGCCCATGGAAGAATTGTGGATCTTGATGATATGGAAGCCCTCAATTGTAAGGTAAAGGATCTCTTTGTCTATCAGGGGTGGGAAAATTTTCTCTCTATTCCTCTGCCCAATGTGTATGAACCTTTAGTTCGAATGTTTTATGCCAACCTCCGCTCTAGTAAACAAGATAGACTAGAATTTTTTGTCCTTGGTAAACGCATTATTCTTGACTGTAACTTGTTTGAGTCTATTTTTCACCATCGTTGCTCCGGTTTCCCCACTCTCTTTAAAAATGTTTGGCCTGAGAACTTTGAAATTTCCTTTGACCAAGCCAAACAACGCATTGTTGAAAATCTCTCTGAAACCCTTCCCAACCAATTAGGTCCAGTGATGTGAGTTTTGAAGCTCGGGTTCTTGCCCATATTGTTATAACCACTCTACTTCCCCCTACTGGTTCCTTCTCCACCTTCTCTCAAAGGGACACCTTCTTTGTCTACTATCTCATCACCAAACTCAAACTCAAGCTTTCCTCATGGGTCATAAATTTTATGATAGAGAGTGCTGAGGATCCCACCATTTTACCCTATGGTATGGAAATCACACACATTCTGGAAGCCTGTCAAATTTTATTATATAATTATCCCTTCATTACTGTTTCCAAGTCCTGCAATTCAAGAGCTTTCGCCAGTATGGGATATGTGAGTATCAAGGGTTCCTAGGTTAAGAAAAGTGAGAGTGAAGCAAAACAGACTCCTATGGAAACCAAGCCCTCATCCGTTGTTCCTTCTCCTCTTCTTGTTAGTTCTGAGCTGAGTAAGAAACTTAGCTCCATTGACTCCCAACTATCAGACGTTAAGACTCTTCTTTCCGCTACTCAGTCCATTATGGGTGACATTCATGCTATTTCAAAGGAAACAGGGTCTGATGTGTCTAAAATCATAGTGGTTGTTCACAGAGTAAGGGAGAATGCGGCTAAGGCTTTCAATGAGGTTTATGACAGGCTATATGGCATGAGTGTCATTGCAAATACCAGTTTTGAACAGTTGAACGAGGCCATCTGCAACACTCTTACCTACTTCTTGTGTCGCTAGTGTGGATGTGTATATAAGACTGTTTTCTTTTCATACTTGTTTTGGTGGTGTTTTGGGCTGTGCCCTTGATTTTGTTTTTGCTCTACTACTATGGGCTATTTTTGCTTCCTGCTAATCCCTCTTTGTTGATGTCAAAAAGGGGGAGAACATATATTTATGGTTTATGCTATTATGTGCAGGTACATTTTTTATGTTATTATGTCCAGGTACAAGTCGACTATGATATACATGCATAGATAGTATTTTATATATACTTTACAGGTACAAGTTGAATCAACTATGCTACACATGCATAGATGGTATTCTATATATATATTGTACAGGTACAAGTCGACTACACACGTTGAGGGGGAGATCAAGTCAATTCATGTTGACGACACACATTGAGGGGGAGTCAAGTCGACTCGTAACACACAGGGAAGTCAACTGTTGTTTATTTCTTCACATATAAGTATATTATTTTGCCATTAGTATGTATTCTCCTTGTAAAACCCTCCTTAGACATACTTTGATCAAACCAAATCATTCTCTTTATTCTACTGCAAACAAGCATCGTAGCTTACCTAAATATGTTGTGTAACAAGTCAGGGATAGAAAGAGGGTACACAACTGGTGAGGCATTGTATCAAGCGAGTGCTAGAGAACTTGAGCGATATACATCACATCTATACTCGAAAGAAAGATCATTTAATTGAAGAGGACTCCCTTTCAATCCCAGGGTACTAGATTAGGATTCACAATGAATCCAAACCAGTATAAAAATCCTGGTGTCTTTAATTTCTGCATTTACTTTCTGCGCATTATTTCCAGTTATCATATCTGCAATATTACCATATTTAGTTGACTAGTCTAGTTATAAGTCAACTTATAAGCGATTAATGTTAACAATTTACAATTCACCCCTCCCCCCTCCTTGTATTTTTACCAACCAGGTACGATGGGTAGTTAGAAGAGTGTCACATAGTAGAAGATCGTCATTTGTGAACGTGACTTTTTCCTCACAAGCATTAACTTCGTGAGAAGTGGACTCGATGAGCTTTTCTGGAGATGGTGCCAACTATAGGTCATCACTCGTTTCTTCCCCTTATCAGTATTGCAACAAGAGGCCTCAATACCATCACGGGAAATCTTCGTGCGGAACTAAGATGGTAAGAAATCCTCCAAGGTTATTGTATGTCGTGGCTTTTGAGGGTGGCGCATCTCCACTTTTTCTTTCTTCAAACACCTAACTGGATTTTTTTTCGTTGGTCTTTTTACCATCATCTTCCGTGTAGGTTTTTCTATTGATTCTTTTCGTAGACTCCTTTTCTAGCGCCTACAACGAGCCACCAACGTCCAACCTTTATCATCATCAAGTTGGTCATCTTCAACTTATTTGTTCCCCATTAATTCTTCATTTTTATTCCTTTTAAACTACATAACTCATCTAGACAGAATGAGTCAAATGTGATAGAGACTTTGTTCATGCTTGTTTTCTCATCTTCAAGCACGATCTTCTTTTCACGGGCCAAGTCTATAACTTTGTCCTTCAAGACAAAGCATTTCTCTAGAGGGTGGCTTACAAGTTGGTGAATGGGTCATTCATTTTCCTAGCTTCATTTGGTTGCTTCATCTCCAGAATCTCAATGAATTTAACTCGAGGAGTTCTTCCAAAATGGCTGTCACATCAGAATCCAGAAAAGGGTACTCTTTCTCTTGCATTTCTTTTAGAGTCAACTTTCCACTTGGCTTATCTTTAAAAGAAGTGGACTTCATACTCCGCTTTTTGCTCACCTTGGTCGTGAACTTCACAGGTGAAGTATTGACATTCATAGCTTCTTTGCTTTAAGACTTAGGTACGAACTTCCCTCACCTCCTGACTCTTGCTTTTCATTCCCTTTGCGAGGTTCATATATGGGCAGCCTTTCATTTCCAACCTTCGCTTCATGTTTTCGCAAACTTTTTTCCACCATAACTATGTACTGGTTCCAGAAAATCCTTTTTCATTCCTAAGGCCCTCTTGCTACTGCTTACCAAACTCTTTCAAATTATTATGCACTCTCACATTACTCTTAGATTACTAGGTCCCGCCCCTCTTATATGTGTACTGCTTTGAGACCCTTGAGATCTCTCTGAACTCTGGCATATCAGGGCTGGCACTTCCACATTATAAATAATCAGTATTTGTTCGAGAAAAGTCTTGGTGTGAGCACTGTCTGGAATCCCTGACATCCTTAGGGAACTATGACACACCTAGACATTAATTGGGCTATGGAACTTTGGGGATTTGAGACCTGTAAGGGCTTGGTACACCATGACTGTTTCGGGCCTACTTCAGGCTCCCTATAGCTTAGCTTCTATTTTATTTATGTAATTTATATTCAGTTCTTGGTCTGTAATAATTATTATAAACAAACATTAAGGTGATTAGTGAAAAAGGGTGGGTAGTTGCATATTGTGGGTAAATCGGGTAGATAACAGGCCTACAAGGTCTATTTTGATTCAACTGTGTTTGTAAATAATATGCCTATAGGATCTGCTTTGGTTTAGATAAATACTGCATGCTTTACTTTCACACAATTAGAAGCCATGCCTACAGGATCTAAATCAACTTTATAATTAGATATCATGACTATAAGGTGTAAAGTAATTGAAGTTCAGTTTCCATTACATCAAATATTCGAATAGGCTCCTTAGAAATCATGCCTATAGGATTAAAATCAGTTTTAATAGAAATCATGCCTATAGAGATTTCGCTTTGATCAAATAAATCCTGCTTGTTTCACCTTATGTTCAAATAGAAACCATGCCTATAGGATCCAAATTATCCGTTTAAAATTATTTAATGATTTATTGTCTTCCTACTCAATAATAGATACCATGCTCATAAGACTTCACTATTATATGCCCAGACAAGCCTGTAGAGCGCTTAAAAATCCTGCAATTGTAAAACTACATTTTGTTGTTTGTGACTGCTCATATTCAAACAGGTATAAAATCAGTAGGGAAGCTGAATAGGTTTTTGACACTTCGGTCCTAATTCAATACGGTATAATATTCGCTCACCTAGATACCATATTCTAAGTTTTCTCTTAAATACTTGTTTGAGACGTGCACTTACTTGGTATATTTGTGGAGGTAAATGTGAGCCTTTAATTGTTCTCTTTAATGCCGTCCTAATTTTTTTGATTGACACCTATATTTTTCTCCTTTAAGTACCTTAGGATAGTCTAGAACTACCTAAATTAGAGGTCCTAATACCTTCAGGGCCGCAAGGAAGAGACAGGTAGTGCACGCATATGATATCTTTCAAGGTTGCTAGAATGCTTTAGGCTATGACCAAAGGGAGGTAATTGGGTACTTAGGATATGATGACTACATGCTAATGCCATGTGTAGCCCTTCATTGAGGAGTAATTACCGGACATTGTCTGAGTATGATCCTGTAGTCTAACCAACTTAGGATCCCTTTTCCTAACTCCCGTTGTTTAAATGAATTCACTTTTCTTTATATATGTGCAACTTGTTCAAACCTTTTC
The DNA here is from genome assembly GCA_034376525.1 of Nicotiana benthamiana. Classification (NCBI taxonomy): domain Eukaryota; kingdom Viridiplantae; phylum Streptophyta; class Magnoliopsida; order Solanales; family Solanaceae; genus Nicotiana; species Nicotiana benthamiana. The sequence continues at coordinate 42,535,854 of CM067336.1, forward strand.
CATGTTTCATTACTTGAATCATACATGTACTTAGAATTTCAAAACATGCCTTTACTTGCGAGTATATGTTTATTTGTTAAAATAACTAATTCACATAGTTTAAGTTCGACCAAGACCCGCCGTTGTGGACTGCGAGGTATGCCTAACACCTTTCCCTCAAGGTTATTTCGAGCCCTTACCCTAAATCTCTGGTAATGCAAACTAGTTGATAATACCAAACTATGACTTATAAAAAGACACACATGGACGTAGCAAATATAGTCTGAGTAATTCTGCCCAGAGTCGAACCACAGAGAATTAATCTATCAATTACTTTTGTCGCACTTACTAAATTCACATAATTAATTTTTTCAAACTTTGTAATCCACAATTGATGATATATCTAACAACTAGACTGAAAATAAACAACATCTGAAAGTTGACTAAGCTTGCTTGTATATAATTGGAATAAGGTCTAAGGTAATAGTTTCCCTCGTTGTTGATTTCCTTGGTTGAATATGTTTTATAACTGAGACTTAGTTCTCTCCATCAATCATGAACGCTCCAGCTATCATAAATCTTTCTCAAGCAATTATGATAATTTACTAGACGCACTTTCTCAAGTTAAGCTAGCTAGATTCACATTACGGTTCATTTAGATTGCACCCGAGGTATCTTTATCTCTAATACAGCCTCTAAACCCTCGGTTATGACTCTCGTCTATGCTCCTAGAGTAATGTTGTTCATACAATCGCCTAAATATGCACTCTCTCTCGAGCAGATACATACGAAATAGGGACGGATAATTGAGGTCCTTTCAACAAACCACAAAACATAGATGAACAAATAGAGATTACCAACAAATTCAAAACTATATTAATATAACAACCAAGTCATCCCCAACGGGTTTTACCAAAACCTTATATTAAAGTATTTAACTACTCATAAAAATGTATATAACTACTAAATTATTCATAATGGAAGAATTGCAAAAAATAATAGAAGAGATAAATATCTATGATATTTTGGGTGATCTCTCGCACTTGTTCTTCTTCCAAAAGTAATCTAAAAATAAGCCTCAACTATTTTGGGCGAGTTTCTGCATCTTATAAGGGCTTTACAAAAGTTTTTTCGAATTGACACTTTGGCCCTTAAATTTTTGGTTCGTGAACAATTTACCGCGTTCGACCGAGTGAACACTACCTGGGCCTATTTTTGTGTTTTATCTCCGTGTTCTACTCCGTTGTCCACCGCGGCCGCGGTGGACTTTTATCCAGTCATTTTCTTTTGTTCTTTGTGTTCGGGTACTTCTTGAGTGGGTGTTTTCACCGCATTAGTGCCTCCAAACACTTCATATTGCTTCCTCACATATAATATTCCCTGCGAAACTAAATAGCACCATTTAAAGTATTTTATTGGCAATTTACCTTATAAAACAACAGTAAAGCATGGACAATTAAGGTGTAAATATCAACTATATAGTATATTATCACTAGTCAAAGAGTTAATCGCTCTAGGTTCCCTAACTCACCATAATAAGTTAGATGACGACTCTTCAAATACCCAATTCCCAAAAGAAAAGAGTTATTTCCCCCATGAATGTCGAAATTCGGACTTTCCCCGTCAAAAAAGAAAAAAAAGGGACGCGACATGGCACATTAAACAATAAAATTTATATGAAATTCCTGAAGGGTTTAAAGTGCATGAAGCTTATAAATGTTTACGGGAAACTTGTTCAATAAAGCTTCAAAATCCTTATATGGATTGAAATAATCAGGGCGAATATGGTATAATTGCTTGAGTGAGTACTTTCTGAAAGCAGGATATACGAATGATTAAGTTTGTACTCGTGTCTTTATAAAAAGAGTTGAACATGAATTTGTTATAATAGATGTCCTGAAGAACTTCCAAAAGCACTAGACTATTTGAAAAAAATAGTTTGAAATAAAAATTCTTGGAAAGATAAAATTTTATCTTGGTCTATAAATTGAGCATATGAAAGATGAAATTTTTGTCCATTAATAAACTTATACCGAAAAAATCTTAAAGTGTTTTTATATGGATAAATCACATCCATTGAGTACCCCAATATTTTCGAGATCACTTGATATAAATAAAAATCCATTCCTATCTCATGAAAATTATGAAGAGCTTTTTGGTGATGAAACTCCATATCTTACTGCAATTGGGGCACTATTGCATCTTGCAAATAATACTCGACCATATATAACTTTTGCATTAAGTTTATTAGTAGAATTTAGTTTTTTCATACAACAAGATACTGGAATGATGTTAAGCATATTTTTATATACATCTAAGATACTATTGATATAGAATTATTTTATTTTTAACAAATAATTGAATATGCATGTGCAAGTTGTTTATCTGATCCACATAAATTCCGATCTCAAATAAGCTATCTATTTACTTGGGGAGATACACCTATATCATGACATTCAACAAAACAAACTTTAGTTGCTACATCTTCCAATAATGCAGAGATAATATTTATTCATGAAGCTAGTCGAGAATGTGTATGGTTGAGATCAGTGGCTCAACACATTCAACAACGGTGTGGTCATTCTTTAAAGACGACGATTCTAATAATATTGTATGAAGATAATGCTGCTTGCATAGTTCAACTAAAAGGAGGATATATTAAAGGAGACAATACAAAGCACATTTCACCAAGATTTTTTTTACGCATGATCTTCAACAAAATAGTAAGATCATCTCAACAAATCCGTTCCAAGTGATAATCTTGCATATTTATTCCCTAAGGCATTGCCAATATTAGCATTTGAGAAGCTGAGACATAAGATTGAAATGTATCATCTTCGAGATATCAAACAAAGTTTTCATCACGAAAAGTATACTACGCGCTATATCTTTTTTCCTTAACCAATATTTTGCCCCAATTGGAGTTTTCTGGTAAGGCTTTTATGAGGCAGCACTCAATGCATATTACAAGATGTGTGAACTTTTTTTACTTCACTAGGCTTTTTCTCACAAGATTTTTTCTAGTAATGTTATAATGAGGCGCATTACTTTTTAAATGGACATCCAAAGAGAAGTGTTATAAATGAGACGAATGCATGTGATTGAGATGAATGCAGTTGTCTGTCCATTTAACTTACTTTGTATTCATGTACTCAATTAAGAAGTACATTAACTTATAAACCTTGAATGTATTTGCACCTTTACAAATAAGAAACTTTTGACCCTATAAAAAACACACCAAGAAGAGAAGTAACAAAATCATTCACCCTCGTATCTCTTGTTTTTATTGCTTGTTCAATATTATTATATTTATCTTTTATTTTATATCAAATTTAGGCCCCGTTTGGCCATGAGTTTTGCCAAAATAAATTTGGGATTTATATTCAAAATTCATGTTTGGCTATAAATTTTGCCCTTATTTTGGCTAAATCCCAAATCTGAAATCTCAAATCCCAAAATCATAAAACTTGAAAATTATATACATGTTTTTTCAAAATAAAGTTGGAAAATCTATTTTAAAAATATATGTCCAAATATATTTTTATTTTCAAATCAAATTTTACCCAAATCAAATTTAATTTGGGATATAGCCAAATGCTAGCTTAATATTTAGATGACATATGAAAAATGACGAAGGGAGAAAATATACTCGTTTGTCTCTTTTCTGAGGGTCGAAAACAGAATTACATACAAATACGGGTGTCTATTTGGTTATCAATCATCGAAAAAGGAAAAACAATCACCTTTACGTTACTCTCGGCGCATACATCTTTTTCCTTCAGTCTCTGATTGAAGCGCGTGAATTCACACAGCAAAGGTATTGCCCAAAACAAAGACTAGAAATATTTTTGTGGAAACACAGCTGCGAAATTCCAAAAAGGGCTCGCAAGATTATCATCCGAAGGCAGCAGAGAGAAGAATTCCTTTTCCCCCAATTTTCTCTCTCCAAAAACAACAACCAATCTCAGACCCCACAATTCTCTCCCTTTAAACCCCAATATCTCAGGACCCAAACCCCCCAATTTCTCAGCAATGCCTGCTTCCTCCTCAGGTGCTCACATAAACCCCCATTTCTTTTAAATTTCTCTAATTTTCTTTTTTTTATTTTAAAGCATTTTATAAATTTGATATGAAAATGGTTGATTTATGTAGTATAATTAGTTATTTAACGGATCCGAGTGTTACAAATTGACTAGTAATTAGTTGTTAATTTTTTAGAGACGAGGAATAGATGGAGGAAGCGGAAGCGGGAGCCTTTAATTTCAAGGAAGGCCAAGGCCCAACAAGATGATGACGTGTTCGAAGAAGAGGAAGACGAGGAAGACATTGACCAGCAGGAAATTGAAGATGAAGACCACCGAAACCCTAGCAATTCAGTGGATCGGAGTAATTACTCAGTTGAATTGGTATCAGAAGCTGGGAACCAAATTAGTGAGTTCCCTTTAGTAGTGAGACGTACTGTTACGCGGCCTCATTCGTCCGTCCTGAATATTGTAGCGACTGAGAAGGCTGGGCAGTGTGGAGAGAGTAGGCAGAATGGGGTGGTGTTGGAGAATATGTCGTATGGGCAGCTTCAGGCGCTTTCAGCTGTGCCTGCAGATAGTCCGGCCTTGTTGACTGAGGAAAGAGGAGAAGGCAGTGGGAGTGGTTCGTATGTGATCAGTCCTCCCCAGATATTGCAGGGTCGTGGTGTCGTTAAGCATTATGGCAGTGCAAGTCGAATTCATGTTGTGCCAATGCACGCAGGTAATCATCATACAATGGGCTTGTGAAGAGAATTTTCTTTATATCATTTCATTACTAGTTGGAACATGTATGTGCACTTTTAAGTACCAAAATACTTTTTTGCTGGTGAATACTGATTTTGAACAAGAAAGGATAGACTATAAGTTAAGAGTTAAATTCTGTCAGGACTTAACTAATTTTGGTAAAAAGTGAGTTGCATTTCCCCATGGATAATTGTGACCATTGGATTTTAATAACTTCCTAATTTGCTAAACTTTAGGAGATGGAGCATTTTGTTTACCGTAGTATCTAGGGTTATTGAATGTAAATGCTCACCTGTCAAATCACACTGTAGGCTGGCACTAGGACCCTGAAAGACCTTGATATAGAGACTTGTGATTATATGAATTCCCTTTCACTTTCTTTTGAGTATTGCTGCCCTTATTGTTTGAAGATTGTAAACGAATAAAACCACCAAACCACGTCACTTTGGTAAGGTTCTTCACCAGGAGTAGTGGATCTTATAGCATATTTTGATAGGTCAGAAGAGGTGTATGTGATATCTCACAGGAAGAATATAAGTTTGTTTCCGTTATTAGCTAAGCAAAACAGAGGAGTACAAATTTATCAGGTACTACACGGTGGAAAAGTTTGTCTTCTGTCCAACTAAATATCATTTATAGCTTGGCTTTCTCCTTGCAAGATTTAGGATATTTAGTACACTATGGATTCATTAACCTTCCAATTTTACCATGAGAGTCGGAAGAAAAAAAGAACTTGGATCCTCTTCTGTACTTTAATGTCCAAGTATAATGTTTGTGCATACTTGTGAAATAGATGCTAGAGGAAATTTACTGAACTAAAGACAAGAATGCTAAGATTTGCATGTCTGGACTGTGGAGTACAAGAGTTAATTTATTTACTTAAAATCCTAAGCTTGGCTTGTGCCATTTTCTACCATTGTCAAAATTTTTGCATGGGCTTTACCAAATTAATATTATGCGTTCTTACAGTGTTAAAATAATAGCCATCTTGAATTGCTAGATTTTTTCCACGAAGGGAGTGGCAGGTACCAGTATGCTATAAAAATAGTTTGCTTTGAGATTATTTTTTTTTTAAAATTTCAGTAGTCTTTGACAAATTTGTCTACACTACAAGGCGAACCCGTCAGAGAATAAGAAGGCTATCCCTTAGTTAGGTACACCAATGTTATCAAAGGCGAAAGGCGAAAAGTGCTGAAACAGCTCTAAGGTCCATTGGAGCTTTAAGCGCAAAGTGGAAATAAAGCATGGACTTTACTGAAGAAAGGCACAAATTGAGAAAAAAAATACAAATTGTATGTAGTCCAAGACTAATAATTATAAGTATGAACAACAAATATATGGACAAAGAAATTAAAAAAATTTACAATAAAGTGAAATATCAATTGTTTAGTGTCGCATCTTCAGGATTATGCTCATCGGCAAGGAAAAGTATGTCTTAGAGCCTTGATGACGACACTGAAGCACCCGCTAAGCGATGCAAAGCACTCAAAATGTTTTGTGTCTTGCTTTAGGGCTTAAGCATGCCTTTGATAACACTGAGGTACAATGGAAAATCATGATTTGTTCTGGCGGTAAGTGGGCCTTTTGGGGATTCAAATTCTTGAAATCTCATGGAAATCACCTGGAAATTGTCTTCAGGGGTTTGGTTCAGTGGTGGTCAGGATGATGTGTGGGTAAGGCATACGTCACGGTTTTGAACTCTGCCTCAGACAAAGCCTGGTTTTTAAGTTGGGGCGAGCTAGGGGTCAGGGCCCATACTCCTCGGAGTCTAACCTATGCATCAATCGGATTGAGGCAGAAGCCCACATGGGATTTCTTCGATGTAAGAAAATTACCTGGAAATGCTATTTTTGGCATTTATGGTGCATTTGACTGGAGCACTGATGGTAAGCAAGACAAGAGGGGTTGCTCTGATGGTAAGCAACCCCCACTTCCAACCGAGAGGTTGTGAGGTCGAGTCTCCCCAAGAGCAAGGTGGGAAGTTCTTGGAAGGGAAGGATGCCGGGGGTCTATTTGGAAACGGCCTCTCTACCCAAGGGTAGGGGTAAGGTGTGCGTACACACTACCTCCCCAGACCCACTAAGTGGGATTATACTGGGTTGTTGTTGTTGTTGTTGTTGTTGACTGGAGCACAATCCAGAGTGTTCCTGGATACAAGCATACCTGCAGTATATTTCTGGTATACAGTAGCATTGTTGGATTTGTATCTGGATTATATTCTCTTTCACTTTTGAGACCAGATTCACAGCTTAATGCTCCATTGCTGTACCTTTTAGACCACCTATCGATTTGTTCTTGAAATCAATATCATTGTCTGTGTTGCTCACGGTCTCCATTTGTAGGTCAGCTTGTGCTTGAGATCTTTGTACTGTTATGTCTTCTGTGTATTTTTGTTTTTTCTTACTTGTTGAGATCTGTGTACTTTAATCTTCTGTATGTATTGTTGTTTTTGCTCTCAGATCTCTGTCTAATTTGACCCTTTGTATTCCTTCTTCTGCTAGCAGATTGGTTTTCACCTAATACAGTGCACAGATTGGAAAGACAAGTGGTGCCACATTTTTTCTCTGGAAAGTCAGCTGAACATATACCAGAAAAATACATGGAATGCAGAAATTGTATAGTTGCGAAGTATATGGAGTTGCCTGAAAAGCACTTGTCAGTTGCTGATTGCCATGGGATTGTAGCTGGTGTTAGTGCTGATGATGTAACTCGAATTGCAAGGTTTCTTGATCATTGGGGGATCATCAACTACTGTGCTGTTCCTCCTAAAGCAGAGCCCCTAAAAGGTGTCACATTGTATGAGGACTCAAACAGTGATCTCTGTGTTCCAGTGGCTGGTTTGAAGTCTATTGACAGCTTAGTCCAGTTTGACAAGCCTAAATGCTGTCTCAAGGCGAGAGATGTTTATCCTGAAGTTGTGCATGATTTTGATGATGACTCCGACTTTGACAACTCAATCCGAGAACTTTTGTCTGAACTACGATGCAATTGTTGTTCTCGGCCTGTTTCACTGTCGTACTATCAGTCACAGAAAGAGGTATATCGCACATACTGTTGTCTTTGCTTGTACTTGTTATTTTCTTAAATGTTTTTGCCGTTTCGAAGACACTTATTCTCCTCTTAATATCCATAGCTCTTGGATCATCCTTCCACTTCATATAACTTAAGTATTTGGTTAATAAATACTTTGCTTCCTAATGTGGGAAATTGCAGCATACTAGAGTGCACTGATCTTAATTTTTCTCCTCTCACTGCCTCCCGAAGTTAAGTCGAGGTCAAACAGTGGGGGGAGAGAGAGTGGTAAATTTCCAATTCGAAGTTCTTTGATGCCTTTACTTGATTCCAGACAAAAGCAAAACTTACCCTGTATTTAGCTTCCCATCGATGAATTAGGCTAACCAATATGAACCTGCTCTGGTTGATATGAAATTGGACTTGATTTTAGTTTCATATAAAAAGCAGCATGGCAGTTATACATGTGCTTATGCTTGATCTATTTCTTTGTATAGCAGTTGGCCAAATATTAATTGGTGGATACTGTGTTGAAATCCAGCATCCTTTCTAGATTGTCATCATTGAACAGGTAACTTAGAATGCTGTAGGGGTTACCAGTGTTTCGGAAAAAGAGGTTGCCAAAGGTTAACAAAAAGAAGGGAAAAGCAATAGTCTAAGAACCTTTCTTGCTAGCAAAAAAGGAGATATGAGATTATGAATTTTTTTCTCTGCAACATTATTTGGAGCAGATATTATGTGCATCTAAAAACGTTTGCCTTTCATTTGGCACATAGCCATGCGATTAAATGACTTTGGATGAATATTTTTGAGTCGATGCATTCAAAGCTGACTTGCATTTTCTTTGACAGATTGATATTCTATTGTGTTTGGATTGCTTCCACGAGGGTGGATTTGTCACTGGTCACTCTAGCTTGGATTTCGTCAAAGTAAGCTCTATGAAAGATTATGGAGATCTAGATGGAGATACTTGGACTGACCAGGAAACGCTATTGCTCCTCGAGGGAATGCAACTCTACAATGAAAACTGGAATCAAATTGCAGAACATGTTGGCACCAAGTCAAAGGCACAGTGCATCCTTCATTTTGTCCGCCTGCCTGTGGATGGTGCCCCATTGGAAAATATTGAACTTCCAGGTGCATCTGGTCCCTCAAGTTCTTTTGCGGGTGAAGATCGTAGCAAATCTTGTTCAAATTTGAACGGGAATCTTGCAGGTGAGACAGTAGACTTTTATCATTTCCTTTTTCGTATGATCACAACACTGAAGCTCTAATATTCTCGTCGTTTATCCGTTTATGATGCAGGACCAAGCACTGAAAACCTTGATTCTGACAGCAAATTTCCTTTTGAAAACTGTGGAAATCCAGGGATGTCCCTGGTAAGACTTTGTTGTTGTGAACATGCTCTTATGAGATGTGTATTCCTCTTTTCATATGAAGAGACTTTAGTTCCTAGTTTCTGCAACGTTATCCGTTGATTCTTGAGGAATGCTGCCTTCTTTTTGTGGGTGGGGAAAGGCATACCTTCTGTTAAGATTGCGAATATGTCAATGATTCTTTATCTTTTGTTTCTCTTCTATTATCCTCCTTTCGAATCTCTCTGTGTGAAATTGTGGAGGACAATGCATATCCATGAGAGCTTTAGAGGGTGTTTGGGTAAGCTTATTAAAGGTTAAACCAGCTTGTAAGCACTTTTTGACTTTTCTACTTGTTTGGTAAATGCCAAAAGTGCCTATAAGCCAAGTACTTATAATTATGTGATAGGTTGGTGACCCCCATCTTATAGCTTTCAGCTTCTACGCGCTTTTGGTTTTACAAAACATTTTACTGTTTTATCTCTATTATATTTGTAATCCCTAAAATACCCTTCTGAAAACAAAACCCCCTTACTCCCTCTCCAATTCATTTTCGCCATTTGTCCTTTTCCATGAGAGATATTTTTATTTTATTTTTTTGTAAATAGCTTTAAGAGCATTTCTTTCATTTTACCAAAGACAAAGTGCTTATTAGCGCTTTTTACCGAAAAAACTAACTGCTTATTATCAGTTTTGGTACTTCTATCCAAATGCAAAGATTCCTGAAGTTATTTATAATATTAGCTTCAACATTTAAAAGTACTTTTCATACTTACTAGTTAATTAGTTACTTTTAATCGGTTAAAAAAAGGGGCTCTTAGTACCATTTCAACGCATACCTTTTTGCATCAGTTATTTCATTGAGGTAAGTTGGTAGAGAACTGTGCCATCCTTTTGTCTGTAACTTGCAGAAGGATTCCATTGTCCCCTTTGGTTAGATGGTCGTCAAAGTGGGAGTTAGCAGACGAACTATATATGAGAAAGATTAACAGTTAAAAAAAAACAATATATGAGAAACATTATGGAAATCTTCCATGTGAGATGGTTTCTTGAAAAGATCTTTCATGATGGTAAAAATGTTAAAGCAGTGAAACACGTAGAAATTCATAAGCTTCTATGAAAGAAGATTCAGAATTTGATAAAATAACTTGCCTAGTTATATTCCGTTTCTTTCCAGAAATTAATGATATTATCTGCAGATCAGACCCAGTTAGTATGGTCTTCTGGTCTATTCCAGCCTTTATTTTGTATTTGTAAAATCAAAATTCATATTTGATTTTCTCTCTGGTCTCTACTGCAATCTATTTACCATTTCGTTTTAAAATCCTGGAATGATTTATCAGATCCCAAAACATTACACATTACCTTTTCACTTTTGTTCCATGCTGCGTATGCAACATGGCTTTGTAGAATTAATTAATTAAATAAGGGAAGACCTTAGCATAACTGTCAAGATTGAGGCCCTGGGCCTGGATCTACCTGTTCTTAGGTTCAAGTTCTATTAGAATATGAGATTTTGTCCAGTTTGAGGAGGTTAGTGTCTTGATTCTGTTAAAGTGTACGTCCCTATCTGAGTCCTTCTCCACTAGTTGATGGTGTGGAAATTGCCTATTATTAGTGTGACCAAAAAGAGGAAAAAAGATAATACAAACCCTGTCAAAACAAAGGGGAGGCTATAGCCTATAGGCCAATCTGGACATTGTAAGAACCAAAAGAAACTAGAAAAGTATTTATCTAGTTGCTGGGCTGCCTAATCTCTACATTTTTGCGTTTATGCTTACTGTCGTCTCCCTAATCTCGCTTCTAGCTTGTTACATATTAGAATTTTTGGCTAAATGTGCATTATTAAGCAGCTGTCTGGAGTACATTTACTTTGACTATGCCATACCGTTTATGATATACAGTTGAGAGCGCATATGACTTCTTATATAAGGTAGAAATAAGAAGAAGAAAAAATTTAGCTCTCTCTACTGTCTGTAGGTAGCTTTTTTGGCATCTGCTGTGGGACCGAGAGTTGCTGCAGCATGTGCCCATGCTTTTTTGGCAGCATTATCTAAGGATGATAGTTTAACATCACGGAACATGACTCAGATAGATGGATCTACAGCTAATAACGGGTGTGTATTTCTACTGTTATTTCTTCATCAATTCTGTATTCATATTCTTTTCTGTATGCTAGTTTGTTTAGCATGTTACTTGTGATTGTTGATATGAATTTTGGGCATTTTCTGTGATGCAGAATTTCCGAAAGTTTTGTCTATTTTAGTTGCTTTTGTTACCGTTATTGACCCCATTTGTATGACACATGCATTGTCTCATTAGTTATTAATGAATTCTTTTGTGGTATTTCTGCAGTTTACTTTATTTAGTTCTTTTCTTGCTCAAAATAATTAAAAATATTGCATTTTATAAGTATGAGTCGTGACCTGGAGAAAAACCAAAATATAAAAGTATGTACTACAGAGTAAAACTTCTTAGAGACAGCAAAACACATGGAACGGTATTTTTGGCTGTATATTTTAAACTGAAACTTGAATGCATGACTCTCCATCCACGTCTATGGCCAGCAAACTGGGCACCTGCCATCCCCATCTGGCTGACCCCACAATGCTTTATTTCTTTCTTTCCAACTGCCTCAGTGTTTCTCCTCATTCTACCTTCTGCATTTGGTAATTTGTGCTTCACGAAATCTCGTATTTCACCTTTTAAAGTTGTTCTTTCCCTTTTAGTCATCTACGTTGTTTGCACAACCCTGTGCTTTGGGAGCACCTAAGTCTAAAAATCTTGCTGGTCCATCTATATAGATCCATTTTGGCTTTTCACTCTCACAAATAGACAGCAACGGCAGACTCCACTATAACCAACAACAAAATTTTGATTTAGGTTTAACATAGGGTAAGCAGCTTTTTCTAGTGCAAATATTATTAGAAAAAAATTAGAGATGTCTGACTTCATGCATTTTGTTGCATTCAGCAGCTGGTAATACCAGAAGTATTAGTTTCTTATGGAAGGTTATGGATGAAACATTTCCAACGGGCCTACTGATCTAAAATATGTACTTGCTTCCATACATGCAGGATCAGCATAGGAAAAATTCATGGAAAGGATGGAAGTCCTCATGGAGATGTTGGAAATTCTTATCAGCTAAAAGGTGGCTATAAATTGAACTAGTACTATTCTTAAGTCATCCTTCCAATAATTCTCTAATATAAACTTCTCAGATGAAAAGCCGGGAGGACAAGGTCCATGGGGTCAACACGATGCTGGAGGTGCTCCAGTATCCACTGAAAGAGTAAGAGCTGCTGCTAAAGTTGGTCTTGCAGCTGCAGCTATAAAGGCAAAGCTTTTTGCTGACCATGAAGAACGTGAGATTCAACGGTTATCTGCAAACATAGTCAACCATCAGGTAATTTGCTGAAGTTATAGTTTTTGGACTTAGCTCCAAACTCTTTACGTATATTCAATTGGTAATTCATTGGAATTTTCCACATATCATTAGTTATTATTTGATATCCTGTTGAGTCCATTTCCTCCTCTTTCTTTCCCATTTTGCTTTGGGTGTGCTCTTTATTGCCATATTTTACTTTTAGGCGTTTGGGTTTTTCCAATTATGATGGCCTTGTAGGTGCACTACATACTTACAATGGTGTCCCGATATACTTGAAAGTTCTACCGAGGGGCTGTTATGTGCTGTATGATTGGAGGGTAAAACATTTCTGTAGCAATATTTGAGATCTCTGAGTTGAGATGGAATGGGCTTATTTGCTGAAACTTAGCGATCAATGGGCTATTGAATATCTTGAAGCACTGCTGCTAAAGCTCTTTTTTTTTCTGGTAGTTGGTGCACCTACAAGGCCGTCCATTTCCTCCTCTTTCTTTCCCGTTTTGCTTTGGGTGTGCTCTTTATTGCCATATTTTGCTTTTAGGCGTTTGGGTTTTTCCAATTATGACGGCCTTGTAGGTGCACTACATACTTACAATGGTGTCCCGATATACTTGAAAGTTCTTCCGAGGGGCTGTTATGTGCTGTATGATTGGAGGGTAAAACATTTCTGTAGCAATATTTGAGATCTCTGAGTTGAGATGGAATGGGTTTATTTGCTGAAACTTAGCGAACAATGGGCTATTGAATATCTTGAAGCACTGCTGCTAAAGCACTTTTTTTTCTGGTAGTTGGTGCACCTACAAGGCCGTCCATTTCCTCCTCTTTCTTTCCCGTTTTGCTTTGGGTGTGCTCTTTATTGCCATATTTTACTTTTAGGCGTTTGGGTTTTTCCAATTATGACGGCTTTGTAGGTGCACTACATACTTACAATGGTGTCCCGATGTACTTGAAAGTTCTACCGAGGGGCTGTTATGTGCCTGTATGATTGGAGGGTAAAACATTTCTGTAGCAATATTTGAGATCTCTGAGTTGAGATGGAATGGGCTTATTTGCTGAAACTTAGCGAACAATGGGCTATTGAATATCTTGAAGCACTGCTGCTAGAGCTCTTTTTTTTTTTTTTTCTGGTAGTTGGTGGTATTTACTTGGGTTAAAAAAGTTGGAAGAGTTTGGTCTGAAGAATTAGGGTTTACTGGAGGGCATCGAGATCTCTGAGTTGAGATGAAATGGGCTTATTTGCTGAAACTTAACGAACAATGAGCTGTTGAATATCTTGAAGAACGGCTGCTAAAGCTCTCTTTTTATTTTTTTATTTTTTGCTGGTAGTTGGTGGTATTCACTTGGGTAAAAAAAAGTTGGAAGGTTTTGGGTCTGAAGAATTAGAGTTTGCAGGATGTAAAGAGTTGTGGTTTGAGGTCTGGATGAACTTCAGTTCGTAATCATACATACCTTCTGCAGATGATAAGATCAATCAATCATGCCTTAATCCCGAACTAGTTGGGGTCAACTGTATGAATCTTTAGTCATTCTACTCTACTCAGGCACATTCCATTCTGATACTAAATAATTTATCTCGCGAGGATTTCTCTAACTCTCACACTTGTATCTAGATGAAAATGCTAATAAAGTGGACGTACCAGTTGTCTAACCAGAATAAAGAGATTCAGAATGAAAGGACTCATGAAAAAGATTGGACCTAGTGTAACTACAACTAACTGCCGAGACGCGTAAGCAATCACTTTACTGTCCTGCATTAATACCACGGCAAGTGTAATACGCGAAGCGTTAAGCTAATCCCAACTGCTTGTGTTGCTTATGTAGATACTTTCTTTATATCTTTTTTTGTTAGTTACTCCATTGATCAGAAGAGGATTTTGGTCGTTTGAGATAACTTTCCTTCATGTGATTTTAGGTCTACCTCATTTCTCTTTATCACCTTCAATCATTATAATATCCGACTTATTGGTGCATAGAAGGTCCGCATAGACATGGTCAGACTTTTTTATGCGGCCTTCTCCATTTCTTTCAGTTACTTGTAATTTCTGTTGAATGTGGTCATTTCTAATTATGCTGGACCACTTCCATAGTTCCATCTTAATATCCACATTTTTATGACATTCATCTAGTGGATGTATTGGGCCTTAAAGACCAACGGATCCCATACAAACTTGATGGTTTCACGAGTTTTTGTAGAATTTCTCTTTCAGTCTATTAGGGATCTTCCTATTGCATAGCAATTTTCTATTTCACTTCTTATTTAATTCTATTTGCTACATGTATCTGACATGTCACATTTCTAGAATATTGATAATTAGATTTCTGAATTATCTGCATTTAGGCACCACAATGGGGTCTCATCTCTTTATATTCATTCTTCATATGGGACAAAATTTACCGAGCATGTGTCTGTTTATCCTAAAACCCTCACTCTATATAGTGTTTTTCCATATTCCAGCTTTTATTCGACTCTCTTACTAGTTTTATCAATTATATATTCAGTAGGTTATATAAATGTATTTTTGGGGACTTATGCTATGCTGGAGTTAGCTTTCTACTAGCTATGAACTTGTTAAGAAATAATATTTTTGTGTGAACAAAATGATCATTTGGCTACTCATCGAGATCATATAAGAAGACAACAACCCATTCCCTCAACGAATGTAGGATTTTCTAACACCTCATGGCACGCTTGGGTTATACATCTGGAGCGTGAACAACATAACATCAAGCGAACATTGGGTAAACCACGAATATAAATATGTTTGGCTCTGAGACTATATAAAGAAATAGATCTTGGGCCTAATTCAACCCCTAAAGTTTTGGTCATGAGGTGAGGATTGTGCAAAGACCATATGAGGAGACGATAACCCATTCTCTCAACCACATCCATTTCCTCAAACAGTGTGGGGCACTCTAAACTTATGATGATAAAATTTGATGCCAGCATAATAAATTGTTGATAAATTTCATGTTGTCCTTGGATTTATGATCAGGTAAGCCTCAAGTACTATAGTTTTTCTTTGTGTTTGCTTGATATTTTTAATACCATAAACATGACATTGATAGTAAGATAAATAATAGTCACTTCTTCAGAAAAGAAGAAAGAAGAAGAAGTTAAATAATAGTCACTTCTCACGCGCTTTCCTTCTAGCCCCAGAAGGAAAAATGGCAAAAGGTAATATTCAAAAAGAGTGCAAAATGGAAATGACTGGAGGAGAAAATGAAATGATAAGTCAACGAAGTTTGCCTCATTAAGGAGCATTGGAGACATAAACTGTTACTTTTACTGAGTATTTGCCATTTGTTAACCCTAAGTTTAATATTAAATTTATTTTTATCATTGTTTTGTTTCATGTCTATTGTATGCGACGTATGCACAATCTTGAGTCAATTTTATTCCCAGCAGTCCTTTACTGGAAAGGAAGGGATGGTAGTACGTACTAAAAAAGTTAGGAAAAATTCCGTGCACGCTCTCTTTTTTTCTAGTCCGCTTATTGAAAAAAAGAGAGGAAAAATTCAAGTCCTAACTGGGAGCTTCTTTTATGGATCTCTATGTTTGCATCAAACTATGTTTGATTAAGGATCTCTTCACCTTTTTGTTGCAACAATTTTAATTTCTCTACTACTTTCCTCATGCAGTTAAAGAGGTTAGAGCTGAAGCTGAAGCAGTTCGCAGAGGTGGAGACCTTGTTAATGAAAGAATGTGAACAACTGGAGAGAACAAGGCAACGGTTTGCTGCAGAGCGTGCTCGGATGATGACAGTTCAACCTGGTTCAGTTCGAGTATCCCGACCAATGGGTGTGTCTGGTGCTGGTTCACCTGTGGTCAGTAACACAGGAAATAGTAGGCAACAAGTTGCTTCAGGTCCTCTACAACAAAGTTTTATTTCTGGATATGGAAACAACCAACCAATGCATCCCCACATGTCATTTATGCAGCAACAAGGGATGTATGGATTTGGCCCTCGGCTGCCTCTCTCAGCGATACACCCGTCCTCTTCAACACCCGGTATGTTTAATGCTCCAGCAAGTTCCCAGCCTGCACTCAGTCATTCAATGCTTAGACCTTTATCTGGGACAAAATCTGGTTTGGGTTGAGTGAAGTGAGTGGTTAAGCTTTGGATTTGCTTCAATTTATTTATCGGTGTTTCTCTTCATTTCCTCAATTATTGGGGCGAGAGAACAAATGAATTACAGTTGCATTGCTCTGTCAGACGGATTGAGACATTATTGAAGCCAATCGACTGAAGATGCAGCTCGGACTGACAGTGCACTGGCCTGATTACCCAAGCAGGAGTGCTCGCATTGGTTGCTGCTTTATGCAGCTAAACTTATTTGTAGGAACAACTTGTACTATATTTTGGTTTCTACTGTGAAATAACACTCTTTTGGTAACAAAAGTATGAGATTAGGAATCTAAAAATGTAGTTTTGTTGAGTACAGGTAATGAAGACGGAGAAAACAGGGTAACTGGAGTCTTTAGGTACATGCCTTTTCGTGATCATAGAAGTTGTGTTCAAAATTGTTGTGTCGATTCCTAGATTTGTAGTCGCTCTGTAACCAATATAACTAAGTGCGGTAAACTGCACTGAGCTTCAAAACATAATCTCTTCCAACTTTAAGTTGCTTTACCTACATTTCTACTCGTGTTGTTACTAAACCTGTCAAACGTGCCGGGTCGGACAGGTTCCGGACCGGACCTGACCGGTGTAAACCGGGATCGGCCCGGCCCGGTTACTAAGGGGCCGGGTGGGCTGGGTTCGGGGGGGGAGGGGGTTGGTCCGTTTGGGTTTTTTGTAGTTGGAACCGGACCTGACCGGCCCGGTATTGATGAACAGTGAACCGAATCGGGTAAATCGGCCCGGCCCGATACAACGGTAATTTTTTTAAATTTTCTGAACTTTTTGGGGCCCACAAGACCGTTGGCAACGGTCAAAATTGGTCCAGATCCGTTGGCCAATGGATATTTTTGCAAAATTGGCCATTTTTTGGTTATTTTGTTATATTTAGTAATTTACAATATTAACCATTCTTAAAATCTTTAAATATCTTCTTCATTTCTTCACTCAAAATTCTTATCTCAATTCTCAATTTCTTCTTCCCTTCAATTTGCAAGATTTCATATTCTAATTTTATAATTTTTATTTGGCTCTCTTTTCTTGAGTTTAATTTACCGAAAATTGTCATTTCGAAATTGAAATTCGAAGTTCGAAGTTCATGGTAACACCGGAATTGCGTAATCAAGTGCTCAATTTATTGTCGAATTCGGTGCACTCCCTCCAACTCTTTCTCTTATTTAATATTTTAATTGCATATTTAATTTTAGCTTATACTTTAATTTTTACAATATATTTAGTGATGCTAAAAGAGCGTGTAGAAAAGTTACTGGTAGGGGCGGAAATAAAAAAAGAGGCAGTCTTATAGCTTCAGGTAGTAATAATAATAACCCAATAACACATGTTTCTGAATCATCGCCTAATGATAATGTAGAGATAGATTATGAACAATTACAAGAAGATTTTGGAATAGAAGATAATGAAATTGGAATAGAAGATGAGATACCACCTACACCTACTAGTGGAAATGTTGGTAGTATTGGAGTTGGAGTTGCTAGTGCTACAAGGGGTAGTAGACCACCAGTGGCTCCGACTTCTAATCGTAAAAGAAGAAGTTCGGTATGGAAATTTTTTGAAATAATAGAAGGTACTAATAGAGTTAAGTGCAAAATTTGTAACAAAAGTTTTAAACATTTGAGCGGAGGAAATTTAGGGGGGACTGAGACACTACAAGAAATATGAGATCTGACCATCCCATAGAATGGGACAATAATGGGGATGGAAGTCAAACAACTATTAATCTTACTACTGGAGGTCTAGTAAAATATGATAAAATGAGGGATCGTGAGCAATTAGCAAAAATGATTGCTTTGGGTTGTCTACCTTTTTCTTTTGTTTCTTTATCGTATCTTATTATGTATATTCAAAGGATTTACAATCCTTAATTTAAAGGTATCCCTAGAAGTACTTGTAGAGCAGATATCTTTAGACTTCATGGACAATATCAAACATACGTGCGTTATTTGTTTAGCCACCTTCCTTCTAGAGTATGTCTAACTTCTGATATTGGCCATGCTGTTAATGGAAATGATTATTTGACAATTACATACCATTGGATAGATGATAATACTAGTATGCAAAAACGGATTATCGCTTCTAAATATGATGAAGATCAGAGTCATACTGCTACGTTTATAAGTAGTACTATCGTTGAAGTTGAATTTTATAATCTAAACCAAAAAGTTTTGTGTATGTCTTTTGATAATGCTTCAAACAATAATGCCGCAGTTCTAATTTTAAAACTGCATTTGCAACCACCTCTTGATAATATTTTTATGTTAGGTGTGCATGTCATGTTTATAATTTAATTGTTAAAAGTGGCCTTGATTTATTTTTGGTTGAGATTACTCATGTTAGAAGAGCAGTTGGTGTTATTCAGGAAAATAATAGACAAATGCAGAATAAAAGAATTTAAGACTAAGTGTATCCAGTATAACCTTACACCTAGATTCATGCCAGACGAAATTGTTACTAGATGGAATTAAACATATATATTTTTAAAATGTTGCTACAAATATAGATTTCCAATAACTGAAGTTGCTAATGCACATTGTACTGATCCTAGACGTATGTTAACAAGTGATACTTGGTTGGTCATTAATGATGTTAAATTTTTACGTAAATTTTATACTGCTACTGTTGTGTTTTCTGGCGCATATTACCCCACTGTTACTATGGCTTTAGTACATATAGCTGAAATTTCTTTTCTAGTATCAGAATTTAAGAAGAAAGAAAAATATAAGGATGTTGTTGAAAAAATGCAAGCAAAATTCAAAAAGTATTTCTTTCCAATTCCTTCGATTTACTTAATTGGTGCAGTTTTAAATCCTTCTATTAAAATGTCTGATTGTCACCAATTAATGAATGCTTTATATACTTATTTGGAGATTGGAGAAATTGAAACCCCAAATTTATATGATTTTATGAACAAGTTAAATGAATATTTACAACAACTATATAATTATTATGCAAATGAATGTGATAATACTGCTCGTGTTTCTGGCAATGTTAATCCCGCTATGCAATGTAGCAGTTTTGCTAATGTGGATGATGAATGCCTTGATAGTTTTAATATTTTTTCTACATTTTCTAACACTCAAACCAGTATCGGGAATATTGATGATCTTCAATTCTACTTGCAGAAGCAAAAGGAGCCTCGCACAAAGGAATTTTCACCTTTGGGATGGTGGCATGAAAATGAAAAGCAATTTCCTGTTCTTTTCGTTATGGCTTGGGACGTGCTGAATGTGCCAATTTCTACTGTTGCATCGGAGAGTGCATTTAGGCAAGCAAGACAACAACTTGGAGACACCCGCCGCTCATTGGGAAGCAATGCTTTGGAAGTTTTAGTATGTTCAGAGATTGGATTAGATCGGAACGAAGAAATCAAGGAAAGGAAGATGTTGATAGCCCAGAAGTCGAGGAACTTGGAGATATATTATCCCATGGAAACCCATCCGAATTTAACACGCCAGAAGAAGGTCAATCTGTTCATATTGATTATGATGAACTTGCTAGGGCGATGCAAAACATTTGAAATTACTACTTTACTAGTTTACTTGTTAGAAAAAATGTAAACATTTCATTTTCTACTTTTTCAATTTGAAATTAAGAAATAAAGTAGCACTTGCAATAAGTGCAATTTTTTCCCATCTTACTTGTACTCATTCAATTATTACAAAGTATTAATATAACTTAATAGTTATACTATATATAATTCCAAAGAAAAAAGTGAAAATATACTAAACCAGGCCCGGCCCGGCCCGGTCCGGCCCGACTCCCTCAACCCGTAACCCGTATGGTTTAATTTTTACCCGAACTAACCCAGCCCGCTACAAATCCGTTACTGTGCAAATGATCCGGACCGGCCCGGTTGGCCCGTTAGATAGGCTTAGTTGTTACTGAGTACTGCTCAGTTTGAAAACTGGGATAACAGTTACTGCAACCACCAACATCTCGACCAAATTCTGGCATTTTCTCCATTGATTTGTTTGTTTCATCAGGAAAAAAAGAAGAAGGGAAAATTTCATATTAGAACAATTGGGTTTTATACATTTCAATTTTATAACCCATATTTCAATTTACAACCAGCTAGCCCAAAAATAATAGGGTAAGATTCAACATCCAACTCCAATAGGTTCTCAAAATTACTATTTAATTTTTAAAAAGGATTCCTCATGCTAATAAGTTAATTTTTAAATTAGTAACTGTGTCTCAAATATTAATTCAACAAACCAAATTCATTTGGGTGGTGAAAATTAGATTTTTAACAAGCTTAAATATATGAGTTTATATTTCGAATTTGATTTTGTGTAAAATTTTGAGTGGATGTTATTTATACTTGTAAAGAAATAGTATAAGGAGGTAGTATATAAAATTTGAAGTCATTTAATGGAGATTTGGACTAGTTTTGAACAAGAATTACAATTGAAAATCGTGAAAGAAGTTCTTCTACAAACGCTTGTATAAAGATGTATAAAGTGTATAATAGTGTATAAGGTGTGTTTCTATACTCATATACACTATTATACAAGCAGTGGCGGATTTAGGGGGGCGTAAGGGGGTTCACCCGAACCCATACTGTATCGATAAGGCAAAATTTATTTTTTACCTCTATATATTAAGTTTTAAACCCCCTTAATACAACCTAAAAAAGTAGTTTATTAGTCAAGGGGTTCAAAATCTTTATAAGGTCATAGGTTCAATTCCCACTAGCTACAAATAAATTTTTTTTGAACCCCCTTCCTGGAGATCCTGCCTCCGCCACTGTATACAAGATTATACAAAAAATTGACTTCGTCTTCTTCCTTGCCTCTTTTCTGGATTTTAACTCAAATTTGCTCCAAATCACTTCAAATTTAAATTTTGAACTCCTTATGATACTTTCAATCAATTGGAAACAACAAACAAATTAAAAAAAAAAATTTCAAAAGCAAAGCTTTGAATGATCTTCAATCGTGGATTTCTACTCTTTAATATTCTTACATTGCAAGCAGGTGTCACAAGAGGAGAAGCAAAAAATACACGACACCTTAAAGCATATGTAGAAGATGTGAGAAGAAGAGAGAATGAAAGCAATGGTTGTGAGAACAAAGAATTAACTCCATGGTTGTAAGAACACAAATTTTGAATTTACAAAAATTTTCAAATATATACAATATAGGCTATGTGGTGTAAAACTTAAAAACACGGGTCATTTCAATTTCTTGTAATTCTTTCAAAAAAGAAGTTTCATATGTTACTTATTCAGTTAAGCGGACGATTAATTACAGAGAATTTGGGGAGGAAGGTACATTTCAATTTCATCAATAACAACGTTCATTATTGAGAATGTATAGCTGTACCTTATAATGTTAAGTTATTGAACTCTTCCTGATTACCCTGTATAAGATTATGAAATGTGTAATGAAAATTGTGTGATGCTTTTATATATGAAAAAGTCGAAATATCATAATTGAATTTGATTATAGACTTGTTATATGTCAGAATTTGTTGAATTGAGTAAATGAAGTTGTTAAAGTATTTTTGGCTCCTTTTACCAGAACACAAATGCATTTGTCCCGATTTGGAAATACTTGGTTCTGGGTCAAATACTTGTTTACTAGTATGTCAACTTATGTGCTTCGACAATTTTGCTTCTCTATATAATCATTTTTATTTAGTACTTAAATTGTTAGTATAATATTTACTAGTACTATTTATTTTGCAAAAGTAGCCAAAAGAAAAAAATGAAAAGAAAAAATTTCAAAAGTGACGTAAGCAGGTCAACTTCTTGTACGTACTATACTCGAAGTCGTACTAGTTGACTACTGACTGAACAATGGGTCAACAATTACGTACTTTTGTTATGGTTTCCTTATATTGTGCTGTTTTTCCATCGTCAATGATTAAGGTTGATGTCGGCACTCGGCAGTTGTAATTTACGTTCTCTGACTTTTACTAACTATGAAAAATGTCTACTTAGTCGCATTTGCCTCTTGTATTTAGTTTTAAAAGATTTAAAGCAACGACGAAGGTATCGTGAAATATTATATTGTATTGTACTATATCGTCTTCATGTATATATTATTTGGATAGATTCATTATTTATTGTTGTTTTATGATGTGATGCATCTACAATATGAAGAATAAAATTGTAATAGTATAAAGAAAATCGATATATATTTATTAACCAATTATTCCCTTTGAATATTTTTTTTCCAAATTCCATTCAATTTGCGAGAGATTGAAAAATGTAACCCTTGCTTTGTGAGAGCGCATATTTTACTTTATTCACAAACTACACTACTTGAAAACAATAAATGGTACCATCTAACTTAAATTGGAGTTTTCATAATCCGTTAAATAAGTAAATTAAGTTTTATATTTTTTATCTTCTTTTAGGTATTTATATATTTGTGTGGCACTGAGATGGACAGTGTGCGTTTTGAGTTTGAATTTATTGGATTAATAATTGGTAGTCAATCAATTTGATGGGAAAATCATAAAATAGTAGCAGTATGAGATATGGACTTGAGATGATGTCTGAACAATTTTTTATTTGTTGAGGAATATATAAAACACATAAAGAAGTCCTCTAGAAAATTTTAACTACTATATCACAATGATTGAAGAAAAAAGTGGAGTTCAGAAACTATATTTGGAAACAATATTTTAATTACTTTGAAACACTTTATTGATAATATTAGCGAAACCATCCAATTGAAATTTGAAAGTGGAGTTTCTTATAATTTGTTGAAGAACTGTATACCACTAGTGTAAGGGGTAAAAATATTAAAAAGGTTAGATAAAGAACAAAAAGAGTTTGTTCAACTATGTAAAAACAGAGAATTTTATGTTATAGTTTTTCTCTTTGGTATTTATTTATTTGAGTGGCACTGAAATGGACAGTGTGTATTTGACATTCCAGTGGATGATTGTCGAGCTGCCTTAATGGTTGGTTATTCAGAGTCCAACTTGGTTCGTCAAAAATAATTTTCTCCTTCTCTCTCTCAAATTATTTGTAGTCAATCAATTTGATAAAAAAAATTAAAATAATATGAGATATGGACAGAAATGATGTCTCAACAATATTTCTCAGTCAAGGAAAAGATGAAAACCCTGCAGAATTCCTTCATAGCATTTTATATAATTAATATAAAACAAGCAATGGTCCATTTCTTCTATGACTATGAACATATATTTTCATGTGAGATAGGTCAGTTGTATGGTCCATTAGAATTAAATGTTCCTTTAGTAATATAATTCTTTTTATGGAAAATTGGCAATATAATATAAGAAATCGATAATATTAAATACATGAAATTGTTGTAGGATTAATTTTTCTATTTACATTGTAAAGTTCTAAGTTCTAACAAAAATAAGTGAATCATCTTATTTGATTCAAAGACATTTGTGTTTGACTCAAAAGTCGTAAAATACCTTTTAAGCAAATCAATCAAAAGAGATGAAAGGGTAAATCGTAATCAATCTTAATTCACAATAGATCAGAAACAGACTTGAAACATAAAAAGAATAGAGTGATAACATTTGAGGAGTTTTATTGATTATAGAAACATGTCCTGCCTCTCCTTGGAGAGGTTCAGGGAATTACAATTATATTGCCCCTCATGGTAGTCGAAGTATCGATTTCTCCTTGCCCGTGGGTTCAAGGTTTTCCTCAAAGAGTTATATTATCCCCTTTTAGGGGTATCTGAGTGATGGAGAAGAAGGCTGGAGCCGGGGGGGGGGGGGGGGCTGTATCTGTCCTCCTCATTTGTATTTATAGTCGAAAAAGAAGATCCCTGGAGCTTGGCACGATCCAGGTGGAAGAGGGGGGTATCTTGTCGTGGAGAGGCACTGGCCTCGTCGCTTGTTTCAGGAATAGCCATAACGAGTCGGGATTGGGTCCGATGACTACCCTCGCGGGCTGATTAGGACGGGGATGTCACAGTCGTGGTCATGTGGTCAGATTTTAGTCCAATACAGTTAGTCCCTCCGTTCGTCGGGGTCGTGCCTTGGTGACCTCGACGGACGGATCATGTGCGTGACGTGGTCGAGAGGAGTTAGACTCGCTTTTTATTCCTTAGTCGCATTATGAATTTTGAAATTGCCCGGGGGTGCTTTTCTGACATTCGTGTACCATCACATCGGTTTCGAAGCTGAAGCACCGGTTGGTAATCGAAACGTTGCTTCGTGCAAACAATTATAATGGTGCACGTTTCCGATAACTGCTTCGCAACTGGTCGGGTTCTGATGGCGGCTGTTGGGTTCGTGCTTGAGGAATTTATGTCTTATAAATTGGAAGGATCTGTCATTTGCTGGTCATATTTCATCGCTCATCTTTGAGAGAATTTCTAGAACCCCTTCCTTTCTGCTAATTTGAACTTTTCTTTACTTCCCTACTTGATAACCTTCAGTTTTCCTACCTTTCCTGCAAAGTTCATTTTCCTTTTGTTTGTGGGTTAAAAAAAATGGCAGGAACTTCCTCTCGAGACAATCTTCTGACTACCTCTCCGGCGATTGAGAACCCTAATTCAGCAGCCAAAGACACGAAACCGATGGAGAGTGAAGATGTTCCTTCGGTAGATGAGGTTTTATCCCGCCCAGGAAGGGCCGTGGTAGATTTCAGCGCCGACGGCGACAAGAAGAAGGTGGATATTTCTCCCCTCATAGGGGATGTTGGGATAGCACATTTATGGGAACGATGGGGCATTCCCAATTATATTAAGATGTTAACTGCGGGCAGAGATGACAGGGTCCAAATCGACCGTCGAGGGTTCTGCATACCTCTTCCATGTTGGTGGTCGACTTCTGCCGCTATTACGAGGTGTGTCCTGCCCAACTCACTTCTTACCTATACAAACAATTCCTCGTGTTTATCAAATAGCGAAATTGGCCAGTCATGAGGTCACACGTGCTCAGTTTGTTCGCTCCTCAAAAGAATCGTGGCACTATGATCCATGCGCATCCCCGAGGATCAAGGGGCCTAGTGGTCAAGATGGACGACATGACTAATCATCGCTTTTTTGATAACTTTTTCTATGTGAGGAACGAACATCTCGTGGCGGACCCAAACGGATTTCCCAAAGTGTGGAATTTTTCCCGTTAGCCTTTGTTCCCGATTGGCGGAACTTATTTTTGTCCTTTTCCTTTTTATATCTTATGTTGTATATGTTGATCTACTTCGTCCTCTTGCAGCCTAGACGCTACCCCCGCCTCCTTTCGAGGGTATTAGAGAATGGGTCGAGGCCGTCCTTCCCTATACCGCGGGGGTTCGCACGTGGGCAACATTTTATGAGAGATATGGGCATAGGCCCCTTACGGGTAAAATAGCGCACTTACCTTCCGTCCGTCTTCTTTTATTTGAACTTACTTTGAGTATTTGATTGCCATGAGAAGGGAGAGTTAGCAGAGTTAGGGCTCCTTAGCTAGCCTTTCATCGGCCGATGGCATCTGCTCACCTTGGCATGATATTTGGTACCCGTCCTTCATCGAGGGCCGCCTCGGTGAATCTACGACCTTGACTTTTCCGACCCGGGCTATTTTCCTAGGATGAGGCTCTTTTCGATATTGTCCATCCTTAGAATGATTCACCATCGACCGGGGAGGAGGATGGGCTGACGAAGAGACGGAGGGTGGGGTCCAAGATGGAGCCCCCGACCGTAATCAATTTGAACTCTCCTCCGACGGGCCCAAAAGAAAATATTATTGCACCGTCTTTCAGAAGGGTAGAGCGGGTAAAAAGTGCTGGTGCTTGCGTTTAAATCTAGGAAAATGTATCTGCTGCGGTGATCCAGTCTGGCGCTGCAGATGTATAGGGCTTTCTGCTGGGGTCGAGATCCCATCACCTAGTGTGGCCGTTATTACTTCAGGCGTCGCCGTTGCGACCTCGAGTGCGCCTTCTTCATCTGTGGCAGGTCGTGTTCCACCCTCGGCGGTTGAGAGAGGGAAGAATGTAGCGGTGTATGAGTATGAGTCTGAATCCGACTTAGACCACGATAACGTTTAGATGTTTGAGGAGGATATTACCCACTCAGTGGTACACGCTAGGGGAGAAACCCGTGTGATCGAGATCCCCTCCAATTTGAACCTTTTGACACAGGGAGACAACTTGGTACTGCAACTTAGCCTGCTGTGTTTGAAGGCTGAGAATGAATCAGTGCGGAACATTCCAGATGCCGAAGTGACGGATGAGGTGGATGTGATGGTCTTGCGCATAGCTCATTTCTGACATTGGTCTTGCTCTTTCCTTTGTCGCAAAAGTGCATTGTTTTGACTACTTTCACTTTTTTCCTTTTTCAGACGTATTTGTTGGAGGTGGAGAACATCCGTAAGGCCAATATCAGGTCGAGGATCTGTTTTCAGATGTTGGGAAAGTACCGTCGCTACTGCATTAAGTGCCGCGTTTGCACGAGAGGTTAAGGACGGACCCTCACAACCTAGCTCTAGGTGAGGAACTGGACGGGAGGGATCATGAGTTAATGCAGACGATCCACACTAAGAGCGAGCTTGAGGAACAACTTCGCCTTAAGGACGAGTAACTCGAGCTGGGAATGAGGGTTGCCTTCCATCAGTTTTCTTTTATTTTGAACTTACTTTGAGTATTTGATTGCCATGGGCAGGGAGAGTTCACAGAGTCAGGGCTCCTTAGCTAGACTTCCGTCGGCCGATGGCATCTACTCACCTTCGCACGATATCCGGTACCCGTCCTTCATCGAGGGCCGCCTCGGTCGAATCTACGACCTTGGCTGCTCCGACCTGGGCGCTTTCCCAGGATGAGGCTCCTTTCGATGATTTCCATCCTTAGAATGATTCACCGTCAATTGGGGAGTATGAGGGGCTAACAAAGAGATGAAGGGTGGGGTTCGAGATGGCACCCCCTACCGTAATCAATTTGGACTCTCCTCCGATGGGCCCGAAGGAAAATATTGTTGCACCATCTTCCAAAAGGGTAGAGCGGGTAGAATGTGCTTGCGCTACCGTTTAAAGCCAGGAAAATGTATCTGTTGTGGTGATTCAATCTGGCACTGTGGATGGCGTAGGGTGCTCTGCTGGGGTCAGGATCCCATCACCTAGTGTGGCCGTTATTACTTCAGGTGCGGCCGTTGCAACCTGACTGCGCCTTCTTCATCTGTGGCGGGTCGTGTTCCCCCTAGGCAGCTGAGAGAGGGAAGAGTGTAGCGGTCGATGAGTATGAGTCTGAATTTGACTTGGACCATGATGACGTTCGGATCTTTGAGGAGGGTATTACCCACTCGGTGTTCCACGCGAGGGGTGCATCCAGTGTGATCGAGATCCCCTCCGATTTGAACATTTTGACGCAGGGGGACAACTTGGTACCGCAACTTAGCCTGCTGTGTTTGGAGGCTGAGAATGAATCACTGCGGAACATCCCGGATGCCGAAGTGAGCGAGGTGTTTGTGATGGGCTTGCACGTAGGTCATTTCTGATTTTGGTCTTGCTCTTTCCTTTGTCGCAAAAGTGCATTGTTTTGACTTCTTTCACTCTTTTCCTTTTTCAGACGTATTTGTTGGAGATGGAAAACATCCGTAAGGACAATATCAGGTCGAGTATGTTTTTACAGATGTTGGGAATGTACCGTCGCCACCGCAATAGGTGCCGCGAGTTGCACGATAGGTTGAGGACGGACCCTAGCAACCGAGCTCTAGGAGAGGAACTGGATGGGAGGGATCACGAGTTAATGCAGGCGATCTGCACTAAGAGCGAGCTTGAGGAACAACTTCGCCCTAAGGACGAGGAACTCGAGCTGGGAAAGGGGGTTGCCTTCCGTCCATCTTCTTTTATTTTGGACATACTTTGAGTATTTGCTTGCCATGAGTATGGAGAGTTCACAGAGTCAGGGCTCCTTAGCTAGCCTTCAGTCGGGCGATGGCATCTGCTCATCTTCGCGTGATATCTGGTACTCGTCCTTCATCGAGGTCTGCCTCGATAAAATCTACGACCTTGGTTATTCTGACCTGGGCGTTTTCCTATGATGGCGCTACTTTCGATGCTGTTGTCGTAGAATGATTCGGCATAGACCGGGAAGGAGGAGGGGCAAACAAAGAGATGAAGGTTGGGGTTGGAGATGGCGCTCCCGACCGTAATCAATTTGGACTCTCCTCTGATGGGCCCGAAGAAAAATATTATTGCACCGTCTTCCAAAAGGTTAGAGCGGGTAGAAAGTGCTGGTGGTGGCGTTTAAAGCCAGGAAAATGTATCTGCTATGGTGATTCAATATAGCGCTGCGGATGGCGTAAGTCGTTCTTCTGGGGTCAAGATCCTATCACCTAGTGTGGCCGTTATTACTTCAAGTGCGAGTTGTGACCTGAGTGCGCCTTCTTCGTCTGTGGCGGGTCGTGTTCCCCCTTGTAGGATGAGAGAGGGATGAGTGTAGCGGTAAATGAGTATGATTCTGAATCCGACTTAGACCCGGATGACGTTCGGATGTTTGAGGAGGGTATTACCCACTCGGTGGTCCACGCGAGAGGAGCAACCCGTGTGATCGAGATCCCCTCCGAATTGAACCTTTTGGCGTAGGTGGACAACTTGGTAACCGCAACTTAGCCTGCTGTGTTTGGAGGCTGAGAATGAATCTCTGTGAAACATCCCGTATGTAGAAGTGAGGGATGAGGTGGCTTTGATCAGCATCTGGCCCAGTTTGAGGAGGCGGGCGCCAAATAGAGAGGGAAACTTTCTGTGATAGAGGGCAGGGTCACCGATTTGGAACATATTAAAAGGGTCTGGTCTGAGGCCTTATCGAGGGCAGCGGCTATGGAGGAGAATATCCAAGTACTTCAGTCCCAGCAAGAAACAGAGAGAGGGACCGCGACCCTTATGGAAGAGAGGCTCAAGGAGCGCATCAGTGCACTTGGTGCTGAGGCGGGAGCCCTAGCGGAGCAAGTGGCGGCCTTGGAGAGGGAGAACCAATAACTGAGGGCCCAGGTTGGACCGTCCCATGCTACTGTCCCTCGCCAGACTCAGGAGCTTTAGATTTATAAAGAAGCCCCAAGGGACATATTCAAGAGCTTATGGGAGGCAGGCACTGTGACAGAGGTTGCTTACGAAGAAGCGAGAGCAAATGCTCGCGAAGCTCGTGCTAGTTGTGGGTATGACGCGGCGACGCCTGAGGCTGGTGAAAATGCTGGCAACGATGATGATGAGCCCTACGTGGATGGCAGTTATAGCGGCGTTGTTGGCGCTGAGTGAGAGAAAACAATTGCTCTTTGTTTTTCTTTATTTCGTTCGTCAGTTGGCGTTTGTTTGCTTCTTGTTATTTTTTCCTTTTTCCTTTTTCTTGTGTTGACCGGTCTGGGCTGGGTGTATGCGGGGATAACCCACACTATTGACTTTATAAATAATAAATTCTCTTTTCCACTGCTTGTTATGCATTTCAGTTTCCTTTTGGTTAGGACATGATTTTGGCACAAAGGGCTTGTCTAACGAGTCCGGATTTGATTGGGGTCGAATACTTCGATTTTGATGGCGAAGGCGCTTAGCCTTATAGATTGAACGAGGTCGAACAATTCAATTTTGATGGCGAAGGCACTTAGTCTTATAGTTCGAACGAGGTCAAACACTTCAACTTTGATGGCGACTGAGGTCGGACTTATCAAACTTCGATGGCGAAGGCTCATCCTTATTTTCGTTTTGAATAAGGTCGAACCTATCAATCTTTTGATGGTGAAGGAGCTTAGACTTATAGTTCGAACGAGGTCAAACACTTCAATTTCGATGGTGAAGGCGATGTCTTATAGTTCAAACGAGGTCGAACACTTCAAATTCAATGGTGAAGGCGCTTAGCCTGAGTCCCAGTTTGACTGAGGTCGAACTTATCAATCTTCAGTGGCGAAGGCTCTTTGCCTGAGTCCCAGTTCGACTGAGGTCAAACTTATCAAGCTTTTGATGGCGAAGATGCTTAGCCTTATAGTTCGAACGAGGTCGAACACTTCGATTTCGATGGTGAAGGCACTTAGCCTGAGTCTGTGTCAAACTTATCAATCTTTTGATGGCGAAGGCACTTAACTTGAGTCCCAGTTCGACTGAGGTCAAACTTATCATGATTCGGTGGCGAAGGCTCTTAGGTTGAGTCCCACTTTGACTTAGGTTGAACTTATCAAGCTTCTGATGGCGAAGGTGCTTAGCCTTATAGTTCGAACAAGGTCGACACTTCAATATCGATGATGAAGGCGCTTAGCTTGAGTCCCGGTTCGACTGAGGTTGAACTTATCAATCTTTTGATGACAGAGGCGCTTAGCCCGTGTCCTAGTTCTACTGAGGTCGAAATTATCAAACTTCGATGGCAAAGGCTCTTAGCCTTATTTTCGGTTCGAACGAGGTCGAACCTATCAATCTTTTGATGGCAAAGGCTCTTAGCCTTATAGTTTGAACGAGGTCGAACACTTCAATTTTGATGGGGAAGGAGCTTAGCCTGAGTCCTAGATCGACTGAGATCGAACTTATCAATCTTTTGATGGAGAAAGTGCTTAGCCTGAGTCCCAGTTCGACTGAGGTCGAACTTATCAAACTTTGATGGCGAAGGCTCTTAGCCTGAGTCCCAGTTCGACTGAGGTCGAACTTATCAAGCTTCTAATGGCGAATGCGCTTAGCGTTATAGTCTGAACAAGGCCGAATACTTCAATTTTGATGGTGAAGGCGCTTAGCCTGAGTCCTAGTTCGACTGAGGTCGAACTTATCAAGCTTCGATGGCGAAGGCTCTTAGCCTTATTCCCGGTTCTAACAAGGTCAAACCTATCAATCTTTTGACAGCGAAGGCACTTAGCCAGAGTCCCAATTCGACGAAGGTCGAACTTATCAACCTTCTGATGGCGAAGGTGCTTAGCCTGAGTCCCAGTTCGACTGAGGTCGAACTTATCAAGCTTCAATGGCAAAGGCTCTTAGCTTGAGTCCCAGTTCGACCTAGGTTAAACTTATCAATGTTTTGATGGAAGGCGCTTAGCCTGAGTCCTAGTTCGACTGATGTCAAACTTATCAAGCTTCTGATGACGAAGGCTCTTGGCCTTATAGTACGAACGAGGTCAAACATATCAAAGATTGCTACCTTTGCAGGATGTGTTTCATACTTTCGTCCGATGATTGAAAGTGAAGAAAGGAAGGATGGGTTGCCTTACTTCTTTCCTTGTTCGAACTGTTCGAGATCAACAGGGTAGAAGATTTCGACCCTCGTTGACGCCTTAGATTCTTCTTTTCCTTATGTGCTACCCTTGACTCTATTTCGAGTTGGGTTTTCTTTTTCGGTGTTTCTTTGGTTTTGATCCAGGAAAATCTAGGTGTTTTGACTACGAAATCCGTATAGACTGCACCAAATTGGTTGACTCAAAAGTTATAAAGTACCTTTTAAGCAAATCAATCGAAAGAGATGAAACGGTAATCGTAATCAATTCCAATTCACAATAGATCAGAAAGAGACTTGAAATATAAAAAAATGGAGTGATAACATTTGAGAAGTTTTATCGATTATAGAAACATGTCTCGCCTCTCCCTGGAGAGGTTCAGCGAATTACAATCATATTGCCCCTCGTGGTAGTCAAAGTATTGATTTCTCCTTGCCCATGGGTTCAAGGTTTTCTTCATAGAGTTATATTATCCCTTTTTAGGGGTATTTGAGTGATGGAGAAGAAGGCTGGAGCTCGAGGGCCTTTGTTTCAGTCCTTCTCCTTTGTATTTATAGTCAAAAAAGGAGATCCCTGGAGCTTTTCATGATTTTCATGGCCAGGTGGAAGAGGGGTATCTTTTCATGAGAGGCACTGGCCTCGTCACTTGTTTTGGGAATAGCCATAACGAGTCGGGATTGGGTCCGATGACTACTGTAACGATCCGACGGTTGTTTTGAGCCCTAGCGCGTTGTTCAGCAGTCTGAGGCCATAAGAAGCTTTATTTAAGGTATTGTGACTTGTTCGTATTATAGGAATTGGAATTCAGAAAGATCGGAGTTAAATTTAAATGAAAATTCTCATTTCAGAAGCTTAATGTTGAAAGAATGAACTAGGATTGGATTTTTGATTAAATGTTCTCGGAATTGAGATCTAAAGGTTCCAGCAAGTTCGTATGATGATATCATACTTGGGCGTATGCCCAGTTCGGGTTTTGGATAACCGGGAGCATTTTGGCACCTATTGTGAAAGTTAGCAATTTGGAAGAAATTTCTTAAGTTTGGCTTGAAGTGCATTTCAGTGTTATCGATGGATGTTTGGAATTTCGAGACTATGAGTAGCTCCGTAACGGTGATTTTGGAGTTGAGAGCTTGATCGGAAGTGAATTCGGAGGTCCGTAGGTCAATTTGAAGCCATTTGGCTAAAGATAGAAATTTGAAGGTTCTAAGAAATTTGACCGGAAGTGGACTTTTTGATATCGGGGTCAGAATCCGATTCTGAAAGTTGGAGTAGGTCTATAATGTCGAATATAACTTGTGTGCAAAATTTTAGGCTAGTCGGACATGATTCATAGGTTTAAGCATCGAAAGAAGAAGTTGGAAGTTCTAAAGTTCATAAAGCTTTGAGTTGAGGTTGATTCTTGATTTTAGCGTTGATTGATGTGATTTGAGACCTCGATCAAGTCCGTTATGTATCTTGGGACAGGTTGGTGAGATTTTTCGGGGTCCTGGGGGCCTCGGGTGTATTTCGGGTAGTATCGCGCTCTTGTTTGATGCTTCAACGCCGTTTATTTGGACATAAAATGGGTACCATATTAAGAAAATGAGCTCCAATTTAAGTTTTTATTAAACCATTAGATCCGTATCGTGACTTCGCAGCCATAGCAAAAAGAATCGTCGAATTTGGAGATCGTATGATGGAGTTATGCTCATTTTCGTGTCGAGAAAGTGCTGGTTGCTGTCATAATCACAGAAGCGGGACCGCTGAAGCAAAAAAATTTCCGCGGAAGCGGAAATTGCTAGAGACAGGGGGATTTTTAAGAAATCAAAGATTTGCTTATTTTCACTTTATTTCTTCCACGGGAGCCGACGTTGGAGAAACTTTGGAGTGCCATTTTCATCACCAAGCATGAGATAAGTGATTTCTACTAGTTTTGGGTGTATACAAGGTTTGTACATGGATTTAGACATGGAAAATTTTAGAAACTTGGGGTTTGATGGAAAACCTAGAAAATTAGTATTATTTGAATTTGACCACGATTTTGGGTATGGAATTTAGATAAAATCATATATTTGAGTTCGTGAGGCTGTGGGTAATATTTATCTTCAAAATATTTTGGATTCCGAGTACGTGGACCCGCGGGCATTTTCGTCAACTTTTCGTTCGGGGTTAGGAATTGTTACAAATTGGGTTGTAAAGTTTAATTGAGCTTATATTAATAGATTTGTATAACCATTGGCTAGTTTTGGAGCATTATGCTTTGGTTCGAGCCTTAAGAAGAGTGTGGAGTGCCGGTTGAGTCTTTGGAGCGAGGATAGTCTCCTTTCTAATCTTGTGAGGGGGAATTTACCCCATAGGTGAGTTAAATTGGTTATGTGCTCCTATTTTTGGGGGCTATGTACGCATGAGGTAACGAGAGTCCGTGATAGTCTAGGACCCAAAAACATGTTACACTTGGATTATTTGTGCACCCATTGATGGCTTGAATTGCCTAAATTACATTAAATAGTAAATTAATTTCAAGGGGATTAAGCTTCATTTCTTATAATTGTTAAAGGAGAATTGGTTTTATTTGAATAAATATTCCCCAATAAGCTCTTATTTGACTGATTGAACATGTATTACTATGTGTACCTGCGTCGCATGCATTATTCGCGAGCAGGTGTAAGGCCCCGGAAATTTTTGCTAAGTATTATGTGATATTAACATGGTGTGAATCAATTGTATTTTGTAAATATGTGTATAAGTCTTATGGTAAGTAATTTGGGGTCCAAGGAAGGGCCTAAGTCTAAGCCAAGTTGGAAAACTTCATAACAGACGAAAGTTGCAAATGAATGCGCACAAGACCTCACTTTGGAAAATCTTATATCCCGTTATGTAATGCTTTGTGATATGAATAACCTATCAAATTAAAATTCTTTGAGTCTAGTTTCCAACGCTTCAAACCGTTTGTCATTCGGACATTCCTACGCAAAGTTATGATCAAATTACCAAAAGCAGTGCAGAATTTCACACTAAGCGACGCACCATGCGCCGTCCCACGCGGCGCGACAATGTAAATTATTAGAGCACCTCCAATTTCATTTCTGGAAACATTTTCCATTACCACGGCGCACCATGCGCCGTCCCATGTGGCGTGACAGTACAAAAAATGAATTTTTTAAGACCCGAACTCCATTTCATTTAACTCATTTAGGGCTCATATTTTTGGATATTTTTTTCTGATTTTAAAGAGAAGTGAGAGCATATAGAGAGAGAAAGAAGGGGGACTAACTCTTAATCATCCAAATCTTCCTCAAGTCTTCAAGAATCAAGAAATATAACCTTAGATTGTCTTCTATCCTGACAAGTTCTACTTCTAAAGTTTCACACAAGAAGTTATGAGTTCAAAGTATATAGTTGGGGCTAGAAATAGGCCATGCATGTGTCAATAAGCTATTGTACATGGAATTAATGTACTAGTTTGGATAGTTCTTGATGAAATTGGGTAAGGGAAGAAGGAGTTTCCATTGTAGGACCTTGTAGTCTACTTCACTTGTTAGGTGTTTGATGAAATTCCTAAGAAGGTTACACCATGGGTAACCTTTCTAATTACTAATGGTGCAAGTAATTGGAAATAAACAAAATGCATAATTGTGAAAGTGTTATGTGATAAGAGCTGAGAAACAAACGATGGAAGGAAATTGTAAATGATGCAACTGAAACAACTGTGGCAATAACATGTTTGGCTTGTTGTGGCTAATTATTGTGGTGACTGAAATTGCATATGAATTGTTGAAAATGATGGAAAATGGTATTGATAGTTATGGAAATACTTGTAAATTGTTGTGGTTGTTCTTAAGAACTGTTGTTGTTGATCTTTGTGAATTGTTGATTGTTGTTGTGTTGTTTTTGAATTATAACTGTACGGTGGGATAGGGTTGCACGCTGCAACACGAAGTTATAAGGTATAGGTTGTGGTGATAAGGGTGGCTGAGGTAATAGGGGTGGCCGAGGTAATAAGGGTGGAAAAGTGATCGAAATCACTGTTGAAATGAAAATATGAGCGAATTGTGAAATCATTGATGTGGAAATATTGAAGGGGAAAAAGGAGAGATTGTAAACTTGTTTGGCTTGATTGTTCCTTTTTTGTGTATTTGATTGTTGATTCTATTACCGCTTCCTACTTGTGTATGGTTTGAGTTTACTTGGGACAAAGTTTGTTCATACATAACAGTACAATTCAAGTGTACCGACGTCCCCTTTTCTAGGGGCGCTACATTCGTGTTATGATAGACAAGTACTCCAGTCCACCGACCGTAGCTCCCCTTCACTTTCCATCTGATGTATTGGTGAGAACCTTTCCTCTCGAGGCCTTGCTGGCTCATGCCGCCTTTTATTTCCGAGTCTTGTTTTGATTTTTAGTGAAAGGTATAGCCGGAGCCTTGTTACCGGCAAGTATTGTATCACCCTTCTGTATCCTTAGAGGCTCCGTAGGCAGTAAATGTGGGTTGAGAACTTACGTAAATATGTATTTTGTAAATTGGTGATGCAAGTCCTAAACCTTATAAAGTGACTGTGTATGTTTTGTAAAAAGGTTTTTTAATTATAAATGGGAAATTCCTTTGATTATTGAGTAATGAGAACACGGGGTAATACGTGGGATAGTAAAGGCACCCAGGCCCGCTTGACTGGGGCTACCCGGTCGGGCGCCGGTCATGTCCCTCGAATTCGAGGCGTGACAGAAGGGTATGCGTTAATTTCTGGAACGGGTTGAACGCCTCGGAAAATTAAATAGATGCATCTATGGTACGGGCCGCTCGACCCTCGAAAGTGCATAATTTACATTTCTATTGGAGCGGGCCGTCGATCTCGGCATGATTTGCGCATGTTTGTGATGTTGCCATGAAATTATTTAAGTTGTCACTGCCTCACCCTGGCTCGAGATTTATTTGTTAATAATAAAGAGGACCAATGGAAAATTACTATGAAAGAATTATGTGTTTACTTGTTTCCTCTATTTGGGTTAAAATAATGATTATAAAATAAATCCACTGTTTAATATACTCCCTCTGATTCAATTTATGTGAACCTGTTTGACTGGGCATGGAGTTTAAGAAAAAATAAAGACTTTTAGAATTTATGGTCCTAAACAAATTTAAATGGGGCCCAGCGTATTTGTGTGGTTGTAAAAGCTTCTCATTAAGAGTAAAGTTGTAAGTTTAAGCAAAATTGTTACCAAATTTAGAAAGAGTTCATTTTTTTTGGAACGGACCAAAAAGAAAACAGGTTCACATAAACTGGAACGTAGGGAGTATTTGTTAAGGACGAATAATTACTTCACCACTAGAGAGTGTCAAAGTGGA
Organism: Nicotiana benthamiana; assembly: GCA_034376525.1. Taxonomy (NCBI): domain Eukaryota; kingdom Viridiplantae; phylum Streptophyta; class Magnoliopsida; order Solanales; family Solanaceae; genus Nicotiana; species Nicotiana benthamiana. The sequence continues at coordinate 42,572,909 of CM067336.1, forward strand.
GCATCTCGTCTCTACCCTTTGGGGATTAAGCGGGATACTCATTTAGTACACGTTGTTTTTATACTCATACTACACTTGCTGTGCATTTTATTGCACAGGTATATGTGACTCCAGTGGCTTACTAGGCATAGCAGCACAGATGATTCTGGGACTAGGTGAGCTGCATCATTCGAGATGGCCACATCTAGAGTAGTCCCTTCCTTTGTACTGTATTTACTTTCCATCCACTGTATCCCGGGCGGATATTGTATTTTATTTCTCTTATCGGTAGATGCTCATGCACTTGTGACACCGGGTTTTGAGATGGTTTGGAGTATTGTATTAATTGCTTAACCTTTAAATTTGATTTGAAAATGTATTCTTTAAAATTTCTAAATAATGAAGGAAAAAAGTTGTATTTTAAAAGTGTTAAATTGAGACTAACTTAAAGTATTTGAGTTAGCTAGCCTGATAGTGGTCTCCGGTGCCACCACGACTTTTAGTGGATTTTGGGTCGTGACAACATGGTATCAGAGCACTAGGTTTTTGTCATTCTCACGAGTCATGAGCAAGTCTAGTAGAGTTTCGCGGATCGGTATGGAGACGTTTGTACTTATCCTTGGTAGGCTACATGGCTGTTAGGAGTACTTCCCTTCTTGATTTCCTTATCGTGCAGTTCGATTCCTTTGAGGCTTATGCCTTTGATTCCTTCCTACTCAATCATACGCGATGCGAGCACTTTCTAGAAACCGAGAATTCGAAGAATTGAAATGGCACTATAAATGTGGTGCGGGATAATTTTCCCGGGATAGTTGATTGGACTATTATAGTCACTTTATGGAAGGGTATTCTATTGTTCAGCTTAGTAACAAGACTTCTAAGAGCCTTCAGGCTAGACACTTGTTGACATGATGTTCATGAACAATTTTTCGCAGCATTGTAGTGATGGTAGGATGTTTATCCACGTGTCAGAGCAGTGGATGAATTGAAGGGAGGTTTACTCAGTGTGTAATCAAGGGATTTAGTATTTTATTTCCGGTAGGGGAAAAGGCAGTCGGATTAAGAATGGTCAGATGTGTGCTAGTAAAAGTAATGAGACTTGGCATTTGCAAGCGTGGTGGAGCTTTTATTCTATGATGGGGTGTCGTGGTCCTATTGGAATGTACCAAGTTAGCCAATGTTATAATCTGCTACAATTTGCCTTTATGGAAGGATACTGTGAAATAGTATTGGAGATACGACTGTCAGTTGTCGTATGGTGCGGTGGCTCAAGATTGAATCAGAAGTTCTAATGTTGACGGATCGATAAATATGACCTTTGGAAAGGCTTAAAGGTTAGCAGCTATTGTGGGTTCAAGTGCCACAAAGATAGGTTTTATTTAAGGAAACGATTGAGCAGCAAAGTATGAGGAAGGACATGTGGGAAGTGTCAGGTGGTGTTTAAAATTTCTAGAAGGTCAAGTATGAGAAGCAAGGTCGAGTGACCGATTAAGGAGATGAGTTCCGCCAAAGTAGGAGAGTGGTAGGTGTTGCATACGGGCTTGGTAGTAGGAAGACTACGCGCCTTAATGAGAGTTTGGATCGAATTGGGTTTTTTAATGATTTGTGATTAAAGCCTGTGGGTATGATTTGAAGTATGGGCTATCACGCGGCATAATATTGATATGGCGGGAAGAAGCTGCTTGAAATAGAGGATGGTGCAGCATAACCCTAAACTGGAAGGGTGTAGCCGCACATTTAATTGATGTTCGCGAGAGATGAATGGACTTGAGCAGCTGGAAGGTGAGCTCGAACTCAGGATATGATATTGGTGTCATAGAGTCGGGAGATGATTCCCCTAGATGGGTTATTCCTCGTGATCATGTTAGCGGTCGCGTGGTTGGCGAAGCTTCTGCAAGGATTTATAATGGTTGTTCAACAAGCAGATCGGTCGTGCGAATGTGGATAATGATTCAGAATATTGAAGATGTGGATTTACAGGAAGGTTCTGAGAAATTTTGATAATTTATGGCACGAGGTTATGCCAATAATAGGTAAAGAGATTGGGCAAACTCAGAAATTGTGAAATGATGGCTTCAAGCTAAGTGGGAGAGTCCCACCGCTTATGATTGGGCTGTATGGTTAACTACTTGCGTGGTTTCTGGTTATTAGCATATTGATGGATTACTTCAGCTATGAGAAACAACCATATGTGGTAATTCGAGCAAGGGAATTGTTGGAGGCACGCTACGATTGGCCTTATTGGCTAATGTTCGAACTTGGAATAAGATTCAGGATTTTTGCCTCGTATAGATGCAGGTTTTAGAGGAAGTGATTTTGCCGTTGCTTCCCCAAGACAGTATTCATGTGTTATAAGATCTATTGAGTGAATTATATTCGGGACCAAGTCAGAGCGGGTGGCTCTCAATAATGGTCCTAGTGAATTCATAAGTTAAATGTGGTGCCCAATGATTTCGAGCCCATGAGTACAGTTAAGAATCAAACTTTGTAGCAGCTTATGGGAAGGTGCCTAGAATGTTCTATGATATTTTGACTTGTGGTATAGCATTTGAGTGATATGAAATAGTTCATAAGAATTGAGATATCCTAGTCTCGTGATTACAAGGTCACTCGGGGCGAGTGTAGATAGAGTTTGTTATGTGTTGAATGGAGTTAGTCTTATTGCAAAGGAAAGCAAGGATGAATTGGAAGAAGGTAAATTGATTAGCCATAGTTGAATTGGAATGTTGGGTCCAACGATCAGTTCGGTCCACGTGATCAAGTTAAGTTTATGATCTGTGGTGGTACGTGTGAGGTTTGTCGGCCGCCGTGATTGATGATTTATCAGGGGCGTTCTTCTGTTATGACTTGTTAAGTGGAAGCGGATTCCGGAAGGGTATGGTGGCTTGGACCACTACTTGCAGATTTGCATATTCTATTGTTATGGGATTTACATGCGTGTTGCTATGATTCTCCTGAAGTGAGTTAAGTGCAAAGTTCTTATATTATGAAGTGCTAAAATATTAATGATTTTGGAGTTATGATGAAAATCGTTTTCTATTGCACATTGGCACGTTGGGTGTAGTGAGTAGCATGGAAATTCAGAGTGAGGATCAAGGATGCAGTTTGGTGCTGGTAATGATGTCACGGGCTCGGATGAGCAAGGAAAGGGTTGAATGATTGAGGTAAATTGGTGTTGTCTTCAGCGTCACCTGAGATCGATGTGTTGTGAAAGAGGCTTTGCATCTTGGTTGAGGATTCTTGATCACTTTTCAGCATCAGTGCGTATGGTGGGTTAGATGTGCGGACATGTTATGTATTTCTAAAGGTTGTGGGAGCGTGACCCACAGGAAGATTGATAAGTGTGGCATGTAGTCATTTGATTGACTAGAGATTTAACCAAGTATGCGGATTGTGGTAATATCATTCGTTTGAGAATTTTTGCCTGGAGGGAACTTTGTTTATTGGGTTATGATCTGAGGAGGTTGCTCCGGTTATGATGGTTGTTCTTACGTGTTATGAGACAAAAAAGGAGTTTCTATGGACCTTCGAAAGGTTATTAGCCAAGTTGGTGCAATAAGAAATTGACTTGAGATTAGTGGATTGATTTATGTGTGAACATGGATTTATATCAAGCCAGTTGTGTTTGTTAGCGAGCGTTCCCTATGGAGGAACAGCCGGGGTGTTATTTTGCCATTCCCTATTCTAGGTAATGGTGTATTCACCGTATGAGTTGTGAGACGGTTTGGTAAATTCTCACGTGTTGCGGTTCCACGTGGTGATGATGTTATGTGAGCAGAATGGCTCTTGAGATTCAGATCTTGTATCTCACCTCAGTTGTGCTTGAGTTTTGTAGCCTATGGCGCTATGTGTTTTCTTAAGGATGTTATTATGCACTTAGCGTGTTTGCAATCGAAATTTGATATTTTTATTGTAATGAGCAGATTTAGCTCGAGGTGCAATCTCCTTATGTGAGATTTATGTATGGATCAGGTGGCACGCTGCCATGGATATGTCATTTGGATTGGGTTGCGCGCCAAAACAGTGTGATGTCAAGTCTGGTCCTCTATATGATATTTTTGTGTGTGTTTGGCTTCCTATATTCTAGGGAAAAGTCCGTATTAGTGCGGGGGTTAGGGTCCTTCCAGAGTTCAATTTTCTATTTGTGTTGTGTTCGGATTGGTGGACTATTGGAACATTGTGGCGTCATGTGAGACTTTTGATCGCATTCAGAGTGGCTTGTTGCCTGAGCAATTCGTACTGGTTGAGACGAGATTATGGGATTTAATATCAGTGCATTCTAGTTATATGAAGTATATTAAGGAGCAAAGACTATTATTTGGTGCAAAATGTGGTAGTGTTTCTTGTCAGAAGTATAGACTCATTGATTGGTTGAATCGCCAGTTGATTATGAATTTAGGCACATCTCATCCATCGTGGAGGTATAGTAAGAGTTAGAGTAATACTTGCACGTGTCATGAGGTGCAATAAAAGAATTTGATTCGTTGAATTTTGGTTAAGTTGATCAGAAAATATTATTGTGGTCCTGTGGATTAAGTGTTGCAAAGTAAGAATCCCGCAAAGTTATGTACCATGTTTGAGTACAGCGTGAAGTGAGTGTTATGGTGATCATATGTTTTAAATAGGCCTGGCATTGAATTCCGATGTTGGAATCGAGCTCTAAAGCTTATTTATTTGAATAAAAGGAATATTTTCAGAATTTATGGAGCTGATGTGCTCAGCTAAGTTTTGCTAGAACGAGAACGTATTTGAGGTGCTAAGCAGTGATTTCAGACAACTTTGGTATAATTCTCAGCACGTTCGAGGACGAACGTATGTTTAAGTGGGAGAGAATGTAATGACCTCACCTGTCGTTTTGATCCCTAGTGCATCGTTCAACAGTCTGAGGCCATGAGCAGCTTCATTGCAGGTATTGTGACTTGTTCGCATGGTCGGAATTGTAATTCAGAAAGATCATAGTTATATTTAAATGAAAATTCTCATTCAAGAAACTTAAAGTTGAAAGAATGAACTAGGATTGGATTTTTGAGTAAACGACCTTGGAATCGGGATCTGAAGGTTCCAGCAGGTTCATATGATGATATCGGACTTGGGCGTATGCCTGGTTCAGGTTTTGGATAACTTGGGAGCATTGTGGCGCCTATTGTGGAAGTTAGCATTTTGGAAGAAATTTCTTAAGCTTGGCTTGAAGTGCATTTCGGTGTTATCAATGTCCGTTTGGAATTCCGAGACTGGGAGTAGCTCTATACGGTGATTCTGGAGTTGGGAGCGCGATCGGAAGTGAATTCAGAGGTCCGTGGGTTATTTTGAAGCCATTTGGCTAAAGATAGAAATTTGAAGGTTTTTGAGAAGTTTGACCAGAAGTGAACTTTTAAATATCTGGGTCAGAATCCAATTCCGAAAGTTGGAGTAGGTCCGTAATGTTGAATATGATTCGTGTGCACAATTTGAGGTCAGTCGAACCTGATGTCATAGGTTTAAGCATCAGAAGTAGAAGTTGGAAGTTCTAAAGTCCATAAAAGCTTGGATTTGAGGTTGATTCTTGATTTTACCGTTGTTTTATGTGATTTGAGGCACCAAGTCCGTAATGTATCTTGGGACAGGTTGGTGAGATGGTTGGGTTCCGGGGGCCTCGGGTGTGTTTCAGGTTGTATCGCGCTCTTGTTTGATGCTTCAACGCCGTTTATTTGGAAGTAAAAGGGGTACCGTATTAATCAAATGGGATCCAAATTAAGTTTTTATTGTACTATTAGATCCGTATCGTAATTTCGGAGTCATACCAAAAAGAATCATCGAATTTGGAAATCGTATGAGGGAGTTATGCACATTTCCGTGTCGAGAAAGTGTTGGTTGCTGTCATAACCGCGGAAGCGGAAATGTTACGCAGAAGCGAAAATTGCAGGAGACAGAGGGATTTCTTTATAAATCAAAGTTTGGATTATTTTCACTTAATTTCTTCAATGGGAGCCCATGTTGGAGCAACTTTGCAGGGTCATTTTCATCACCAAGCATGAGGTAAGTGATTTCTACTAGTTTTGAGTATATACAAGGTTTATATATGGATTTAGACATAGAAAATTGTAAAAACTTGGGATTTGAGGGAAAACTTAGAAAATTAGTATTCTTGAAATTTGACAACGATTTTGGGTATAGAATTCAGAGAAAATCGTATATGAGGCTATGGGTAATATTTATCTTCGAAAATTTGTGGAGCCAGACACGTGGATCCGAGGGTATTTTCGTCAACTTTTCGTTCGGGGTTAAGAATTGTTACAAATTGGGTTGTAAAGTTTAATTGAGCTTATATTAATGGATTTGTATGACTATTGCTAATTTTGGAGCATTGTTCGCTGGGTTTGATCCTTCGGAAGAATGTGGAGTGCCGGTTGAGTCTTCGGAGAGAGGTGAGTCTCCTTTCTAATCTTGTGAGGGAAAATTTACCCCATAGGTCAATTAAAATTGTTATGTGCTCCTCTTTTTGTGGGGGCTACGTATGCACGAGGTGACGAGATCTCGTGCGTAGCTATTATTATACTATTATCCGGGTAGTCTAGGACCTAAAAATATATTACACTTGGATTATTTGTGCACCCATTGATGGCTTGAATTGCCTAAATCACATTAAATTAGTAAATGAATTTCAAAGGGATTAAGCTTCATTTCTTAAAATTGTTAAAGGAGAATTGGTTTTATTTGAATAAATATTTCCCGATAAGCTCTTCTTTGACTGATTGAGCATGTATTCTTATGTGTACCTGCGTCGCATTGCATGATTCGCTAGCAGGGTATGTGTTTATTTCTGGAACGGGCCGAACGTCTCGGCAGATTAAATAGTTGCATCTATAGTACGAGCCACTCGACCCTCGGCAGTGCACTATTTACATTTCTGTTGAAGTGGGTCATCGACCTCGGCATGATTTGCGCATGTTTGTGCTATTGTCCTGAACTTATTTAAGTTGTCACTGCCTCACCCTGACTCGAGATTTATTTGTTAATAGTAAAGAGGACCTATGGAAAATTCCTATGAAAGAATTATGTGTTTACTTGTTTCCTCTATTTGGATTAAAATCACGTTTATAAAATAAATCCACTATTTAATATATTTATTAAGGACGAATAATTATTGGACCACTAGAGAGTATAAAAGTTGACCATCTCGTCTCTACCCCTTCGGGATTATGCGGGATACTCATTGGTTAAACGTTATTTTTGTACTTATACTACACTTGCTGTGCATTTTGTTGCATAGGTATATGTGACTCCAGTGGCTTACTAGGCATGACACCACGGATGATTCTGGGACTAGGTGAGCTGCATCATTCGAGACGGCCGCAGCTAGAGTAGTCTCTTCCTTTGTACTTTATTTACTTTCCGTCTATAGTATCCCGTCGGATATTATATTTTATTTCTCTTATTAGTAGATGCTCATGCACTTGTGACATCGAGTTCTGAGATGGTTTGGAGTATTGTATTAATTGCTTAACCTTTAAATTTGATTTAAAAATATATTTTTTTAAATTTCTAAATAATGAAGGAAAAATCTTGTATTTCAAAAGTGTTAAAACGAGACTAACTTAAAGTGTTTGAGTTGGCTGGCTTGATAGTGGTGTCCGGCGCCACCATGATCCTTAATGGATTTTGAATCGTGACAACTACCCTCGCGGACTGATTAGGACGGGGATATCACAGTCGTAGTCATGTGATCAGATTTTAGTCCAATACAATTTGCAATGAAGAATTTTTTAAAAACTCTTCCAACCATAAATTTAAATATCTGAATTTCATAATTGCAGATTTATCTTTTTATCTTCTTCAATAAATTTACTTTTTCACCTACCAAAGAAAAAGGCCTCAAAATTACTCTCTTTTTCTTTGTCGTACCAAGCTAAATGTTTGCTTTTTAGGAGCAGGTTCAAGATATTTGATAAATTGGAAAAGTAAAAAAAAAAAATCCCCTTTTCGGCTTTCTTTTTTTTTTGTCGGTAACAATATATTTTCTAAATAACTAATTTAACTATATTGGTTTTCTCGTCTCTCCCGCTCTAACTCCCAAATAAGAGAGATAATTAAACGGTCCTAGCTAGTTTAATTTTTATAAAATGTCCAATCTTTTTGAGTTTCAACCTCACAAAAACAGTACAATAAATTGTCAAACAATAGACATTAAATATAGGAAATAATTTTGAATTTAGTAGCATCAACTCGCGATTTCTCACAAAGTTAATACCGAAAAATATAAATTATAGTCTATAAAAAAGTAGGCCGATTTTCAAACGCTGAGCTAAATATAGTTTAAGTCACGGAATTAATAAAAATTATTTAAGAAATTCTCAACTTATTTTGTTTTATAACTTGAAAAGTCACTTTATTTTGTCCGTTCTCCAACCTTACCCTCATTTTTTGTCCCCAAAATAAAGAAATCTGTTATGAAATAGAAGATTCTTACACTTCTATTTAAGGTGAATGTCTTTAATGTATCTAATTAGAGAGATTTTAGAGTTCTATTAGTGGTAGCTAAATCTTCCTCTCCCCTATAAATAGAGGTGCCCCCTACCATTGTAAATCATCCCTTGAGACTCCTCTCAACTCAATAAGAAGAACTCTCTCTACTCTTCTCTCTATTGCTATTGTTCTTGCTTTATTGTTCTTGTCTTTTGCTTTAGTTTATAACACGTTATCAGCACGAGTCTCTAACCAATTGAAATTTTCGATTGTCTTAACTTTTGTTTGTCTACAGGATTTTGCTTCAAAGAAAGAAAACGAAAAAAAAGGAAAAGAAACAAAAGAAAGAAAAAAAAAAAAAAAAAAGGAACGAATGCTGGAGGGCAAACAGAGCCAAAGAAAAGAACGAAAAAGTTGAAAAGAAAAGAAGAAAGAAAGAAAGGAAGAAAATATTGAAAATATATTTGGTATACCTTAAAGGTAAGTATTTTATTTTTCCCTTTCAAATTCTTGGAATTCTATAATTTGATTTTATATACAAATATAGACAATCAAGTTTGAATACAACTCTAATGGAGTTTGTAAGAAATTATAATCACACGAAGTGGTATAATCTCTATGTCCTGCCATGATTAAATTCATGTATGACTGTGGACAAAGAATTGAAAACCCGTCCCATTAAATTTGCTCCATTCCCTGAAGTGAATGTGGAAGCAGTATGTGGTAAGTCTGAAAGAAGACAAAAGCATTACCATGGACGTGGCAATAGACGAAATTATAATCGTCATTATTGTGAGAACAATAAGGATTCTCAAAATAATCTTTCACTTTATGAAAGTAATATTTGACATAAGATTGTGTAAAGCACATGATTTTGATCCATTCCCTGAAGTGAATGTGATAATTGTAATAGAGCCCGTAAGTATGAACACGCTCTTGATGTAATTGCGTCATATGAAAAGAAAGTTCGTTGCCCTCGAAATTTCGGGCAAGAACTATATAACATGGGTGTTGGATACTGAAATCCACTTAGATGCTATGGGTCTTGGAGACGCCATTAAATACAGAAATAATGCATCCACCCAAAACTATACGAAGGCCTCGATTTACTTGTGCCATCACCTTAATGAAGGTTTGAAACTATACGAAGGCCTTGATTTACTTGCGCCATCACCTTGATGAAAGTTTGAAGATTGAATATCTCAACATCAAGGATTCACCCATCTTGTGGAAAGGCTTAAAGAAGAGAGATGACAACCTGAAGTTGGTCACTCTGCCACAAGCACGATACGATAAGAATCCAAAAGTAAATAGTTTATAAACTATATATTATCGTTGCGGTGAAAACGGGCACTGGTCTAAGTCTTGCCGTATACCATAAAATTTGGTTGACCTTTATTAAGCATCTCGAAAGAGTAAACGCCCTGAAACGAATTTTGTCTCTGACGACAACTTTGACTTCACCCACCTGGATGTGGCAGACTTCTTTAAGCAACCCGATGGGAAGATAGACCACCTAATCGATGATGGATCGGTGATGAAAGAAGATGGAGCTGTTTGATTTATTTGTATTAGTTAATGAATAAACTAATAGTCATTAGTATTAGCTCGTATTAGCTAGTTCATGATATGATATTTGTATCAGTTCTCAATATGCTCAAATATCAATAAAACTTTTATTTTCCAGTGGGGGTAATCGACTAGCCTGAAAAACTAGTCGATTATCAACTATTTTCGCATTAAAGTTGAAAAACAATTGATCAACAATCGATTGTCTTTGGCTAACAATCGATTGTCTTGAAACTGTTTCTTCAAAAATAGCCAACAATCGATTGTCTTTGTCTAACAATCGATTGTCTTGAAACAGTGAGGTCTGGAATTTTTCAAAAATCACCCACAATCGATTGTCTATATCTAACAATCGATTGTCGTTAGGCAGTGTAATCTGGAATTTTTCAAAAATCATCCACAATCGATTGTCTATGTATAACAATCGATTGTCTATGTTCCAACAATCGATTGTGTGGGTTTAATAATCGATTGTCTTATGAAAAACGCTGAAATTTTCAAGCTGCAAAGTAATTGATTATGGACAACATATCTGATTTTGTTTGTCAATTGTTAGTAGCAGATTTTGAAAATATTATGTGACACAAAAGGAATTGAACTTGCTTATTCTTATGTTCCTGTATTTCTTTTGTATGTCATACCATGGAAAGTAAATTGATCGAAGGCTCCGGAAGAGCCAATGTAACTCTGCCCAAGGGCACGACGTTAATCATAGAGTATGCTATGTTCTCCTCCAAGTCTATGAGAAACTTGTTGAGTTTTAAAGATGTACGCCGGAATGGCTACAATATTGAGACAATGGATGAAGATAATCTTGAATATCTCGTCCTCACTTTAAAGAATGTCTCCGGCCAAAAGAGGGTTATTGAGAAATTCCCGTCTTTATCTTGTGGCCTGTATTGGACAAGAATTAGTGCAATTGAGGCACATTCAACAGTAAATCTAAAGAATACTGAGTCCAATACATTTGTACTTTGGCATGATCGACTGGGTCACCCAGGATCAACCATGATGAGACGGATTATAGAAAGCTCATATGGGCATCCGTTAAAGAATTTCAAAATTCTCTCAGGTAATGAATATCCTTGCACTTCGTGTTATCAAGGCAAGCTGATTATCAGACCATCCCCAACAAAGGTTGGGACTGAGTCACCCCAGTTTCTGGAACGTATACAAGGGGACATTTGTGGACCTATTCACCCACCTAGTGGGTAGTTTAGGTATTTCATGGTCTTGATAGACGCATCCTGTAGATGGTCTAATGTGTGCTTGTTGCCATCACGCAACCTTGCGTTTGCAAAGTTAATGGATAATAGATGAGAATAATCTTGAATTCTTCATGAAAACGTGGCTGCCCATTTCGGTTTGGATTCACGCCATTTTGCATGCAACAATACTAGTTTGTCGGCTGCCCACTTCGGTTTGGGGTCACGCCATTTTGCATGAAGCAATACTAGTTCGTCGGCTGCCCACTTCGGTTTGGGGTCACGCCATGTTGCATGCAGCAATGCTAGTTCGTCTCTGACTGACGAATTGACACAAATATTCCCCATTGCAATTGGTTTTGGGTCATGAACCCAATATATCCCATTTAAGAAGCTTTGGATGCGCAGTATATGTGCCTGTAGCACCGCCATCCCGCACCAAAATGGGTTTGCAAAGGAGGTTAGGAATATATGTTGAGTTTGACGCGTCCTCCATTATTCGCTACCTCGAAACATTGATAGGAGATTTGTTCACTGCACTATTTGCAGACTGTCAATTGGATGAGACACTTTTCCCAAAATTTGGGGGAGAAGTCGGTGAAACCAAATGGGAAATTTTGTGGAAAAATGTATCATTATCTCATCTTGATCCACATACCTCTATTTGAAAGAAAGAGGTACAAAAGACTATCCATTTGCAAAGAATAGCAAATCAAATGCCTGACGCATTTACGGACTTGAAGAGGATAACAAAATCCCACATTCACGCGGAAAATGTTCCGATCCGTATTGAAGTCCCTATTGGACAAATATCTAGTGTCATATCCAATGAGTCAAATGCACGCCAGAAGCGTGGCAGACCATTAGGTTCCAAAGATCGAAATCCTAGAAAGAGGAAAAAGAACGATCTAAATGACACTATGAAAGAATCACATGAGGACGCTCATGATTTGATTAATTCCGAGATTCACGAAGAATCTATTGAGCTTGAGACTCTTGAAAATACGGAATGCAAGAATGTGAGGATCTCGAACCTCAGTCTGTGGTAGTACAAAATTAATTGAGAGCTCTCGAAGAGCCAATTATTACTATGTTGGAGAAACACAATTGAGTATTGTGCTGTAGTAAGTCTCAAAGAAACTTATTCAGTTTCCAAAAGAACACGCGAAGGCGATTGATGATATTGAGACTATAAATAAAGGAAGGCTTTGATTCTCCTATTACTACAACTTGTCGCGGGGTAATTTGTATATGAAAAGCTACCCGCTTTGTTCTCCAGTTTGTACTACACAAAAGAAAGAATGCCACAATAAAGTGGATATCTATTGGTATAAAACCCATGTCATAATAAACCCGAAGTTTATTGGTAAGTGCACATGTCATGGTGTAAATTTGAAGTTTACCAATATTGATAATTTAGTCAGTTGACATTCGTGTTAGCCATCTCATTTGAAGTATGATGTGCAAATTCACATAGGTGAATATCAAAGAACTAGAAGTTCTTGTTCTCAGTAATGAACTGACCAACTAAAGAGTTCGGGTTGAAGCCCCTAAATTCTGGAAATATCAAAGGTGAATATGGGCCCATTCACCTGCCATGTATACCACATATGATGCATCTATGATATGGTTACATGCGCCATTGTTATTAACCCGCAGCCTGGCAGTGCTTGCGAGGTAAATCGCTCAGTAATCTAACTTCGAGCATAGTTTCCAGATTCTCTACTCAAGACAGTTCATCTTGATAAGTTGGTTTATATCAAAGTTGGTTTAGCAAGATAATTATTGAGTTCTTCCACTTAATAGCTAAACTGTTTCTTATGAGAACTAAGTTATACATATATCAGTTTGATATAAGTTGTATACGAGAGTATATTCTCCCCTCACAAGTGGTTCAGGGTCAGGAACCAAATAATTTCATTTTATTATTAAGGTGTTGTGTATATTGACATAATGCACAAAGATGATTTTCCAAAGTTGAGGAAACATGTTAGCTTTACTAACATGAGGGGGAGACATGATAAACACTTGAGAAAGTGTTACATGGGATGAATTTTCATTTGTATATGTATATCCCCGAATATCATGATATGAACCTGTAGTTCATAAAAAGGAAATGCAATTGCAACATATTGCAAAGCATGCTATACGCATTTGCTGACCCAAAGAAAGTAACTAAATGGAAGAGATACAATTCAAGAAGAATTGATTCCATATGAAAGACATGTAGTTTTGAACCTATAGTTCAAATGCTTGAAAGATAAAAGTCAAAGGTATGTATAGTCAGTTTTCGATATCTTATTTGTTTAGTATCACTAATGAAAGCTTGATATGCAGCTAAAGTCTATTATGTGACTTACATGACTTAACTTGAAAGATTTAAGTTGTTTGAAGCATATGCAATTCTTGGTCCTGAAGTACCACATCCTAAGTACAATTTGTGTACATATGTATCTTGCCATAACTATAAGCATGATGGCATTGAGAATGCATCTATGGAGATATTGAAGTGTTATTCCGCGACATTATATGAAGATGTTCATATCTATCAAGAATTATGATTTCAAGGTGCGGAATATTTATTCAAGTCAATATGGTTGATTTATTCATCAAGCATCTACCAAAGATCGTTTTGAAGATGATGCACAAGATTGGAATGCAAATGCTCAAGGATATAAATCGATGTACTCATTAGGGGGAGTCAATGCGCGTTGCACTCTTTTTCCCTTACAAGGTTTTGTCCCACTGGGTTTTCCTTGCAAGGTTTTTAACGAGGCAACCAATAGGCGCATATTCAAACATGTGTACTCTTTTTCCTTACTTTAATTTTTTCCCATTGGGTTTTGGTTTTAAGGTTTTATGAGGCACATCATTGAATAGACATTCAAGGGGGAGTGTTATGAAATAGAAGATTCTTACACTTCTATTTAAGGTGAATGTCTTTAATGTATCTAATTAGAGAGATTTTAGAGTTCTATTAGTGGTAGCTAAATCTTCCTCTCCCCTATAAATAGAGGTGCCCCCTACCATTGTAAATCATCCCTTGAGACTCCTCTCAACTCAATAAGAAGAACTCTCTCTACTCTTCTCTCTATTGCTATTGTTCTTGCTTTATTGTTCTTGTCTTTTGCTTTAGTTTATAACAAAATCCCCGTTTTAGGAACAACTTACTCCAATCATTCCCTCTTTTTCCCCCAAATTTTTTTATATTCTTCTCTCTCTTTAATATTTTATTATTATCTTTCATTTTAATTTTATCTTTTAATTTCCATTAAATAAATTCCATCTTTTATTTTTATTAATTTGAAATTTCCATAATTAAAATAATTCCATGAAATTTTAAATAATATAATTTGTAAGCAATTATTATAAATTAATTAATAATTCAAATAAAAGTTAAATTATTACGATACAAGATTAATTAAATACAAATTACATAACGATAATTTTACATAAAAATAATAAATGCATGAAAATTAATTTATCAAAATTATACACCAAAGTTAAGATATATTAATATTATAAAGACATTACATAAACATAATTAGTATATATAAAGAGTTAAAATAAAAGATTAAATAATTAAAAAAATAATAAAATATGGGTGAATAGTAATGCGGGAAATGAATAGTGCACCCCATATTTGAGGGAACACTATTCATCCCTCATTACTATTACAAATATGGGGGAGGGTTGGAGCAAAATGCCCCTTTTTTTCCCATTATGGGGGATGGGGACTTGGTCGGAGATGTCCATATATAACTGAAAATTGTTATAAAATAAAGACTATAAAGTAAAGTAAGTATAGAGAAAGACTGATATATTATTCAAATTCAAACTGATGTACATAATGAACTGAAGTCTCTTCTATTAATAGAAGAAAAGAAGCTGTTGTATAAGCTGCTACTACAAGCTGCTGCGTAAGCTGCTACTGCAAGCTGCTGTATAAGCTGCTATTATATCCGGTATGGATAATCTTCTACCGGAGATAATGTTATCCATAACTGGGTACTGAAGTGATAAGCTTCTTCGGGAAGCTGCTATGTAAGCTGTTACGCAAGCTGCTGTGTAAGCTGCTATTATACCCGGTATGGATAATCTTCTACCGGGGTATTTATCTATAACGGATACTGAAAGGATAAGCTTATTATACCCGGTATGGATAATCTTCTACTAGAGGTAATGTTTATCCATAACCGGGTACCGAAGTGATAAGCTTCTCTAGGAAGCTTATTTTCAATAGAGTACTAAATAGATAAACATATTTACGGTGGAGTCCCATATGGATAAGCTTATTCAAGAAGCTTATTTACAACGGAGTACTAAATGAACATCCATAATATAATATATTTATAACACTCCCCTTTGGATGTTCATTAAAAAATAATGTGCCTCATTAAAACCTTACTAGGAAAAACCACGTGGGAAAAAATCATAGTGAAGAAAAAAGAGTACACATATTTAGTAATACGCATTGCTTGGTGCCTCGTTAAAAAACCTTATAAGGAAAACCCTATGGGAAAAAACCTTAATAAGGGGAAAAGAGTGCATCGCGTATTTTACTCCCCCTAATGAAAACCTTGATTCAAATAATTGAGTCTCCGCATTTCAATCTTATATATCATCTTCTCAAAAGTTGAAGTTGGCAAAGATTTAGTTAACAAATCTGCTGGATTATCTCTTGAACGGATTTGTTGCACATCAATGTCACCATTTTTCTGAAGGTCATGTGTGTAGAATAATTTTGGTGAAATGTGCTTCGTTCTATCTCTTTTTATAAATCCTCCCTTTAATTGGGCTATGCATGAAACATTGTCTCCGTATAATATTGTGGATCTTTTATCACATTCCAACTCACATGCTTCTCGAATGAATCACTGATCTCAATCATATGCACTTCTTGCTTGCCGGTTTGAGATCGAACTTATGGGGATCGGATTAATAACTTGCATCTACATTACCAATACGATATACACCACTTTTGTTAGCATTATAAAGATGAATAAGTGGACCATCTACACCGAGATAGAGTATTTCAGGACCAATGAGTTCCTCATCCTCTTCTAGAGGTTGGAACGTATCCTTATTCACTTCAAGTTATTGAATATCCATTGGTGTACTTAATGGGTATACTTTGTCCAAAATCATTTTTAAGACCCTCTTGGAGCTCTTCTAGAGTTCCAACAGAATTTATGTCACCAATATAAACAGCAAGTGTAACAAATTGTGATAATATTTTCTATATAAAAATACATGGGCAAATAACATAATTTATGTAACTTTCTTTTAGCAAATATTCACTGAGGCAATAATATCATATGCGCCCAAATTACTTTACACTGTACAATGACCTTTGTAATATGATCGAGTACATTTCTTGAGACTTTGAACTATATGCCTCAGGCATTTAAATCCTTCGGAGATATCCATATAGATTTAATCAAATAATCCATATAGGTTATGAATGACATGACATCTTCAGCTGTCTGGACTACAGGTCCGATCCTCAAAATTTTTACAATATTATGCACTATATTGTATCAAATATATCGTTGACGATCATTTTTGTGTCATTTCCTAAGCGACATAACTTATTGAGATCTCATCACTTTAATTATTTTCAGGTAGCTGAACTTCTTATGGAGTTTCATGAAGTGTTATGTCGTGGGCTCTTCTAGAGCTCATTTCCTCCTCATTATGATCGCTTGTTTCCTCCTCATTATGATCATTTTGATCATTTGTTCCTATCGTAATTCAAGGATTGTTAACTTTGGAACCGATCGATTTGCTACACTTTATGCGTGCAGTAAACTTTATCCTTCAGGAAATTCAATTTTTATAAGAGCATTTGTAGCTGAAATATGATATTTAATTTTGGATCAGCAAATGCTTCGGCATTTTTCTTGAATTATCTTCTAAGTGAGGATCATATTAATGATAATTCGATTCATTTAACATACTCTTCACTTGTTTATTTCATCCTCCAAATATTAAGAAAAACTAACATATATCCCCAATCTTCTACGGGAAACATATCTTTGTGCATTGTGGTAGAGAATTAATCACATACCACACATCAAAAGATAGTAAAAATATTTGGTTTCTGATCCTAAACCAATTGTGAGGGGAGGACTTATCGTATATGGTTGGTCTGATGCATACAAGTGTTGCTATATGTAATTTTAGAAAATCTTAGACCAACACATGAAGTTTTTTTCTCATAGGAAATAGTTTAGCCATTAGAAGAAGGTATTCATTGCTAAACCAGCTTGGATATAAACTAGCATTATCAAGATGAACTGTCTTGATTTCATAATCTGAAAGTTATGCTCTTAATTGAGAAAAACAATCTCAAATGCCAAACTGTAGGTTGACAATAAACATACATGTAACCATCTTATATATGCATCTATAAGTGGTTCACATGACAGGTGAATAGACCCATATCACCTTTTATATATTTCAGAATTATGGGTCTTAATCCAACTTTAGCTGGTAGAATCAATTTATTATGAGAACAAGCAAAATAGGAGAATTCTTGAAAAATCTTCAAGTTCTTCAGTATATGCTTATCTGAATTCTCAAATAGCTCATTTAAAAATGGCAAATGAAATCTTGAAGTTTATCATGGCATGTGTTATCTCTTAGTAAACTTCTGGTTTACTGTGATATATGATTTAGTACAAATTAAAGAATAACGCGAGTAACTTCTCACATACATATTATTTTACCCCCTATTATTGTGAAAACATGAAGATTATCAATCTTCCAATCGTTTGCAGCCTCAATATGATAGCCATTTTTAGTAGTAAACTTCAGGTTTACTACAACATATATTTTTTTTTGCCACAATCATATAATATAAATGACATATTTGTATATATGCTCTTCGAGAGCCTTCATTTGTTATACACAATCTAATATTTATCGGACACTACTGGTGTCATGTATCTTTTAGTTAGCTCTTCAGGAGTTGTTGATATATTTTGTACTATCAAATATTGCTCAGACACTTCTGGTATCATGAGAGAAAATCACAATTAAATAAACAATGTAAAACAATTGTCTAAGCATACGAAAACTCCTCTTCATAATATTTTCCTACTTCAGGAGGCAATTTTAACTGTATTACTTCTTCAGGAGCAAATTTAAAATAGAAAATATTGAGTATATATTCTCTCAATTATATCACCTCTTATGGAGGTGGATTGTAATATAATCACATCAAGAGTCATATTTACCAGATTTATTAATATTGTCACATTCACTTCAGGGAATGGATTAATATTATCGAAAGTTCTCATCCTTCAGGAAATCGAACAGAATTATCTAAATGCGCATTAATCACATCAAGTTGTGATGCCTCAACCTCTTTTAAATATTTACTACTTCATGAGCAAATCGAGGTGTGCATTTAATATAGAGAATATTTATGTAGCTTATCTTCAATTATAACCATAGAAAGCCTAAATTATCACTTCTGCTGATCATAGTCATATACCACTTCTGGTGGTTAACAAAATATAGCTATAATGAGATATATAAAATATAACCATTTCTGGTGGTTGTATATTTCTGGCAAACTATGCTAGAGTTTAAGTGATCTAATGATGTTATCCAAATTCTTCAAAATAAAATATATTATAATAAATATCATTATCAAAATATAACTTTTATTTATGTACAACAATTACATAACCATACTATCAATAACAAACAATAAAAATATTTACACTTCTATAGATTCATCACCAATTACATGACATGTTTCTCCTTGTGGGAGTGCAAGGTAATTAGCTACATCCAAATGCATCAAGTCTAAATTATTTTTAGAAATAAAATTTTCTTCAGCATTTTTCTGTCTTCTTTAGGGAGGCTTGATAACGCTCAACCAGGTGCTTTGGCGTACGACAGGTACGTGACCAGTGCCCTTTCCTCCACATCTATAGCATGGACTTTCTGTATTTGGTTCTTGCGCCGCTTCATGATTTTGTTCCTTCGTTTTCCACTGCTGGTGGCGAGGGGGGCTCTTTGGTGCATTATTATTACCATGATTGGGATTTCTTCCCTGACCACGGCCATGACCACGGCCAGGGCCACGACCTCTTCCACGTTTAGCTTGGTGGAAGTGCGTCTCATTCACTTCAGGGAATGGATAAGAACCAGTAAGCCGGCTTTCATGGTTTTTCATTAATAGCCCATTATGTTGCTCGGCTATAAGAAGATGTGAGATAAGTTCAGAATACTTTTTAAATTCCATCTCTCGATATTGCTGCTGCAGGAGCATATTCGAGGCATGAAAAGTGGTGAAAGTTTTCTCCAACATATCATGATCAGTAATATTATCACCATATAATTTCAACTGAGAAATGATTCTGAACATAGCAGAATTATACTCACTGATAGATTTAAAATCTTGTAGCCTTATATGGGTCCAATCATATCGTGCATGTGGAAGAACGACCATCTTCAGGTGGTCATATCTATCTTTCAAATTATTCCACAGTATGACTGGATCTTTAACAGTAAGATATTCCATTTTCAGGCCCTCATCAAGGTGATGGCGTAGGAAATATCATTGCTTTGGCACGGTCTTGGTTTGATGTTTGATTTTTGTCTTTGATGGTGTCTGCCAGACCCATCGCATCAAGATGAATTTCAGCATCAAGCACCCAAGCCCGATATATCCAGGGCTACAAACAAGTTTAGAAAGATTTGACATTATATAGAAAAAGAAAGTTCGTACCTTAGATACTTTTAAAGTATTTTCTTGAGATGTCAGAGTCTCATGCTGATAACGTGTTATAAAATAAAGATTATAAATTAACGACAAGTATAGAGAGAGACTGATATATTATTCGAATTCAAACTGATGTACGTAATGAAAAGTCTCTTCTATTTATAGAAGAAAGGAAGATGTTGTATAAGCTGCTACTGCAAGCTGTTGTGTAAGCTGCTACTGCAAGCTGTTGTGTAAGTTGCCACTGCAAGCTGTTGTGTAAGCTACTATTATACCCGGTATGGATAATCTTCTACCGGAGATAATGTTTATCCATAACTGGGTACTGAAGTGATAAGCTTCTTCAGAAAGCTGTTGTGTAAGCTGTTACGCAAGCTGCTATTATACCCGATATGGATAATTTTCTACCGGAGGTAACGTTTATCCATAATCAGATACCGAAAGGATAATATTATTATACTCGGTATGGATAATCTTCTACTGGAGGTAATTTTTAACCATAACAGGGTACCGAAGTGATAAGCTTCTCCAGGAAACTTATTTCCAATAAAGTACTAAATAGATAAATATATTTACGGTAGAGTCTCATATGGATAAGCTTTTTCAGGAAACTTATCTATAACGGAGTACTAAATGAATATCCATAATATAACATATTTATAATCAAAACCACTTTCTTTCACATATTATAACTTAAAAGTCACGTATACTTTCATGGGATATTTCCGTGCTGAGGTGGCATTTTTTTTTCAAGCCATCCGTTAAAATATTTACCGATCGCTCCATCTCCCGACTAGGTGGACCTTTTTCTTTTTTGTTTTGGGAAAAACATAAAAGAAGCTACCTTCGATTAAAACAAAAGCTTAACATTTGTTTCTCGACTATATATTTTTCATTTACGATGGACAATATAGAATAACTTTTCAGTTATAAAACAAAGTAAAGTGAGACAATTTTTATTAGTTTAGTGATTGTATAGGGTGAAATTTGGCTCGTAATGCCCCCACATCGAATGGGCACGTTCTTTATGACAAGGCCGACCCAAGTAAGGGCACGATCCAAGTTGGTAAAGAAGAAGCAACTTCGTTTGGTGCCTAACCTTTTTACTGAGTGGAAGCTACCAACTTTTGTACTTTTTGATTATTTCGAGGAAATCCTCCTACTATATAAAGGAGACATTCACATTGTAATAGGCATTATAATGATTTTCGGATAATACAACTTCTATCTCTATCTCTTTCTTGGTTTCCCAACTATTGCTTCTCTCTTAAGCTAAGTTTATTTTTCTTCACAGTTTCAGATCTGCAACCATCTTAAAATAATAATCATCTTTGGGGTTCATCTCTAGGGTTCATTATATATTTTTGATTGTTTTTAAACTTATAAAGTACGAATATAATTTTTGAGCAAAACAGTGACCTTCCGAGAAATTAACTCCTTAAATATACAATTTGCAAATTCTTTAAATGTTTAAAAGATTTGAAGATATGCTATAAATTTGAGTAAATGACTAGTTGAGGTAGGCGTGCGGGAGGGTACGTGAACAGTTCAACACCTACCCATTTCAGTTTTCACTTTACAAAAGCAAGTACAAATTGTCATCTTTGTGAACTTAAGTATAGTCACTTTCTAGTGGGTATAGAATTCTTGAAAATTCCATTCATCTTAAGCTTTTCACCTGCAGTTTGAACGGATAGGTCAAACATTTCTGCTGTACCAATCTTGATTACTTTTTGACTTATATTGGGGCTGCTCTGCTACAAATCATATCTTCAGGGGCCCTTTCCGAATTAAATATTTTTCTCATATGTATCAGAGTTCTTTCCAAAGTATAAAGAAATATTTAATAATAAAACTTTGACATATTTTTTAAAAATCCAAGTTAGTAAAAAGATTTAATATTACCTAGTGGTATTTGCAGGGGCGGATCTACATATAAAAACTGGATGCTCGAGCACCCATTAACTTCGACCCCAAACACGTATAATTATATAAAATACTTAAGAAAACGAATATAACAAAATAGCAAGCACCCAAATAACAAAAGGCTTGGTGGGTGCTTTGGTTATGATAGATGTTGAAGGGCTCTAAATGAGTATATAATTGAGAGATCGAATCTCACTCATGCCCCTAGTTAGACTTTTTCCTCCATTTATCAAGCACTAACTTTCTTTTGCTCCAATTAAAAAAGTTAAACACCCACGAACTCAAAATCCTGAATCCGCCATTGGATATTTGTGCAATTTGTTTCCTTTTTTAGGAACGAATTCCAGATTGGTGCTCCACCTGGGCTCCATCCTCTCTATGATGAAAGAAGTTTCGTTTGGTTCATGGCAAGTTGTGCCAACGCACAGGGAAAATTAGGTAGCTTGTTTTATTTTTAAACATTATTATTAATTTAATTGTAAATATTCCTTGTTCTCAATTTCGGCTTCTTCATAGGCATTTTCAAAATATCATGTTAAAGTTAGAGAAAGAGCAGTTATGTGGAAAAAGAATATTGAAATCGGAATTTTACTGCACAGGAGTGTTAGGAAGTTCCGGTTTCGAAGTCTGAAAATGAAAAAACCTATTGGTACAAAGTGATTCCCCTTAATGAATCTTATGTCATGCTAATCTGGATAATTAAGGGTGTTAATAATTCGGTTCGACATGTTACTTTATAAAATTTATAACATATCAATTTTCGGTTATTTTACTATGTATAACTAAAATTAGATTTTTCGAAATTGTCCCAATTATGTTGGTTTCGCTTCGGTATCGGTACAGTTCGTTTACTTTTAGTATATTTTAAATATTATATAAAAATCACTGGTAAAAGTAGAATGCAATAATACGTTCTTTTATATGATTTAGCAAAACTCTCTAGAAATTTTTATGTAATGACCTGACCGGTTATTTCACTTTCTTGGTTCACATTCCCCTATATAAGACTCCCCAAATGTACTTGTACTGTTTTATAACTTGTGGGGATGGTTAGTCCGGGGTTGGAAGGGTTCTGGTTGAAATCGGAACACTTAGTTACTAAATATTGGGTTTAAAAGATTAAGTTTAACTTGGGTCAACATTTCTAGTAAATGACCTCAGAATTGAGATTTGACGGTTTCAATATGTTCGTATGATGATTTTAAATTTGGGCGTATGTTCGGATCAGGTTTTGGATGACTCAGGAGCGTTTCAACGCTTAATATTGAAAGCTGGCGCATTGAAAATTTCAAAATTCTTTAAATTTGGCTTGGAGTAGGCTTTGCTATTATCGAGGTCCGTTTGGGATTCTGAGCCGAGAAATAATTCCGTGTGGTGATTTAAGACTTGCACACAAAATTTAGTGTCATTCCGAGTAGTCTAAGTAAATTTGGCACATTCAGAGCAAATTGAAAACTTGAAATTCACAATTTGATTCAATTTGATTTTGGGGTGTGATTCATAGTTTCGTTGTTTTTTGACGTATTCAGAGAGCTCGAGCAGGCCAGTATTATATTTATAGACTTGTTGGTACATTTGGACGGGGTCTCGAATTGCTTGAGCGTGTTTCGAACAGCCCGAAGCTAAGCTGGAAACACCAGATTTTCCAGTTCTAATTTCCTTCTTCGCGAACGCGGAAGGACACGATGAAGGATTTGGGGTACTAGGGCTGGGAGCTTTTTTCCCTTCGTGTTTGCATATGCAGGGCCATGTTCGCGGAGGCCTGGGCCCTTTAGCCTTTGCATTCGCATTGGGCAAGCTGCATTCACGTCGAAGCCTGGGCCAGTTGCCCTACGTGTTTGTTTGTTGGGTTCCGGATTTGCGAAGAGTAGGCGGCCCCGTGCACCGCATTCTCACAGGTCCTCTCGCGTTCGTGTAGAGCCTTTTCCTTGGGCTCCTTAGTTTTGCCTTCGCGATAAGGACCACTGGGCAGAAATATGTTTAAAAAGGGGACTTAGGCTATTTTGAGTTCATTTATTTCTCCCTTGGGTGATTTTGGAGCTTTAAAGATAGGGATTTCAACCTAGCTATTGAAGGTAAGTAATTCCTACCCAATGTAAGTTTAATACATAGATTATGGGTATGTTTTAACATGTAAATTATGAAAATTGTGGGTTTATTGAAAAATCTAAGTTTTGATATAAATAGGATTTGACCACGAAATAATTATGTAATTGGGTGAAAATTATATATTTGAGTTCGTGAGGTTATGGGTAGCATTTATCTTCGAAAATTTTCGAAATCTGGGCACATAGTCCCGAGATTAAACTTTAGGAATCTTCCAATTGGCGTTAAGCAATTACTCTAATAGTTAAATTATGAACTTTTGAACGTGTATTAATGAATTAATATAACATTTGACTAGTTTCGGATTGTTCGGCACTGAGTTGAGGCTTTAAAACGAATTGTTGGTCGGAAAGTGAGCTTTAAGACGAGGTAAGTCTATTGTCTAACCCTGTAAGAGGGAATCTACCCCATAGGTGATTTAAATTACTATTTGCTTCTAATTGTGGGGGCAACGTACACATGAGAAGAAGATAGTCCGTGCGTAGTTACTAATTATGCTTATGTCCAGATAATTTAAGACTCACATCATGAAATACTTGTAATATTCGCACCCTACTTGTTAATTAAAGCGCCTAAAATATATTGGAATTTGATAAAGGAATTATAAAAGACCGCATGTTACTTACTTGAGTTTTGGCGGGTTGCTTGACTGTTAATAGAATTTGTGCTTCTTAGTGTATTAGCCTCGTAATAACTTTTAAATTAAATGTTCATAAAGTATCATCTCTTCTTGTAGAGTGGGCTGAATGCCTCTGCAGTAGAATAGATGCATCTATGATTTGTGCCGCACGTCCCTCGATAGTGTACACAGTATTTTAGATCGGACCGTACGACCTCGACATAAATCGTGCTTAATAATTTTCAGAGCCTAATTATACTTGATATTACTTTGTGGCTTGTAAGATTATAACTATTAATGACGGAAGTTGACTTGGAATCCACCATTTGTGAAAGAATTATATATTCGTTGCTTATTATTGAATTATTATTATTATTATTACTTACATCTCCCATGCTTATTTAGAATTTTGTACTTTATTGTTAGCCCATAGTAAGTGTTGATGTCGACTCCTTGGAATCACTTCTTCAAGGTTAAATTAGATACTTGTTGGATACATGTTGTTTATATACTCATGCTACACTTTTGCACTAATCGTGCAGGATCTGAGGCAGGTGCATCTGGTAGTCAAATTGGAACGTACCACCATTACCCTGAGATCTAGTGGTGAGCTGCTTCCTTAGTCGTTCTGCTGCACCTAAAGTCTCTCTTTTGTATTTATATTCTGTCTACTTTATTTCAAATAGTAGTTAGAATTTTTGTATTATTTTATTAATTGTTTATACACTTGTGACATCATGTGTTGGTACACTCACTAGTAGACTTTATGTTTTTGGAGTAATCATTCCACTACATTTGTTCCCTTATTAGTCTTTGTTTTTCTTATTAAATTTTCTACCCCATATTTTCTTAATAAAAACAGAATTCGAACTACTTAGCAATTCATTAAAAAGGAAATTTCATGTTTAATTCACTGTTGGCTTGCCTAGTGGTAATGTTAGGCGCCATCACGGTCCATAGGTAAAATTGGGTTGTGACATTTTACTTAAAAGATGATGAATTAAGAAAATATGAAATATAGGCAGAGTATAAATCCATCAACTCTTCTACAGTGGCGTAAAAGAAGCTAAATAAAGAAAAATAAAATATGAATGGCACGAGTAGAAAGATATTAATCAAGCTAGGACTCATGAATAAAGTCAATAGAAGATTAAATATTCAAAAAGATAAATCTAAATTATACAAAATGAACCATATTCGATACATTGTGGTTTACTACTTATTATCGCTAGAATACCTTGTGTCTTGCTAGTGAATATTCTGAAAATAATTAGTTTCAGTAAGTTTGGGAATTAAAATTTTGAGTTTTACTTACTTATTGATTTGCAACCGTTTTCATAATTCCAACGCTCAAATAAAAATATGCTTTATTATTTAAAGTTAATATACAAATATATTTTCTATATGTAATTTTATTCGGTATGATTTGGTATCTTTTGGTTTATTTTTATTAAATTAAAAACCTACTTTAATTATCGATACAACTATAGATTTAAACGAAAATTTGGAATCTTATTAGAAGAAATCTAAAAATCGGCTTGATACGTATGATTCGGTCGATTTAGTCGATTTTTAAATATTTACTAATACCATGATTTGGATTAGTCCGATTAGAAAGTTCAAATACTAGGTTGTTATACAAAAAGATATAAGATTTGGATCCAATTATGCTTTTATATGCTCTATTCCATACACAACCCTATATTAGAAAAATAATATTATTTGACCATTGATGTTTCATACTTCAATACCGCACATGAGGGGGATGGGAGGTGTGTGTGGTATCCAATTTTTGTATGCACATACTATAGAAGGGTATGGTTCTTCTATGTATTCCTTATACTACTATTGCGAAATAATAAATACGAAAAATAAAGAATACAAGTATTTTTACGTGAAAAACACCCAGCTCAAAAGGTAAAAAAAGAACGACCGACAACTCATTAGGATTTTCCCCAACACTTCACTAAATCACTAAGCTAAACTAGCATTTACAAACTCTTTGTAATCCTAAAGATTACCTCTAATCCCTTTGTGGTAATCGAGCTCTAACTGTTATGACAACTTCAAGTTAACTCTAACTTGAATACAACACTCAAAGTATCTCGTACAATTGCTTCTAGATAAAGTTGAAAGATACAATTTGAAATGCCTACTAGAATGAAACTAGAAAAAACTAAACACTTGGAACTGGTTCTTCTATCTGGTTCATGTATTTTCAGGTTTGCACAGATCACTCACACACGAATTGGTTGCAAAATTCCTTGCTATTTTGCTCTCAAATCACGTTTAACTTTAGCGTATGTGCATATCTGTAAAATGAGAACATCTCGAAATACTTGTCAATGGTAAGATTAATCACAAAACATTTTGTAGAGGTGACTGCTACCATGTTAGCTCTATCACACAATTGTGGTACACTTATTAGTACTTCAGTCCATCTATCAAGTTGACATCCTCAATAGAGTGAGAATCAGTTTTACCTGCCTTTCCAACCCCAATAATCTCATCTTTCTTTCCATTTTCAAAGGATACTTTATCTCCTTTAAGGTCCTCACTTAAAAGGAACTAGTTCTTGCTTCTTGTCATGTGCTTTTTTAACGCCACTATCCATGTACCAAATTTGGTTGCTCCCGTTCACTTAGACCTGCAAAAGAAAATCAGGGGTTAGTCTTAGAAAACCAAACTAGTCTGGGTCCCTTTCTAAAGGAAAAAGGATGAATTAAATTCTTTTTAGTCCAACTTAGCAGCATGTTCTTCCCTTGAACAAATTCTTTGCTCTTTTGACTTGCCTTTTCCTTTATAGTGCATTTACTTTTATAGTGACCTTTCTACCACATTGTGTGCAAATATTGTTATTAGGAAGTGTGAGGTACTTTCTTTTGGGATCCCACTTAGATACAGGGTTCTAAAAGTCAAGTCCCCTGCTGTTGCTATTATGGTGTTCCTGTAGACATGAAAGCGTATCAGAAGATCTATTTCATTTACAAGTTATGTCTAGCTCATGCTTAACATTGCTTAGATGCTCCTTTAGGATTATTACATGCTTATCCTTTTTGTACAACCCATCTTTTATTTTCCTATATTTTCTTCTAAAATGAGTTGTGTGTAACTGTCTTTTTTACATGTTCCTAATTTTTGTTTTAGTTTTTCAAATCTAAGTTTTAGACAGTTGTGTCAAGTTCATGTACCTAGTTCTTCAACATATCATTTTTATTTTCAGTTTCACTAGCCCTAAGTTCCAGGTTTATTCACTTAGCTTTTAAAACTAGACATTCTTTTGGTAGATGTTCCTTTTCATTATTTACATTCTCAAATTCATCAATCAGCTCTAGCAACAACTCAGATAACATTTCTTTAGACAAAAATTTAATTTTATCATTGAGATGAATGGCGCTTACCTCAATTTCTTCATCAGATTCTCCAATGGCCATAAGTGCTCGTTCATCATCTTCAACATCATCTGAGCTTTCATCTAAGCTTTCTCCCCAAGCAACGACCATAACCTTGGTTGATCCTTTGTTATTGATTTTCTTAGGTTGAACTTATTCCTTCTTCATGTTCCTTTGTTCAGCTCTTTCCTTCTCCCATTCAATTTCCCATAAAGGACAGTTCTTGATACGGTGATCAGTCTTTCCACACTTGTAGCAGTCATCATTGTTTGCTTCTCAGGAGATTTTGACTTGCTGTAGCTTCCACTTCTTGAAGAACCCTTTTCCCTTATTAGGTACTACTTAAAATATTTGGTGATCATAGCCATTTCATCATCTTCCATATCAAAACCTTTAGTGATTCTGAGTGACAAGCTCTGTTCCTTCTTAGGTACATCCCTCTTCATGGTTTGTCTCCTAAGTTCATAGATAGTGAGATTTTCAATTAATTCATCCAGTGAAAGAGTAACAATATTCTTTGTTTCCTGGATGTTAGTGACTTGCTCTCCCAAGTGATAGGCAAAACCCTGGTCAGTATCTTCTCGGCTCTTCCTTCTTCAGGAATAATCCTTCCAAGAGTTTTTAGCTCATTTTTCAGTATAGTAAACCTTGTGTACATCTCTTGAATGGTTTCTCCATCCTTCATAGCAAAGTACTCATATTGAAAGTACAATAAAGTTCCTCTAGATCTCTTCAAACGAGTAGTTCCTTCGTGAGGCACCTGTAGTGTATCCCAAATTTGCTTAGCAGTGGCACAACCTTGGATGCTAATGTACTCATCTGGACCAAGTCCACAAATAAACCATTTCTTGGCTTTAGCATTCTTCTCCCACTTCTTCAAGTCTTCAGTTGTGGAATCTGCTCTTGTCTTTGGCACATCTACTCTTTCAACATATTTCTTCAAGGTAGACAGTCGACCATCAGCGACAATGTCCCATAACTCATAGTCTTCTTCTTGAATGTGATCTATCATTCTATTTTTCCACCAAGAGTAGTAATGGCCATTAAAGAGTGGTAGCCTAGCAGTGGATTGTCCTTCTCAATTTTCAGGGGGTGCACTCATCTTGATCTTCCCCTAAGGGTGTTAGCCTCTTTAAGGATAACCTGCTCTGATACCAATTAATATTTTATAATTCAATACCACACAAGGAGAGGGGGTGATTAGTGTGGTACCTAAATTTCGCGTGCACAGATTGTAGAAGGACCTGGTTCTTCTATGTGTTTCTTATACTACTGTTGTGAAATAATAAATGCGGGAAGTAAAGAACACAAGCAGTTTTATGTGAAAAGTACCCGGATCAAAAGGTGAAAAAATCACGACCTACTATTCAGTAGCATTTTCCCAACACTTCATTAAATCACCTAGCCAAACAAGCATTTAAAAAACTCTTTATAGACCTAAGGATCACTCTAATCCCTTTGTGGCAACCAATCTCTAGCTATTGCGACAACTTCAAGTTAACTCTAATTTGAATACAGCACTCGAAATACCTAGTACAATTGTTTCTAGAAAAAGCTGAAAGGTATAATTTGAAATGTCTACTACAATGAAACTAGAATAAAAGATAGACACTTGGAACTGCTTCATCTATCTGGTTCATGTAGCTTCATGTTTGTACACTTGAATCACATATGAATTGCTTGCAAAATGCCTTACTATTTTGATAGGAAATAACTAGAGTTCCAATGCTATACTCTTCCTTGGTTAAAGAGTTCTAGTTATTTTCAACTTATAACTCTTCCCTTATCTAGGATAGAGTTCTCTTCAAGTATGGAGTCCTTCTCCTTATCACTTATACAACCTTTTTGTTCAGTAGATATCATGTATAACCACTTAACCTTATCTCCTTTAGTTGAATGCCTTATGCTCGAATCTACTCGTGTTCTATATACACTGTGTATCAACCTTATTCATGCTTGAATTTCATTGTCAATCATCGAAACAAACTTTACTTGGGCCAACGACCGTTTAATGCGCTACTAGTATTTCAACGATCATTAACCAAGATTATGCGAATGCTGCTTTTTCAGTTGAATGCAAAATATGAAATTTCAAATGCCGATTTTATGTCTAGATATTGAAACAGGTGCCTATGCTATAAAAATTGACCCAAATCTCAAAGACAAGGACATTACTATACTTTCATATTATTCTAAATTTTAGTAATCCCACTTTATTAAAATAACAAGTTTAGAAAAATTTTATAAGTGAAATTTAGGACGAATAAAGTATACACGAATCTTATTTTTATTTTATAATGATAAAAAGACTGTTTTCTGAAAGATCACCTGCTCAAGAAAATCTAACTCGAACCATATAATGCCTCGTCTTAATCAGTTGTGGATTCGAGGATCTTAAGATTAAACCTCATATCCGAAAGCAAAGAACTACCTTTAATTATTTAAGCAATTTTTCTTTAAAGAGAAACCAGTTACACGATTCGTTCTTTTACATATCTAGTAATCAACAATATTTAAACTAATTTTCTAATAAAAAAGTTAGGTCATGTTATTTTCTTAGGAACTCTTTTTATTATCATATATAATATATCTTGTTCTATGATATCATAATGACGTGTTAGATATTCTTTGAGTACTAATAATTATACAACTTGCAACTATGGTTGTACCTTTCAGTGCTTTTATAATTTCTGTACATCCCTTGTGGTTATGAGCTAAGGTTCTCATCCAACTGTTTATTCTCTTTCTCCTCATATCTTTTCTTTCTTCTTTTCGCCAAAGAATGAAGGTTCTTTTTTTCTTTAAAAAAAACAGAAAAGCAATAATAATTTATTATCCCCTTTGGTATAGTAGCAATGGTAGCTTTCCAATTTTGTTCTCTTTGGCAACATCTTGCTTTTATTCTCCTTCTACATTATGCCTTTCGTTGTTCTTTTATTAGGTTTTATCTAATTTATTTATCAAATGAATAAGATGTAAGAAGAAGACAAAGGAACTATTTTTAGCTAGGTGGCATCACAGAAAAGGTTATAATTCTCCAAGTAATATAGTCCATCTCGGAATCCCCTTTTTGGTTTTCTCTGTATCCCAAAAACATTTAAAAAATATATATATACCGTGGATTTATTTATTTTATATATGTATAGAAAAAATTACCCTTATTATATATGGTTTAACTTTTCCATTAAGGGGGTTCAATTCCTTATCGGAATTTGAAGGGTGTGCTGGAGAGTTGAAGTATCGTGGAAGATCACTTGTTATTTTAATTCAATATAATACGCATTAGTTAAGAGTTTAACATCTAGGGTTTTTGTAATGCTATAAGTTTGTCCTAACCAAAAATATTGACATTAAAATGCTAATGTAGTTGTAGTTTGATGTTTGTCAATGGCCATGTAATTCTGCTAAACTTAGGAATAATTTTAACTAAAGATGCAATGGGATGGGTGCGGATGCGAGACGAGGCGGATTTAACCTTATCCGGGGTGCACACGTGCAGTGCGGTTTGTCTTTAACCAATTGCCAACAATGTATGTACTTATGACATGATCTTTAATGCCTTTGTATTTGTTAAAAGATGTATGAATGAAACATCGATCGGAAAAAATGTTGTCCTTTAATTTGTACCGACATATCGTGCCTAACATTATTCTAAATAACACAAAGGAAAAATAGAGAGAACGTGTCACGATCCGAATTTCCCAATTTTGTGGGTCGTGATGGGCGCCTGAAGTTAGGCAAGCCAAACTTATTTACTTTTCATTAAGCACTTATTCTTATATATATATAAAATTAACATTATTACAATAAATGCAACAAAATTAAATTCATATGCGGAAGCCTTAAATTTCAAATAGCTGAATAAAATACGGAATTCCCAACATGAATCTCTACCGAAGAACTGGAGTCACATACTAACGAACATCTAAGAATACTAAATGCAAGGTCTGAATGAAACATCTCTGTTTTGTTTCGGATACAATGAGATAACAGTCAAATATAAAGGATAAAGGAGACGTCGGGCCTGCGGACGCCTGCAAGACTACCTCGGTGTCTCGCTGGACTGGAAACCTGCACCCACGCTACAGGAGCTACTGAACTAGCCTAACCTCGGTAAAGTAGTGACGAAGCTAGGACCAGATTAGCAGATAGACCTGTACAATTCAAATATATACATACAACGGAAAAAAAAATACATGAAGCAGACAGTCAATAACAGAAGGGGGAATATGTTATGGGGAGGCAACAATTACAATTAGGATACCATAATATAAAGATAGAAGCAGCCAAAGAATCTACATCAAATCAAGGAACGAATATTCCAAATAAACACACTTGAATCAGTCACTGTTGCGGGGTGCAACCCGATCCTCAAATATCATTGTTGTGGCGTGCAACCGATCCATCAAAATTATTGTTGCGGCGTGCAACCCAATCCATGAATATCATTTAACATTGTTGCGGCGTGCAACCCGACCCTCAAATATTATTGTTGTGGCGTGATGCCCGACCCATAAATATCATTTAGCATTGTTGCGGCGTGCAACCCGACCCTCAAATATCATTGTTGCGGTGTGTAACCCAACCCATAAATATTATTTAGCATTGTTGCGGCGTGCAACCCGACCCTCAAATATTATTGTTGCGGTGCGCAACCCGACCTATAAATATCATTATTGCAGTGTACAACCCGATCCATATGTATATTATTTATCATTATTGCGGTTTGCAACCCGATCCATAAATATCATTTATCACTGTTGTGGTGTGCAACCCAATCCATAAATATCATTTATCACTGTTGCGGCGTGCAACCCGATCCACCAATATCATTCTTTCTCATCCAAGCAACAGTCACAAATACGGGGCAAAGAAGTAAATAATCAATGAAAGAAAATTTCGACAAGGGAACGCAATAAAGCAATTAAATCCCGGCAGAAAAACAATATCAATAAACTCAATATTCCGACAAGGGAGAAAATCAACAACCAACAAAATGTCCTGGCAAGGGAATAACCAATAAATCATCTCTTTCTTTCGTATCTTACTTTATTATTCACTTCATCATTCGAGCCAATGCTCCAGAGAATCAAATAATCATAATGTATTTCATATGTTCTTTACAATATATAGGAAACCTCAATTAAGAATGGAAGTTTCAACAAATCATGATAATCGCATTTTAAGGACTCACGGTCATGCTAGACACCAATGTATAGATACTCCTCACCATGGCTATACACCGTACTCGACAATTAGCAAGTAGCAAACAAGACTCAACTCCTATTCCCTCAAGGTAATGTTAGATTAAATACTTACCCGACTTCCATGGGCAAATAGATCCACGACAACCGTTTTCCCTCTCGAATTCGGCTCCAACTCAATCAAATCTATACAATAATATTTTCATATATCAATATATGCTAAACAAATCAAACCCAATTCCTAAATATAGATTTTCAAGATTTCTTTCCAAAATTCTAAAATTTAACCCCGGGCCCGCTTGGTCAAAATACGAGGTTCGGACCAAATTCATATCACCCATTTACCCACAAACCCGAATATGTAATTTATTTTAAAATTCGACCCCAAAATGAGGTCTAAATTAAGAAAAATCCAAAAGCCCTAACTCTACCCCTTTCTCCCAATTTCTACCATAAATTACATGATTTAGGCCTAGAATTTTAATAGATATTGAAGGAAATGAAAGGAAACAAGTAAAGGATTACTAACCCACGGATATTTTTATGAAGAATCGCTTCAAAAGTCGCCCCAAAAGGTGTGGAGAAGAAGGAGTTATGAAATTTGAAGTTGGTCCAGAAATGGTTTTGTTTTATAACTTAAAAATCGCTAGGTGAAATTACCATACGCATTCGCGACAGTAGGTTCACGTTCGCGAAGGTCAAAAGTTGACAACCATTGCGTTCGGGAGTGGAGAAGTGCGAATGCGAAGAGAAAAATTACTGGGGTCCAAAGTTTGGCCTACGCGAATGCGTGAGGCCTTATGCGAATGCGCTGAAAGGGGACCATAGACTTACGCGAATGCGAGAACAGAATGCGAAGGAGAAAAATCTAAGGCATCGCGAACGCGGGAGAGAGGGCACGAACGCGAAGAAGAAAATTCCTGGGCACCTACTGCAGAATTTATGTAACTTTTCTAAGTTCTAAAACTTCCCGGAACACATCCGAAACACTCCCGAGCCCTAGGGGCTCCTAACCAAATAACACTCTAACTCGACAATATACTACGAACTTCACCGTGCGATCAAATCGCCAAAATAACATCAAAATCAATGAATCAAACCTCAAAATCACTAGTTTTTCTTCAAACTTCATAATTTTCAAATTTAGAGTTTTAGGTCTGAAATATGTCAAACGACGTCCGTTTTCAACCAAATTTTACAGAAAGCGCTTAATCAATATATAAGACCTGCATCGAGTTCCAGAACCAAAATACAGGCCCGATACCAATGCGTTGTAATTAATTTTTATTTTCATTTTCCTTAATTTAAAAAATAATTTCTTTAAAAATTTATTTCTCGGGCTTGGGACCTCAGATTTTTATTCCGGGCATACGCTCGAGTTCCATATTTCTTACAGACCCTCCGGGGGCTGTCCATCATGGGTCCAGATCAGTTTATTTAAAATATTGACCGAAGTCAAATTTCTTATATTAACACCAAAATTTAGCATTTTCATAGAAGTTCACATTTAACCTTTTCGGCTATGCGCTCGGACTGCACACGTAAATCGAGGTGACTAAAAATAAGGTTTTCAAGGCCTCGGAAGCACAGAATGAGAAAGAAAACAAGTGATGACCCCTTTGGGTCGGCACATTCTCTACCTCTAAAATAACCGTTCGTCCTCGAACGGACAAAAGAAAGAAGTACTTGAGTCGGGAAATAGATGAGGGTAATGGATCCGAATATCAAACTCAGGCTCCCAGATCGATGCCTCAGGAGGTTGACCTCTCCACTGAACACGAATAGAAGGGAAACTCTTTGATCTCAACTGACGGACCTGGCAGCCTAGAATAGCTACCGGCTCCTCCTTATAAGACAGATCCTTGTCCAACTGGACAGTGCTAAAATCTAACACGTGGGATAGATCGCCGTGATACCTCCGAAGCATGGACACATGAAAAACTGGATACACACCGGATAAGCTAGGTGGAAATGCAAGTCAATAATCCACCTCTCCCACTCGATCAAGAATCTCAAACGGACCAATGAATAGAGGGCTAAGCTTGCCCTTCTTCCCAAATCTCATCACGCCCTTCATAGGTGACACTTGGAGAAATACTCGCTCTCCAACCACGAAAGCTACATTCTGATCCTTACGGTTTGCATAACTCTTTTACCCAGAC
Organism: Nicotiana benthamiana; assembly: GCA_034376525.1. Lineage (NCBI taxonomy): Eukaryota > Viridiplantae > Streptophyta > Magnoliopsida > Solanales > Solanaceae > Nicotiana > Nicotiana benthamiana. The sequence goes on from CM067336.1 coordinate 42,608,253, forward strand.
TGAGCCGTACGAAGCCTATCCTAATTGATCTTGATCTTGTCTAAGGCCTCCTGAACCAAATCTGTACCCAACAATCGAGCGTCTCCCGGGTCACACCATTCGACCAAAGATCTACACCGCCTACCATAGAACACCTCATAAGGAGTCATCTGAATACTGGACTGGTAGCTGTTGTTTTAGGCAAACTCCGCCAAACGAAAAAACTGATCCCAAAAACCTCCTAAGTCAAAACACAAGCTTGTAGCATATCCTCCAATATCTGAATAGTCCGCTCGGACTGTACGTCTGTCTGAGGATGAAATGTTATGCTCAACTCAACATGGGTGCCCAACTCTCGCTGAACTGCTCTCTATAAGCACGAGGTAAACTACGTACCCTGGTCCGAAATGATAAATACCAGCACCCTATGAAGGCGAACAATCTCATCGAACTTCTTCTGGGTCAACGGAAGTCCAGTAAGAAAATCCATGGTAATCCTCTCCCACTTCCAATCGGGAAGCTCGATCCTCTGAAAAAGTCCACCAGGCTTGTGATGCTCACACTTTATCTGCTGATAATTCAAACATTTATCCACATATGCCACTATATCCTTCTTCATTCTACGCCAATAATAATGCTTCCTTACATCCTAATATTTTTGCGGCGCCCGGATAAATAGAATATCAAGAACTAAGGGCCTCCGCTAATATCAACTCTTGAATCCAGTCAACATTGGGCACACAAACTCGCCCCTGCAATCTCAAAATACCATCATCATCTAAGGTCACATGCTTGGCACCTCGGTGCTGTACGGAGTCTCTAAGGACACACAAATGGGGATCATCGAACTGACGATCACGGATACGCTCCAATAATAAAGAACGAGCGACCGTGCAAGCCGACACGCGACTAGTCTCAAAAATATCCAACCTCACGAATTGATTGGCTAAGGCCTAAACATCTAAAGCAAATGGTATCTGGCTGACTAGAATATAAGCAAGATTGTCCATGCTGGCTGACTTCTTACTCAACACATCGTCTACCATGTTGGCCTTCCCCGGGTGATACAAGATAGTAACATCATAATCTTTCAATAACTCCAACCACCCCCTCTGCGTCAAATTCAACTCTTTTTGGTTGACTACACATTAAAGACTCTTGTGATTAGTGTACACCTCACACGTCACACCATATAAATAATGTCTCCAAATCTTCAATGCATGAACAATGGCTACCAACTCTAGATCATGAACCGGATAATTATTCTCGTGGATCTTCAACTGCCTCAAAGCATAGACAATGACTCTGCTATCCTGCATCAATATTGCACCAAGCCCAACACGGGAAGCATTGCAATAGATTGTGTAAGGCCTTGAACCTATGGGCAAAACCAATACCGGTGCCGTAGTGAGAGCTGTCTTGAGCTTCTAAAAACTCACCTCACACTCGTCTGACCATCTGAACTGGGCACCATTCTAGGTCAATCTGGTCATCGGGGCTGCAATATATGAAAATCCCTCCATGAACCGACGATAGTAGCCTACCAACCCCAAGAAACTCCGAATCTATGTAGCTGATGTTGGTCGAGGCCAGTTCTTGACTGCGTCAATCTTCTTCGGGTCCACCTGAATACCCTCTACTGATACAACATGGCCCAAAAATGCAACCGAACTCAACCATAACTCACACTTCAAGAACTTAGCATATAACTGACTATCCTTCAGAGTCTGAAGTACCACTCTAAGGTGCTGCTCCTTCTCCTCCTAACTACGAGAGAATATAAGAATATCATCAATAAATACTATCACGAACAAGTCCAGATAAGGCCTGAACACTCGGTTCATCAACTCTATAAATGCTGCTGGGGCATTGGTCAACCCAAACGACATGAGCAAGAACTCATAATGCTCATACCGAATGCGGAAAGCTGTCTTAGGGACATTGAATTCCCTAATCCTCAACAGATGGTAGCCACATCTCAAATCTATCTTTGAAAACACCTTGGAACCCTGAAGCCGGTCGAACAGATCGTCAGTCATCGGCAACGGATACTTATCTTGATAGTAACTTTGTTCAATTGCTAGTAATCAATGCACATCCTCATCTAACCATCCTTTTCCTTCACAAATAACACTAGCGCGCCCCAAGGCGAAACGATGGGTCTACTGAAATCCTTCTCAAGAAAATCCTGCAACTGGTCCTTTAACACTTTCATCTCTGGTGGGGCCATGCGATACGGCAGGATAGAAATGGGTTGAATGCCCAGAGCCAGATCAATACAAAAGTTGATATCTTTGTCAGACGCCATACCTGGAAGGTCTGAAGGGAAAACCTCAGGAACTCCCGAACAATGGGAACAAAATCAATAGAAGGGACCTTTGCGTATCGCGAACATACGCTAAATATGCCAAACACCGCTTCTAGACCATACGTCGAGCCTTCACATACAAGATATCAGTGAGAGTGGAATGGCCTGAGGTCCCTCTCCGCTCAAAGTGGGGCAAATCCGGTAAGGCTAAGGTCACAATTTTGGCATGGCAATCCAAGATATCATGATACGGGGACAACCAATCCATCTATGACAACGAAGTTAACCATGTCTAAGAGCAACAAATCAATATGGGTATCAAGACCCCTAAACACTACAATACAGGAACGATGAACTCGGTCGACCACAATAGGATCACCCACTGGTGTAGACTCATATACAGGAATACTCAATGCATCACTAGACATGACCAGATACGGTGCGAAATAAGATGACACATGTGAATACGTAGGCCTTGAGCCAAATAGCACTAAAGCATCTCTATCACAGACCAGAATAGTACCTGTAATGACAACATCTGATGACTCAGCCTCTAGCCTGGCTAGAAGAGCATAACATCGGGGTTGGGCCGCACCTCCCTGAACTGCCTCTCTGGGGCGATCTGCTACAGGCTGGCCACTGCCCCCGGCTTCCTGAGCTCCACCTCTATGACCTCTACCTCCACCTATAATACCTTTGCAACCACCTCTAGCTGGAGGGGCAGGCTGTGGAACCTCTGGAGCCAGAACCATAGCACGAGAACTCTGATGCTGAGAGCTGCCATAAATTCGAGGGGAATATTTGACAATGTGCCTCGTGTCTCTACAATGTGGCAAGACTCGGCTGCTGCGGCTAAGCACCCCTCAACCTCGGACAAGCTCTCCTGATATGACCATATCTCACCACACTCATAACATCCACGCGAATACTGTAATTGAGGAAATTGAGACTGACCCTGTCGACCTGAATGATCATCTGAAGTGCCATGAGTGACCTGGAGAGCTGACTGAAAGGCCCTAGGAGGATGACCTCTACCATAAGAACCTCTTCCTCCAGACGAGGTACTACTGAATCTGCCTGCATGATGGGGCATCTTATCCGACCCATGACCACCTCCCGTGGCAGAACTATTTCAACTCTACGGCCCACATTGGCCGCCTCCTGAAAAGTGATCTCACTCCCGGGCTAAGCCACTATACCCGGTTGACCTGCAACTGCTGGCTGAACCACTGGAAGCAAACTCGCTCGAATGACACTCTCTATAAGGCCAAACGATTGGACTAGAGCGTCCTGAAGAACTGGGGTGGCAATGAACCCCTCTGGGACCTGAGCCGGGCACCGCCGGGATTGTTGGGACTGGAACCTCCGCCTAAAAATCAACCTGAGGCTCCGCCACTGAAGCTACTTCTAGGGACTTGGACTACAGAGTGGTAGATGAAGAAGCACGTTTCCTCTCCATCTGCGAAAGAACAAATAGAAATACAATCGGTGGTTGAGAAACAGAAAAGCACGACAAGAAAGATAAAATGTGAAGTTTTCCTAACTTCGTAGCGTTTCGGGGATAAATACAGACGTCTCCATATCGATCCCTCAGACTATACCAAGTTTGTCTGTGAGTTTGTGAGACCTATTGTAGTGCTCTGATACCATCTTGTCACGACTCGGATTTCCCACCTTCGGGGGTCATGATGGTGCCTACTAGTGGGAGCTAGGTAAGACAAACTTAATCACTTTTCATTAAGCTCATATTTTTATTTATAATAATTAACTGCATTAAAATAAAGGCAACGAAATTAAATTCATAAGCAGAAGTCTTAAATTTCAAATAGCTAAATAAAATACGATTCCCTAAATGAATTTCTACCCAAGAACTGGAGTTACATACTCACGAACATCCAAGAATACTAAATACAAGGTCTGAAAGAAACATCTCTGTTTTGTCTCGGATACAATGAGATAACAGCCAAATATAAAGGATTGGGGAGACATCGGGCCTGTAGACTCCTGCAAGGCTACCTTGGTGTCTCGCTGGACTGGAAACCTGCACCCACTCTACTGGATCTGCTGACCAAAATCTGGATCTGTGCAAAAGAGCATAGAGTGTAGCATCAGCACAACCGACCCTATGTGCTGGTAAGTGCTAGCCTAACCTCGTCGAAGTGGTGACGAGGCTAGGACCAGACTACCAGATAAACCTGTACAGTTCAAAAATATACATATAACGGAAAAAAATATAGGAAGTAGACGGTCAATAACAGAAGGGGGAACATGTTATAGGGAGTCAACAATTACAATTAGGAAACCATAACATAAAGATAGAAGCAGCCAAAAAATCTACAGCGAATCAAATAATAATAATGTCTTTCATATGTTCTTTACAATATATAGGAAACCTCAATTAAGCATGGAAATTTCAACAAATCATGGTAATCACATTTTAAAGACTCACGGTCATGCTAGATACCGATGTATAGATACTGGTCACTATTCCTATACACCGTACTCGACAATTAGCAAGTAGCAAACAAGACTCAACCCCTATTCCCTCAAGCTAAGATTAGACCAAACACTTACCTCGACTTATACGGGAAAATCAATCCACGACAACCACTTTCCCTCTCGAATTCGGCTCCAACTCAGTTAAATCAATACAATAATGTTTCCATAGTATCAATATATGCTAAACAAACCAAACCCAATGCCTAAATATAGATTACCTACGAGCCCGAATATGTAATTTGTTTTCCAATTCGATCCAAAACGAGATCTAAATCAAGAAAAATTAAAATGCCCTAACTCTACCCCTTTCTCCCAATTTCTACCCAAAATTACATGATTTACGCCTAGGATTTCAATAGATGTTGAAGGAAATGAAAGAAAACAAGTAAAGGATCACAATCCAAGGGAGTTTTGGTGAAGAATCGCTTCCAAAGTCGCCCCAAGAGGTGTGGAGAAGAAGGAGTTATGAAATTTGAAGTTTGTCCCATAATGGTTCTGTTTTTATGACTTAAAAATCGCTGAGTGAAATTACCCTACACGCTCACCACAGTAGGGTCGCATCCGCGAAGTGCAGAATGCGACAACCGTCGCGTTCACGAGTGGAGAAGTGTGAACACGAAGAAGAAAAATACTGGGGTCCAAAGTTTGGCCTACACGAACGCATTGAAGGGGGACCGTAGACTTACTCGAACGTGAGAACAGCTACACGAAT